>CM053644.1:27944327-29144327 GCA_028654395.1 Scutellaria barbata | reverse complement strand
TAACTATTGTGAACATGAACAAACCACCGCAACAAGTTTTCCGACTATGTTAATATCTCAAAATGATACATCATTCTATTATCCAACAGGGCTGAATTTGTTGTATGCTAGTAGAAAAGAGTTTCATTTTAACAGTGCCAAAGTTGAAATGCAACAGTGAAACAGGGCGACACTGCACAAGGCGAAAAGAGATATACTCAAGTAGCTCCATCAACTGCAAAAGGGTGCAGCATCACCAGAACTTGTTTCTGACATACAAAAGGAGGAAAACAACAGCTAGAACAACAGCAACTGGAGCCCATTTCCGAATCAGAGCCTATAATCAAAGATTGGTATATCACTTATAAGGGCCTCCATTTTGAGTGGCAAGAAAATGGATCATAGATTTAAAGCCTTTAATCATTGGTTGTTCGAAATATCATTCACAAAAATTACCTATGTGTTCCATTTTATGTAGACAGATTTTGGAAAGATAAGCAAAGTTAAAAACCCATGACGTTGAACCAGTAAATTAAATCATGTTGCAGAGGAAATAATCAAACTAACCTGGCGGTTCAAATCTTTTGCCTTCTCTGCATAAATGCGGGATTCAGATGTTAAGCGACTGGACATCTGGCTCACCTCTGCAAAAGTTTACATTGGAAAAAAATATAGCATCAAGTATCAAGAGGAAAGAACATGTTACAATACATAGATGCAAAAATGTATAGTCCGGAAGGGGAAAACTAAGCAACAGAAAGTTCAACGAGAGCTAAAAAGATGCATAAGACACAAACAGAAAATTTCACTAATATTTTAGCTTGGAAAAGCATGCCTAACAAATACAAATAAGCTGCTAAGTCAAATGTTTATGGATATTGGTAACAAGAAGCATATGATGACATGATCGCTTACGGTCTAATTTTTCACCAACACCAAGAACTTCTTGTACATTGCGTGTCATTATTTGGTGAACTTCATAGAGTTCATCATTCAACTTTGCAACATTCCGTTGAGTTCTTGTATCCTGATAGAGTTTCTTTGTCTTCTGTATGAATGTATCTAGCAAATAAAGAGGCCAGTGATTATTAAAAAAAAAGGTACAAAAAGAAAATTTTGCAAAGGCAAATAACAGAAAATACCAAATTTGATGAAAGCGTATGGTCTAGCAGCAGTTTCTGTCTGATTCCCATAAACACGCTCAAATTCATTCTTGAGGTCTTCTAGATATTGAAAGGCAAGTTTCTTTGGATAAGCACGATCACACATCATCAAATAGCATACACGCCCTTCAATGATATAACTAGGCTCCCTAGTTAAGGTCTTAAACTTTTGGGGAAAGGACAAAAGAAAAGCAATGCCAAAAACTACCAAGGAAGTCTTAAACCTACCTTGAACATCAAGTCTTCCCAAAATGTCTAAAGGTGTTGTATGAAACTGTTGGGATTTAAAAGAAACTATCACGTTATAGTAAAAAGAGATTTTTATGAAAACAAATTCTTTGGTGCCAGTGCCATGGGTGCAGCAGAGTTTCTATTTCTATGTGTACAGTTTAAAATAAACTGATGCAGCTGTTAATATGAAGTCACAAGAAACCATCACTATTCATTTTTCTAATTAAAGGCATTAATTGATGGGTCAAACATGCAGCAGCAATCTATGCATTTCCAATAACTTTTAATAACCTGTGGAGTCTTGACAAGAACCTAAGAACAGATTGAGGGAATCAGCTTTTAGGCATGATTATCCTCCACAAAGATTTCAAATGAAATGGCTTAAAGACACAACGTTTTTCTTTAAAAATATAAATTAAGGGTCTAAATAGGAAATCTACATGTCTCCCAGAAAAACGATTCAGCAAATGATTACATTTAAAGTTGTCCCTAACTGTTAACTACAAGTCCAAACATGAACATAAGCATAGACAAATTGGAAAACTAAATAATGCAAAAGGATACTGGAATATATATGGTCCTGTTTCAATTGACATTCTTGATGGCTCATGCTGGCCGCTTGAGAGGTTTTTGAACAAAGCTTTAACTTGCTGTTTGTAGAAGTCAGAATCTGGCACATCACGACCATCGTCCAGTCCCTCTACTAATGGAAGGCCATCAGTAACGCGAGCTATCATTGTCAATTTCACCATCTTTATCACGAGCTCACAACTACGACATATTTATTGAAAATTTATTAGTCTTGTGATTCTGTTAAAATTTGCAAATGATACAAACACGACCTACATATGAACACATATATTTCTACATAAGAATCCTGCCATTTATCAAGGGCAATGAGATGAAACGGTTAAGAAAATTAAGATCCTATTGGCAAATAACAATATGGAGGCCACAAATCTTTTACAACACAAAGAAAGAGAATGTTGAGCAACTTAAACATCACAAGCTTTATTAAGCGTGAAACTGGTGTTGAGTACAATGTAATTATGAAAACTGAAAAATTATACCATATGCAAGAAAATACATAGAGTAAACAGTTGTAATTTGAAGTTTTCAGTTGTCTTTTTCAGTCCTTGTGTGCTTGTGTATGTCGAAATATGTTTAGTTCCAGGGGAAACGAAAGTATCAGACTCTTAATGCAATAATTTACAGCAAATAGATAGCACATAACATGTAGCAATCAGATTCGAATTACTGGATTTGGCATGTTACAAGCCAAGATATAGAAACGTGCAAACCAAAGTCAATCGTGGGAAAATCTGCCTCACACAGCAGATGAGAATCAGGATATAAAACAGACCATAACCAGATTAACCCAATGTTATACATGCACCATTCAAATGGGGCAATGTATAAATTTTTGCAAAAGATTCTTTATCTGCCATTCGAATCAAATACATTTTCTATTTAGGATCATTCGATACAAACACTAGGAACACAAACAATCAACTGGTCTTTTATCCTTCCATCCTCATCATCGAGAAGGATTATATATCATTGATTTCACATTTCCGTTTCACTTCCCACCTGCTGAATCTTATTACTAATTGAACGTCAACTAAAAACTCTCAGGCGCCTTAAAGTTTTCTGCTCATTCTCTAACAAACTAAAACTTGATCAACATACAGACAAATTCTAATCACGTAAAAACACAATCATAAAAGTCTGATAATAAGAACATATAGTTTTCTGCCATCATTACACTCAGAAACAAATGCATAAGGAAATTCATATACCAATTACATGCGAATGTGAGCCCTTCGTCCGATTCGAGCCTTTCAAAAGGATTGATGGGTATTGAATTTGATCGATCCGAAGGGAGAATTGAGAGATTAAATGCAATTCACAGAGTTTAATTTGGGGGAAACGCAAAATGAGAAAAAAAATGGGGGTTTTGCTGCCTTTCCAAACATGAACAAATGGCAAATTTTACGTGGAAGCTCTTCTCATCTAAATATTTGTGTAATAAATTAATGCCAATTGGAATAATAATATCTTTGACTCACCATTAATTTGAATATATATTTTGGTATGAAATCCATATTTAAAATTTTGTTTGAATTACATTCAATAAAGGTTAGCACTAATTTCATCTTAAATATTACTGACCACCCCCACTCAATATTTTTTTAATTAATTGTCGAAAAATCACTAATTTTACTAAATTTACAATTTTAACAAAGTTTTTTTTAATATTAGTAAATATAATATGATTTTTTTTTTTTTTTACAATTTTAATCAAAAGACTGTTTTCGAATAAGGTTATGTTGACATTAAAGTGTTAAAATTGTCATGAAGAAACAATTATCATAAAAATTGGAGTTATAAAAAATCAATATCGTCCTTAAACACAATTATATTTTTTATTATATTATGATTACTAAATAGACATGAGTTCCATGCAATACTTATATACAAATGCAATTCTTGTACACCCTTCAATAAATAAACAAATTAGATATGTATTCTTTCATTGAAAAAAAAAATTGTTATTAATAGATATAAATAATAAAACTACTAACAAAGGTGAAATCTCAAAATTTGGCCCATGTTTAGACACTATTAATATGAAAACTATTAATAGAGCTCATCTAACAGTGAATGGACACTATAGAGTAGAGAGGGAATTTTATATTTTATACTTATGGATTATAATATTTCATCAATTCATTGTTCTTCTATTCTTGGATCTAATCACACTTCTATTCTTTTGACAAATTGTGTGAGATAAAAAAGAAGAAGAAAAAACATGTTTACTATCAAGAAAATCAATCTATACAAAACACAATCTTTCCAAGTTTACGAACTCAGAATAGAAAGTAACCAAATAACTTAGAATATTTTTGAAGCATTTGAAGACAAAACAGAATAAGTTATTGAGAAGACAAGATAGCAACAACATTGTTCCATCATAGGGACTTTCTGCTCTCCAAAGCTGAGGCTGCAGAATCAATATGAACCAGCAAACATGCATATACTTTCTGCTTCAATTGATCAATCTTGTCCAAAAACTCATTCTTCTCAGAAGCCGAGTTGCTTCTAACCTTATCCAACCATTCGTTCGCCTGTTTTAGCTGCGAAAGAGTTAAGGCAATGTGGTTGTTCTGTTCAAGAATATGCGCAGAGCTCTCTCTTCCTCTCTTTTCATGGCTGCCTCGGAACCCAAATCCAAGTGCTTCTTCGAGGAAATTAAGGAACCATGTTTGTGTTTCATTTGAAAGTGTCTTTCTTAGCTCCATCATTTCTTTCAAGCCATCTTCCCCCTTTGACCATTCTTGTTTATCACTATCCGTGATCTGTAATGAGCTCTTCGGATTTCTGCTTGTGTTCTTACGATGCAATGGAGCACTCTTTTTGTTGGGCTTTTCCTTTTCCTTTTCCTTTTCTTGGTTTGTTTGTAGAGTCTCCCATGCATCCTTTGCTGGGACAGTTTCATCTGCTTTTTCAATCATTTGTTGCAGTGTGAAGAATTTGGATAGATACAGATGGGGATTCTCTGGAGATGCAGATGAATAAAGATCACTGAACATACTGAAATTAGACCAAGAAAAGAAAAGGGAAGAACAAAATAATCAGTTTATAAAGCATCTAAATTAACATGATCATATCAAGAAGAACATCATAATTACCTAAGACACTTGGCAAGATTTGCAGATAAGTTGGCTTCTTTCTGAGCTTGTGCTGCTACCAAAGAGGCCAAGCTACCCCTTCTAATCATTCCCTAATAAGTATAAACAACATTTCATCACTTTAAATAGATCGAAACGTATGAAACAAAACACGAAAACAGGACAAGAAATGTACCTTTCCGGGCTTAAGAAGAGAGGGTGGAAGATTGGACCATGATATAGAACCCTCAAAAGGTAGCTTTTTGTTACCACCATTTGTCAAACAATTAACATTGATATTCTCTTGTTTGTTTGAGGACTTTGGTGTCGGATTCTTGGACGACGCCACAGAATCAGTGTCCGATTTCTGTGTTGTTCTATCAGGACTTGTCTGCACAACATCATCCCAACTAAAAACTCATATTTTCAACAACATAAACTATATCATGCTTGAGTTTATAAGAATCATACCTGACCTTGCTTCGATCTCAAAAATCCAACCCGTTTAGGCCCTTCAAAAATCTCATTCTCATCACATTTGTGTTTCAAAACACCCTGCATATACCTAGAAGCAACAGCCCCCTTCTCTTCTTTGATCACAATCTTCTTCCTCCCAATTACCTCTTTCAAATCCACCAACTCATTCATCTTTTCGACTTGCAGTGATCCCTCGGAAGCTTCTAGAAGCTGCATCAAGTCCTTAGGATTCCCAACGAAAGGATGCCTGCCCGGAATAGGCCTAACACCGGCTAATATAGGCACTGGAGTGCCAGCCTCCATTTTCTCCACATAGAAAAACTGTCCTAATTGCAACTTGTTGTTTAGTATGAGATCAGTGTCTTGTTTGGACAAGGAGACGTACGTGGAGTGGGAAGAATCGGATACTTTGATGAAGAATCCATGATCGGGCCATAGCTCGGATCCAGATATAGCCGGAACTATGCTGATCACTTGTAATAGAATGGATCGATACTCACCTCGAACTTTTAAGTTGGAGTTTATTGTTTGAAGGAGTTTGATTAGTACTCCTGGGACTAATGATGCCATTTCTGTTTACCTGTTTCAATGTTTTTAACTCTTAGAAGATGATTAATCTGTTTGCAAGAATGTTTTGTTGATTGTTAGTAACATGATGCAGTTTCTGAACTAAGCAATCTATGATTATTACAGACAATATATCAAATTCTTGAAAAGCAAAGAATAGTGGAAAATTCAGAATGGATAATTCTAAATGATATTTGTAAGAACGTGTTTTAGATTTCTTGGCAAAGAGTGATGAATACCTGTGATGAAGAACAAAAACTAGTTTTTCAGAGAGAGAATTACGTTTTGTAGAAAATACAGAAAAAAAGGGGGCAAAAACAAAGATGGTGGTAGACATGAACGAAGTGCATATCTTTACATGGGAGGCACGTAATAATCAACTACTACATCTTGGATTATAAGCTAAGAGACAACCTTTTCTTCAAAGTAAGATATGGCCCTCCTTAACAAGTGTTAAATTACAACTTTGCCCTCCTCAAGAAACAAAGTTCTAGGGAATTTTGCAGGATTGGTTCCATAAGGGGGCTTCAATCCTTACTCTTTATCCCCATCTTCGCCCAGGCTAACGGCTACGTTTGCTTGGGCTAGCTCATCCGTAGCTTGCTGGTGTGGTTGACATTTCAATTTCTAAGAAGAGGGAGTGGTTCATTTTAGAAAGGTGGGAGTGATTATAATAACTTAATTCATGAGTTAAGGACAATATGATTGATTACATTACCAACCTTTTTTTTTGTCCATTGGAATCTTGGATCTCCTGTTTGTAGAGAGACATGTTGTAGTTGATGATTGTAAAGTCAAACGTATGATTGCATATGATTCTAACTAACTTGTGATTTCTATATGAAATGGGTGTGTTCAACAAGTATGCTTGGAAATGTTCCAAAAGATTGAATAAGTAATCAGAATTTGGTGAATTTTACACGTCATATTTGTATTTTTGTGTTGTTTTATGGATTGATCAATACTATATTAGGTGAGTAACTTTTTATCTTGAAAAATATTCCAAATTTAACAAGGATCTATATGTTGTTGATATGGTATAGATCCTTGAAAGTACTTACACAATCTTGCACTTTGTATACAAATTAAATATCGATATTACTTGTATTTTGATAAATTCTAAGCCCATTTTAGGTCTTTCCTAAATTATGAGCAAAGCAATTTGGTATGATTACTCAAATACAAGTAGGAGGGAGAATAGTTCAGTCTACTCAACAAGGGTCTATGACTTGGTTTATATATTTATGAATATAGGTTATACTCACATCTTAAAAAAAGTCTAATATGCCTTATAATATTTTTATAAAATATGTGATATATTTGATATCTTTTATAGTTGTATATAAATATAGTCTGATTTATGTTTTATATTTTTTATTGTTTTCATATTTTTCAATATAATTCTCTAAATATAAATGGATATTTTTAAGAATTTTTTTTTATACTAGATAATTTTTTATACTCTTAATATGCTTTTGATAGGTTTTAGGCTAGACTTATTCACAAAACAAACCAGACTCCGAGTTAAAAAAAGTCTTTCACATATAATGGGTCAGACTTATACACAATATTTATATTTTAGGTTTAAGTCAACCAACAAGAAGTTCTCAACTTGACCTAGCCTAATATTTATATTTTAGGTTCAAGTCAACCAACAAGAAGTTCTCAACTTGACCTAGCCTATTCCTATCCCTAGATACATGGTAAATTTTTTGTTCTTGATATTGCTAGTACTTTTTTCTCAAGCATGACAGTAATAATAATTATGCACACTCGCGCAATGTTTATCAGTTAATTGACACTTGATCAAGCACTTAGAGAGAAAAATATAAAATAAAATAAAAAACCTCATATAATCATCTATTTGTGAAGTGACCTCATACAAGTTTTTGAGGCGAAAATATGATCCTTATTTCTTCTTTTGACTCCAGCTTACACAAACATTGCTTTAACTAAAATATATTGGAAATTTTTTTAGATTTTTTTCCATATCTATTTGTAATTATTTACAAATACATTCTCAAAGATAATATATTAATATATTCTACGTAATTAACATTCATAAATTTCACAGTATGAATAAACATGTTGATAACTTTGGGAATCTATGCATGTATCAACATTTCATATATTTTTACTTGCATTTTGTAATACGAGTTTTAATCACGTGCGTTGCATGTGGAAATCAATTCAAATTAAGAAAATAAATAATACAAATATTGTATATATAACATTTTTATATTAGAATTCTAATTATAATAAGATTCTATAAGATTTTGAATTAGTTAGAATTTTAATATAAAATTATTAAGTATAAAAATCTTAAATTACTGTTATAACCTTAAATAATAATTTATAATGAGAATATATTCGATAATCCATATTTTGTAAGAAACCTCCATATTTTTATATAGATAATAGATAGATATAACATCTATACAGTCCTGTCACCTACTCACCATGGGCTGCTCACCTACCCACCGTGAGCACAGCCCACTGCTGACGTGTCAAAAATCCAGAATATCTATTAATTTTACTTTTCATATAACGAGGAAATAAGATCATTATACACCATCGGTGGACATATTAAGAATTATCCACAATGAACATTTGAACATTTTCTAACATCTATAACTATTTAAGCTCACAATTTTGTTTCGAATAAGCATAACGTTTTCCTTTTGCAAGCTTGGGGAAAGTAAATTTGTAGCACTCCCAATTTATATAATTCTTCAATCCATAAAAATTGTCATTATAATTCGCAATATTCTTATAACCTAACCATCAATTTTAGCAATCAAAATTGATTTGAGCAAGAAATGTCCATATAATAAATCCAGCACAAAGACCCATTGCAGAAAAGAATGCTTTAGCTACCAAAATCAATGCGTTGTTCCACCAATTGGAACAATGAACTCATTACAATATACATCCATGAAAATATACAGTGTTCATCATCATCATATTTATCTTCTATAGGTGAAGGCAATCTTATCTTCTATAGGTGAAGGCAATCTCAATGGTCTGCTATCATACAATCACCATATATGGCTGCAAAGTAAATCACGCCTTTGTACTCCCTAGCTACTCTTGGATACAATTATCTAAGCTTCGACTCACTCCCCTTGCTCCGAAATGATGATAACGAGAAAAATGATCTTGGAGCTGAAAAATCAATGTCAGATTTTTGCCTAACAGAATATTGATCAATAAATTGAAGTTTTTTTTTTTGGCCTAAGCAAAGGTTAAACTTTTACCAATAATCATACAGTAGCATCAGATTACAACATATCAGATTACAACATCTTAATAGGCTACAAAAAAAAAAAAAAAAAAAAACAGAGAGAAGATTGGACATATGGTTAATACGCTTGTATTATCAAAAAAAAAACAGAAAAAATATGGGACATATGCGACCAGTTTAGCTTCCACAGTTGCACTGAATTGAAAAACTTGGCAATCATTCAATACCTTGATTGTCACTCATTTCCACTTTAGAGAAGGACACCATGAAGATATCAGGTGTGATCTTGGTGTTGTTCCAACAGAAAATAGTTTAAGGAAATAATTTGGGCTCTACCTAAACATTTCTATATGTGAAATTCAATGAAAGCTCTTATAAATCTTTGATCCAAGTGACGATATAAGGAGGGTTATCTAGGCAATCATCATCTATTTATTTCCTTCAACTCATGATGTTTATAAATTTATATTGGAGCAAATATGATGCACTATATTTTACCTTTAATTGAGCTTCCAGACATGTGATCCTCCCTCAGTTTGAAGTTGGCTGGAGGTGCTGGGATAGAATTCTGTGAAAATTGAACTGGGGGGGGCAAAGGCACACATCAGAAAACTAACTTGGACATCAAAAGAAAAGGCAGATAACAGAACACAGAGGAAGGATCAAAGAATTCAGTAAAATTTGCACCAAAACAAAACCAAACCACATGCAGCCAGCAATGAGATCTGCTGACTCATTCTTGCAGTAGCAGACAATGTAAAAACGAAAAGTTCTAGGCACTGTTTGACTTAACTTAGATAAAAATACGTAAACAACATTGATAACACCAATAGTGAGCACTGGAGAATGTGGTTCAAACTAAAATGAGCATTTGCACACCAAGATAATGATTATTCTAACACCAAAATGATGTTATGCCAATTGATAAATTTTGGCATGTCCATCCAAAGATTCTGACAGAATTTTCAAATTATTAATATGCCAGTAACTTCTTCACTGAAGTACAGTTTTGAAGAATATTTGGGAATATAGTTCTGATATTTTGTAAAGCAGTTCGAAAGTACTGCCTTGAAGCCTTATCTTACAAACATTACAGTGATATATGTGCAAACTCATCATATGGCAAACGACCACAAACAAGTGATACTATGAACATCAAGTAAATCTTATGGAAATGGAAATTTTGGTATGGTAAATAACTTTTCCTGTAAATAGATATGCAAAATGAATACAAGAACAGATATCATAACTCACCTGGTTCATTGAAAAACTCGCTGTCATTGAAGCTATCTTCAGAAGCTTGAGCATGAGAAAATCCCATTCTTGACTTCCTCATATCATCGGATGACCGATTGGCAGGATCCCTTCCATCTTCAGTATCATCATCTCCTTCAGATGTGGTAGCAGAGATCCAGTCAACCAAACTCTCTGAACCACGACTCTTCCTTCCAAACTTCAGTAACCTTTTGAACCCCCTAGTCATATCCTTGCGAGATTGATTATTATTAGAATGGACAACCAACACCGGCTTTTGTGCCATTCCCCATTTCTTCCTCATTCGAGCAGCATCAGCTTCTATTTGATTTAAAGAATGTGAATTCCATGAAGCAGGGCTTCCTACTGGGGAGTCAACAGAAGCATCTACATCAGACATCTCATGGGTATAAGAAAAGGGATGTTGAGTATGTGAATTCCATGATACAGGACTTTCCCCAGACCAATCTGGAATAGATTCAACAGGGTGGAAGGTCAAAGGATTCGGTAACTTAGAACTCAAAGCTTGGTCAACAAGAGAAAATGATGGGGTACCATCACCATTTTCTGATTCAGAATTTACAAACTTCTCTGGTTCCAGCACCTGCTTTGGTTCCCCATTGTTCAAAACATCCCGACCTTCAGTGTTGAAGCTCACAAAATCTTCCTCATCGTCACCATTACCCGTACTAACAAACTCATCTGGTCCAGATTCCATGTCACAATTTTCTTCCTCGTTGTTCATAGGCTCGGATACCGCAGAGGCCTTCTCTCTTGCATTAGTTGTTCGAGAAACAAAGCTTGTGCGGCTTCCCTTCTTAAGAAAAGGCTTAGTTGCAACATTTTTTTGAACTTCCTCTTCGAATTTTATAGGTGTTAGAACAACTCCATCAGAGTCCACAGGATAAATTTCTGTAAAGTCACTTGAATTTGCAGAGCTTTTCCTCAAGGACTGAGATCGACGTGACTTATCCTCCCTAGCATTGGGTGCTTCATCACTCGTGCTTTTGCTGCGGGCATAGCTTCTAACTTGTGAACGAGTTGTTTTATTGGCTCCAGAAGAAGGCTTGGTATTTTCTTTTCTCATTTCAGAGAAGTTTGGGACAGATTGTGCAAGTGGATTGTCTGGGACCATTCTTCGTTTCCCAGAACTGATGGTAGAACTTTTTGTAGCAGACCTTGGAACAGGAGCTGCTGAGGAGCGAGGAGTAGACGACGAACTTTTATTATTGGGTAAATGCTTCTTCATGCCTCTAGAAACACCATCTTTAGAATTAGATAAGGCGTCATCTAAAGCCTTATTCTCATGAGGGCGATTCTGCTCTGGAAAATCCAATGCTCCCTCATCATCCTCACTACCCCCAAAATCTAAATGTTGCTGTCAAAAGGAAACTTTTATATAGTCGGTTAAAAATCAACAGAAGAGTGACACCAGTAAATCCTGAAAGTATAAAATAAAAGTAAAATGGTTCCATTCATTAGAGGCATATATCTCTAGAATACAACTATAAATCTACCTGCTCCCTTTTCATAATTGACCTGCTATTATATGATCTGAGTCGCTCAGCACGACGATAAGCACTTGATACTGAATCCTGTCTTTCTGCAGATCCTGAAAAGTTAGCCTTCATCTCTGATCTACTTCTCTCAAGGCTATCCTGCATAGACTTCAACCTGGCTTCTTTCTCTTCCCTGTTGCTACTCCAATCTTTCCTCAGCTTCGCATCCCGTATCGTCATATACCTATCATAGAATTTCCCTCGAGAGCCCTCTGAAATACTAAGATCAGAGAATTTTGCATTTGTAGCATCACCGTCGTACTGGCTATCAATTGCTTTCATGGGAGAGGAAGCACTGAACTTGGTTGAGTTCTTTGAAAACCTACTAGGCTCAGATGACTGGTAATTGTCAATCAATTGAGGAGCAACTTCTGCTACTGGCTTTGTCCAGTGTAAACTACTTGATGGCTCATGTTGTGTGTCCCACAACCTTTCTTTATGGGCAAAGTTGGATTGGTCGCCAGGGGCTCGCAGTTTATGCTCAGCAAAAAGTTTTTCAAGCTCATTTGCTTTCATCTTTAACTCGTCGTTAAGATCCTGGTTTCCCTTTGATTGCCTTACTTTTTGAGATAGCTCAGGTGGTGGTGTTGAAAACAAATCAATACCCTCCTGGGCCTCTATTTTAACATGACTAGAAAATTGTCCTCTGCTGTTTCCACTAGAACCGATCTCATCTTGTTGAACTTGTCCCTTCTTACTTGGTTCAGCTGTCAATCCTTGTCTGTTGAACTTCAATCTTTGAGGCTCAGAATCTTCAAAACTAGATACAGGAGTACTTGATACCTTCTCAGACATAAGTGATTCTTTCTTTTCTGCCAATCGTTTCTCTTGCTGAACAGAAGAGGAATCCCCTTCAGTCCCTTTATAACGAGATGCAAAAGCCTTCAGAATTCTTGATCCAGGACCACCTTCACTTACCCCCGACTCCATCGCAGTCTTCTGAGTTACTCTCACCCGAATTTCCTTAACAGACTCATCTGTTGATTGAGAACCTTCCCTTTGATTCACAGTTTCAAACTGCTCACCACCTTTGCTTACAAAAGGCCTAATCTGAGTTCGGGAAGAAATCTGACTCTTAACTCCAGCCATCTGTGTCACGTCACCAGATCGAGAACCCTTTAATTTCCCTTGATTCCCAAACCCAACGACACCCTCAAATTTTCCAGCAGCCAAAGTGTTAAAACTGTCTTCTAAACTTTTTTGATCCTCATTTCTGCTTATAAAAGACCTTGACCGAGTCACCCCCTTCTCTTTATCTTGCAAAATATCACTTTCATCAGCACCCGCATTAGAATTAGACTCGCTAGATTCAAAAGACTGTTCAGAATTACTGAAATCAACCCCTTTCAATCTTCTATCACTGCCCCGATCCATACTAGGAATAAACTTTATTTCTGGCTTAGCAACAGATGAAACCTCTGCACCATCATCATTTGAATCCGAAGCCTTTCTGTCATGAGAAACCACTGCAGAGGTTGATGCAAATACGGGGCTTTCCAGATCCTTCTTATCAAAACTCAAATCAATGCTCATATCACTAGCTCCACTCCACCTCCTCAAAACCGCTGTAGCACCTGATGACGTCACGTCAGAGGACATTCTCCGCAGCTCAGCAGGCTTAGCTACGACGACGAGCTTCCCCCCAGAGTTCTCCTTTTGTTTACTCTCGAACATATTTATCCTATCCTGAACACTGAGTCGCCTAGCCGGCGGACCCGCTTGAGTCGACCCATCAGGCGTTGAGCTCTCATCTTTCTTAACTTTTTCGGCGACGGCGTCGTTTGGCTTGTTTCCAGTTTCCATTTCGACGCTGGATTCTCTGCTGAAAGTAGGACGTATGGGAAAGGTGACGGGTGGGAGGTCGGGTTGCTGAGACGAGGCGGGTTGTTGGCGGGGTGGTGGAGATGGTGGGTCGTCGTCGATAGACATGTCCGAACCGTACGAGGAGCGCATGGCCCGATCGTTGAGCCCGGATTTCCATGATTGGGTGAGTTCGGGCCGTCTCTCGTTTAGCGATATGAACTTCGCGCATGCGTCACTGCAAATGTCGAGAGGAAAACGTCTCTGTTATATCGATTAGCGGATACAGCAAATTAAAAAAATAAAATAAAAAATAGAAAAAGAGGAGAGAGAGAGAGAGAGAGAGAGAGAGAGAGAGAGCAAAATGGGCTGAAAACATGAGAGAGAGAGAGAGAGAGAGCAAAATGGGCTGAAAACAATCATGTTTGAAAAGTTGAAGATTCATTTTAGGTTGAATTATATATAGGTTTGTTTAAATTACCAACAGTCCTCGAGATTTGTGAGAATTGCAATTAAATTCCTTCAACAATCACTTTTCTAATATACGGCTCGTTTAGAACTTAAAGACTATCGTATAATATTAATAAAAAATGAATAAACCCAAATTAAATTACCATAATAATCAGTCCAAAGTTGCAAGAGTCTTTTTTAAGTGTTTTCATAGTAAAGGATCCAGTTGTGATTTCCACAAAGTTGGAGATCTATTTGGTAATTTGACTAACCTTAAGGTGGTAAATGTTATTCAATTTCAACCTTCATTATAGGTGAAATTACTAAAATGTCATTTTGTGAATAAAAAAGAGTAATTGGAGTGCTTACTTGAGGCGATGAGCACCAAACTTATGTGCAAACATTTGAAGCTGAGAAATGGAGTCAATATTGAAGCCAGCAGCAGCAGCTCGAGCACACGCAGCAGATAGGTCCTGTTGTGCTGCAACAAGCCTCACGTCTATAGCCCTTAGAAGCTCCTTCCTGTATACGTCGTAACCATAAGAATAAGCATCACAAGAAAGAACAACCAGAGACAAATGAGAAGTAGAGAGAGATTACGAGTGGTAGGCAACAACAAAAACCAATATGCTAGTTGGCTATTATCATACATGTCCTAACGAAATGATTTCAATGCCCTATGTTCTATCTGGCTTCATGATTTACTTATGCGTTCAAATGGCATCCTAGAAGCAAAATCAATTCTACCTTCAAGCCATGTTGATTCCTTCAATGTTTTGGATTACAAAATTGAAGATCAGAACTGTCTTAGCATAATAGGTAACAGAATAGAATATCATCTACCATAGGGAAGAGGAACTATAATCTGGTCATGAATTATCAATTAATAAAAATATGAAAATAATAAAGGAGTGAGGGAGCTTATACTTTGTGGCATCATCTCCAGCTGTCACCCCAGAGCCACCTCGACCTGGAGCAATCAATAGATCCAGTTAAACATTAGGGGCAATAATATACTAATATTAATACCACCAAGAAAAAAGAAGCAATCTAGTAATAGAACTTGGTGTATATTATTTGGCATGCACGCCTTGCCAGTCGCCACCAACACAAGTGTCATTAAACACGTTCAAAAGGCTACAAGAAAATTTACCAAGCAGTGTTTCTACAATCACGACCATTATGGCCTTATAGTTTGAATGAAAGTTACTTGTCTTATACTACTATGGAGGCTACATCTTAGTGACAGAAATATTTAGACTTTAAAAACCTCGCTTAATGGAAATCTGTACATGCATCGCTAAGTCATTTTATCTCACTCATTAGTCACTCCAGTATGAGAGTTCCTACAGAAAAAATTTGAAAACCCCCTGGAAGTACAATTATGTCATTGACGTTTGTTGCAAATGTGAAGCACTTCTAGGGCCAAAAGTCTTCACATAAACTACTTTGGCTTGCGCTACTTAATGTCTTCAGTAATTTATGTATTATGAGATACTTTTGCTTTCATATGGCAAGAACATTTGACTGCTCTAAAAGTCTTTAAAACAAGTAGTTTTCCCCAGATAAAGCAATAAGTAGGTTACGCAAATAGACATACAAAGTACAATCTTATATCAAAATGTGAAAATAACATAATTACCATATATTCTAGACAAGATGGTGTTCTCCAATTTAGTTATGGTAAACAGATAATGGTAATGAGTTTCTCATTCATCATAAGATGATTGAAATAAAATAATTCAAATTGTCAAACGTAACACAGCAATTATAAAAAGATGATGATACCGGACAGGGAACAACTCCATGTATTTCCTAGCCTATATCAAACAGTTTGAGACAAGCAATAGTTGTGCCAATAACGGTGACCTGAAATTTCAAACCATGGCATAAATTCCGGCCATTGGAACTTCATTCACCATGGTAGTTCGAAACATTTGGCTTGGCAAAGATATTCAATCTTATTTTCGTTTTTTCTGACAGGTGGTTTCCTTGAGGAGAACCAACAACTAATAGACTCATTTGTGGCACAGTGTTTGATAATAGAAGGCTTACATGTTGATGATTCAACACAATATCAAAAGATTGTATGGGGTACTTGAAGATGAGAAACACCAATGAGATATAACAAATTCCTATCCAGACTATAGCTGATAAAATGTTAGCCAAACGCACATGCTTTTGTAACCTGTATAAAATCAATATGTACTCCCTCCGTCCCACCTTATTTTGCCTACTTTCCATTTTTGCTTGTCCCAACTTATTTTGCCAGCCCAAAAATGGCAAAAAAAAAAGCACTAAAAAAGCATAAAGTTAAACATTCAATCAACAATCAACTGTATTTTCTTAGGATCCGTGCCGGTCAAAGTAGGCAAAATAGCTCGGGACGGAGGGAGTATATAATAATAGGTTCATATTTGAGAGGATCTTACCTGGAACCAAATATTACTATCAAGAGAAACTTGTACGTCTACTATAGTCTTAGAACACATTATCTGAAGCTAACATAATGAAGTTACAGAGTTATTCATAATTGTTAGTCAAAGCAACTTAATTTGACCAGGCCATCTAATTCCCTTTGGTCATGCAGGGCACACCCCATTTCAAGATTTATCTTCCAGTCTATTTCCCATCTCCTTTTGTTTGGTCACAAGAAAAAAAAAAAGAAAAAAAAAAAAAAAAACAGATACGTTTGGAATGTAGTATAAGGAGACTCAACTTTTGGATGGATTAGTCACTTCGAGATTTCATGCGCTATTTAAAATGCAGAGAAATAGAAAACTAAATAACAAATATTAGGCACTCATACCGGAAAGTTGATCTCCTGCTCCCTGAAATTGATTAGGAGATTAATTAGTCATAACTCTTTCAAAGAGTTGCCAACATAACCTTCAGTCCATACAGAAACAACTACCTGTGAATATATCCTTCGAGCTGCTTCCAACTGAGACACTTCAGCATCGAAAGTATTGACCAGTTCCAAAACCTCAGGAGTACTTACAAACCGCACAAACCTGAAATTAAACTGTAGATATTACATGTATGCTGCATAAATAACTAGATTGCTTAGTATGTCGCCAACTGCACTACCTCTCAAGTGTCCCCTTGGTGAACCATGTCTCTGCATTTTTATGCTGCCCAACTTCAAGCTTAATTGACTGTGCAGAAGAGGCAACTTGTTCCTCTGCAATCTGTAAATGTGAAACGAATGGTTTAAGCAATCCTGAGGCTAGTTTCTCTGAGCTCCCGTCGCTCGAAACAAACAATTCGCATCTGGCCAAAAGGATCATAGAGTAAATAACTAATACCACCAGGGTCCATTAAATGACATTAAATCAATCATTATGTACTAAATAACTCACCGCGAGCGCTTTGGTGACAGTTGAAATACAGCATAATCTAGGAGCATATCTGACTTCATCTTTGCCATGCTATGGAATAGCAATAATTTTGTAGTATTCTTTCATTTATGCACTCCCATCTCCTATAATCTCCAATATATGCCTAAACTAAGCTATTTTTAGAACAAACCATATGAGGCACCACCTGCAATAGCTTGTGGTACTGAGTAAAATGTTAGACTAACAACATACAAGAATGCATTAATGATTGGGATAAAAATAAAGCCAAGCTCACCAATGCACTTTCAAAAAGTATCAGAATGTAGAAATTTAAATAAGACCGGCTACTAGATTAAAACTAGTATGAGCAGAATCTTAATACAAAATCACATCAATAAAAAAATGAACTTGAAATAGGATTATAGTAATACCACCATATCCCCAAAGTAAGAGCAATGTAATATCGATCAGAAAATGAACATTGAAATTTGTATCACTTATAAAAAGAACTTGATTTTATTCTCCAAAAAACAGTAAAAACACAAAATCTTCAAATAAGAACAATGTATTCGAATCTAAACTATATCATCACCACAATAATAATCAGATAAGGAACCTAAAATCGATTTTCAACTCAGATCTGAATAAACCCAAAATAACAAAGAAAGAAAAAATAAAGAGTTGGCACGCTACGCATTGCTGCAGCTAAAAATTCTTCCGCCCTCAATCAAAAAAGTAATGCCAGATTGAAACCTTATCAAAAATTCACAACAATTAAGTAAATTAGCTGAAAATCCAGAAATACGAATTAACTTAAAATCTACAAAATGCCGAACGATTGGGCAAAGTTAAAAACTGACCTCAATAGTATCAATGCGGAGATCTTCACTTCCAGAATCCAATCGTCGGATTCTAGGTCAATTATCTGCAAAATCTCCCAATGTATGATTCAATTTAAAAAATGTGAGGGTTTGGGGGTTTTGCAGAAGCTCCAAAAAAGAACCCTACAAAATGGGTCTTAGACTAGCCTCTTAGGCTTTCGCTTTACTCCTTTCTTTCGTTAAAAACGGAATGTACGTATAGTGGATGTATGTATGTAGCTTCTGTTTTCAGCTCCCTCTACATATACGTCAGGAAACTGTATGTATAGAGAGAGAAAGTAGGAGAGTGATGGAGTGAAGAGGAAGGATGCGAATGGTGATTGCTGCTGTTACTGATTGTTTTCAAAAAAAAAAAAAAAACTTTTTTTTTTCTTGAATTTTTGTTGTTTGTTGTAATGTTTGAATCTTTTAACTGAGGATGAAAGACAAAAGAGAGTCTCTGATGATTTTGGAACTGTGGATGTTTTTTCCTTTTTTTCTCCAAAATATTATTAAAATCTAACAGGAAATTGCACTCACGCCCCTCAATGTTATCCATTTCATACTTTACCCCTTTAAATAACTAAAATTATCTTATCTTCTCAGATAATATTAAACATAGCAATTTGCTTCTAAATTTCAAGAAATCTTAAATTTGTAGGGTCTTAGAGTTGAAGCATTGTCAATAATGAATGTACGAGACAAATTATCATACTTTCCTAAAAATAGTATTTGTAATATTGTTGTTAAGGAATTACTATAATCGGCGACAACTTAATTATTTATGAGAAGTGAATAAATAATTGAAAATGATAATAATTACAGTAGATTACTATGACATTTATGATAGCTAGATCTAGTACATGAAGGCATCATCGATATGTATTTTTATATTACATTAAGTAGAATTATTTATCGTATTTTTATCATAAGCAATAAAAGTTAAAAGTAAATTTTTTGTTTGATTTTTTAAGTAGGGCGAAAGACTGGCAATTGACCTGAGGTTTTCTTGCAATATATACAAATTTAATGAAATTGTTATTGAGGGTTAACTGCTAAATTTGTGTGTGTGAAAGAATGAAAAAATGGAAAAATGTTGTTTCATTCTTAGCAGACATTTAGGTTATGTTTGTTTTGTAGTTAACGTGCTTTTGCAAGTCTGGATTTAATATTTAGAAAAATTTCATGAGTATGAATTTTAAAAATATTGTATTTGTTTGGTGATTTTGTAGTTAAGATATCATTTCCACGATAAGAATTTAAAAAAAAAATTACATGTTGTTTGTTAAGATTTGTAGAAAAAGTAAATATTTTTATTGGGAATTGTAGAGAAAATAGAAAAATAAAATGTGATTTTAGAATTTTAAAATTTTTTATCCAAATATAAACTAAACTTAATTCATCCAAAATCCAAATTTATCAAGTTAAGTCCAAACATCCCCTAATTTAGGAAATTCATAGAGTTGGCCTGTTTGGCTGACCCTCTCTTCAAAAAAAAAAAATTCCCCTAAATTAATGTGGAATCAATGTTTGATATTTGAAATGAGTTCCAATTTGGTATCAGCCAACAAATTTTAAGATTTTTCTTTAAATGTGGATTGGTTTAATTTTCTTTATAGTTTGGTAACCTTTTTGAGGTTTTAACGATAATCTAAATTGATTATCATTTAATCAATGTGTGAGTATTTTTATTCTCTTTACACTACATCCATTTATTAATTCGATCCAACTTAGATTATATCATCATATATTGTATCAATAAAAAATCAAATTTATAATCCTAGCTAGGACGGTAGTGCCACCAATTAAAAAATAGCATAATTAATAAAGGTTGAAGGTTGATATTGAGAAATTGTTTCTAAAATGATGAACATCAAGGTAGATGTTTGATATTGGAAATATATTTGTAAAATGATAAAACTTAAAGATTCAATCATGTTTTTTTGAATTTTTCAATATTTAAAATATCTTCATATATCCTAAATATATTCAAAATTAAAATGGTTACTGATATTAATAAATAGAATGCATGTATAATATAAAAACATATTCATATGAAAGGAAATCAAGAGGAAATATGAATAAAATGAAATCTAGAGGAAATATGAATAAATGAAAAACAATTTTTTCCAAATTTATGTTTAGCTATATATTAATTGATATTTCTGTAAATTTTTAAAATATCAATACTGTCCATCTATACGTAAATAAATATAGTGGCTTTTTTAATAGAGTATTGCAATTTAAATTTTTTATTAATAAAATACCGTGTAAAAAGAAAGATTTAATAAAATAGATGTCGTCACCAATAGTGACAACAAATTATTTATTTTTGAATACTAATCGTCCCACCGAATATCTCCAACTATATTCTTATATATATATATATATATATATATATACGAATTTTAAGTCTCGTGCATTGCATATGAAGATCAATTCAAATTAAGAAAAAAAAATATAAATATCTTATATATAATACTTTAGAGTTTTAATTATAATAAAATTTTATAAGATTTTAAATTAGTTAGAATTTTAATATAAAATTATTAAAGTATAAAAATTTTAAATTATAATTATAAATTTAAATAATAATTTTTGATAAAAATATATCCAATAATAAATATTTTATAAAAAATATCCACATTTTTATATATTAAAAGAGATATATACACTGCGATCAAAAAATGCACGTTGAAGATGGTCCGAAAGGAAGAAGATCAAAACAAAACTAAGGCAAACAACGAAACAATTATAATGAAATTTATGAAAAATTATTTGGGCTAGTTTGGAGGCAATACCAAGACCATTCTATTTAATAAACCCAATAAGCGCAGCCCAGTATACAATTTTGCATTTTCGGTTTCCTTTTCCAATGTTAAAAGGTTTTAAGTCATTGGGCCTTAAGTGACCATTAAATTAGTTACCCTTAAAAAGACAATTATATATTCCCAAATCCCAAATTTGATAAATTTCATGACACCACTTAATTAATAGATTAATTTTCAATTTTAAAGATTTTTAACAAAGGGTTTAATTTTTTTTTCTTAAATTAAAATTTGAAAATTAAATTGAGTTTTCAATTTAAGATAAAATTCAATTTATTTATTTATATATAGATTTATTTATATTTTAGATAAATTAAGATAAATTGGTGCAATTTTGGAACGATCTCCATTCGATTTATATTTATTTATATATATATATATAATGCAATTCATAAAATTAAGATTCTTTTATTTTCTTAATTTTATAAATAAAAGTATAGAAAACCGATTTTAATATTAATCAATTTAATATATGAATTGAATTAATTGTATTTTTCTTTCATTTTATATATATATATATATATATATATATATATATAAATTAAGACATGTTGGATGAAAATTGTTCTTAAAGTACACTAATTTATCTTAATTTATTCAAAATATGAATACATATTGAAATATAAATATAAATATAAAAGAAAAAGAAATTGAAATTTTGTCTTGATTTGAGAACTCAATCGAATTTTCATGTCTTAAATTGAGAGAAAATGCTAAATTCAGTCATTTATTGAGAAACTATAAAATTTTGATCTTTAAATTGAGAAAATAAAAATGCTAATTTGAGTCTTTTAAAATATATATCTAAAATTGAGAACTAATTTATAAATTGGAACTTGTTATGAAAATTTATCTCAAATTATATATTAACTCAATTTATCAATACTGAATTGAGATCATCGGTAAAATAACTCATTTGAGTTTCTATGCTAAATTTAACAAATATAATTAGACTTGAATATATTTTTTACAGTTGGTAAATCACATTTGAATTCGATAGTAATGTGTAAAATTAAAGCTAAACGATTTGAATTTAACTTATATCTGACACTATGAAGAAATAAAGTTTGACTCAATTTATAATATGGTAACCTCTTACTTTTTAAAGCATGATAGTACATAAAAAATGTGAACACTTTACAACACTGCATTCCTCAAAAGCATCTTTATATTAGGGATGCAAGCCAACTTTTAGGAGGCCCGTGTTCGAGTTTGATTTGTTTGGTTTTTTTTTTGTAGGCCGTTCGATCGTTTAATAATCAAATTTCAATTCGATTCAATTTACTTTTTAGAATTTTATCAATTTAAGATTTAAAAGATAAATTAATTATCAATTTAAGCCTAAAAAATAAAAACTATTGATTTGAGATCTCAAAGACAAAATCATCACTTAAAAACATGCAATATTAAGATCATGTTTAGTATCTTTGATCTTTAGTCTTATTATGATTATTATATATAATTGTTTTCTTTTTCTATTATTTATTTTCATTCTTTTTTTAAACATGTGAAGTTAATTGATGATATTTTAGGACTGTCGTTTAAAATTATTTTTTAACAATTAGGAATCATACATCACAAACAAGACTTCAATTCTATGAGTTTTTAATTCATCTTTTATCTTTCAGGTTCTAAATTTATAGTTTCTATTTTTCAAATCATAAATTGATAATGATGTATCTTTTGGGTTCTAAATTGATAAAAGTCGTTAACTTAAGCTGATTAGTATATACAGGGTGGGGCTATCCACACTCCACCCATTTCTTTACACACCCCAATTTTTTTAATATTTTAATTAAAAAAAATTCAATTCCAACATTATCCTTAAATAAATTGTTTTTTTTTTTAAATCCCCATTCCCTCTTCCTCTCATCTGCTTCTCTCCCTTTTTTTTCTTTCCTTTCTTCTTTCTTGATTTTTTTGAGAATAAATCAATAATAGCCATGAAATTATTTTATGGGCTACCTTTTTAAATGAGTTTGGGGGAGTGGAAAGGAGGGGAATAATAAGAACTAGAAAACTTGTGTGACCTAGGTTCGAACCCTAGTCATCACAATCTGCACCTTTATAAAGGTGGGATACCACTTGAGCTATAAGGCTCGTGGTTTATTTTATGGGCTACCTTAATATGTAAGTATTTTGTGAAATCGTGTAAAAAAAATCGAATGAAAAAAAAATCAATAAAATGGAACAATTTCATTCGATTCTGGTAGGCTGAACACATAAAAGTGTGTTCGACCACCAAACATCGAACACACTATTACATATTCGACGTTTGGTGGTCGAACACACCTACTAAGATTGAACAAATTTTTGTTTTGCTTTATTGATTCGGAACAGTTCTGTTCGATCCTTGTGATCGAACGCACTTCTATGTGTTCAACCTATGAGGGTCGAACGGAACAGTTTCGTTTTATCGAACTTTTGTATTATCTTATATAATTTTTACTTGATATTTATGTATTTAGTTAGGCTATGAATTATTTATATTGTATTGATGTGTTATTTCTTAACAATTCAAGAAGAAAATGAAAAAAAAAACGTGAATAGTGGACGGAGGTGAGGAAAAAGGGAGGATTTTGCTTTTTTTTAAGGGTATTATGGAAATTTATTATTATTATTATTATTTTTAATTAAAAACTGAAAGAATTGGGGTGTGGGACCCACCCTATATATATATATGGTTAGTTGACCAACTATAGTCCAGATGATTTGAACGCATGAGTTAGTGGCAATGATTGAGAATATTTTAATTTATATATTTATATAGATTCTTAGATATTAGATAGATTTATAAAAGGGAGAGCAACCAAAATTATCCACTTTCAAATAGTGGGTACATATTATACCCAAAATAAATATAATTATATATAATTTATCTCATTTTATATATTAAATGCTTAAACTATTTTTTTTTTTTTTAAACCACTCCCTCCCTGACATCTATTCTGGCCTATAAAAGTTAATGAGCTAATTAATTGCCTCATTGACAATTAAATTCGTATAGCCTTATAGAGGATATTTCGTGTAGCCCTATACACCATATTTCGTGTAGCCCTATAATAGGAAAAAAATTATTTCGTGTGGCCCTATTTTGTAATTTCGTGTAACCCTATAACAGAAAAAAAAAATTATTTCGTGTAGCTCTATAACAGAAATTTCGTGTAACTTTATTTGTATATATGATATATTCATTATTTTGTGTATTATATAGGCAGACTTTACTATGCATCTTGTGAATGTTTATCCCACTTTTTTCACTGAAATTCAGAACCATTGTGAATGTTTATCCCACTTTTTTCACTGAAATTCAGAACCATCCCATCAAACAGAGGCAACGTTAACTAAAATGTACACTTTTGGGTATATTGGGTTAAAAATATATTGTTTTGGGTAAGTTGAAGGGTGACTTAAATATTTGTGGGCATTTTAACTTAAAATTATATGTTTTTGATTATTTTGGGGTATTATCCCTTTATAATATACTTATTAGTTAATTCTTGTACACATTAATTTGATTCTCAATCCAAATAATTAAAACCAGCTGAAAGTTTCATATATACTTATCCATTGAGAAGACATAATCATGTATGTACAGTGCAAATTATGCACTATAATAGAAACGAATATTTATGTGTAACACTTTTAAGAAAAAAGGCTTATTTAAAGTGAAAATCCTCATACTCATCCACGCCATCAACATGAGCCAAGATTCAGCTCGAAAATCTCTACGGTTTAGAGAATGTTTTGGCTAAAATTACATCTTATAAAATGTTTTTAAAGTTTATAAGATAATCAATCTTATTTTAAAATTAAATTGTTGAATATTTGAATAAATAAGATGATGAAACTTATAAAATGATAATAATGACAATTGTGTAAATCAAATAATCAAATTTGAGTGTGTATAAAAAACAAGATCTTATTCTGCAAACAAGTTGAGATTAATTCCTTTAATTTATATCTTAAAGATGATCTTAATATATATCTTACAAGAATCATATAATTAAGAGTGCATAGCATATCTTAACAAAGTGAAACATGAAATAAAATATTATGTGTTGCAACAAAAGTCGTGATTAATCGAGAATAACCCATAAATATCTTAGAAAACTAAAATTGATCGGTAAGAGATCATTACTTTCTTCACCACAAAACATCAGAACTCCAAGCATTTAATGGATCCATTATATATAGAGTGTTGTGTTTTTCTTTTTCATAGATCTTATTGGTGTTATCCAAATGAACAACAAAATCATTTTTATTGTAATAATACACTATGTACACATACAAGGGAAATATCTACAGAATATTTATATAATTCGACAAAATTGTCACTTCCTCTCCAAGATAATATTTAACGATCCAAAGAACTTAGCACAATCCTGGAAAAACAATTTAGCAAATGTTAGAATATTAAAAGTATCCAAATTATTCTAAGAAGTGGAACTCCATAAATATGGGTCTTCTTTGAGGGCTAATTAGCAAAACTAACAAAGGGTAAATGTGGAAAACTAACCAATCATAACCCGTAGGACTCTTGGACTCAGGATTCTGCAGAGAAGCAATTGCCGATTTTCTCCTCGTCAACTTCTTAGAATTCCCACCAGGGGTAGTTGCTAAAGAAACCCCCAAAAGAAACCAAAATTAGAAAACAACACCCCAAAAAATGTAAAACATTTAAAAGCACACCCCCAAACATTTCCATGCAAATTAATAAAAAAAAAAGATGTTTACAAATTAGAGCTCAAACTCTTACGTGAAAACGGGGAGCTTGGAGTGGTTGAGCCGGAAGGAGACAACGGTGCCGATGGGGAATCGACGGAAACCCATAGATTCCGGTGAGTATTGGTCGGAAGCACGGTGATGCTCCGGGAAACCCTTTCTTCATGCGGCGGAGCCGCCACATCCGAAGGCGGTGCGGCGGATAGAGAGTTGCATTTGCGGAGCTTTCCGAGGCCGGAATCCGGCGCCGGTCCGGCTAGGGTTTCATCCCAAAGCTTGTGGAGAAGTCCGGCCATAATTTTGGAGATAGATTTAAATAATTTATATATGTTAAATTGATGGTGTGTTGAAATCGAGAATGATATTTTGGTTATGATGAAAAGAAAAGAAAGTAAATAAAAAGAAATTGAAGAGTGGGGTTTGTGGGGGATGGTGGAGGGTCTTTATAGAGAGACAAAGGGAAATTAGGTTTTACTTTTTTGGATCGCTTTCTTCGACCATCCCAATCCTTTATTTCAATATTCATATTTATTATCTTATAATAATATAATATCGAGACAAGCAAATGCTTTAAAAAATCACAAGAATTCTATTTTTGCTAATAATAATGATAATAATAGAAGAAAGAGAAAGTTTGTGTTAATCAAAAGTTGAGGCTTGGGGTGGACTTGTTTATATTAATAATACATAATTTCAAATCAAATAAATTCTTCATTTAATGTTGGTTTTAATTCAGGATACATCAAAATTTTCTAAAATGTGTAAATTTTAGTTTTTATACTAATCAATAGTAGTTTCAACAAAGTAATATTGATAAACTAAAATGAAGGAGTTACAAAATATGTGTTTTAAATAAAAATTATAATTAGTAAAATTATAAATATAAAATAAAAATGATAATAAATAGAAAGCACAAATAAGAAAAGTAATAAAAAAAATTAAAACAAAATATTTAGATTGTTTGAGAAAAAGCTAATTACAAACAAGCTATATGAATTCAAGTGGATTAAGTACTCTGTTGGTATAACTAAAAATTTCAATAAAAAGCTATATGAATTTATGAAAATTAATAAAATAACTGGTCATTATTTTTAATGAAATCATATTAAATATAAAGATAATAATCTTAATTATACAAGAAATATAATATTAACAAACATACAGATAGAAAATGATAAATTTTTCACTATAGCCAACTCGTAATATTCTCATGCACCAATTACGTGTAATGATCTCATCCCTTTATTATATAGAAAATGAAATTAATATATTAAATTTTTAACACATTAATTATAAAAATATATTAATTTACTCATAATGGATAGGATATTTGGACCGATGTGCTCTACAGTACAATTACAAAAATTTGCTTCTCTTTGATATTTGTTGATAATGAATACAGCTTCTGACTAATGATGATCTTGATTGATTTATAATGGGTGAGTTACCTAATACAATTTGTTTCACTTTTATGCAAAATATTTATTTTTGATTGAGATATTATAGGATACCATACCAGATTTGAATCTACATTTCACCATATATCTTATCGATTTGGTTGTGTCTTAAGAACATTACGACATTATTATTATTTATTTCACTTGTAGATCGTATGTTCAAATATAGTTGGATGTTATTTCTTGTGATTTGTTTAAGGTGGAAATTTTGGAAGGTGGTAATTTATATTTATAACATCGTTTTATGAGATAAACAATATTTACTTAATCACAAAGTTATATCTTAAATATTACAGTAACATAATTGTCATCCTACCGTACTGATTTATAATTAAAAGGAGAGTATAATTAATGTTGATGAATATATTTATTGAATCAGTTTTATTTAGGATCAAGGGTCCAAAATACCCTAATTTATATAGTGGATTGTTTTTTCTATCATAATTGATATAAAGTGGAACTTTTCTACCACAAAATTATAAGTTTGGTTATTTTTTACCCTTTTTTTTGACTTTTGGTGATGTGGAAGTGGACTATGGTTGATTGATGATTTGTACTTGTGCATCATTGATCGATTGACTTGTACTTGTGCATCATTGACCGATTGCAATAGATAACACTGAAACAACCACATTTTCACTAAAACAACCACACTTTCACTAAAAAAATGACCGTTTTAGGGTTACACGGCAATTATAGGGATTACACGGCAATTATAGGGATTACACGGCAATTTTGAAACAATGCCGCTTGTAAAGTTCGAACGTTTTTTGAAAAAAAATGTCGTTTTAGGGTTAAACGGCAATTACAGGGGTTACACGACAATTTTGGTTGCCCGTGTAACTCCTATAATTGCCGTTGAACCCTAAACGGCCTTTTTTTTCAAAAAATCAAAGTTTTAGGGGGTACGGCAATTATAGGGGTTACACGTATAACCCTTAAAACTTTGATTTTTTTGCCTCAAAACACCTTCAAATGTCTAAATTGTCGTTTAGTACACAACTTGCAACACATTCATTCATAAACTTGCAGTCCTAATTCATCACAAAAATTGCTGAAAAATATAACACAATTGCAGCCCTAATTCATCAATTTCAGAAAAATATAACACAATTGCAGCCCTAATTCATCAAAAAAATTGCACAAAAATATAACACAATTACAACCCTCATTTAATGAAAAAAATGGCAAAACTTTGGGACAAAAATTCATATAGAAATAAATGTCGTTTACTAACCCGTACAATGTGTGCTAATTTTCATGAAATTTGGGCGATTTTTGAACTCAAAACCTCTCCAAGCTTCTTCAAGAAAATGGTCGTTTATGTTGAGGGAGGAAGAAATTGAAAAAAAAAATCACACAAAGGGTACACGGTAATAGTCAATTTAGGGTAGTTGAATGTAGTAAAAAAAATACAAAATGTCAAACAAATTTACCCTCATGTGATTCAATTTTGGTTGGTGTGACTTGTAATGTCAATTCATATTATAGAAGTGACCCAATTTAATCACAAAATACATTTAAAATAGAAAACATATATTTTTATATTTATTATGATAAAAAACATACATTTTTATATGAATTGTGGCAATTTAAACATTTACCCCTTTTATTTATGTCTACATTTCTAGTGTGTATATATATATATTCATTGGGGTTAGCAACCTAAACTACCCATTTTCAAATAGTGGTTACTATTTATACCCAAATTGAATTTAATTATATCCAATTTACCCAATTAGATATAGTAATATCCCAAATTACCCAATTTTTTGATCAACCACCCCCCTCCCCGACACCTTTCAATATCAATTGAGCCATTAATGTCAATCAATATATATTAAAGTCAACGTGAGCAATTAAATTCCTTACTTTTCTCACCGTATGCATAGGCTTACACGAAATATCTCAGTTTGAACTTTACACGAAATATCTCAATTTTGAACCTTACACGAAATATCTCTGTTTGAACCTTACACGAAATATCCCAATTTGAACCTTACACGAAATATCCCAATTTGAACCTTACACGAAATATCTCAATTTTTAGCCCTACACGAAATATCTCCTGATTTAGGCTTACACGAAATATGTCCAGCGTAGGCTTACACGAAATATTAGATTACATACCTTGTGAGTAAACAATTGAGATTTCTTCCTTTTCAGATGTTTTCAGAGCCATCCCATCAACCTGTGGCTCATTGACCGAAAATAACAACTTTTTGGATATTTTGGGATAAAATTATAGTATTTTAGATATATTTAAGGAGAATTTAAATATTTTTGAGTATTTTGGTATAAAGTTAAATGTTTTTGGTTATTTTGATGTATTTCCTCTATTTCATTGATTACCGAGTAGTACATTGATTGATAGCTGTAATATACTATTTGAGAATGATTGATTTTGCTAATCGGCTTCACAAATGAGCCGAGCCGATTAAGATGTGATTAGAGAAACAAATTAAAAAAAGATATGAAATGGAAAAGTTGAGTTGGTCGTGAGGCTTGACAACTTGGCTCCATATATTACTCAAACGAACACGTCATCGGATAAGGTTGATGCTGAAATCCACCTATATTTTGGTATTGAAAATTCCACTTCTATTGGGTCCACCTTGAGTCACGTGATAGAGATGTTGCATCCATAGACTTTTGTCTCCTTATTATCTCATTTATTTATTACTAATAATTTATATGCGACAAACTTCACGATAATTATGGAGAAATCAATCATAATGGGAAATGTGAAGTGTGGATTATGAATAAAAATATTAAAATATACTTTTAATATGTACTCCCTCCATCCCACCTTATTTTGACTATTTTTCATTTTTGCTTGTCCCAATTTATTTTGTTAATCCAAAAATGATAAAAAAAAAAAACACTAAAAAAGCATAAAGTTAAACATTCAATCAACAATCAATTGTATTTTCTTAGGATCCGTGCCGGTCAAAATAGCTCGGGACGGAGGAAGTAATATATAGTGATCTTATTTTTTAAAAATATAAAAAATAAAATTAATAAATATGTTAGATGTCTAAAAAATCAATAGTGGAAATATATTAATATATTCATAATGAGTAAGTAATAAAATTGAAATTGTGGATTGATGTTTTTCACATAACAGACACCCATTATTAATAAGCTTAATGGAAAAAGGAAAAATTCAAAAGTTACAGTCTTTTTCTATTTTAATTAATTGTTTTAAAATTATCAATTTTAATCATGATTTGATTAATTGATTTCAATTTTAACCAATTCATGATTTTTATCAAAATGTGATTGTTTGTGGTGATATACATATCATATAGATAATAAATAAATGAAATATCATTTAAAATTAACTGTGGATTAATTCACTTTAAACTAAATAAATAAAATATAAAGAGAGAAAAAATTGTGAAAACAACACAATAATAAAAGAAAAAAAATAAGTATCAACGTTAGATAAAAACAAGATGCAAAAAGTCATCTATCAACATTAGACAACAATCAAGATTAAATGCATCTTAGTAGAAATACAATTAAAGAACATAAAAAGATGGATACATGATTCATTTATTTTTTATTGCATTTTATTGTTTTAATCATTTTTTATTTATTTAAATTAAAGTGAGTTAGCTCATGATTAATCTGTCTTGATTAATTTTCAGTGATATTTTATTTACCTATTATCTATATGGTATTCATATGACATAATAATTTAATTTTGACCAAAATAATTAATTAGTCAAAATTGAAAATTTAAAAATAATTGGCTAAAATATAAATGTAAAGTTTTGAATTTTTTTTTAAAATTAAGGTTTATTAATATCATGTTTTTTAATTTAATACCAAATTTATATCATAAGTATTCAAAATCCTTTAGTTAAAAAAAAAAAAAAAAAACAAAACAAAAAACAAAAACAAAAACCAGATTTCTCACACATTTTTTCGCTGAAAAATAAGTGATCATATTTTGAGATTAACTTTTTTTTTTTCAAGGATCAACTCTTACCCTAATTAGTTGCAGGCACCAAAGTTAAAATTAACCAATTAAACTAGTAAAATATAATTAAATAAACTATACCAACAAATAAATGAATTGGCATAAGTGAGAATAGATTCATAGTGGCAAATTGAAGCCAACCACATAACATTCTGGAGAGAACGGCCCATTTTACCATATTTGATTATAATTTGGGTCCAAATACCACATAATTTAACATTTATACCCAAATTGCCACAATCCTTATATTAATGTCCCCAAATACCACTTTTTTATCCTTGGTCAAAAAAGACAGCAAACACGGCCTGCCATTTTCTGAAAAACGGCACACAATTGTGGAAAATTGGGCCCACTTGTCCATTGACTTTGAGAAATTCCTGTAAGGTTTATTAATAAAATTTTGTGCTTAAAATTTGTCCAATTTCTAACCCACATATTTGTCCAGTTTTCGTGTAAGGCAAAAAAAAAATTTTTTTTTGGCCTTACACGAAAAGTCCAGTTTTCGTGTAAGGCCCAAAAAAAAAAAATTGGGCACGAAAAGTCCAATTTTCGTGTAAGGCAAAAAAAAAAAAAAGTCCAAATTTTTTTTTTTTTTTTTTGCCTTACACGAAAACTGGACAAATATGTGGGTTAGAAATTGGACAAATTTTAAGCACAAAATTTTATTAATAAACCTTACACGAATTTCTCAAAGTTAATGGACAAGTGGGCCCAATTTTCCACAATTGTGTGCCGCTTTTCAGAGAATGACAGGCCGTGTCTGCTGTCCTTTTTTACCAAGGATAAAAAAGTGGTATTTGGGGACATTAATATAAGGATTGTGGTAATTTGGGCATAAATATTAAATTGTATGGTATTTAGGCCCAAATTATAATCAAATGTGGTAAAATGGACCATTTTCTCTAACATTCTGGTCTGTAAATGTGTCCCTATGAACTTCTAAAATATCTTTTAGTCAATAATAAAAGTCCGAATCAGTCCTATAATTTAAATCGAAATATTCCAAGATCAGATATGTTTAATAACTCATTAATTGTCAATTGTAATGGTTTGTTATTCCTACTTTATTTTGTACCAAAATGACCTGAGTTGATATAACTACATTTGCTAAGTGATATTGATTTTGAGTTTGAGGTGCTCGTACTGAATGATAATTAATTTTATTCATAGCAGATAAAAAAAAAAAAAATATATATATATATATATATATATGGAAACTTGATTTATAATTAATCGATTGCATTGTCAATGCATGACTAAAGATTTGATCATAGTCTTTTGCTTCTTGTCAATCCAAAGTTTGTAATTATATGAAACTCTCTTGGCACCTCTTTTCTTTGTTGACACTGTATATAAATAACAAATATCTCTTATAAAATTGCATTTATGTTGGAATGAGATAAACAATACATTTTATTTTTCCAGTAAGAGAAATAATATTCATCGATCAAGACTTTGTCATGTTATTGGTTGAAAAATGAATGAAATCGTTTAAAATTTTAAATTCATAAAATGTAATCGAATCGGAATTCATAAATACACAAAATTCTTATCTTTTTTTCATTGTCAAATGAATTTGAGGTTCTATTTTAGGAAATATAATCCACAAACCATCTCACCCAAAATTTGTGGAATTATTATTAGTTTGAAGAAGTTTATGAGAGATTTTGACTATTTTGTTGAATTTGAGAAATGAGAAGTATGTTACTTGGAAATTTAAAATCAAATAATTTTCCCTCTGAAATTAATAATTGTAATGGGCCTTCATCGAACGCCATGTGGGTTCATTTTCAAATGGGCCAATATCCAAAAGCATTTAATTGTTGCATATGGACTATTTGATGAAATCTGAACCTGATTGGATCCATTTAGTCCAACTACAGAAAAATGTTTCTCCATCCTATCGTTTTAGAATTGGGTCAAATTTAAAAGAAATACAAACTTTTGTTTGAGATATCTTTAACTTATCAAAGAATTTAGTATCCAAAATTGAAAAAAAAAAATCAAATTAATTTAACAAAGGGAATTTTTGTCAAATTTCTAAATTTAGCTAAACTATGATAATAATGATAATTTTGGAATAAAATTGTATAAAAATTTAAAAGATAAATAATTGGAAACAAGATTTGACCAATAAGATCGGAGGGAGTAACAAATGGCATGTGAGGTTTTGATTCGAATCTTGTCGATCGTGGATACGAGGCTTTGTTATCCTAAGTTTTGAATCTTGTTGGCTCTTCTCATAGGATTTTGCCACTTGACATATCATTCGGTTTATATCACATCCGACTGAAGAGTACGATCAAATGATGAAAGTTTTCATCTTTCCCTAATCAAAAAATACATATTTACGAAAAAAGCTTAGTTGGTGGTGGATAAAACTTGATGTGCATTTTTGTAATAATAAGAAGTAGGAATTAATTTGACATTGTATGAACACAAAAGGTTTGATAATTTGATCCAAAAAATATATTGTATTTAAATACACTCAAATTGTGAATTCCAAATTCTCACGTTATGAATTAAAAAAGAAAAAGAAAAATTAGATATGAGTAGTCTGTAGACTTGTTAAAGGTAGCTAAGGTAGTCATCCTACAAGATTCAACTTGGTAGAGAAAAGCAACCCAAGTTGCAATAAAGTAGTTGCAAATTGCAGGCACAAACAGAAGTTGCAAATGGGCTAATAACCTAACTAAAATTAGTCAAGTGGGGTTTGACACTTCATTTATGATGATCATCTTTCTGATTCACTTGCTTCTTAGTTTTCTTGTCGAAATTAAATGTAACATCAGCCTTAATAATAAATATCATGTGTATAAAACAATTTTTTTTACTTAACTAAATCACATTGAAATAAAAAAAATGAATAAATCCACTGAATAATTTTGACTTTGGAGCTAAAATAATATTGGAAGAAAATTTCAAATGTGCTTACACGACTAGAACAAAGAGGAAATATGGTATAGCTCATTGACTCACAAAAAGAGTAAAGAAACTGAAGTACAAAAACTAAGTGTTGGTGCTCGTTGCAACGATCAACGTTCCACAATGAACCGACTTGAATCCATTCTGTAATGTCGAATTAGGTAAAATGCTGGAGCTTGTATTCAGCATATCATCAGCAAGACGAAATTGCGCGTCTACGCTGATATTCTACAGAATTCGTTCAATGCCACACCTTGGTTAGTCGACATCTTTTGCCTTTTTCCATCCCTCGTCTTAACACCTCTGGCCCGTCTTTGTGTTCTTTCTCCGGCTACTCTCCCCAGCCTGGTGTTTTCTTGATGTCCCACCGGTCTTCATGCACAATGTATCGCCAAATGAATCGACTTAGAACCAAAAGAAGTAAAATGGAAATTTGGAGAATGTGAAGATGATAGAAGAATGTACCCCCATGGAGAATTCTCCGAAGTGAGTTGACTCGGTGCTGAAATTGCTGGGGCTCATATCGGAGGAGCTTCTCTTGTTAGAGGTGCTATTATAAGTCTCTCTGCAAGAATCTTGGGACAAGAGAGATGTCGAAGGAGTGGTGGAACGAGAGGAAGAAGCGAAGGCATCACTTTCACTGCAAAATATCTCCTCAAAGAGTTGTTGCAAATCCTCGAAGCTCTCGTTGCTATTTTCCTGTCAATCACAAAGCTACATTTGAACATGATAGTTGGGAGTAATGAAAGCAACAAATAAAATGGAAATATATAACATCAGATCAGCCAATATTATGCTATGAAAGATAAACCAAAATAAGAGTTGAACTCACATTTGATTTATTTTGGCTCATCATTGTTGCCATTTCATTCAAGAAATCACCCATACCCTGTATATAGCAGAAAAACCAAAGCATCATCATTACAAATCACCGATTCTCAGCAGTTAAAGGTGCTATATTCCATTTACTTTTCTGGTCTCTTTCAGTTTTATTCCATCCATCCACCATTAGTTATCTTTGAGTTGGTTACAATAACTAGCAAAAAAAAAAAAAAGACCTCTAATTGCTTAACTTTCAGTTTTAGTCTTGAATTGAAGACCATTCAATCAAATGAAAAACAAGAGATTATAAGATCAAATGAAATGCGAGGTTGCATATACATAAACTCACTTTTTCGTCATCATCGTCATTGCAGTCATAGACTCCTACATCGTACAGAAACCTTTTGTTGCCGTCCGAGAGAACTAATAATAGTAGCATCTAGTAAGTCCAATTGTCAAACAAGAAGTAAATGCACTTGCCATAATGCTTAAAGTGCTGATAAAAACATTAAGAACAAATCACCAGTATCAGGCAAGATCATTTTCATCCCCAACCAAATCAGCAATGACTACATGTAAATTTATCAAAGCAATCAAAGTAAAGAAGATCAATAACTTTTCTTTTTCAACCACATAATTCTTAGTTGGGTTCATGAAAACACTCATTCAAAAAAAAATTAAACAAGAAAAATGGAGGATCCATGTAAATATTAAATGGTGCTCCAATTACCAGAATAAGCTTGCTGAATGTCTTGAAACTTCTTCTTCGCCTCCTCTGAATTCCCAGAAGCAGAGCAACGATCCGGGTGCCATTTCTATCACAAAATCATCAGATTCACAAACTCTATTTCAGATACATAATTAAAAATAAATAAATAATCAATCTTTTTCTTCAATACAAGAACACAGACAAAGAGGCAACTTCCATGAAGTCCCACAAATCTTCCCACCCCATAAAGAAAAAATCACATAAATAATAATTCAAAAAATATTTAGAAAAAAAAAATGGTAATTTTGAAATTCAGACCTTGGCGAGTTTCATGTAGGCATTTCTGAGCTCAGCTGGTGTGCATTCTTTCTTCAATCCCATGACACCATAGAAATCATTGTTTTTCTCTTCATCAGCTGCCATTCCTCAATAAACCTTAATCTTGTCGACAAATCACAACAACCCTTTTGGAGATCACACAAATTAGACGTACATATAACTATTGCATAATATAGTAGTATTCAAGAAAAGCTGCAAGATTACTACGTTACGAAACTTTAGCATTTTTAAGAGGTGGATATCAACAGCTCTCTCCTGAGAAGCCTCTAGAATACGTTCACGCAGTATTTATACATGTCTTAAAATATATTGTATTTATTATTATTACTAATAAAGAAAAGCTGAAAGAATTGGAACATTGAATAGCTCAGCAGGTTGTCAAGAAAATGATATTATATTTAAAAAAGAAAAAAAAAGTGAAGTAGGTTGGGTCATAGATAAGGATTGAAGGGTTAAGATTAACGGCTGAGATGGATTGTTAATAGATATTTATGGTGGTATGCGTCTCCAGAAACTTCTCAATTAACTATTTCTTATTTTTTCGCCTTTTATTTTTGGGACAAATCTCTAAAGCGCCATCCTCTATTCATTTCTTTCATCATCTTATTGCAATATTCCTTTTATTTCTTTCTTTCTTTCCTTTTTCTTTTCCAAAAAATATTTATTTTCTTTCCATTAACTCCATTATTCAAAATATTCTAATTGATTGTCAATATTAGGTCTTCACCTATAAAATTGATATATTTATTTTGTGGAACATAAATTAAAAATATGATTTATCTCATAAAATTAGATTATGGAATTGTTTTACAAAAATTGTAATATATATATAATTCATTTTCTTTTATAGTGGCTTAAAATAATTAATCATACTCTTTAATTAGTGCACTCAATTGTTTTGGAAAATAAGAATTGAACCAGGATTAATGATTCGAAATATCGTTGATCCGATTTTGATTCCAAATTGAAATCGCAAATCACGATTCATCGGTTTGGTTTCGATTCCACCTAAATTCAAATTGATTGTTTGACGATTCGCCTAATTTTTATTTTTTTTTAATTTTTTGATTTTGACATGTGAATGGTTAAGATGAAATAACCGATGTGATTATCGATCGAGATGAAATAATTGTTAGGCTAAATCAACGATTTTGTGATGAATTCTGATCATCGATCGAGATTAAATAATCATTAATGATGGACGGTCCAAATTTATTGAACCGTCGGTTTGGTAAAACTCTAAATTTCCTTTATGATATGCGCACAAATTCTTTGTCAATTTCAACAATTCTTCAATCAATCTCTCCCTTAACTCTCAAGTTCACTTGTTCACTTCATAATTTATAGTTTTCACTTTACTATACTTTTAGAAATTTCATTTCCTAAGTGTCATTTACTATACTACAATTCTTCACTTCTACTTATATTTTTTATTCTTCTTCAATGCTCTTTCATTTATCTTTCAAAAAAAAAAGAGTTTATTATTTTTTTTATCCCGTAATTTAGGGGATTTAGCAATTTGAGACTTTAATTTTTCGAGCTGGCAATTTAGGATTTCATCTTTACAGACTTTGTGAATTTTGCCCAATTTGAGCTCGAATTCCTCAATTGGGCTCAAATTGCACGTGAGATTGTGAATTTGAACTTTTCAAACCAATTTTGTTGAGGTGACATTTATTTATCAAATTTTGCTGATGTGGCATTTGTTTGGCATATCGTTTAATTTATAAAATTAAAGTTGTAACGTATAAAATTTTAATTATATTTTTGTATTTTATTTCATATCTAAATCGTATTTTATAAAATTTATAAATTGTAAGTTCTATTTTAGTAAGTTAGATAGTTTAGGAACATTAAATCATTAATTATGCACAAAGAAAAAAATTCAAAAAATTATTTGAATTGTCGGTTCCAATTGAATTAACGATTTTAAAATCGAAACTGACAACCCCACAATTTAATTCTGGTTACATGCTTCACGATTTCCCTAACCTCCGGTTCTGGCCGAGCACCACTAGCTTTAACTTGTTTAAGAAAATCTCAATAATTTTTTTATAAAATAATGACCGTAGGTATTGGATTGTCGTCTTAAAAAACTATAAATAGTATAAAATAAATATTAAAAAGGTTTTAGGGTCCACTTGTGGAAGTTGAACAAGTTGCTGTCTTAGCGGAAGCATCATTCAAAGCTCAAAATAATTCAACTTTCTCTCACTTAATTTGGTTTCATATTCAACAATCTTGCTCACCTACCCGTCGTGATAATATTAATATTTATTTATAATTGATGTGTCAAAAATTTAAAGTATTTATAAATTTACTTTTCATATAACAAGGGATAAGATTATTACACGTCATAAGTGGATATATTAAGAGTTGTCCACGGTGAGCATTTGAGCAATATTTTCATACTCTAATCTTTGATGGAAAGCAATGATTTCTCTCTAATTTGAATTTGTAATTAAGGTTCGTGAATTGTAGTTAAATATATAATGAGATTTGTGAGACCCAAGTTCCAAATTCACCATTTAATTAATTTTTTCACAAATCAATTATATATTATACATTATAAAGTAATCTACTCATGAACAGCCTAAAACAGTTGTATTCACGCAATAGTCCTTAGTAATTTTTAATTAGCAACTTGACTTGAGAGATGGGTCGAAAAACGAAATAGAAATAAAAAACATGTTGGTTTAATAGTCTTTGTAAGGTGCCAAGAAAATTGTTATTACCAAGTTGCCCCGTCAAGACAAATCAATTTATTACCAAATTTCATATCTTCCAATATCTCAATTTCATCTTAATTAATTTCATGTACACTATTTACCTGCATCCCAAATATTACTCCTCTACATCATTACGTACATTACCTTTTGAATTAGTTTATGATCATAATCGTAGAATTTTGAAGTTGTGCATACAGAAATATTCAAATTTTGTTTAATTAAATAAGGACAATGAATGAAAGACATCACACTCGACTAGTGGATGGAACACCATAAAGGGTGTTAGGCACTTGGTGAAGAGCTAGAAGAATCTATCTCATTTAATGAGACATAAAGTTGTGTTGTAGCAAAGTAGCAAGTGGTGATGCATGTTTGAGAGAGACAAATAATAATAGGTGAAGTTGAAAAAAAAAAAAAAAGGGTAGTAGAAGGCTAGAAGCTACTAATTAATATATCTTCACATCCATTGCACATATATCATTCCTCATTCAGACCACAAGTTTCATTTGCTTGATATATACGTACAAATATTTATGATAGAGAGAAATATCAGGATTTTTCCCTTTTACTTTAAACATTATAATGAAGAACAAAAATTTTAAATCTTGTACAATCTAACATCTTTACTAAGGATCAATGGTTTCAAATAGGTTATTTGTCTTAATTTTTTATCGCTGGGAAATTAATCACGTACGCCAAATATTAAAAGATAGTGGTACCACTAATCATCAAATTGTGAAGGGAAAAAGGGTATCGTTGTTTGTTGGAATAATGTCGATTCATCTCACACTACCAATACAAATGAATAAATAAATCATATCATATCATTCTTAGACCAGTTTAACGTCCAAATAAATCAAATGAAAATTTCATTGCCCGAAATTTTTATTGGGTGCATTATTCTTTGTGATATCTGAACCATTACCCTTGCGACACTAACAAACTAAAATTCTTATATATTTGATTGTTATTATATATTTTAAAAAAAAAAAAAAAAAAAAAAAATATATATATATATATATACACACATATATCGACGATGGATGTTATACTTATACCCAATCATTAACTCCCTTATCTAGATGACTATTATCCGGTAATGGACGAGACTGGAGAGTATATGCTGGAAGTAACTAAACGGATTATGTGTAACGCCCAAAAAAAGAAACCTCATATATTATAAATAATAAAGAGTACCGTCAACTTTGATAAATTAGTGGGCCTTGGTGGGTCTCATAGGCTTGGGCCGTCCATAATCAAAATTGGGCCATCGAGGTACGCAACTCAACCCATTTGGGATCAAGATTGTATCTTTCTTCCCACAGGATCACCACAGCATTATGTGAAATATATTCAGATCTTAAAAAACAAGTGCAATGTTAAAGACAATCAACAACTTCAAAAAACAATATCACCAACACTGCAGACTTAACAAGTGATATCAGATTAGTTCCAGTAATGGTGCCTGCCAAGTGCTCACACAGATACAGGGCATTATTGGCTGATCTATTTCGATCCTCTCTGGCCTCGGGAACCAGTTTGGCGTGCAACGAGCATGCCATCATGGCTGCCATTGTCGTGTCGTATAAGAGGGGTTACACTGCAATTTACAAGGGTCTTTGCTCAGAACTAATATCTGTAAAACCAACCTCAAACTCATAACTATTGTTTACTACAACAATGCCCAAAGACTAAGTGGTGTAGCATGATTGACTCACAGGTATCCCAACTCAGATCTTTTGGTAGTTGTCTCCCATATCATCTCAAAATACTGCCAACCTAACCTTGCCCCTGTTTTCCATAACTGAAACTGTGTACAACTAACAATAAACAGTAACATCGTAAAATTTGCTGCAGTTCTAACTGGAAATTGGGTGAAGTGCATAAAACAGACAAGATGTCAACAGCACAAACTATTTCAGGTGAGTTAACGATGTTATGCAAGTAAATTGTGATATGTAAAGATGGAGAGCCATAGAGGGAATATAATCAAGCATCAGTTTTCCATCAAAAAGTTTATGACCCATACAGACGTACATAATTAAAGATTATCCTTAATTCAAAGTCTATCAAACATTGACTAAACCAGGTTACTATATACACCTCAGTTAAGACAAGCAGACTAAAACATCATCCATGGCTTGAGCATGCTCCACTGTTCGTTGTTGCCCTCCATCATCAGCAACAAACACACCTACAGAATGCAAGAAAGAGAGATTAAGTCCATAAACTTGTACTCTTTAATCATCCATAAAAAAGCTGCATAAAAATTGCTCTAAAAGATATAAACAGAAAGGGACTAACATGCAGCCTTATTTACAAGAAGGCGGGGTTTTGCAGCCTTAGTAGACACCACCCGACATAGCCGGGACATCATCAAAAGACCAAAAATCCATTGCATTCCCACCATCTTGATTTGCATCTCCACAGAGAAGGGCATCAATTGAAGCATCCCAGTTGTTCTCAAGAAGCGGCATCTGAAAGAGCTTCATCTGGGAGTCGAACTCAGAGAGATCATCTGGGAGTTTATTAACAGTGCTCTCATCACTAGACACCAGATCTTCTGAACTTGGTTTTGCTTTCTTAGCTGGGGAACCATTCTCCCAAACTTGAGCTTGGTCATCCTCAAGGATAGCTGTGAGAACAGATGATATTTCCGGGGTCTTTGCACAGTTGTCACCCCAACCAAAATCCGAGCAGTCAAAGGAATTGCTTCCTTGATCAGAGCTGAAGTAAACATTGGAGCCATCAGCAGGTGTGAGAGGTTTTAGCCCCACATCATTGGTTGCACAATAGGCATCAGTGTAGCCATTCTGCTTCACTTGTGGTTTCTCTTCCATGAATCCGAAAGAACCATATAACTCATTGCTAAGCATGTTCATAAAACTCATATCTTGGTTCTGAATGGAATCTGGGCTTTCCTTAGGAGACGATCTTCGTGAACTCACCTTTATGGTTTGCCTTGAGGCAGAAACTGGAGCATCCTCAGGGAAATTCACCTTAGCTTTCTCACCCCTAATCCTGCGAGCTTCGACATCATAAGCTCTTGCAGCTTCCTCGGCAGTGTTAAACGTGCCAAGCCAAACTCGAACCCCTTTTCTTGGATCCCTGATCTCAGCAGCCCATTTACCCCAGGGCCGTTGTCTTATACCTCTATACTGATTCTTTCTCTTTCTTTTCAAAGATTTTCCAGCATCGTCTTCAGATTCAGCTGAGTCGAGAGTTTTTTGACCTTCAAAATACAATAGAGAACAACATTAAGAATCAAGGGCTGAAGTGCATGAATTTGCTAGAGGCAATCATTTATATGTCAATTTTTGTTTTCAGAACCATAATTAGTGGGATTAAAAGAAACATAGAATTGTCAAATCCAAGAACAGAAAAGAAAATTATTTCTCAAACAATTTATACTAAAGATATGGCTGTTTAGAAATGGATCGGAAGAAAAGTCCAAATATTAAATGTCAATCAATCAAAAAAAAAAAAAAAACTGGTCTTGGAAACAATTCGTCCCATGTTCCATGGTTTGCTTAATTTTAACAGATATTCCAATTCGGTCAAAATCATTGAGATATGAAAGAAAATTATCATAACTTAATTCTTAGAAACATATTCTCAAAAAAAAAAAAAAAGATTTAGAAAATGAGCTACCATAAAATAAATAAAATAGCTCCATAGAAAAATTAAAAATAAAATTCAAAACTTCATCCCAAAAATTCGAAGGTAACAATAACTACCGTTTACAATAATCCTTTACCACAAAAAAATTGGTATCAATTTTTCAAAAAGAAAAATATATAGTTGCAGAGAACATAAATCTTCATAAAAAGAAGAAAACAGTAAAAAGGAAAAAAGAATAATAGATTACCTTTGTAACCAATGTTTCTCAAAGCAGAGAAAGCGAAGGGCTTTATCACATCGATCTCCTCGTCATCGTCGGAATAATCCTCAAAATCCTGAAAATCAGCTTCAAATTCATCGTCTAAATCAATGATCGGTTTAGATCTCAGTGGCTTCGAGTGATAATTCCCAGGGTTTTTCTTCTTGTTCAGAAAGGCGGCGCCGCTGCCCCAGAGCAAATCAGCCGTGAGACGGCGCGACGACCGGCTCACCGGCGGTACGAGGTCGGAGATTATAGCTCCTCCACACATTTCAATAAATCTTTTCCAAGGTTTTCAGTGATTGGCTCAAATGAAATTGCTTCAGAAATTATTGGACATTTCTAGAGTAGCTGTAAGAAGGTCTCTGCAATCTTATATGCAGTGCTCCAAAAGAGGGGTGATAAAAGCGAGGTGCCAATGCCTGCGATTTACCCTTCTGCCCCTAAATACTGATTTATTTGCGGTTTCCGCCCTTAGCTGGACTATAATACCCTTGAATTTTTTGTTTCTTTTCTTTCTTAAATATTTTGTTTATATCCATTGGTAAAAATATATTTTTGCACACGCAGTATCGGCATTTGATGAAAAAAATTGTTTTTTTTTTCCCTCTCTCTAAGATTAATGTGGAAATGTGGAGGTCAGAAATTGTATTTTATGTTGTATTCAAATGCTTGGTATCATTTGATAATATTGTTAAAAAAAAAAAAAATCAAATTCAGAAATTAAAAAGGAAACGTGCTTTGAAATAAAGTATTCTCATAAAAAAGTTAGGTATTAAATCAATTTGTCTAGTGCAAGATTATTTAAAGATATGAGATTTCTTTTATATTTCAAACCTAACTTTTGAAGATATCCAACAAATTATAAATAGTCATCCCATTGAATTAATATTAACCTAATATCAGTGGCATATTAATATATATTAGAGGAAATTATATTATGTTGGATTACATCAAACCTCTTATTCATTTATTGCTTTTAATTTTCCATTAATTTTGAGGAAACGTCCATCTCAATTGTCATGTAGCACTTGACTAAAGCAAAATCTTTAAACAATAAGGCCATTTACTCGTACTTTTCAATCCATCAAAATATATATTTCTATAATTTATAATAATGTTTCTCTCTCCATAATAAACATATCTTAAAATATCCATATTTATAAATAATATTCCGAGTAAAAATTTAAAATTTTAATTATTGTGATTTGAAGTTAGTGAGTTTTTTTTTTTATGATATATTCAAAGTAGATACATTAAAAATTAATGAGTGCATAGAATTTACGACATATTAGTAGAGGACACATTAATAAATGCTCACAATGGGGTAGGGTAGTTAGTTTGAAACCTTTATATGTAAATGTTTGTATTGAATATACTGAATTGATTTTCAATTGCCACAAAACATACGAGCAATTAATTAATTATAATGACTCAAATTGATCCGGTGCGAATATGTGGTCTTTTTATGTAGCAATATATCCATGTAGTGTGCGACCTGCCATATGAGATTTGATCAATTTTTTATTTTTTAGTAATATAATGTGATGTATTATTTTAACATGAAGCATATAGTATTTTTGATATTTATATTAATAAAAATTTAGATATTTTAACTTTTAATGTATGTTAATGTAAGTAACTGTATTTGATAATATTAGAAATATGAAATACAAAACAACAATATACTTATTCAAAAATAAGTTAAACAACCAATTGAAAATTATGTATTCGAAATACAAGAGTTATTAAAAATGACTAATCTTATCAACTAACAATACAAATTTCGAAAGACTTATATACAATAATTCTAATTGAACGTTTTTTTTTTTTTTTGCAAATTAAAATCTTCAATCCATTTATACACAACATTTCTATATAAACATTTTTTGAAGCAACTTTTTTATAATAGAAGAACTGTAGAAAACAATCAATTACACGAATCTTTGTAAACAGTAAATTTAAAAGTATATAATAGAAATATGAAGTAGCTAGAAGTGAGATACTAATATTATAAATATAAATATTGAAAGACTTTATTATTCTCAATGTTTCTAGTTGAACTATTTTTAGTTGTCAAAAATAAAAACATTGAATCCACTGTTGTATGAATTGACGCAAAACAAAAGATCAAATGGGATTATGTAGTCGCTTTATATGTCTTTACATTCAATGGGTATTGTTATGTATTTTCAATGAAATTGAATTGTGTTTTTTTTCCATCTTAGCCTTTTATAAATAATTTGTCATTAATCTTTTCTAAATTTTGAGTATCCAACCTAGATTGGTTTCTGCTTTAAAATCATTGTATATATCCAATATACTTTAGAAAGAAATGTTGATCTTGTGTTGAATTTCAATTGTAATGAATTCACCTTGCTTGGTGTTATTATTTTTACTATTATAAAAACAAAAACAAAAATTTAACAATCCCCAACTAAATAAAGATTGTGTTTGGATGGAGAGATTTGAAAATAAATTCTTAATTAATTGTAGTAAATTCATTGATGATATTTGGATAGACGTGAATTTGAGATCCATAATTTTCGTTTTGAACTATTTCTTTTAGCAATGCGAATAGATTTCAAATTCATTTTTTTCAAATCTTGAATTTCAAAAGTTGGGATTTTTGAATTCTTTAGTCATATATTTATATATAAATATCATAACTTTTATATGATATTTTAACTTTCAAAAATAATATATTCGGCACAATTTATATATATGTACATTTATGTGATATTACTTATACATTTATATCAACATAAGTTATATAATATGTAAATGTACAACTAACACAACTATAAGGTTTGACTAACATAACTAAGAGGTATGAAAAATATTAATGTTTGTTTAAAAAAATATTAAAGTACAACTAACATTACATAAAAATATGGCTAACATTATTAAAAAGTATGATTAATATAACATAAAAATATGATTAAAATTATTAAAAATATGACTAACATAACATAAAGATATAACAGCGAATTTGTGTGCGGATACAAAGATACGTGATGGCGCATCAGAGTGCGTGGCAAGTTGGGTTGACGGGAGTGTATGGACCTAGGTCCGTAATTTTTTTGGTGTTTTTTTATTTTTCGTTACACAAAAATTTATATGAGACAGCTTTACGAATAGTTATTGTGAGACGGATTTTTATTACCTACAAATATTCATTTTCACAAATTTATCTATGAATCGTAAATTATGAATTATGGATTGACTCGTTTTATAAATATGTAAAACAATATCACATAAAATCCACATTTTTGTTATTATGACGATTATTAACTGATTTAAATCAAAATATAATTTACAGCTGAATAGGTTTGAACAGGAAAATTAACGAATTAAACGTGACACCTATTTGACTTTTAACAATTGAAGTCAGGTTGTTGGATTTTATTTCTAACATTAAATTTCGTTAGTGACATGTCATTAGATTAATTATACAAACCAATATACTGAGTTTTAGTACGTAATTGTTCATGATAATGATTTATTATATGATAATCAAGCTAATTAAAATACATTACATATTTTTTATGCATACAAAAATATTATATTTACCCACAAATTTTTTTATAAAACAGTTTTACAAATAATTACAATCTCACAAGAGATTCAATCATATATTATAACTTTATAATAATCGAATGAAAATGAAACTCAAAACAAAAGCACCTTGAATCCATAAATATTTGTTGGCTGTTTGATTATATCTTAATCAAACAGCTATGATTTTTATTTTATTTTTTTGTCAAATCTAATTGTACTGAAGTGCATAATCAAAATCAGATTTGAGTACCAAGAAGAAAAATCATGTAATTTATTTTCTTTATATTTGTATATTAAATTAGTTACAATTTTTAATTGAATTTACCATCAATCGATTAGTCAATATATTGCCAATGAGGGTGAACACAATCAAACATAATGGAGAAAGGTCGATTCGAACCATATATCAAAATATCATTAAATTTACATTAAAATATTACTTCTTGTATCAGAGTGTCACTTAACATATAATAAACTATCAACTTAACATATATTAAACTATCAATTTAACATATCACATTCCAACCATATGTTAAAATATCATTTATTACACATTAAATTATGACTTTATATAGATGATAATATCACATACGATATATCATTATTTATATATATTAAATATTAATTAGGGGATGGATGTAAATGTAATTTGGCCTCTGTCCCATATATAAATGTATGAAATATCACAAGTGTGCATGGTAAATATGAAAAATGATGAAATTAGCCATGAAGTCTCTATAACATGTAACATGTAATATTGATTTATAATAATAATAATTACTATTTAATTATTGGTGGAAAATAAAGAATGATTGAGATGAAGAAGGTGAAAAGGTTCATGCACCAGAGTCCGTCAGCCGCGGAAACGGCGGACCCACCAATATACTAAAATTGGTAAAAAGGAATATAGAGGACAAGAGGATGGGCCCCACGACACGATTAATGGGGCCCAATTACACGAGCAACCCATGATCTTTCAGTTCAGCCGTTGGCCCAAACTCTTTTGCTAACAGCTGGATTTTCTAATATATTTCTGCCCTCTTTTCCCATACCATTCCCCATCCCCACACTAATAATACATTATCTTCATAATGCTAAAATGTTCACACTCTCATAACTTTTAATATATTATAAATAATGTGTTTTGTAACCATTTTTTTTTAAGTTATGAAATTTAAAATTAATAGATATATTAGATATTTGATAAATTAATATTGAATATATATTAACGTATTTATGATGAGTATATTAATAGGATTGATATGTTTTACACAATTTTAATTTTAAATATTTGTATTATTTACGATATATTTACAATATAACTTTAACTTTCATTTTTTTAACATACTTATCAATATTAATATCTAAACTTACCGTATTATTATTCTAATCTCGCCGATACGAAAATGATATAAAAAGTGTTGTGTAAGTGTCAACCTACTGATAGGTTATATATTAATATGTAAATGACACATTAATTTATTAGCAACACGTTGACATGTAGAGACATGGTATATTATTAAATTTTAATAAATATTTGTAAATTTTTAAAATAGATTATTTATAATTATGTGCTTGGGATATTAATAATGAGTTTAATTATATACGCGAAACATGAGAGGAATATAGGACTTGCCACCCATAATTTGGTCTCCTAAAAAGAGAAAGTGAGAAATAGTAATATGTTTGTGTTAATGAAGTAAAGAATATGAAGAGTGGGTTTTGATTCATTGGTTGTATCTTCATCCAACATTGGCGTGTGCCTTACACACTTTTACTTTAATACTTCCAAATTCCAATATATATTTTGACCTATTATACCTCCCACTATATATATATATTTTTTTTATTTCAGAAGAAAATAACAAAATCGAAAAGTAAACCTATATTCCTAAAGAACTCCAAACATGCACAGAAACCTTTTTAAGAAAATATGAAATAGTACAATACAATTATAAGTAAACAAATTTCAACAAAATAATTGAAATAAGAGAGATTCTTGGCATAAACTCTTGGAACCAACATTTTGTATAATATAAGGATGAAACTACTTTAAAATTTAGTTTTATAAAACGAGTCTAATTATAACTTGATAAAATTTATAAAATAAAAATTGACTTATGAAACGTGAGTTGCATTAGTGAATGATGAGATTCTTGTTTCAAAAAATATACATGTAATACAATTTATATAGTTTTTTGTAAAACAGTAACTATGATTAAGAATTCTCAAATGTTCCAACCATTAGTTAATTATCAATTTAAATTAAAAATGGATTTTCACAATGCTACATTAGATATATATGTGTTGACTTGCAATATCCATTGTTTATGTAATATATCCACATGTATGTGTGTCTTTTGTATTTGAATTGAAGGGGCATCTATAGAGCATGTTGGATCTTTCCCTAATATTCCCTTAAGTGTGCAATCTTGTCCTCTAATCTTGTGGATACATGCTTCACTCGAATGCAATATCTTTGAATAAGTATTTGTATTTGTATTTTTTTGTTGTTGTATATATAAATACATGTAAAAGAATATGTTAATTTTGATCTTATCTATTTTTTACCATTAATTTTAAGTATTTCTTATACACCTTATAATTTTTATTATTCAATTTTCCGATATTAATTGTTGATACTAATTTATACTATGCTAGTGTGACACCTAAATTCATTTTCCTGTCCATATGATCAATTTAATTAATGTTGGAAATCAAAATTTTGATAAAAATAGGACTGAGATTGGGAAAAAAAAAAAAGGACAGTTAAAACAAATCATAAAGTTAATAAATATAAATATGATCAATGTTATAGAACTAAAATTGAGATTTTCCAAAATTATTTTTATTAATGTATGCCAAATATAGCGAGAAGCATTCTAGGACATGTAGCAAACTTTAAATAAATGCACAAGTGTGAATATTGTTAGGGATTAGATAAAGGCTCGAACTTTTGGGCCTCCAGAAAGTTGGTTCAAATTGGACCCAGCCCAGAATAGAAAAACAAGAAGAATAATTATAAACCTAAATTAAACAATAGCTTCCTAACATAATTGAGTTCCCCCAAAAGCCCAGAACTGCAGTTTCATTGAAATTGAAATTGAAACTGAAACCTGACATTATTGATCAAAATATGCATTTCCTAAAAATTTAATTTGATTCTTAAGTTGCTAACAGCATTCAATCCAGGACCCTGTCAGCAACTATACGAAGCAGTTGTCTCTTCCGCACCCAAAATAAACAAACAAGATAAAATAAAATTAGTGTTTGTTCGAGAGTAGGTCTATGTGAGGTCATCTTACGTGATACTTCGTGTAAAACAAAGTTTATATTGATCAATTAAAGTGGGTCAACATCGATCTCACATGCGACTATATAAAACTCCATCTCATGTAAGATCTTATGTGAGACGGTTTCAAATGAGTTTTAGGGTTGTTTCAAAGGGTCCGCAAAATATATGTTAGTTTGTCTCCAACGTTTCTAAAGGATAAAAAGGTGTGAGATTTAGTGATTTTGAGAATCAAAAATGATGCGAGGGACTTTTTAATATAAAAATCAATCAATACTGGGATTGAGGAATATTTAGTTATGAAACGTGTATAAAAGAATTAATTTTGGTACTGTGGCATGATGATGATTTGATGCTGGTAGGGCTACATAATAATAAAGTAGTAACATGATTTAAAATGCACGTTTTTTTCGTTGGAAACATAAAGATGCAAAATCCCTAATCAAGATTGATGGATCCCATATAACACACACATCCATGAAAGCTTATAATGTAGTTTGCCATTTAATCTTATCTAGATGAAGCATCAATTAGGCCAATTAGATCTAATTTCATCAATACATCCAATATTCCTACAATTTCAAGATATCTATATAGGTCGGTTTGCCAAGTACTTCTTTAGCTACATATTAGTGATGGGCAGTTTAATTTTTGACAATTTTCTCCACAAATTATGTTACACCAATTGATGAATAATTTGCTGTCTCTAAATTCAAAATTAATTGACACTCAATAGCCTTCCAATCGTGTACAAACTAATGTTGTTACCTCGCAAGTAAGTCGCATGGGTACAAGAATCATATAATCATATTGTCTGAAAAATGAAAAATTAAGTGGAATGAATAAAGAAATATGATCGTTACTATGAAAAAGAAATAATAATTTTTTTTAATTTATTAATTGTGGACACTCTAAATCGTCCCTAAGGAGGGAGAGGCAATTACTTAACAACAAACCATTATGATGTTTAGGAAAATGCTAAACATTCATTAACTCTTAATATGTTTAGTATATAATGATCTCATCCTCTCGTTATATTAAAAATGATATTAATAAATTTACTATATTTTTGATATATCAACATGGATATATTAATATGTAACATGTTGGATAGGATAGTAAAACTGATGATTTTTATGATTGCAAATCAATAGAATGAAGCCAAAAACTTACTATTGTTAAATCTTGTTCCGATTTTGTTTACTATAATTCGAGTGTTTAATTTATTTAATTACCAATTGAATCCGACTTCAAAAAACTCTACTAAATCAGGCTCAGAAATTTGATCTTATCATACCTTATTTAATCATTTTCAAAGCTTTATATCTTAATAAGAAATTTATGTATTTGTCAAATCTAACAGAATTTCAACAAATTATATTGAAGTGTTTGATGACCGTGTTGTAACTTGTATCAATTAAAATATAATACGAAATTAGAACATATAAGAATAGTGTTAATAGTTGGTTTGTTCTCAATGATCTTGATTTGACATATAACACATGAGATCCACATGATTAATTTCAATTGCATTGTTTCAAAATAATCATTACTTATAATATGTATAAATAGTTTCCTTAGTTAACATATAACAAGTAGACAATAAAATATAAGATAAAAAAAAATCCTAAAATGTAACATATCTAAATCTAGATCGGGTATACAACATCTTGCTGAAATAGAAATGAATAAGAACTAATAAGTTATTGTAATAACAATTAAATATATCAAATGCAAAAACCACCTCTTTTTATTAAGTACAATAATCAATATTCCAAAAAAAAAAAAAGTCAAAGAATAGTAAACCCTATGCAATCTCCTGAAATCTCTTTGTACATAGGTTTTAACTTGTGTTATTCAAAAAAAAATAAAAAATTACACTTGTGTTATTCAAAATTTTAATTCCTTGAAAAATTATAATAGAGAGAGAGAGAGAAAAAAAAAAGTCTGTGGTTTGAATTTTTGGTGAACTATGAGAAAACAACTCGATCTTCTGGGGAGGAAAAGGGGTGGCGCCGGCGCCGGAAGTCTTGGAGAAGCTTGTTAGTCTCACACCGACCACCAACATCACGGCGGCGCTGACGGAAAGATGACAATATTCTTTGAGTTGAAATCTCCATTTCCTTTGTCTCATCCAAATATATTTGCCTCTCTCTGCATTCCACACTGCAGAATCCCAGATCACCTCTGCAAATTATTACAATAACAATTCTTTCAGACAAAATCATTTAATTAAATAAAAAAGAGAAGAAAATGTAAATGGCATTAATTACAATAATTACCTGTACATGTAGATTTCTTTGTCAAGAGTTAAGGGCTTGTGGCAAAGATGGCAGGATTTGAGATAGCAATCATGAGAAGCAGAAGGGGTTTTAGATTTTGTGATTTGGTAATTGGGTAACAAAATTGGTTTTGTCAAAACATTAGATTTCCCAGTTGCAATCTTTGTAAAAATTCTCAACCCTTCTTCATCGTCATATACTTTGCATGACCCCATAAATGAACATGTTTTTTTCCTGCTCCATATCTCTGAAAACATTTTCAGATTTTGATGATTCTTTTTTTTTTTTTGGAGTGTTTATATAATATTTGTTTTTGGTGTGGGTATGATATTCTGTGTGCACAGCTAATGGTTCTGTGAGTGAGAATCTGTGTGCTGTGTGGAGAGAGAGAGGGAGAGGGAGAGGGAGAGAGGGAGATGGAGATTACGAGGTGGAGGGGAGCTGATATTTAATGGGTTTAGTGAGAGAAAATGGAAAGAAACAAAGGGTGAATGTAATTGCAGCACGTGGTTTATTGACACTATAAAGATGTCTATATTTTCCTGTCCCTCAATTATTTCCAAACTTAATAGTTAAAAATGGGATAAAGTCATTCCTTTTGGGCCCCACTTACACACTATCCAAGCCACTGTTTGAAACAAATGACATGTGATAAATTTAAACAATTTAAACAGGAGTTGCACTTGTGTTCGTACAATAACTGTTAATATTGATTTAGATTCATATAATATGAATTTGGTTGGATTGAATTCAATTTGAATTCGTTTATTTTTATTTTTATATTATGTTAATCATATTTTTATATTATATTAAATATATATTTATATTATGTTAAATATATTTTTATATAATATTTTAATTTAAAAAAATTCTTAATTTTAACAAAAAAAATCCTAAATTATACATATATATATTTATGTAATATTACGTATACCTTTAAGTAATATTAGTCATACATTTATATAATATATAAAGGTACAACTAACATAATTAAAATGTATGACTAACATAATGTAATTGTATGCTTAACATAACATAAAAATCCTAAATGTATGCTTAACATAATATAAAACCATAAATGTATACTTAACATAACATAAAAGTATGTTTACATTACATTAAGATATGTTTAATATAACATTAATATATGTTTAACATAACATAAAACCCTTAAATGTATGTTTAACATAACATAAAAATATATTTAACATCATATAAATGTATGTTTGATATAACATAAATATCCTAAATGTATGCTTAACGTTATATAAATATATGCTTAATATAACATAAAGGTTCTAAATGTACGACTAACATAACATAAATATATGTTTAATATAATATAAAATATGTTTAACATAACATAAAAGTATAGCACCTGAAGCGAATTTGGGTGAGATATGAAGGGCGCGTGAAGCGGCGCGTGGGGTAGGTAGGGCCAGTTGCACGAATCCTAAATCCGTACACTAATTATACAAAAGTTTTTATGTTTAAATAATAATCAAAGATTTACTCGATGTTCTCATGAATAGATATTTTTGAGATAAAATTTTATTACTCATTAATCAAATAAATTTTTATAAATTTAGATATATCGTGAATTATGGATTGTATAAATTGATTGGTTTCGTAGAAAAAGATTCATTAATGAATCTTATAAAAGTTCTACTTTTAAAAAAATTGCTTAATAGATTTTTTTTAATATTTATGAAGATATGTTTTGTATCACTTATTGGGTTTAATTGGACACCGCCTTATAGCTGGAATTTTCCAATTATGAACCTGACCTACTTTACATCTATTTTAAAACACTATCTTATTGAACTGTTGCTAAATACAAAATTAGTTTTTTATGATTATATCGACAATAATCCTGTAAAAGGAGGATTCTTCAGGACAGACTCAAAAGAAAGTGATATCAGATGTGTCACGCAAGTGTTGGCGGGAAGGGGCCTAGAAGTGCCTACTACTACACCACACTACACTTGGCTCTACACATTTACAAAGCTAACCCCTGTCCAGTGCCTGACAGAGCTAAGGGGGCTTTAATCCTTACTCTTTATCCCCATCTTCACCCAGGCTAACGGGACCTTACTTATTCAGGGATATCGGTTTTAAAATAAATGTCATTTTGGTCTATAAATATTTTTTCAATTAAATGTAATTTTAAATTTTTATATAATCTTATTTTCAAATTATCCCTATTAATATTCCTTAACTAAAATTTAGGTATTTAATATGATATTTTTTCAGAAAATTAATTTGATTTTTTTTTAAATTTTAAATCCTAAATTTTTTGATTAGTCAATGGTATAATTGTCCAATTTTTTATGCTCCTTAACTTGTGACAAAAACTCCAAAACAACGTTTGTTCCCTATGTTTTTTTTAGTTTTTATCATATGTTTTTTAGGTTTTATCATAAATTAAGAAATATAAAAATTGAACAAATATACCCTTAATTCATTAGGAATTTATGATTCAAATTGGAAAGAGATTCAAATTAAATATATAAAAGGTATCATATCAAATCCCAAAATTTCAGTTAAGAAATATTAATAGGGATAATTTGGAATAAAATTGTATAAAAATTTAAAATGACACTTAATTTAAAATGAAATTTAGACTCCAGAACAACACTTATTAGAAAATGTATGAAGTATTTTAAAAATCGAGGATGTGTATTTATTGAATAATTGAATTGTTGCTAAATATATTTTAAAATTTAATATTTTTATTAGTCACCATTAATAGCTTATTTATTATTTTTGTAATTATATGTCGCAATAATCCAATGAAGGAAATAAAATATAAACATAAAAATATATATATGTTCGAGATTTTGATATATCTGAAAAAAGCTCTAATTATTTTATTGGACAGTCCAAAAGTTAAGAACCCTACGATAATTACAAGACAGTCATGGATAGACTCATCTAATAAGGAGAATCTCGCGAGATCTCCCCACCTTATCTTCATCTACATCAAGAAGAAAAGAAGTTAGAATAGCTATATATTTGTCTAAATTTTAAAATTCAATCAAGTGTAAAATATATATATATTTTAGGAAGGATTGAAATAAATGAATACATATATGTTCAGATAAATAATTAAAAGATTTATTTATCGATTGATACAATATTACTTAAAAATTACTTCAAATCAATAAATCATATAACTCATACTAAATTTGAATGGCACTATTAACCATAAAAATTCATATGAAATTATTTTAGAAGTACATTCACAATTGAAATATGTTTTAAAATATCAATAACCGATTTGATGAATTATAATTTAGCGGTTGATCCATTTTACATAGTTCTATAAGAATCTTGTTAAAAACGATTCTCACAACTAATTATGTAATACGTCCTTTTTTTAATAGTAATTATCTTTCTAAAATTTCTATCATAAATTAAAGAATATAAGATTTGGATAATTATACTCTTAAACAATATTTATCTCTTCCATGATTTTCAAAATTAAACTGATTTTTTCTTTATTTATTCCTTAATTATTTCGTTATAACTTTCCTAAATTAATATAAATTTAAAATTTTCAATTCTCATTCTATAAATTGAAAAATTTATAATTTCAAGTTTCATTCCACAAATTGAAAAATAAGTCATTGAGTAATTCAAATAAAAATTGTAACATAGAGCCAAAAATTGTACAAACTATTGATTATATATAATGAAAGAAAACAAAAGTTAACAACAAACACATCTATGGCTTATAAGGAAAGCATATAGAATATTGTATCAATAAATTATAAAGTTTAAATAAGTAAGTTTAAAATTAAAAAATCTTTTAAAAATTGAAATTAGGGGTAAAATTGAAAAAAATAGTGATAAAATAATTATAAAGATAAATAATATAAAACAAAATTTTGACGTCAGAAAAACAATTAATATAAAATGGAAGGAATAATTCTTTAATTTAAAAGTTTCACCGCAACACGTTTTTCAGTTCAGTTTTTATTCCGTATGATTTATAGATTATTCCATAAAAACGAGGTATAACATATGCACATTTTCAAATAATAGTTGCAAGTACCAATGTGTGTGACCATATATATATGTCATGTGGGACATTATTTATTGAATTAATAATTGAGATTTTACTTATACTGTGCACTTTGCAGAAACAAGGCCCAATTTTAGTTTTTATAATAATGAAACGTGAAAGTTGTGCATCTCAATATTTTATTAGTCATTTTATTGGTCGGTATATTTTTATCATCACTAATGTTTGTGTAAACTAAATATATGAATTATCATTTATATAATTAGGTGTGTTGATTGGGTTGGGTCAAGTTTAGCTTGATTTGTGCACTTTTTTTTTTAAATTTATTTTATAATCTTTATATTGTAATATTATAACTTTTATGTTATAATAGTATAACTTTTAGATACAGATTTCATAATCTTTCAGTGAATCATTTAGATTTTTTTCATTATAAAAATTCATGTAATATAGTTGAAATCTTTATGTTATAATAATTTAATTTTAATGTTATATTAGTATAACCGTCATGTATAAATATCATAACCTTTATATACTTAAAGAATATCATAACCTTTATATACTTAAAAAATATCATAATGTTATATTATATTACTATATAAAAGTTACAACATAAGAGTTTTGAAAGGTATTATAGTTCTGTCATTTATTGCAAAAGGTTATGCAAACATAACTAAAAAATTATGCGTACATAATTAAAAGGTTAGATTTGCTAAACTAAAATGTTAGACTAATATAATTGTGAAACTAACGATTGAGTTAGAATTTGGGCTATGGTTTGGACGTGTGTGAATGTGTGTGGAATGCATAAAATATACCTCGATCCGGGTCGACTCAACTAGATCCGTGCACTTGATGTATATAAATAATTGTCTTTTATAATAAATAATATTCTATTTTATTACAAGGGGTCATATATTAAATATTTATTTTTAGTTAGTAAACACGTCGTTTATCCACCATTGTGAGGAAACATTTATTTTAGCCATTTTCTACTTTTCATATAAAATTACTTTTCAATTTGATTTTCAAAAATATATGAAACATGCTTGAAATAAAATTTTAGAGGCATTGAAAGATGATTCACTATGTTAGTGACGAGAAAATAAGGGTTATAGTGTGGAAGTGATAGAAGCTGACTTATTTCTATAATTAAAATATATACATCATGTATTGAATTATCAATGGTACTACTTTGGGCATATAGATTAGGGTAAATTAATTTATCTATATAATAGTCTTTTTTATGAATTAAATATGATATAAAATATCATTTTCATATCAGTAAGAATATATTCAATTTCATACAAACTTTATAAAGTGAACATCTTAAGAAATTATTCTATTTACATATTTAGGGGGGTTATTTGACTTAAGGAAAACGTAGCATCATATTCGATTAAAATTACAAGTTGTGAGGAGTTTCGTTACACACAAAATCCTTCATTTTAAATGTTTTATCTCTTAGTCTTAAAGTATAATCATGCATTATATTAAACAGTATCATTATTTAAATATAAACATATTTTTACAATAAAATAATCCGGTTCTTTTACAATAAAATTGTCCATTGGATATCAGAAATGGACGCGACGAGAAACACGTGGCCTCATCACGTGTTTGTAGTTTGTATATTTTAAGTTTTTAACCATTTTTAAAGTTCCAAAACCTTTTTCTATTAATTATAATTTTTCCCACTTTGTTGACCTATTTGTGCTACTTGAATTTCATTTCAGTACCAACTTTTTAATACTGTACAAAATTACATAAAAATATTAAAATTTGCACCAATTTTAATCAAATCCCCTCGCAAGTCAAATCTTCGGCATACGTTCTACGTAATAATGTAACATAATTAAATAGTATTACATCAACTAACAAATCTACAAATAAGTATTTACAGACTAAATTATGCTTAACATATGTCCCCAACACTCTTTTAGAATTTGAGGAGACAAAATACGGTTAAAGCACTCAATTCTTATCAGTAGATATTCATCTTTTTTCTATCAGTCTATTATATCATCTTTCAAATTTGAAGGATTTATAGGTAGAAGATTTAATAAGTCAAATTATAACATGATATTTACAAAATAAAACACAAAAACTTATATGAAATTGCCTCATATATATAATTATGAAATATGCTGAAAATGAATATCAATGAGAGTGAAAGAAGAAATTAAAAGTGTGCATTGATGGCAATTAACTTTATCCCAGAACAAGAGTTAGTTTCATGTGATAGCAGTAGCAGGTAGTCACTCCCAAATAATATCTAACTTGGAAGATCTTTTCCAGAAACAGAAATCCTACGCAAATATTCACTCACAGGTCACATTCTCTAAAAATCTAATCTACAAGTAGTTAAGGTTTTATAAGAAATAGAAATGCAGTCCAAAAAGGAAGAGAAAAACATAGTCAAGAACAACATAAATTATGATATACATTAGGAATACTAAGCAGAGTGCCTGATAGGTTAATTGCCTCGTAGTGTCGTATTATGATTCAGGAATGCCATTAAAAATTACAGGTATTGTGTTATGCTTCAGCAATGCCATAAAAGTTAAGACATACCGTTGTTACAGGTACAGTTGGATGAGCTCGTCACTTACCACAGACGGTGTTAGAACACCCAAGTCAGTGAAAAGCAAGGTAAGATACTGTGGTGGTGTATAATCCCGAGCTGATGTTTCAACCTCGACCTTGGATGGAATTGGTACCCCAAAATCAATAGGTCGCAAGGCAGGCACCATATCTTTTTGATCCAGTGGATACAGGCGAGCAAACTGTAAGCACAAACATCAGAGTGTAACTTTTCAATGAATCACTGGCCATGGAGATTTTGGATCAGATATTTTCATTGACTTGAGACTTGAAATTAGGATTTTGCAAGAAGTGAGGAAAGATTGATCTTTTAGGTTACCTTGTAACTTTCAGCAGCAACATAAACTGGTTTATTCATGCTTTCAGCAACCAAAGCAATTTGGTAGGTACCCATCATATTTATAATGCCTCCACTTTCAACTACACCATCTGCTCCAACAAACACCATGTCTACTTCATCCATGCTGTATGCTACAGCGGAGTCTATCAAAAGCTTAACGGGAATATCAAGCTTAGCGAGCTCATTTGATAACCTTAGCCCTGTCCTGTCTGGCCTCCCCTCTGGATTTCATAGACATCTAATATATAAACTTCATGCAAACTTAACAAGTTAAAACATGAAAACACATGATGCATATGCTATTTTTAGTACAGACATGCATGACTTGTGACTTCGCGTAACCCTATGTCAATAGCAACTATCAGAAAGAAGAAACCACATATATCACATAAAAGATTTATACCTGTGCAGAATACTCGAAATAATTTTTTATTCTGAGCTGCAGTTCTCAAAACCTCCAGCACGACACGTGAGAAGCCATGCACCAAAATGGTACAACCATCAAAAATAAAATCTTGACCAAGCATTGCAATTATCTTTCGAGCCTGGTATGAGGAAATATAGACAACAGTTTTCAGGTACTTATGGCAAAAACAGACAGATGAAAAATGATAAACACCTGAGGAATCAAAATCATTAAGCCAATGGATACCTTATATGATATCTCACCAAACTTCTCAGCACGTTCAAGAAGCCGAGATTTTGCTGAATTGAAGTCTTCATATTCCAATGCAGAAGTTCTCGTCACATATCGCATGAACAGGTCACATCCAGCTGTTAAAGAAATAGAGGTAGTGTCCCATGCCTGCAAAAAAAAAAAAAAAAAAGGTTGGCATCCATGAAATTAGATCATCTGATTATTTCATCCTTCAGTGAAGTGGTTGATTGATGTCTTGACTGGTATCTCCTTCATACAGGGAGATAATCATTACTTAGAACAATTAAACACATTAACAAAATCAATTCTCTATATCTACAAATAACACATATGCGTTTCACATGCACAGACTGTTGCCAACTAACATTACATGGTAAAACTAAATAAGAGCACTGCTTACTATAGCTTTGTAATTTTACTCTTTCATCATGGACAAACTACGAAGATGCAATGAATGACAATAACCAATATATTATTTTGTTCTTCAAAAAATAGATGTCAACATTTTAACTACTTCAAGCTTGTCTTGATCAACCATTAATTTGAAAAACATAATAATACATCAACTGCTCACAATGGTTCGATGCAAAAATCGTAAGCTATCAATATGACTTCTTCATATTCATAATTACAACTATTTGTAAAAATATAAAACTCATATACCTGTTTAATTGCTAACAACTTCCAGCTTCTCATTCTGACATAATTTGATTAATGCAAAATTTATTATTTTAGAAATGCTATCCATCATAAAAGATATTCTTCAGATTTTTGGTTTCAGATGATGATCTTAGAATATTTCATTCGTATATAACATTGAACTCCGGCAGACAATCACCAAATATCCATATACATTGCCAAACCTGACGGCTTCAACTCCTACAGGATTGAAGTATTACTGCAGTCTCATCCATAATGTACAAAGGAAATCAAGAATTCAATTCGAATAAATTTTCCGTTCAAATGTGAATAATTTCTTCACCACTATAGATAAAAACAATAGCTCAGTAAACAAATAACTGAAAATCAACATACTTTCAGTGAATCAGCAGCTTTTTTAAGCTCAATTTCGAGCTCCATCATCGTTGTAGCCTGACTTGATCGAATAACCGAAGCCAAAGACCTAATCGCAGCAACCGCCTCCGCCAATTCCGGCTGTTTCCGCCAATTATTAAATTCATCCACCACACTAAACCTCTTGCCATCCTCCTCACTCCCGGAGAAGTCATCCTTGGAAACAGCTTCGTCGGAGTATTGGCCGGAGGCGGCCTTCGCCTGATCCAACCAATCACTGGTCACGACGCCGTGATGAGCGGCGCGTGTTTGATAGTAAAGAGAGATATTCGGGTTGGGATTCTCGGCTGCCATGGCGGAAGAGGCGGGAGAGAGGGGGCCACTAGCGGGGTTCGATACGCTGTCGTTCCTTTGTAGATGTTGCTTGTCGAGGATGAAAGAGGCTGATCTATACCACATTTTTTTAAAGTTAATTTGAAAATGTTTAATTAGGGTTTAATGAGAATGGGAATTTATTCGATTGTGCGAAAGACATGTCTCAGGCGGGATTTTGAAATGAGACTAACTGTGGATTTGGATATCATACTTTCAAAAAAAACAAAAAATATTTTGGTGGGCCTTTCTTAATCTACGATTCTTTTCAATTTATCTATCTTAATTATTATGACATTTCAAAATTATAAATTTAAATTCGCTATTATATTTAGAATCTCAAATTAATATATTCAGACCCGTTGCTCTATCTATCCGGAATATATATTAATGTGTATATTGTTGTTGTGCATAAAACTAACACAATCATCAATTACAAATTAAAAAAATCAAACATCATACATTAATAATGACTATATTAAAACATGGATACTGTGGAAAGGAGATCATTATTTGTATTTTATTGTTGTTATATTCTTGTTTGAGTAGTTATTTATCATTTTATCTTTTGAAATTATATTCAAGTTTGAGTTGTTTGAATAATTCGGGTTTTACTAGAAGTTGTTCTAATCCTCGTTTCTCCTAATATATATTTTATCAATCGAAATCTGTGTACTTAATTATAACAAGGAACAACACTTCTATTTGATGAGAAAACATTTTATCACGTAATTTGCTCTTCTTGTGTAATTTAGAGTCTAATTGGTAATTTAGATAACGAACAAGAAAATTATTAACGGTACTTTTGAATTAGGTGTTAGGGTGGGTTTAGAGTGATTTAATTAGGTTAAATTAGTGAATATTAACAAGATGATATATTCTACGACAAAACAGCCATGAGAAATAGCTAGCTCAATGAGCAATTAATTAATGTTTTCAAAATTAAAACATCGATACACATCTTTTATAGGAAACAACGATCTTTCTTGTAACTCAATGAAGCTAGCAACAATAAATTAAAGTTCATCGATATAAATTTTGTCCTTGATGTTTGATGAAATCTTTCATATCACTAGCCTTTGTCTCATGCTCTTTTTCCAAATTCTCTTTTAAACTTAAGAAAATTAATAAATCATGAAATTTGTAGCGACTTATGTACGTATTGCAGATCACAAATCTTCATTGTCATTGTATTCATGATTCCTACATGTTAAATCAGAATTACAATCATTTTTTGGTTGAGAGAGAGAGGAAAAAATATATATATATTAAATCTCTACCTTCCTCCACAAAAAAAAAAAGTAAAAAAGCCTCATTTTCATTTTGACAAAATTAAAGTTCACAATATATGGTGGATGAGACCAAGAACTACCACCAATCCCATAATAAGAGAATGATCAATGTGGGGCTCCACCACCATTGCTAACACATCTTCTCCAAGAACTACACCACCTTTTGTTATCTTTCTTTTAACCTGTAAATATCAACAAAACATACTCTCATCAAATCTGTTTAATTGTATCTCCCAAGAAAAATTCATGCAAAATTTAAATTTATTTATTTTACCTCAGCAACAAGTCCACCAAGATTGTCAACTATTCTGCAAGATAGCTTAGAAAATTGAGTTTCCATGAAGTACTCACATAATGTGTTCCCATCCATTCTAACCACTACTTTGTGAAAAGAATAGCCTCTGAGAAATCCCAGAATCATTCTGATTCCCATCAGTTTTCTAACTCGAAAACGAGGTTTCTCCTTGTTAGTTTCTTGCCTTGTTGATGATTTGTAGCCCTCCCACATCCCAAACAGGGAGAATCTCTGATATAACATCATGCTATAATATGATTAAAAATCACAGAAAAATCAAGACTTTATTTAACTAACCAAGTGTGTGTGTGTGTATATTGAGAAAGAGAGACCTAGCTAGGTATTTTTTGTTTACCTTTTTAACTATAGTGAATAGAACTTTGCCTGTGATATCCATGATATAGACTTGGTTGGTGCATTTGTGGCTATAGTTATCGACTCGATAAACGATGCGACCATCGGAATCAAAGACAGCACAACCATTGCTGCTAAAGATCAGAGACTTCATCCACACAGTGAACACTTCTTGTCTGGATGAAGTGGAGTTGGCAACTACCTGATCAGGATGAACCTTTGCCATGTCGAAATAAGTCTAACTACAATGTTTTTTTCCCTTTTCTTTTTTTGGATATAGCATTGAAAACTAAAGAGTTCTTTTGGGATTAGTTTCTTGTGTGCATAGTGATTGATGAATGTGATCTCTAGCTTTTGGGGCCTTAATATGCACACCCTTGTAAGTATAAACACATACACATACACACACAAATGTTTGTCTGTGTGTATTGTTTAACATAAAATAAGGCTCAAGTGGACAGACTAAGATGCATCATCCTTTTTTGTCCTAACCAAACATTGTAACTCTCTAAGGCATGACGTTATGTTTGGACAAATATGGATTCATGCATGTGTTGTGGACATAGATATCGCCTCAATGACCACTACTTTCAATAGTGTGTTTGGTGTTTTTATCAAAAATAAAGCCACATCTAATTAGAGGCTGTGTTTGGATTGACAAGTTTAATTTTTTGACTCTTTAAAACAACTTATATGAAGTTCCCATAAAGTATATGGTAATTTTTTAAAAAGTCAAATGATTTTAATGGATCGTTTTAAAAGAATATTTAATTTTGACAAACTCATCTTATCATTTGATTTGAATTTATCAGTTACTAATTAAAAGCTACCCGATCTTATCTTATTAAAATATTCTAATGCTCAATAATTCAGAAAAGGTTAAGATGCACTTGTAGATCTTCTAGATAAATTTAGGCAAACACCCTTTTAGTCTATATATTAATTTCTTATAAGTTTTTCATTAAATTAATTCTTTTGTAAACTAAAATTGCACATACTCAATTGACAACACATATAGTAGATTTCCATAGCTTCGAAAATGAACTAAAATTTCAGATTTGGCTTGAACTAGTAGTTTAGGATTAGGAATGAGGAGAGTATTCTTGGTGTTGGAAGTATATGGTTCACTTTTTCATAGTTTAAAGAGCTCTTACAAGTTGAGTTATTCTTGAAATTGTAATTTATCACACTTGTTATATTATATTGTGTAGATCATCAAGTAGTGGAACTCAATATTAATTCGTACCAAATTCTTACATATTCCTAGTGTTGTCACATTTGTCAATGCATGTTTGGACATGGTATCATCCACATAAGCACAAACTGACCCTAACCCTATTTCTATATATCTTTTTCTACAGTTTAAAGGGCGTTTATAAAACAAGGAGAGCCATTTATCCAAGCTATTGATACAAATGACCGCTTTCTATTTTTTTTTGGATTAAATGCAGAAAACTAACTTGATTATTCTATTAGCTTTTTTCATTTTTCAATTTTTTTTACCAGATTGCAATCTTAACTACTAAAATTTATCAAATTGCAATTTCCGACTAATTTTTTGGCGAAAACGTGAACATTTCTAATTTCAGCATGTGGGTCACATATTCATATTTTGGCCAGAAAATCTGTTGAATGTTGGAATTTGATAAATTTTAGTAGTTTAAAATATTTTAACAATAACTTCTATGGGTGCTCGTTTGATGCCTTCCAAGACACCCTCTACGCCCACTCCAACCGTCAGTTCTACCGAGAATGTGACATCACTGGAACCATTGATTTCATCTTTGGTAACTCGGAAGTTGTGTTCCAAAACTGCAACATTTTACCTAGACAGCCTTTGTCCAATCAATTTGTGACTATAACTGCACAAGGCAAGAAAGATCCAAACCAGAACACAGGAATTTCAATCCAACGGCGTACAATAAGCCCATTGGATGCCCTAATTGCCCCAACATATTTGGGCAGGCCATGGGAAGATTATTCACTTACAGTTATAATGGAAAGTAGTATTGGTGGATTCTTGATTCCTAAAGGCTGGATTTCTTGGATTCCAAATGTGGATCCATCTAACACAATTTTCTATGCAGAGTATATGAATACGGTCCGGGTTCAAGTATGGGTAATCTGGTTACGTGGGCCGGGTATAAGCCCACTCTTACTTTGTGAAAATATATGTATAGCCAAAAACGTACCACACGGCTACTGGATTTACATTCTTAATCTCCTGGCGTGGCCCAGGCCTCAAAGTATAATGTGGAGTCTGATTCAGTGATCATCTTGGTTGCCTGCTACAACTGTGACTTTTGATTCAACATAATCAATGAGTAGTTTTGATTCAGGAATACTTTTTAATTTATGATTTTCAGTTTTTATATCAAGTATTTGAGGTCTTTGTAACATTATTTTGGTGGTTAAGTAGATACTTGTAATCTTGATAGATGGTAAATAAATTGCAGTTTAATTGTATGATCTATGGCTTCTTTCTTTTTTATTTTATTTTATTTTTTACCTAGCTAGCTCTTTTATCAATTTACCAAATATCAGGAGAAAAATAAAAGCACTAGATAACCAAAAGGAATTGAATTGCACATATGATCCTCTAGTTCATTGATGATGTTAATGCTAAAACACACTCCTTCAATTTTATAATAAGTGTCGCTCTTGAGTTTAAATTGTGTATCCTATTAAGTATTGTTTTAGACTTTCAAATAATTAATTATTTTTTTTAATTTCAAATATTATGCTTTTTCTTTAACATTTTATTTTCAATGTTATATATTTGCCTTTTATTTTATATTCTTTTCATAGTTTAATTTATTTAAAATTTTCTTTTTATCTTTCAAATAAAATTTGTGTCTTTTGTATGAATTTTTTATTATATTCATTTTTTATCAATCACAAAATGTGTTGGTTGTTTAATTATATATATTTTAATTTTCAATCTATTTTAATATTTTCTTAAATTATTCTAATTGTTTAATTATATATATTTTAATTTTCAATCTATTTTAATATTTTCTTAAATTATTCTAATCACGTGTTAATTAAAAATTATTTTATATAATTTGAAACAATATAGATTATATTTTCAATAATTCATTATTTTAAATTGTTAAAAAGAAGATAAATATACTTAATTGATATATATATATATATATATATAATCTAAATTAATTATTGAAAAATTGTACCAACAAAATAATTATCTTTAATTGGTGTAAATATCAAATAAATGAGTTAGTATATAACGAGGTTCGCATATTATGATTGTAATAATGTTAAATTGTTGTGGGTGTTTATTTTTAAAAGTTGATGTTTTTGAATTGAGTAGGCGTCATGCGGTACCCACAAGAATTTACCATGTTATTAACACAAATTATTGTGGATGTTCTAATAGAAATAAATGTTAGTGGATAATGAAATTCACACATGATGATTGTATTTTATGTTAAACTGATATGAATGTGTATTTTTAAAAAATGAATGTTTTAGAATTGATGTGGTGACACGTGAGACCATATTCATTGATATATATATATATATATATATATATATATATATATATATATATATGCTCTTAGAGTAGTCACATCAATTCTTTTGAGTGTGTTATTAATATATTAAAATACTACTATTAAAAAGAGTTAATAAAAAAAGGAAGAAAAAAAAGGAAATGATAAAAGTTATTGTATTGAATCCACCAGATCAACACCCTCCACTCACTCTCTTTTCTTAACAATGTTTTTTCAGAAAACACTGCAATTCTACAAAAACGATTCATAAAATTTATTATTAAAATATTTATATTGTTAAGAGATTTGAATCATTTGATGTTAATTTTATCATATTAAAAATTGTTAGGTGGAGGAGTGAGGTTATGGTAATAACTTATAAACATGTCCACATGCAATGTATATGCTCTAAAAGACCTTACCCCCAATTACCATGATTACCATGATGAAACCTGAATAATGCAGATTATGTTTATTAGTAAATAACGAGTTAGCCTGGTATGAGATCGTTTCATGAAAAAAAATTCGTAAGCAGACATATACGATCTTATTCTGAAATACAGTTCGACCTTACGTATTCGTTTCATGGATTTATGAAATCATGGAATTATGAAATAATTTCATGGATTTATGAAATAGTTTCATATAAGCTTTGATGTTAATTAATTATGAAATGAGTATTTATACTCTATTAAGTTTTCATACTTGTCCAGATTTTGGATTAAAAAATTGGTTAATTTCAATTTGCTGCCTGAATTATAACATTTAAATTTTTTTTCAATCACTAGTCAATCTCTTCAAAATTTTCTAGTTGCTACTCCAAAACGCATATTTTTCGACTAAAATTTACCAAAAAACTCAAAAATTCATGATTTATATACCAAAATGATTCTTTTTCGAAATCAAATTATAATTCTAAATTAATTTAAAGATTTTTGTTTGATTTAAATTCAAATCGAATAAAAAATGTTCAAAACCCTAGAATAATTTTTATTCGATTTGTGATCGAATCGAATGAGAATCATGAAATTGACATGAGGTCATTATATGACTTCGAATAAGGGTCAATTTGGCGTATGAATCATGCATTTTTTACTAATATTTGAAAGTGAATTGTATTTTCAAGTTTTTCGATGAATTTTGACCGGAAAATATGTGTTTGGGGGTAGTAATTGGAAAATTTTGAAGAAATTGGATAATGATTGTAATTTTTTTTTTTAATTTATACACCTATTAAAAAAAATATTATAGTTCAGATAACAAATTGAAATTAATCTTTATAAATTGATTGTTACATAATGTTACGGAATTAAAGAAAACGGTTTATATGTTTTTATTATCAAACCCAACATCCAATCATTATTTCACAATATCCAATACAGTCAATTATATTATGTAATATAATTAGTATAATACTCAAATCCAATTAATGTGACAAACATATCTTTATTTTTACTGTTCTATTGAAAAATAAAATCAATCAAGTACAAACATATTTCAGAGGATTTGTTTTTTACACCAAAAATAATATTTAAATTGTTTAAGAGATCATCAATATTCAATTACTGGAATTCGCTTGAATTTTGATCGAATGCATAAAACTTTAGGTTATGTTTGGAAGGTAATAATGTGGGATTGAGAAAAAAAATCCTATCATTGAAATTTGAATTTTATAGTATATGAATGATAAAAATGTATGTTTGTTTGAGAATTTAGTAAGGTAAGATTATATTGTAGATGTTAAATCGATATTGAAAAATGTGGGTTGATATAATATTTTATTGTGAAAATGTGGGTTGATGTGACATTGTTTTTTTGAAAAAGTATATTTAATAAAGATTGATAATTGTAATATAAATAATTATAATTATATCCAAATTTTGTAATCCAAATTAAAATACAAAAACAAACATATATTGGGATTTTGAAGTTCAAAATCCTATCATGTCAAATCCCTTTCAAACATAGCCTTTAAACTCTGTGGAAGCCTCAAACAATTAGCAATTTACAAGTTGTTTGAAAAATGTTAAAAAAAAAAGTTGTTTGAAGAATAAAGAATGCTAGAAAAGGTTAAAACATTAAGACCATGATAAGATTGTTCGAAAGAAAGCCCTCTTCCAAAAAAAATTTTAAAGCAAAAAGGGTAAAACTATGTCAAAAGTTAATTTAATGAGCATAACTAATAAAATTTAGTTCACCAACATAAAAATTAGTAATGGTATTAGAAAGAAAGAAAGAAAAAATTTAGTTACAGACTTTTAATAAATGCACCACATAACTACTCTCTCAATTTGAATGATGTCTTGAATGAATTAATTTCCCATCTGTAACCCAACAAAAAAAAGCCTTCAAGCAATGCTTCTAGAAGCTCCGAACAGCTACAGAAGAATAGCCAGTGACAGTAGCACTGGAAGCTGTTGTATTATATATTTCGTATGCAAAACAAAAGTGAAGAAAATTTTTGTTAATAATTAATCAAATTAGTGTTTTATATACTGTATTCGATGAATTTTACTATGATAATAGTTTACTATAAGTCTATTAGGACACTCAAATTAACAAAATATTTAGCAGATAAACGAGAGTAGTTACTTAATAAATCACATTCCATCCATACTATAAATATCGAATTGAATCTAACATGGAGCCAAGGTTGATCAAATATAAATATCAAGAATGAAGGGAAACAATTGATCTTATTAAATATATATAATCCATCAATATAAAATATAAATAAAAACTTATGTAACAGCGTCTCATGTTCATAATTATACGAGACGGAATTCTACTACACACAATCCAAACCATTTTACACTGATGGATTTGAATCGTGGATGTATCTGTCTTAGAAAATATTAGATTTAGAAAATGATTTTACAAGAGTGTTTCTAAAATATAATGCAGAGGAATAAATAAATATTACTTAAAAAGAGATTTGTTGTAGACATTGCTATTAAAATCGGTTTCCCCCTTTAGACTCCTCACTCTCAGTCTCAAGTCTCATCAGCCACTTGAAGCCAACATCTTTGAAGGAGTTCGATTATCTCAACGTCTCTGCTGTCACAAATTAAATAATTCTCATTAATTATACCTTTTTACTAATACTTTATGCTAAATATTAAATAATCCAAAGCACATGTTATAACACATCATCATCATCATCACCATCATCATAATCTTGGTACTCTTACCTTGAATTATAATTAAATGTTAATAATTTGTGATGAAAACGAGGACCCTCATCATACCCTTCACATGTTATTTCCCCATTTTCATCTCTGTAACAAACAATACCAGCAGATCGATCTTCGAAAACCTATGATAAATTGTTAGAAAAAAACAGCAAGAAATAATATATACATTTATGTGGAAAGAAAAAGAAAAAAAATAGCACCTTGTTCTGGTGAGGTGATCTGGTCCGTAGATCAACAGAGATGTGATTCTTGGAACACATGACCACACATCTGCCGCTTAACCCTCTTGTTGAAGCATGATTTAGAGTTATGATCATAGGAGCTGAACTAACAGAGAATCTGATTGTAGCCATTAAGAAGAGAAAGATGAAAGAATGAAATTATTTTCTTGAAGCTGTTGAATTATTGAAGAATGACTCTATCAACCTAAATTTATAATGAAACGATGGATTTTGTCTTTTTGGTTTAGTGATGTTAGGAAAGTGGAAAAAAAACATTGTTTGGTGGGCTCCATTTAACTTATCTTCAGTTGCCCTGTTGATGCTCATGCTTTCCCATCTCCAATTATTTTCCATTTGATTCAACTCCTTCTCAATGATTCTCTTCCTATTGGTTTTTTTTTCTCCCTATTGGTTTATTACAAGACGAAAAAGGCACCTATAATTTGTTGTTATTATTTATTTATTTGACTCAAGCACTTTAATAAAATTTGTTGTTTTAGGAGCAGTAATCTAGAAACAATAGGATGTTATGTTATATTCAACTCTATTATAAGACTCATCCTACCTTTTATCTACAATGCATATATTCTCCAATTTTGGTTTTACGCAAATTTAGATTCCTTCCATTCATGAGGGGTTTTAAATTGAGTTTGAAGTGATGATTACAATTTAGGTTCATAAACTATTTAATGAGGTAAATTTTAAATTTTATTGAAACTCGTTGAGTTAAGAAGTTTAAAATATCTCAACACTCAAATATTTACTTGAACTGTATCAATGTGGATATAATGAGCATGTGATAGTTCTCATGAACAAATGTTTAAAGTATATGATTACTTTTGTTAATGTTGAAGTACTTCAGATCTACTTTAATTATGAGTTGCTTTGCCGAGTTGTGGTTTGTCTTAAATCGTAATCCACTTATGCTATCAGTCAGTCGGGATGTACTAGAGTTCCATAATTAGGTTTGCTGAATGTCTCCATGGTATTTTGGTATGTATTAAAAGGACAAAAAAATGTATAAATACAATAATTTACTAATTCATACACACGTTTGTCTGAGATTTGGATGCCGTTTATTTATGTTTTTCCTCATACCTATATTACAAATGTTTTTGCAAATTATCCTAATCTCGATGAAGAGAATTTTCTGACATTGTTATAATAGCTAAACATATGTGACATTTTCAAGTCCAGATGATAAAGATTACTATTTTCTAGTCATCATCTACCTTACATTGTTAAATATTTCAAAAAGACAATTCACCAATAATACAAAAGGCATGTAAAGATGCTCGGAGACAATATTAAAATATCTTTTAAATATCATTTCATGAAGATCTGAAGAGTGAAATGTCCAAAGTAATGTGCATAATTTGTCTGTATCTAATAAATTGGGTATTTATGTCTTTAGCCCACACTTTTTCCCTTCTTATGGGCCTTACTACGGGCTTTGACTTTTGAAGCCCAATATAATGCCCAAAATCCATGTAACATCCGGGTCACCCGAATACCCGCCCCTTTTTTCAACGAATGCTATGCTGCCTTGCTCGTCAAGAAGAAAAATTTCGTTTCAAAACATCAAAAACCCAATTGGAAATATTTTTCTGCTTTAGCTCTTTCTTCTTCTTCGCTGAACTTAAGGTGGGTCGGAATCGGATCAATTTGTTCGTTTTTCAAATATCTCAATTTAACTCGTAATTTAAACTTTTTGCAGGGTAGTTCTTAGCTCAAAATTTTCTGTTCAAAATGTTCCTCACGAGGTAAAAAATCGTTTTTTTGTTGTTGTTGTCAGCATTTTGGTTACTTTGATGCGTTTTATTGTTGTGGTGATTTTGATTTTGTGTGCTTATTGCAGAACTGAGTATGATAGAGGAGTAAACACTTTCTCTCCTGAAGGCCGATTGTTTCAAGTGGAATATGCTATTGAAGCTATCAAGGTTAATTTTGAGCTTTTAAGTTTAAAACTTAAATATGTTTTGGAATTTATTGTTTAATTCATATTTTCCTATGTTATGTTTAGTTGGGTTCGACTGCGATTGGGATAAAGACTAAAGAAGGAGTGGTTCTTGCTGTTGAGAAGCGCATTACTTCCCCACTTTTGGTGAGTTTTTCTTCCATTTATTTGGTAATTTTTTGATTTTCAGTGTCTGAATTAATGTCTAATTTTGTGTTGGTAGAACCTTAGTTTTTTTGAGCTGTTTTTCTTATCTATTGTTTCGCAACTTTTAGTTTACGGGGCGTAATGGTGAGAAATTATGAAATTCAACTATAATCTCTAACATTAGGATACTGATATAATACAATGCCCTGCCTATTCCTTTTCTGCAATCATTTCACGGCCTTACTGCAACATCTATTTCAGGTGCTTGCTCAAAGCTTAGCAATAGGTTACTGTCATATTGAGGTTCTCATCAATATAAAAAAAAATTGATGTTTGTTCTGAATAAATATCAAATTATCAACTTCCTGTAGGAGCCCAGCAGTGTTGAGAAAATTATGGAAGTTGATGAACATATTGGATGTGCCATGAGCGGATTGATTGCCGATGCACGCACACTAGTTGAACATGCAAGAGTTGAAACTCAGGTGCTTATCTCTCTGATTTTAATGACCATATAGTTGATTATGTTGTGTTGCTATATTGGGTTTATGATATGGTACTTTTTCATCATCTAGAACCATAGGTTCTCTTATGGTGAGCCCATGACAGTTGAGTCTACTACTCAAGCTCTTTGTGATCTTGCTCTGCGATTTGGTGAGGGGGATGAAGAATCAATGGTGAGCGTCTTGTCTCTTTTTGTACTGATCTTTGAATGTAGTGTATCAGTTAGTTGAAAAGAGTTTTTTACTTATTTTTTTTTTATTACATGGTTTTCGTTCATGTTGGGCAATATATCTGGTCCTTTCTGTCTCATTGACGATGTATGATCACTGATATACCTTTAGCATTCTCACCCTACTCATCTCTGATTGAGTGTTTGAGCTTGTGGCTAAATACCAATTTACTCACTTGATATGATTCTTCACCAATATTTCATTGAAATTTGTATTCAAGAGCTGCTCTTGCCGAGTGCCAACTACATTATGTATTTGATTGGTGTTGTAGAATTTATTGGTGAACACTAATTTTGAAAGAAATGCCTCTATGGGTGGAGTGAACTGTTATATATGAGCTACATACAACTAAAATCTAGAAATTGTGCCAAAGAAGTTTTATAATGGAATAGTTTGTAGTTCACTTGATTTTTTGCTCTTGTATATACAATTTTTTTGACAATTTAGCTTTTATTTGATTGTTTCTAAATCTTAATCCCTTTATTTTATGCAGTCAAGACCTTTTGGTGTGTCTCTTCTCATTGCTGGTCATGATGAGAATGGTCCCAGCTTGTAAGTATTTTCTGTTCAAAGTTTGTTTATTGTCCACCTTCGATGTTACATGGATCTAATTTTGTAATGAAGTCGTGTGATTTGCTAGATCTTGTCCTATGTTATCACATAAAAAAGGACAATTTGGAGCTCCCTGAGTGTTTAGACAGTCAATAGAAGAAGTGATGGGGGTTAATGCTTGCTTATTTGAGATGAAGAAGAGTTCAGTTAAACTGTACAATGTATCTGCTATATATAAAAATTGTTGTACCCCATTGGTTGCCAAATTTCTGCATGCAATATTTATGAACTTAGAGATAGATTATATCCATTGCAACATTAGAAGGGTTGATGTTTCAATACCATGTGTAATAGACGGAAAAAAGGTACTGATAGGAAAGAGTTTCTGTAAATAACATCTTTCCTGCCAAGTACCTACCTGCTCCAATTTTATTTTCGTTCCTCGTTAGTTGCTGACTTTTAGAAATCTGTGTAGAGTTTGTCATAATGTAAGCATTAATCCTAATTGGTTTTGGCTTTTAGTGAGTTACCACTGCTTATGATTTTATAGCCTTTTGTTTTTCAAATGTGTTTTGCTGTCTATAACATATCCGATAAATTCCTAGTTCAACATCAGCATCAACAAATTCTATGTTGCCTTCTGCTTTTGATAAATATTAGGCATATTAGTTTTAAATGCATTCTATTTAGATGCAGTATTATTGTTCTTACCACCTAGTTATCACAATTCCAACATCTAATCTAGGAAAAATAATATCATATTTTCAAGGTGTGACCTATACACTTGGATGATAAGGTTCTTGCAATTTTCACTTACACTGCCTCTCTAGTTTGAAGGTCTTCTTTTTTTATTTTTTTGCTTTGTATAAAAAAATCGTGACAATCAAAAAACTAATAGGGATTCTTCATCCACAGGTACTATACTGATCCATCTGGGACATTCTGGCAATGTAATGCAAAAGCCATTGGATCAGGTTCAGAAGGTGCTGATAGCTCTTTGCAAGAGCAGTATAACAAGGTATGCTTTTGTTTTTATATTGGCACTAACTTTATTCATGTAAAGTGAAGACAATTGTGCAACGATGTTATCCAACTATCAGCTTACATCTTTGCAACCTCTCATTATTCAGATCGTCAATTATATGCATTAGAAGCAAATATGTGTAGTACTGAGCTTGAATAAGCTTATGTTAACCATAGTTGATGTTGAAATTAATCCTTATCCCCTATCTTTTCACATTCACGCAGGAGCTAACACTCAAAGAAGCAGAAACTATTGCACTTTCCATCCTGAAGCAAGTTATGGAGGAAAAGGTATTTCAGGATACGTTCTAATCTTTTCTTTAATGTATTTATCCATATTATTGCTTCATCTACAATGCACCCCAACTCATTATCATTGGACAACAGGTTACACCTAACAATGTAGATATTGCAAAGGTCTCGCCGACATACCACCTTTACTCCCCTTCTGAGGTCGAAGCAGTTATTAATAGTCTATGAGAGAGAAGTTCACCACTCTGTTTTATCTTTGCCTTTAATCCACACGAACATGTGTTTCTCTGTTGAATGCTTTGCCTACCATTGAATTAGACAAGAACATTACGACCAAACTGATGTTCAGCATGTGAAAGGACCATTGAATGAAATTAAAAATCTTGATTCAACTTTATTTCTCTGGTCTTTCTTTGGACTTCTATTAGTCTGGCTTCTTGATTGGATATTTTCTTTGAACGTTATTCTCTGTTTAATTCAGCTTAACAGATCCTGCACTGTTCTTCAGGCCAATGGTTTTTAGCTGGATGTCTTGTACATTACTAAATAGGTGATAATGATTTGAAATCATTCGATAGAGACTCTTTATTTTGGCATTTCATTAGGGCTGAAAATTAAAACAAACCACTCGTTAATGATTTGAGAGTTGTTTGTTAAAAACTTCTAAACTTCCTAGAGTTTTACTAATCAAATAAAACTTAAAAGACTTGACTTTTGGAATTAGATAACAATTCAAATACCTTATCTTGGATTGGTAATAAATTGCTGCATCAATTTACTTGAAAATAACAAGAAACTGATGCTCGAACAATTCAACTCCAATATAACTTACATTCACCAAATCTTGAAGTAGATTAAACTTAAATAAAGATAGTAAAGTGCAAACAGTACTAATTGACAATCTTTTTATATCATAAGCTTATAAATGACTCGGTAGGCACTCAAAATTTCTGATCTGCTTATTCTCTGGAAAAAAATGCTTCAATCAGTCGCGAAATTCGTTGATGAATCCTTGATGAAACTTGGTGAAACGAGAGATAATGGCTGGTATTCTGTCCTCTTGAGGTAATATTGTGCACCTAAAATGCCATGTTCCAGGAACCTAACATCACAACAGCACCAACATCATCAATCCAAAGTGAAACCGAGACCTTAATTATTCAGATGAACGTGAGATGAAGTTGGTAATAACGTTTTACCTGTCTGAAGCCAGAACCAGGAACAACTACAATTCCTGTGGCGTTAAGGAGACAACGAGCATAAAATGCATCAGGTGCTGTGTTAGCAGCTTTTGCTGCTTCTATCGCCTTTTTGGGCAAGTCAATACGTGGAAACAGATACATAGCTCCTTCCGCTCTATTGCAGCTTATTCCTTCCAATCTATTAAATGCTTCTTCAAGTTGCTAAAGATCAACAAATGGTAAACATGAGTGATTAGAGAAACAACATTAACTGGATTCTTACAGAAAGATAGTTCATCGCCAAGTTGAAGTTCTAACCTGGGCTCGTCTCACTAGGGAGGATATAATTGCATTTTTCTCTGCAGAATAAGATTCAAAGGATTCATCTCCTTTCTGCATAAAATGATACAAATCTGTGAAATTTGGATAATAATCTTAAATGATGCTATGCTATGAAGACCAAAAAAAAAAAAAACACCTTTGGTGGACTCATAACGAGGCTTGCAAGAATCTGTCCAGATATGTTAGAACAAAGGTTAACTGATGATAACTTGTATATTTGCTCCCTTATCTGAGGACTAAAACCAGTGATCTCCATGTAACCTCCTCGTTTTCCACATTCTCCGTAATAACCTGAGGGAGGGAAGAAACAAAGTCATGTACTTTGTACGAATGACTCAGTAATACAACATATGTAAGAATCATGCAACCATACCTTTTGACACGGACTGGAACGACACCAAGGCAATATCTTTCTCCCCATATCCCATTGACCAGGCAACTTTCTTAAATGAGTGGAACTGCTTGTCTGGGACATATATATTTTCCTGGTATACCTGCAGATGTTCGAACAAGATAATTATCCCATGTTACTATGCGTACTGAGTCAACAGTTAGGATGTTTTATCAAACATGGAGTTCAAATCTTTCCAGCAACCATTTTGAGTTACTTTTGAAACCAGGATAACAAATTTGAAATCCACAGAGATTTTAAGAAAACTGATTACCTCATCAGCCAAAAGAACAAGTCCTTCTTTCTTGCAGAAATCCACAATCTGCTGTTGGTTGTTTTCAGACAGAACCTATAGAACAACGATTGAAAGTTCATGAACAAACAGATTTAAAATAAAACATAATTAGTCGATAAAGAGATGAAAAGGTTATCTTTAATCAGGATGTAATAGTTGTTTACCTGCCCCGTAGGATTTCCAGGATTTATAACCACCAATGCCCTGACACTAATACCCTTTGATTTAGCAGATTCCAACTGATTTTTAAGCTCTGAGATCTCCAGCCCCCATCCCATTGCTTCATCAAGATAATATGGAACCTGTGGAACATTAAAAGACTGCTATCAGAAGCTAGTTATATGAAATTAATATGTCCGATAAAAGATTTGACAAATAAAAAACTTCATTCAATTTATTGTTGATGATACGTACAAGAGTGCCTCCATGGAGAGCAATTGAAGCAGAATAAAGAGGGTACTGAGGAATAGGACAAAGAATGCCATCGTTTTCTGACCGTATCAATAACTGCATCATCAAATGAACCTAAAAACACAACAGCAAACTGTTATTTCACATTCTGAATTACTTTTTGAACTTTTGTCTGAATCTTCTGTGCAAGAACTAGAAAATCCATAATATATATATACCGCAGGGCTTGCACCATCAGTCAAGAAAATATCGTTTGGATTGGCTGGGAATCCATCACGAGCTTCAATCCCAGCAGCAATTGTATCACGTAGTCCTTTGACACCCTGATTGTATAAAGAAAATATTTGATATATATATATATACACACACACATGACTGTATGCACATATTTAAGGTTTCAATCTATGTTACAGTTACCTGACTGTGACTGTATGCACCAGTTGCTCGTCCAGGAATCTGAGATAGGATCTGAGATGCTCGTTTTATGGAATCAGAACTACAAAGGATTCAATAAAAATAAAAAAACAGTATAAAAATGTATCAATGTGGACTCACAATCTTGTGAACAACATACACAGACTTAGATATGACATGAATTCTAGCTTAGTTTCAAACTGAATGAACACTGGTAGGTATGGATTTTCTTGTCTAGAACAATGCAAATTTCCCATTGACAATCATGGAAATACTTACCTAAACAAGCCTCGTGTTTCAGCTTTATCCAAAAGCGCAGGGTGGTCACATAAAGCAAGGACCTAAAACACGAACCGAAGATGTTAGAATCATAGACATCATGACATTTTTGTAATGTCTTCATCATACAAACCTCTCTAAAAAAAGTGATTGGCTGCTGGCCGAGGGATTGAGGATTTCCGATATTGCAGTAAAGTATCTACCAAGACAATAATCATAAGAAGGGATTCTCTCTAGAAAATTTAGTAATCAATGGATTATAGTGAAAGATAACTCAATCAGTACCTCATCGAAAGGATGAGACTTTGGGTTGTCTTTAAGTTCTTCTTGTATTCTCTGTTTCAAGAAAACATGCAATAAGTTGAGAGTCCATACAAATATAATCTGTATCAACTATCAACTGTAGCATATATAACAATCAGTTACCTGAGCAAGGATCACGATTTCTCCACGAACTGCATATTCACACTCCAAAACCTTGAAAAAAACTTCGATTTATTAATCGAAGATTGGGATATTGTTTGGGAGAGAACAAAGGCTGAATAATCTACCATCAAACTAAAACTCTGAACAATTCAGAGTAATTAAAAAGCAATGGGATGCTTATACTAGATAAGTATTGAGATGTAAATCCACTATGCAACACTATTGAATTACATATTGTTATTATTTTGTTTTTTGCTCTTAAGCAAATAACCACCTAAGAGATCTAAAGACAAACATGAACAAACAGCATCTTCTTGAAACAGATCATCAATTCTTGCAAAATTAATTGTCAGCGAAGAAATGTTTGTGCAGAATTTACTATAGTTTTTAAGTAACGAGGTGATGCTCATTTGTTTAAATTTTTTGTGATCTTAATACACAACATCCTTATAATATCTAACAAAGAAAATAAAGCTCCCACATTTTCTTCAAAATAAGACTGCAAAAAAGTGAAGACATCCTAAAACTCTTCTGTTCTTCATCTGTGCCATAACCAAACAAAATACCCAGTTCATGATTCATCCAAAAAAAAAACCAGAGGGGGAGAGAGAAAAAATTAAACCTTGGGATTGATTGTATCAAGAGTTATAGGAGTGGAAGCCATAGGAATAGCGGAGAAGACAAAAGATGAGATATGTTGACAAAGAAGTGAGATGCTGCAATAAGGAAACAATAACTGCCTCTTTTTGCTGCAAAATATGAGTGGAAAACGAAGAAAATAAAATCCACGAAGAAAATAGGAGGATTTTAAAAAGGGGAAAATTTTGTAGTTTAAAGGTTGACCGTTGAACAAGAATAGTAAGGAACGGCAGATATTTGAACATGTCTTTCTTTGGTGTCTGTTTCTTCTCCTCCAAACAACTCACCTAGCATGCTAACATGAGAGAGATACTTTCACACACTTCTCCATTCATATTATTCCATTTCTATGGTTTCTAACTTATTCAAGCAGAACCAAATTTAATTGTGATTCTAGTTGTTGTTTCTTTTTTTCTTTTTTTTTTAATGTGAACGGATTGTCGTATTTCAATTTGTAACCTAGAATTTTTTATATTCGATTGTAATCTGATGATTAAAAGTTTTCCAAAATGCAGTCTAAACTTTTTTCAGTTATTTTACGGATAAAATACACTTCACCTTACTAGTATGTGACTTTCATAAGGATAAAAATAACTTGAAGTATGATTGTTTTTTAATTTACAACCTGAAATATTACTTTTTTTTTATTTTTCAATTTAAAATCTAAATTATTTTTTAAATGACATATTTATCATTATAAAAGACATTTGTTGTACATTTTATCGAAAAATTGTCGAAAAAAAATTAACTTGCACAATAAAAAACTCTATGCACCTCGGATTGCAATAAAAAAAGTTAGATTGTAAAATTAAAAAACGAATTCTTTAAGTTTACTCTGCATTTAATCCCACTTCTTAAAATCAATTATAGCTAGCAATTAAAGAACGCGAGCATCCAATAAGTATGGTTTTAAAAGGATTAAGCGTCTTTAACTTATATTTTATATTTTAAATAATCACTATAATCACATATATAAATGTCATCAATACGTATTAAATATCATGTAATATCAAATATAAGATCTGAATCAAGGATTAAGTCCATACATACTGTAACATTGATTAGAAGGTAATAAAAAGAAAACATTCTAAAAATTTACATATTTATGCTTATTAATGAATCCAATTTTTAGATTGTAATATTGCTTCAAGTGGTACAAATAAGATAAAGGCATACTTCTAAAATTAGGGGAATATTAAATACACACTATATTTTATTTTTGACTTCGAACAAGTTAAGATAGAAGGTTCTTATCTTGGACAATTGTAAGAATGAGTTTGCTCGTATATATTTATTTAATTAATATAATAATTATTATTATTTATTAAGTATTATTCTTTACCAGATACACCTGCTGGGCCACTGGAAGTCTGGATGGGCTGCCTTCTTTCATGCCTCAAAAGTCTAAAATGAATTAATTAATGCATTCAAGAAACGAAAGTAGTAAGAAGAAAATTAAATGACAATAATTACTATAAACAAAAAAATATATTTTTAATTGAAATTGATGAGCCAAAGTCAGCTTACAGCTAAAGCTGAACCAGCAATTCTAACTTTTTTTTTTCTTAAAAGCAAGTCAGCTAATAGAATGTTAATCTTGAGTAAGAGTTGGATGTTGATTGTTCAGCAATTTAAATCCTATCTCTTATTCTTAGGAAAACATTTGTTAATGCTACTCTTATATAATAAAAAAAAAAAGTTTTAACTTAGCAATAAGACCAAAATACTAAGTGACAAAAATAGACTTATATCTTTCAATTAAATTGAAAAATATTTTTGTCAATAAAAAAAAAGCTAGCTAGGTTAAAAAAAAGAAAGAAGCCATATATCATACAATTAAACTGCAATTTATTTAACATCAATCAAGATTACAAGTATCTAACCACCAAAATAATGTTACAAAGACCTCAAATACTTGATATAAAAAATGAAAATCATAAGGTTAAAAAAAAAAAAAAAGTATAGGCAAACTATTCATTGACTAGGTTGAATCAAAAGTCACAGTTGTAGCAGGCAACCAGGATGAACCCTGAATCAATGACTCCACATTATACTTTGAGGCCTGGGCCGCAGTAAGAGTGGGCTTATACCCGGCCCATGTAACCCGATTACCCGTACTTGAACCCGGACCCGTATTCATATACTCTGCATAGAAAATTGTGTTTGGTGGATCCACATTTGAAATCCAAGAAATCCATCCTTTAGGATTCAAGAATCCACCAATACTACTTTCCATTATAACTGTAACTGAATAATCTTTCCATGGCCTGCCCAAATATGTTGGGGCAGTTAGGGCATCCAATGGGCTTATTGTACACCGTTGGATTGAAATTCCTGTGTTCTGGTTTGGATCTTTCTTGCCTTGGGCAGTTATAGTCACAAATTGATTGGGCAAAGGCTGTCTAGGTAAAATGTTGCAGTTTTGGAACACAACTTCCGAGTTACCAAAGATGAAATCAATGGTTCCAGTGATGTCACATTCTCGGTAGAACTGACGGTTGGAGTGGGCGTAGAGGGTGTCTTGGAAGGCATCAAACGAGCACCGATAGAAGACTGATTGGTCCGAGCCTGATCGGAGGGCTACGGCTTGGTGCTTTATCGCACCGGCCGTGTTTCTGAACCCTATGTCTCTAGCAATGAATCCTTTTCCAACAACAGCTGAAGAATGACAAATCAAATATCATGATCATTCCAAATGGAAGCGATAAATTTTGAATTCATATCAATTCAAACATTATAAATAAATTTCAAAATATCCCTTATATTCTTCAATCAAAACAACCCAATAGTTGAATATCTAACCAACATGCTTTTAAAATAAAATATTTCCGAGTCCGACAAGAATCAAAACATCCATTCTAGAAGATCTCTTTAGTTTCAATTTCTCACTTTATTTTGTCTAGGGGATGTCCGAACAGAATTTGTATTTTCTTTGTAGTCCACCCATCTAAGCATATCTTTCTTAGGGGAGATTAGATTGGTGGCATCCATGTAGTTCTTGTCTTTTGCCAAGGTGACATCACCCATTTTGCTTAAAGATAGTCTCAAAGATGTGGGTTACAAACTCCATTCTCTCATCTCATTAGAGATCTTTTGTACATGCACATATTTTACTCTTGGTATAAAATTTACATTTTATAAAATAAAAAAAAAAGTCTCCATTTGTGTCCTAGAGATAGGACTTAGAACATTTAAGGCTGTAGCCACTAGACATCAACCAGAAACTGATGGGAAAGTTTAAAGTTCCCATTTTATTCTCATAATTAATAGCGCTTAATAATAACTAATAAGTAGATGAAATGAAACCAAAACCCTCTAATTTAATTGGCAACATTGAATGTTGTTCCAACAATTCTTATTTGAAATTACGTATATGATTTGACACTTTATACATTTAATAATAATAAAAAATTCGCATGCAACATATTAGATAATTTTTTATAAACATTGAATTAATATAACACTTTATCATATAAAATATATAAAATTTAAATTTGATGTATTTTATTATATAAAATAAAATTCTAAACATACACATGTCAGATATCAACAATCAGGATTTGTTCGATACAATAAAATTGATTAAATTTAAATTCATACGTAAAAGCGAAACGATTTAAAAGTTTATAAGAGAAAAAAAAAAATGTCAAAATCATGTAGAGTATGAATGCAACATCTAATTAAACCCTATTTAATATAATAAACATGCACTTCGGACACTTGTCTATGATACTGACTTCTAAAATCAGTTGGCCTAAAAAATGCACATGGCAGAATTTAATCATCTAAAACTCTAAATTTAAGTTTTCTTTTTAAGGACCAAAAAAATCTTAATTTTAGTAAGAAATATACATAGATAAATTTAGGTGGGGGACATTTATGCAAGAAATCACATGGCACCTTGCAACATATAGATCAAGACTCCGTGTTCTTCTGGTGGAGGGTTGTCCTAACTTGTTATTGATAAGATCAGGGGTTTTCAGTTTCACATGCCTTATTCCCCCACCCACATACTTTATATGTTATCCATTTTATTCCACTATTTAGGTAACTATTCAAATAACGTAGTCCCATGTGCATCAATTAAACCCTTTAATGACGTTATTTAAATTGAAGTATAATCTAAATTTTAAAAATAATAGAATATAAGATGATATATTAAAATATAGATAATAGACAAATCAAATCCAACTGAAGAACCACTCCATTTGTGATCTAGTTATTTCATGTATGATCGAAAGCAAGTAAATAATTTGGGGTAGTTTCAATTTTGATCATATATATTAAAATACATTGTATGTTTTGATAATCAAATATTAATTTTTTTTTAATTTTAATCATCTATATTTTACTTTTTTTCAATTTCAATTTAATTTTAATTGAAATTTTTTAAATTTTTAAAATTGTTGACATAGCATTACCGTTAAAATTTCTTATAATTATATCAACAATTTTAAAAATTCCAATTAAAATTGAAAGAAATTAAAATATAAATTATCAGAATTAGAAAACAGATTAAAAAATCAAATATATCTTACAAACACAACCAAAAATTGAAATTAACCCAAATAATTTCTTATACTACTCAACTAAAGATAAAATGCAAAATGGTAGATGAAGGGAATATGAAATTAGAAATTGATGTAAAAAAAAAGTGGATTAATGAACTTACCAAACGTGGCCGTGGAGAAGGTGGGAGTACCATCAATGAAGTTCTTGCTGCCGGAAATAATGGTGGCGTTTTTTCCGTCGCCGTACATCATCACATTCCAGTATGATTTATCCAATTCCACATTCTCCACATACACTCCGGCCTTCACGTATATCACAAATCTCGTCCCGTTCTTCTTCGGAATCCTCGCCACCGCCTCCGCGATAGTGGTCACATCTCCGCCGCCGCCCGCCGCCACCGTCACATCCGGCTTCGGCTTGCCCTCCTGCAGCAGCCGCCGCTCCCCCGCCCCTACCCAAGCCGGAAACTCTGACAGCAGCCGCCTGTGGATCGGAATCTTCAAATCTCCGAGTTTTCCGATGATCTTCGACACAATGGCCAAGCTATTGCTCGCGAATTCCGTGGAATTCTTCATCAAACCCTTGATCTCCTCCACGAAGGTCGCGTTCGCCTCGTCCAGGGCGTCGAAGCAGGTTTCCTGATCCGTCACGACGGAGCTCAGCCACGTTTTGATGTCGTCGACTCTGGAGACGAGCTTCGCACCGTTGCCGATGGTGGATACGGTGTCGTTTAGCGACTCGACGGCGTCGTTTAGCACGACGCCGCACACCTTCAGAGCTTCCTTCAGCATTGGATCACCCGTCCTCTTCGCGTACTCGTCTGGAAAAGCTGATGCCTTCCTCAGAGCATCCATCACCACCATTAACGAGAACTGGAAGATCTTTTCCGGTTTTGTGGAATTTGAGGATTGCAAGCTCGTGAAGCACGACTCAGGATGTTGAGTCACGCTGCAGAGGGATTTGAGAGCCGCAGCCATTGAAGCCGCCGGAACGTCGCCTGAATTGCTCTTGCTGTTTCTGTGAGCTAAAGTTCCGGCGACAACTCCGACGATGATAACGAGTAGCAGAACAAGTGAAATGGAGAGAATGATTATGCGTTTACGGGTTTTTCTTCTGAATGCAGCTTCTTCGAGCGGGTCTACTTTACCGTAGCCTTTGAAGGAGTTCACGGTCTCCATTTTCCGATTGTCGGAAATTCTTACCGATTGATTTTAGTGTTGGGAATCTGTGTTTTTATTTTTTGTTAGGTGAAGGGGAGTTTCTGATTGTGTGGGATTCAGACACTTTTTAGACTTGGCACTTTAGGTTTAATTGATGTCTTCTGCTTTGTTGTCCTTTTATAGTAGCGTGTGAAGTGCTGCTTTTTTCTTTTCTTTTTTAATTTTGTTTTAACGAATTAGTAGTACGTAAAATCAGAACAAGTGAAAACCACGCAAATTTACGCGTTTTCATAAATTCAATATAGCGTTACCAATCATCACATTCGATAACTAAGAACATCAATGTTTTAGAATTATGAGATTTCTTACGATGCTTCGAATTGCAATATAAAATACATAAAATAAAAGAAACTGGGTCAAAATTACAAGTATGTATAAAATTCCATAATCATACAAAGGTTGTGCTCTTTTTATTTTTTTAAGAATTCACCTGAGATGTTTGATTGAACACAATCTTTTTTAAGTTATTTATTTATTTCAAGTTATACGAAAGGACAAAAATATCGGTAATTGTGGATATATCGGTACCTTAATTTTACGGATATATCGTTATCGGTGGAAATATCTATAATTTCGAAAAAAAAATAAAAAAATTGAAAAAAAAAATTCAAAAATATATCTAGCACTTTACATAATATTATAATGAATATTAATATATATTGAAATTAAATTTTATGTTTACAACCAAACTAGTAGTGTCCTCAATCTTATTAACAAAACTATTAGATCTCAAAGTTAGAGAAGCTAAGGCAAAAATACGATTAGTCCTAAGTACTAAGTAATAGTAAAATGATAAACCGACAAATCTGCTGAGGTTGAGAAACAAGTTCGCTTGGCTCCTCAATATCACTATAAGCATGCCCATCATCAAAAGCACTACCAAAGCTATCATCATCATCCCAAGATGTTGTTTCTCCATATCCATCTCTTAATTTGTAGACTTTCTTCATCTAGCAGCAACCACTTGTGTAGCAGCAACCACTTGTGAAAGGATGATGGAAATATATGCAACCTATAAGCACACAAGTGGCCACTTCCACCAACCAATTAAAAAAAAAAAAAAATTCCACCGACAGCCGATAAATTGACGATATATCACAGATATATGTGATATATCGCCGATAAATTGAGGATATTGCATATTAGATGTACTATTGACTGATAAGGATATATCTCCGATATATCGATGATATTCTACCGTATTATTTCATAAGCCTATATCGATATCTGTATGCTATTTTTCACGATAAATCTGCGATATATCGCGATTTTTTCGTCAATGGTTATACCATAAAAAGAGGCTACTTGCTTAAAATAATTTAGTTCTTGTTTCATCTTTAGTTCTAATATATATATATATATATATATATTTTTTTTTTTTTTTTTTTGGCGACAGAATAATGCCATGCTCTGATTTACTTGAGGGCATAATTGAGTAAGACTAATTGAATGAATATTGATCCTAGTGGTGTAGAGTCATATAGGTTGCATTTAATGTTCAGTTTCAGTGTTAAACATGATATAACGACGTTATATAATTGTTCAATTTCAGATAGCCAAAGCTAAAATACTTGAACTATCTCTCTATATATATGCTATAATTTTATATATGTTGCATGTATTAATACCAATACATAAACTGTAAAATTAAACATTAGTTGTTGCTTTTCTTTAGAGGATGAGGGATACAATGCTATCCATCACTCATCCTCAAACAGCATAGGATGAATTGCATGCACGTTGGATCTATTAAGAAATTTCATTATATATTGATTATTTTTTAAATGTAATTTCATCCAATAAAAAAAAAAGGGGTAATGCCTTGAGTCAATAATAAAATACTTGTGTGTTTTTGAGTTACAGTCATGGTTTAAAATCAATATTGATGAGAATATTGTAAACTTAATTTACAGAAATATTGATAGGTATATCAATATCAGTAAAATAATTTAAAATAAAAAGATGTAATTTTATTAAGAATTTGAAACATCAGATTTTAAGAATAATTGCAACAAACTATAATCCATGATATAATTTTAAATCTCAACAAAATAAAATATTTATAAAAAGCATATGAACAATAAATTATAAATATATTGTTTCTCATAATAATAAATGATAAGAATTATTTGATACAATACAACTACTGCCAGAGTGAAAATGACGACATAAAAGATTCAAATAGAGGTGTAATGTCATCTCATCATCTAGCTCTTCCAATTGTTTTGCAATTGATAAGATATTTTTTGTTATAATATATGCTTGAAACTTCCCATGACTAATGACATTTAATGGGGGGTGAGTAAAAAATGTGGAACAACTGTAAAACTAATATCTATTACATATTCTTTTGTAAGAATCCCAATATTTTGTACATGAATCATTTTTTTCTAGTATTTCATGATTTCTGTTCAATTTTATTAAACATATATCGTGGTTCTGTTTTGCGATATTTAGAATTGTTTGCACTCCTTACAATCATATTGTACCCTTAATTAAAAATCGGATATATCACAACTTCTTTCATTCATAATTGGAACTCATATCATATTTTCTCAACATGTATTTTATCTAATATTTCTAAATAATTAGAGCACATCATATATATAAATAATATAACGTGTAGTAAAAATAAATAAAATATCAAAATGTAACAAAAGATAATAAAATTAGGGGTGACAATTTTGATACAACGTGTATTAAAAATAGATAAAACATTAAAATGTAATAAATGATGATAAAACTAGGGGTAACAATTCTAACCCGACACGACAAACGAAAATAACGGGTTAGAGTTGGTCTTCTACGGGTTCAACTTGTTTCTAACTTGAACCCACCTAACATGAAATGATAATGGATTGAGCTCGAATTGACTTGCTAACTAATTTTGTATTTATTTTTAATATTATATAATACATGTAAGCTTAGTGTTGTAAGTTAAACATTCAGTATTTAAATAATGATAGTTGTTTGAATACTACTTGTTTATAAATTATAATTTTGTAAATTTGTCTGGTCTATATCTTTATTAATTAGAAAAGATTCTTAATTTAAGGTGTTATTATATTCAAAATAAAATTTAAAAACTTGTATTCATAATTTTTAGTCAAACAGATCAAATCAGATTGATCCGTGAAAGTTTCGTTTTGTGTTGGGTTAGAATTTTGACACGAAATGAAAACGAATTCAAGTTCTTATCAAAACTGTTATCATCATATTCAATCCAATCCGCCAACTTAATCTGATTATCACCTCTAAATAAAACATCAAAATATAACAGAGTATCCACCCGAACTTATTACACTCAAAGAAAAAGAACTCAAAGTAATAGACCTAACTATATTGAGATATAGTGAACGAGAGAATTGAATAATGAAGAGTGTTGCTACGTAGTTATTCTATGGAAAAAGTAGTGGTGGTGGTGGACCTGGTTTGACCAAATCCCCAAAGAGGCAGAGTGGGTACTCGAGGCATTAGGGGTTGTACCCTTAATCGTGGGGCGCACATTGAAAGATGAATTCCCAGCTGGAACTTAACGGTTAAATAATTAAAAGGGTGATGTGGAGATAGGCTTACATTACGCGTCAACCATGTAGATCCCTTTCATATTTCATTACGATTTTCATGTCGCTATCTCCCGGATATAATTTCCTAAAATGAATCACTAAGTAAGATTTTTTTTGTGAAACAATCTTATGTGAAATATTGTATAAGATATAAATTTATATGAATCAATGAAATGAATTAATTCATTCAATATAATTAATTAATATTACATAAGATCATATAAATTTATGAAAATAAGAATTGATTGATGGATAGAGACTCCCAATCAATTGAAACAATATTTGTGACAGTTTCATATAGATTTTTATAATTAAACTTTTCAATCTCATCTTTTGATTATGAAAGATGATGAATTCCGAAAAGATACGTAAATCGAGGAATATATTGAAGTGACAGACACAGTAAAAATCTGCCCAACAAAATTTAAACTTGTGAAGAATCTCTCCCCACATCATTACAAATCTTACTAACTCGACTATGCTGGGCCTAGACATCATCTCTTTCTTCTTCTTTATATATAAATGTGTGTCAGTGTGTGTCAATGTCAATATTAAATAAATATTGCTAATGAAAAAATATAGTTGTTAAAAACTTGGTGATCATTACATTCGAAGTATTTTCTGTATGTACATCACTTTTAATTTTAAACCGAGGATATTTAAATTGTATAAAGTAATAAATGTAAGGACTCAATACATCATAAATGAAAGTTCAATCATCAATCTTAAAGAAAAACAGTGAAGGTGTAGCTCAGAGATCAAATTGATTTTTTTTTCTTTTTTGGAAAGTACAAATACTTAAATATGCTTTTTATTTTATTTTATATACTATGTAATATAATTTTAATTTATAATAAAATAATAATAAGCTATTATTTAAAAAAAAAAAAAAAGGATAGGCCCAATGGTGTCATGGGCCTAGTTGATAATTGTGGTCCACGGTGACTTTGATTTTCCCTTTTGGGCCTGGGAATTAATTTCAGCTACAAGTCAACAAGTTGAATCAACGATGGACGTGTTTGAAGGATTTGGCATAGAATTTGAAACCGTCAATAAGATGAGGTCAATTCATAATGTACAGTCCATACAATTGATAGTAACTGATGAAAATAAATTTTAAGTTGTGGGTTCGTCTTACAAAATTATGTCAATAACGTAGTTAAATTTCATTTAGAATCTTTTGTTACGTACAGAGCCATGAATATTTTCATTAAAGATTTAAATGTATTAGAACAAAAAAAAAAAAAAAAGAGCCCATATTTTAGGAGTAGATGTGATCTTAACCGTTAAGGAAAATGTAAGTGATCTTATTACAAATTTCGGCCCAAAATTTACAGTTGGAGAGGTTTTGATGAAGTATTATTTGACACATGTTGTATCCCTAATTCAGGCGGACATGTAAAGGATCAATAATGGCTGAATTTGGCTGGTTAGTACTCATAGCAAGGACCGCTCAAATCAGGCCAGTTAAAGCAACTTTCGAGGACTGACCCTCGAGACCAACCTTCCTCACTCAGTATAATTTGAGGAGTTTAAGAGTCCACTCCAAATAGAGTTCTTCAAATATAAGAAATCTGAAAAAAAAAAAAAAAAAAAAAAAGAACAAGTCAAAGATAGAATCAATCCCGACCCAAACCCAACACGACGGGACTCCTAACCGGTCAAGGAAGCCAACCAGACTGAGTCGACCAAGATGAATTTCTAAGGACTAATCTGGGATTCGGCCGACTAGAGATACAAAAACTTAGACGACTAGAAATTAGTTAGAATATCATCTATTCGACAAGCGCCCAGTCGTCTTTGAAGATCAACTCAAGAGGAAGTCTTCAAGCCCAAGAAATCTAAAGAAGGAAGTAAATTCAGGATCAAATTTGTTCAGGATAGAGATAAATCTATATTTTCCTTATCCACATCCCTAAAATCAAGGGATTTGACTCTTATTTTCAAGGTATATATCTTAGATTTAGTTTATAATAGGGCCTCAATTATCATTTTAATGAATTCGAAATGGATCTTGACCGGCTAGATTTGATTGACCAGAATTACTCGAACAATTTTGCCTGAGCTTAAATTTACGTTTCTACTCAATTCTATGCTTTAATCCATTCAATTTTTACTCTATTTATTTGATTTTCGATCCAAGTTTGGTCATACAAATTTTGGTGTAAACAACACAACAATGTAGTTTTGAGGCTATAAAACATTTCATGTTTTTAAGGTTGATTTGGCTTCATGAATAAAATTATTGATTTTTCTTAAATATACTACCAATGCTAAATTTTGTAAGTAATTTTAACATTTTTTAAGGTTATTATTATTTTTAAAATTTATTGACAAATGCTAAACCTAATATATAATATTACTATATTATTTATTTTACATAAACATGTATCTGATTGTGTGTAACATGGTTCGCCGTAACGGCCGTTATAACGGCGTTTCGTAACCTTAACGGCCTCCTCCACGTCACTGATTCGGTTAAAAACGGTTGGCTACATTATCGAGCGCGATATCGCTCATAACGGCGTTATTTGGCGTTATAACGGATTGTAACGGCGTTATAACGGATTGTAACGACGTTATAACGGACATAACGGATTTAAAAGGCGATAAAAGCGAAAACGACGGATAGATGATTGAATTTGAATATTGTGTATTCTTTTTTCAATTGAATGTGATATTCTTTATACATGTTTATTATACCTTGAATGGTGGTTAAAGATGTAGAGAAATTAAAGTTGCAATTGTAGCAACAAAAACAATAATTGGTAATAATATGTACGCAAACTTAGTCACGGATATGGATCATCTAGTTATACCAGTGGGAGACATAGTGTGAGCTCATTTCTTACTAATGCTGGATACCATGATCATCATTATGGATCTTCTGACAGTACAAGATATCGAGGATTTGGATATTATCATGAGTATCCACATGAACAGCCTATGTCTCATCCTACTCATTATGATTATGCACATTTTCCTATTTATCCTGAAAGGGAAGATAATGATGACTTTGAACCACCCCGACACTCCACTTGATATTAATAATGTATGTAATTGTATGTTTCATATGTTAATTCTAGTTGTAATATTGTTTTTTATGTTAATTTAGTAAAAACATATATATAAGTGATTTTCTAGAACTTTTAGACTATTTTTGAGTTTTTTCGAAAAATTGTCCGTTACGGCCGCGAAATCGCAGCGAAATTGCAATGTAACCTTAACGGTGGATACCGCGACAGGCACCGCGACCGTTACGGCGAACCATGGTGTGTAAATAAACTATGAATATTATTTACACCATGTATAAAATTTCATCACATCTTGTTGCATCGCAATTTCACATGCCTAAGTCATGGATAAGCTAGATAGAAGAGGAGAAAATGCATGACATGGATATTGCAAAAATATTTATGACTTTAATTATATAAGCTGCAAATTATAAGTGATATTCGTCCAATCATATAAATATAGGATAAAGAAATAAATATTACTCAATATTATAGAGGTAGCAGAAAACTATATGAGAAAAATGAAAGAAGAACTTGTTAAGGATGAACAATATTGAAATATTCTGAATCATGATATAAACAAAATCTGCTCTAACTAATTCTGATCAAGATTAGTCGAATAAGTTACTAATTTTGCGTTGGATTGGATCGGCTTGGGGGCACTCTTCGAAAGCTTGATTCCATATTCGTCGTCTTCTCATGATCTGGTTTGGAGTTGTTGAGAGTGTGTGAAGAAGATGAAAATGATTTCTTTGCAAGAAAGGTTCTTGTTGCTGCAGCTTCTTGGACATGGAAATGCAAGATAATGACAAATATTAATGCAAGAATTGTTTTCTTGAAATGAGACTTCATGAATGATATCATAACTAGTTCTGAATTCTGGTGATGTATGTATTATATATTCGAGGAGATTAAACAGGAAATATTATGTTTGGAGTGATTTATATTTATAGACATCACGCATGCATGATCACTGTTACTTGGGAGATATTGTTGGAATGGAATCCTATGTTAAGTGGGATCATGCATGTGATGATTCTTTGACTGATGGTTGCAAGAATATTATAAGATGTTGGAGTTTCAGTCTGCTCATGTGATTAGCCACGTGATTATATATATACTTTATTTGCTAAACTTTTCTTTTCTGATGAACTTGCTACTTACTTTCTTTATTATCTATATGCATGTACGTATATATGTTAGGATTTTTCTTGGTAAAGAGAGGTTTTATTTTTGTTGTGATTGTATGTTTGAACTTTGAAGTCATCTCAAGTACATCAAAACAAGTAGTGGATCTTGATAACCTTTTTTTTATTGAGTGTGTATTTATATACGAGATATTCAATTTTTATTTATGCATAAGTAAATATGAAAGAAAGTTAAAAGTAATATTTGATGAAAGTAGGTCGAATATGAATTCCATATAAACACAAGAATAGGGTTGAAAGAATGTGTAGTAGTGTCATGTGTGTTAGGCTAACTAATTTTTTTTTTTTTGCTGTTTATTATAATAATTATTATAATTCATGAGTCATTTTGTCAAACGATTCTCTAAATATTGAACACCCAAAAGCGTCTCGGTATTGTAAATGTTGACTAACCTATATAAAATTAATCTCATAATTATTGGAGGTGTGACAAAATTATTCATCTTCATTTTAAATCATCTCGCGCGTTTTGTATTTAAGAAAAAAAAAAAAAACTTAATTTAGTGAGAATTTTACATGCTATGATTAACTTAGATTACGTTATATGCCCAAATGATATGAATTAAACTTCACATTCATTATACAAACTACAATTATATTTCTACACAATTTTTTAAGTCATAAATTGTGTTTATGTAGCATCGTTTCAAATTTATATTACCTTCAAGTCTACTATATCGTTGTTTTTTATAACATTATACAAAATTATAAGTAAATTAAGGATTTTAAAATTAAAAGTGTGACAATTTTAAAAGACCAGAACACTTTTGGCACTCAAAAAAGGGGGATGATTTTGCCACGTCCCAAAATAATGTGTTCAGTTTTAAAGTTTTTCGTGATATATATAAAAGAAATCATCTTTTAATTAGTGGTATTAGGTAAGAAAAAAAAAGCCATTAATATAGTTCATCACATGTTGTCTCAAATCTCTATGCAATTTTTTTCTGTCACGCTTCAACTGTGTTATTTGTTATTTGCTGTACCTATTATGAAATCTTCATAATTAAGTTGTTGAAAAGCTATCTAAAAATTCCTTGGCATGATGTATGATTCGAATAAATTTAAAAAATGATAAAGTAATAAAAATATAATAAGTTTGAGTTCTTATAGTCAAACCTCACAAATTATGGATATCATACATCTTTTGAGTAAACCCAAGTAAATCTATTTTCTTTTTCTATTTCCTTTTTTTTTATCTATATATATTCATAATGGTCAATGATGCTTTAAATTTGTTTATCAACAACACTAGATGCAGTGATGCTTTGTTAGCAAAAAATGCATTTTAAATTCATGACATGTTTCCTACTATGAATAGCTAGAGAACATTTGATTCAACAAGATTTGGCGTATATCATGTTATAATTTTGCTTCCTAAAATAAATATTGTATGTGAAGTTGAAAATATCATGTCGAAAGAAAGAAAGGATAATCGTCGAAAAAATAATTATATTCACCTCGTGTAATATCCATAACATGGTTCTAACAGATGATCTATTTATTATTCAAAAAAATTACATTTTTAAATGGTTCATTTTATATAGTTATAGCCGCATCATTTTTGAATGATATATTTCACCTGATATAACATTTATAACAAGGATTAAAAGAAAGTTGACACAAAGGAATGCATCTCCCTCTCTACCATTCTTCAACACAAGTAAATCTCTTTACAAACAATGATTTGTTAGGACACAGCTTCAGCTATGAATAGAGTTGAAACAAACAACTGAATGCGAAGCAATCAACTCAGTCCTCCACCATTTTCAAGATCAAGATTTGTTGGACTAGAAGTATCAGCCTTTGCATCACCACTCTTGATTGCCAATTTCTCTTCCCCTTCTTCATCCTTGCTCCTCAAAATGTCAATCATCAGCACTCCCCCATCACTCCTCGTTGATGAACTGGATGATGGCTCAGAAACAGAAGATTCTACAAGGTTCGATTGCTTCTCATTCGCAACAGGGTTTCTACAAAGAGGGCAAGTAGAATGAGACTGAAACCACATGTCAATGCATTCAACATGAAATCCATGGCTGCAATGCACCAAGATCCTGGCCTTTTCACCCTCAGACACTTCACACAAACACACTGCACATTCTAATCCATCTTCGAACTCATTGGGATCATACACAACAACAGGTATGGATTTGAGGATCTTAGGATCTAGACCTACGTGTGAGCAGGGAAGGAGTATTATTTCTTGGTGCCCACCGGAAAAATCGAAGCGGCGGGTGCGGCGGCGCCTGGTGGTGGTGGTCTGTTCACGGTGGTGCTGGAAATGTCTGGCGTAGAGGTGAAGGCAAAAGGCGAAGAATAGAATGAAGAAAAGGAGGATTAGAGTTACTATCATTATCTTACCAGTGAGCTCAATCATATCTGTATCGCCTAATTTTCCATTGTTATCTGATGAAAGCCCCATTTCTCCAGATCACACAATTCCAAGCACGATGAGATTTTTTGAAGTTTGAGTTGCAAGTACCCAACAAATTAAAAGTTGGGATCTTCTGAGAATAAATTCTGAACCCATATGTGTGTATATATATAGAGCAATTAATGTAGAAAAGACTATAAATATGGAGAATTGGATATAGCAAAAAGACTAGTCAGCTGGAAGGTTTCACGGGATATTCAAGTTCAGGCGGCCTCGTTTTGGATGCTGGCCAAAAATAGACGAGAGATCAAAATCAACGTGGATTTTTTGACTAGTGTTTTGGCTCTCAATATCTACTTTTTTTTTAACTCATTTTCTCTGTCTTTTTTTCACTTTCATTCTGTTTTTTTAATAATAATAACAATATTATGAAAATTACATTTTATTCAAAATAAATGACAATTTTTACTTTGGAACATTTATAGTAAAATAACGTGTGATGCTGAAGATGATCTTAAATTATGGATTGGTGGCAACTACTTGATAGCATATTCCATAAAAACTCTTTCAAACTATACTTATTCATCATTAAACAAGTTTATATAAAATACCTTAAACCTCTGAAAACTCAAATAAACTTAAATATTGCTATGTTCTATTGGTCGAGTTATTTCAATGATTGATTCAATCGATTTATTAAAATCAATTATATTGTTTATTCAACTGAAACCAATCCAAAAGAATTCGGTTTTTCAGTTTATGGATTTTCAAGTAAAATGGTTTGGAGTTGAGAGTATTAGTTAACATGTGCACATTTTGTTGGTTGCGGTATATAATTGGGCATGTTTTGATCCACTAAAAATCTTAGTTGGGCCGAAAATGAAGTAGAAAGACAGCTACATGGGCCGGCCCAAGGAATGTCGCGTCCGGTCATGGGTCGCTATCCAACGACGATCTTCCTTGTCCGATCCGATCATCTACCGCTTCCAACCAACTCCTTGCTTGCCCTCTCACACACCAGTCACCACTACTGTGTGCATTTTGCCCCATTACAGTTTCACTGATCTAATCTCCACTGTGTGTAAAAGAGTGACTGAAAATGATGGAACCTGATGAAGAGGAGGGACGCCGAAATCTGATCGGCCAGAGCGCAATGGATAATGACGTTCTGAACTCACCCAATCACCGTAATCGATCCACATTCCAAATTGGTGATGATGGAAAATGTTCTTTTTCTCGCAGGTTTAAGAAACGCTATCTTTTCACGACTTTTCTGCTTGTGTTGATTTCGGTTTGGTTTGTAATTCGTATTTCTTGGATCGGGGATGGTAATTCTTCAGTCAATCAAATGCGTGAGTCTGAACTGGAAGCTCTGTCTTTGCTTAAGAAGCAGGAATCTGAGCTTTCCAAGATGTGGAATTATACCTCACTGATGAATAAATCAGAAATTAACTTGGTAAATACTAGTGATATGGTCAACTCGAGTTCTGCTAATAATAACGGTGGAAGTTCGGTTTTCTCTTCAATGTTGGAGGATCTGAAATCTCGTGTTTTTAGCCAGATTTCATTGAACAAGCGTATTCAGAGTGTTCTATTGTCTTCGCATGGAAATGAAAGTTTCATGGATTTAAATGAGAATTACACGGATCCAAATCTTCTAAGTTGGAATAGGTGTGGGAAGGTAGATCAGAGATTATCTGAGAGGAAAACTATAGAGTGGAATCCAAGACCTAACAAGTATTTGTTTGCAATCTGTGTTTCGGGACAAACGTCGAATCATTTGATTTGTTTGGAAAAGCATATGTTTTTTGCAGCTCTGCTTGGTCGTGTTCTGGTTATTCCAAGTCCAAAAATTGATTTTGAGTTTAAAAAGATCTTAGACATAGAGCATATCAATAAGTGTTTGGGGAGGAAAGTAGCAGTCACATTTCAGGAATTTGCAGAAAGTAAAAAGAACAATCTGCATATTGATAAGTTTTTGTGTTATTTCTCATCACCGCAGCCATGTTATGTGGATGATGATCATGTGAACAAGTTGAAGGGGTTGGGGCTCACTTTAAGCAAGATCGAAGCTGTTTGGAAGGAGGATGTTAAGGAGCCAAAGCACAGGACTGTCGATGATATCCTGGGAAAGTTTTCATCAGATGACGATGTTATTGCAATTGGGGATGTGTTCTTTGCTGAAATTGAGAGAGAGTGGGTGATGCAGCCTGGTGGTCCGATTGCGCATTCATGTAAGACTTTGATTGAGCCAAGTCGGCTTATTTTGCTCACAGCTCAACGTTTTATACAGACATTCTTGGGCAAGGACTTTATAGCTTTTCATTTTCGTCGCCATGGTTTCCTGAAGTTCTGGTATTTTCTCATTCTCTCAGGTCTTGATACATCTTTTTGTGACTGGATATAGTGTCCAACAGAATTTGCTTGATGATTTTTCAGCAATGCAAAGAAACCAAGTTGCTTTTACCCTATACCTCAAGCTGCAGAGTGCATAAATCGAGTGGTTGAAAGGTCAAATAGTCCGGTTATATATCTCTCGACAGATGCTGCAGAAAGTGAAACTGGTTTACTGCAGTCACTTGTAACTGGGAATGGCAAGACTGTACCACTTGTTCAAAGACCAGCTAGTAATTCAGCTGAGAAGTGGGATGCTTTGTTATACAGAAACGGACTTGATGGTGATTCGCAGGTGTGTTTACTTGTTAGCTTCATCAATTTTGATTGCCCGATCTTCTGAATTCTAATGTAAACCTTGGCTTGTTAATCTTGTTGTACATATAATTCTCCGTTATAAACTTACTAATGCTGCAATTTCAATTGCATTGTAAAGGTTGAAGCAATGCTGGATAAGTCTATTTGTGCTTTCTCTTCTGTGTTCATTGGATCTCCTGGTTCTACTTTCACTGAGGATATTAAGCGCCTGCGGAAGGACTGGGGATCATCATCGTTATGCGATGAGTACTTATGCCAGGGGTACCTGCCAGATTTTATTGCAGAAGATGAGTGAATATGAATGAGAAAACGTTTAAAGATGAGTCGGTCAACCTGATTGATTATACTACTCGACTCTTTTGTTCATTTATCAACGATGCTGCCAAGGATAACTGAACAAGCCAACATGTATGACTCGTTTTGGATAGTTCACGTCTCTCCCTGAGAAGGAATATTGATTGATTGTTGTACAGTTTTTCGACCCACGTCTTATGTGGGTCCTTTTTTCCCCAGAGAATGCATACTTTGAAGCAGGCTGCTTCATAATTGAAGTTTGGAGAATTAAGGGATACCAAAGAATTTAGGCAACTTACTGATTGGTTTTTGGTAGATGTAGCAACACAATCTCGTTTAGAGACAGCCATCTAGATTTCAAATATCTTTGTGATGTTTTGATACCAAGTGTCAAACTTGTGGTGTTCCAATCAGGGCAAGAATCTGATGTTTTTTTGCTCAATCAAAAGACCATGTTTACTCGGCTTCTGAATGATATCCATAAAATGCATGTAATTCTTACCTCTGCTTAAAGATTATTGCCTACCTAGATTTTACTAATGATACTGTAATATTTATGTTTGTAACCGGCACAGATGAATGGAACTTGGGAAAATCTATCAGCATGATTCCGAAAATCTTGAAAGATATTCAGAAAATCCTTTTCATATCCATTTCTTTTCCATTTTTTCATATGTGAACGAGTAAATATATATGTACAAATTGTTTTTATTAATTATCAAATTTATATATATTTTAAAGGATTAATTATCAACTTTTAGAAAGTGTATTTCTGCGAGAAAAAAATTAAGGTCCTAATTTTTATGACTTCTGTTTCTGCATATATATGTAGACGAGAATATATATCCAAGATTTAATAATTTCAGAGAATGCAATGGGCTGGACTTTATACCTTTAGCCCATGGCCTAATTTAATTGGGACAACTTGAAATACTGTGGTCCGTATCCCGATGTTTTGGGCCGGGAACAGCCCAATAAAACACGTGCAGCGCACGTGACAACTGCCATCACCATTTTTCCTCTAGTGTCGAATACCTTAACCTCGGCCTCAAGAAAGCTTCTCCCAAAATTAAATCCTATTAACATACCAAAAAATAAAAAAATCGAGTAACTTGTAATGGCACTAGACCATGAGGATGAGATCAAGGACGAGAAGAACCCTAAGCCTCTCGATGAAGATGATATCGCCCTCCTCAAGACCTATGTACTGTTTCTTTTCTCCTTATGTGTTGCGAAACTTAATTTAAGCTTTATTTTGCTGAGGGTTTGAGTGTTTGGAGCACTATGTGTTATCAACTGAATTGCAATGGTGTTTTTTTTTTTTTTGGCTTCTTTCGTGCTGACTAAGATCTGTGATTTGTATGCTAACTAGGAACTATGTTCATCTAATTTACTTAATTTTATGTTTTTATGAACTGGCCCTTCATTTGTTTTTAAAGCCTATTGTTAAATTTGTTAATTTGAAGAAGTCGAGACTAATTATTTCTACATGGTCAGAAAATTGTAGCTGGGTTTCTGCTAATATGGATCTAAAATGAATAGGTGATTATTTATGATGTTTATTTTGTCTTATAACCGAGTAGGTTTTAATTTTTGGCAGAATGATTCATTAGCATATGTGCTGCTAGTCTATATCTGAAAATTTTGGTCTTTGATTTTATTTGGTATTATGCAGAAGTTTTTTTGCCACTATAGGACTTGTGCCCAGTGTTCATCCAGTTTTTATGGGTATAAGCTTTATCAATGAAATGGAAGAGTTTTTTTTTAGTTATATACTTAACCCTGGTGGAATGTTGTAGATAATTTGCTTCTATTGATGTTTTGTGGAATGATATGTTTCAGGGATTGGGACCGTACTCTACAAGCATAAAGAAAGCTGAGAAGGAAATCAAGGAAATGGCGAAGAAGATTAATGACTTATGTGGTTTGTTTTCTTTTCCCCATTTTTGTCTCGCAACTTATATCAATAATGGCTTTGAAATGTATACATGAAAATTAATATGAGAACTGAGTCAACTGACTATTATTTTCAATTAGTGTCTTGGTAATGTTCATTGATCTTCCACTGGTTAAGGACATATATTTGTTGGTCTTTTGTATCTGGAAGAATGATGCTATGAATTCCATGTTTTTTCGTTCTTTTGGAAACTTATCTTTGGTCTTCTCTTCATGTCAGGTATTAAGGAATCTGACACTGGATTAGCTGCGCCCAGCCAATGGGATCTTGTATCTGATAAGCAAATGATGCAGGAGGAACAACCTCTACAGGTAGGGTATTTTCTTGCTTGGTTTTGAAATTTATTCCTGCCCATCTTATCAGTATATTTCTAAAATATTACTGGTTGTTGCAACTAGGTTGCTAGATGTACAAAGATTATCAATCCAAACACTGAAGACGCAAAGTACATTATCAATGTTAAACAAATTGCAAAGGTATGCTAATCTGCATTTTGGCTAGACAGCTTTCCCAAATGTGTTTCTTTTATGGCTTAACCTGGGAAAAGAAAAGGGAAGAAGGGGAGGGGAGGATCTTTCTCCATTAATTTGACCTTTGTATCACAAGGCTATGGGGTCAAGAATTGTATCTTTTTTTTTTTTTTTTTTTTTGGCTTCTTGTCTTACTTCTTCTTAATTCATGTATGTTTCATTTCACAGTTTGTTGTTGGATTGGGTGATAAAGTTTCTCCTACTGATATTGAAGAAGGCATGAGAGTTGGGTAAGCTCTTTCTATCTTGGTTTATCCTTAGGCAGTGAAGAAAATCTTATGTTTGTTGCTTAGACAATTGGACATGCGACTTTTCACACTTTGTACTTAGTTGTAAATGCTTTGAAGCACTATTAGTCTTATTCTGATTTGTGACAGCTGTTCATTATGCATATGTATTGTTGAGTGACATTGTCAAAGGATGTTGATCTAGGAGAGCAACATAAATGATCTAGCTGGTGTTAGTTCTATACCTCCCTCTGAGAGTCCTTTAATATTAATTTTGATTATTTAGCCATGACTAGAGAAGAGGCCCTATGAAGTTTGAAATTGTAGGCTCAATTTTTGTTATCACTCTGCTATTATATTTTGCTAAAGCTTCTGTTACGCCAGCTTGACACTATTTTTTTTTTTTTTTTGCAGTGTTGATCGAAATAAATACCAAATTCAGATTCCCTTGCCTCCTAAGATTGATCCAAGTGTTACAATGATGACAGTGGAGGAAAAGCCAGATGTAACCTATAATGATGTCGGTGGATGTAAGGAGCAGATTGAGAAGATGCGAGAGGTGAGTTACTTTTCAATATCTTCGTATGCTTACAGTACTCCAGTTTGTTACTACTGTCCATTTCTTGCCTTCTCTTCTATGCTCATGTATATATATTAACTCTTCAAATGATTCTATAACTGCACTCCTGTTATGCTAGGTTGTTGAGCTGCCGATGCTTCACCCTGAAAAATTTGTGAAGTTAGGGATTGACCCTCCCAAGGGTGTACTGTGCTATGGTCCTCCAGGTACTGGTAAAACTCTATTGGCAAGAGCTGTGGCTAATAGAACTGATGCGTGTTTTATCCGTGTTATTGGAAGTGAGCTTGTCCAGAAGTATGTTGGCGAGGGAGCTCGGATGGTTCGTGAACTATTTCAGGTATGATTCTTCTCCTCACATTTTTTCAGCATTTGGTGCATATCCTTGCGCATTACATTAAAAAGTGGATTAAATAATAATTATTAATCCTTGTGGCAGATGGCACGCTCTAAAAAGGCATGCATTGTATTTTTTGATGAAGTGGATGCCATAGGAGGTGCACGGTTTGATGATGGGGTGGGTGGAGACAATGAGGTCCAGCGCACCATGCTTGAAATCGTAAATCAGCTTGATGGATTTGATGCTCGTGGAAACATTAAAGTTCTAATGGCAACCAACAGGTTTTAGTTCGACCTTTCTAATTAGCATGTTCCAATTGATTGAGCAATTTGTTTGCAGTTTTAGAATACGTTTCCCTTGTTTATCTGTTTATATTACTTTCTTTTATGAAATACAATTTGAAAGAAAAACTTCATGACGTTTAAGCTCTTCTGATGCTCGTATGATTTTGTGAAAAAAAGAAGGCAATAAAGCCTAGAATATAATGGATGCACTTTTATGATTATGGCGTACCTTTTCCAAAACCCAGGCCTGATACTCTTGATCCGGCCCTGTTACGTCCGGGAAGGCTCGACCGGAAAGTGGAGTTTGGATTGCCTGATCTAGAAAGTAGGACACAGATATTCAAAATCCATACACGAACTATGAATTGTGAGAGGGATGTTCGGTTTGAACTTCTTGCAAGGCTTTGCCCAAATTCTACAGGTAAGATTCATCATCATTATAAGATACCACATGGACTATATTTCACTCTCAAGTTTTGACCTCTGGCCATTGATAAAGCATGATTTTCTAGCCAAACGATACCATTGGCGTTTAACACAATTTAGGTATTATATTCTTTGTTAACTGGCCCCCTTTTTCAGGAGCCGACATAAGGAGTGTGTGCACTGAGGCCGGAATGTATGCTATTCGAGCAAGGAGGAAAACGGTGACAGAGAAAGACTTCCTAGATGCTGTCAATAAAGTTATCAAAGGCTATCAGAAATTCAGTGCAACTCCCAAGTATATGGTTTACAATTGATAGCCATTCTATGTTGAATTTCAGTTTGGGGATCCTTTTCTCTGAGAATTATTTCTTACCTGCTTGGCTATGTATGCCAAAAGTTTCAGACTTTGGATGTTGTAACATTAATTCCACTCTAAATATTTTCCCACCAAAACAGTGTATTATATTTACTACTGTGAAAGTTTGCAGGTTTCACTTTGATGATTTTACTTTGATTGATTTGCAAAAAGAATTTGCAATCTGTTAGGTGTTAACATAACCTCCATAAAAAGAGGAAAGGTATACTGCGAAAACAATAACTATGCCTTTTGTAAACATTAATTTGTTCCATATCTTTTTGTTTCAAATTGAATATTATGTAACAGGGTAATTACAAATTTCCATATGACCTGTGGTGTTTTTTTTTTTAGTTATACTTTGTCATAGAAATTTACAATTTGTTGCCCTTTATAATTTTGAGCAAATCTTAGTTGTATATGGAACTAGCAATCAATGTCAAATATTTTTGTTCTGAGATGGTATCAAAGTGCAACAAAATAAAAGAAAACTTACATTGTATAGTGCCAAAAACCAGAGCAGGGATGGCAAAATTCAATTATCCCCCAAGAAATAATTTATGTTAAAATAGATACTGAACTATTTTATTTTTTTAATTATTGATGGTTCTAATGGAGATTTTCTTTAATCAAATGTTCAAAGAATAAATAATTGAACCATGTCGGGAGCTAAAATTCAAAGATTCTATACCTACTCTATGTGTCCACAGTTGATGTGTTAAAAATCTAGTCAGCCTATTAATTTTATTTTCAATCAGTCTATTAATTTCACTTTCAATATAACGAGGGGATGAGATCAATACTTAAGAGCTCAAGTTTAAGAATATTTGGTATTCAATTGTTTTTTTTTTCTTTCATGAATTTATTCTCAAAATGTTATGTAATATTTATATTAATTCAGATTATAATTTTATAATTTACTGTAAGAAACAAAGAAACATAATAATTTTATAGTTATTTTGTTATGAGCATAGTGTAGATAAATGAGAATTAAGAATATTTGAATTTAGTAACTAAAAAAATTATATAAATTTCATACATAAAAACGCAAAGGAAAAAACACATCAATATAAAAAGTAGTCAATTGACAATATCTAATGCACAAAATAAAATTTTATATCTATAAAATTATCTGTTATAAGTTTTGGGAAAAGTATTTAATGTATTGGTGTGAATGATTTGAAGTTTGAATTGGGTGGTAAGAAAGCTCAAGAAACACGTACACTTTCTTAAATCATTTGAACTCTCTTTTTTGTTGCTTAAAGTATTGATGAAATATCATCACGGCATGGATCAGTAATCCTTGTAAAGGAAAATAAGAAAGAAACAAGTCACAACATAAGTAATTGAATATATTTATATTCTTTGGGTGGAAGTTCATACTAAAGTTCTATATTTACAGCATTAAACAAAACAGCATGCTATAAAATCTACAAAAAAAAAATGTGATTTTGCGATCAATCGTGTAAAATCACGTTCTTGCAATCAATCATGCATAATGTTACATAATAGAAATACATGTAATATTTATTGAAAGTCCATCAAAATTAAATAAAAGCAAAAGTTAAAAGTATAGAAAAGGTAACTCAAAATTTTATCCCCATTGTAAATGCTCTAAGAGATCTGCTATTCTTATAAAAAAAAAAGTTACACAAATCTAATATTACAAGAAAAATAGATTTTGTAACACTAAATAAGTATAACTGAATTGAAGTAACAAGAAAATGGGCTATAACCCCAGAGACAACGAGAAAAGATGATGTGGGTTGAAAGTAAATGACGGATATAACCCTCAAACCGCAATTTGTTAGCGCAGAGCACACATTCCAAAGTGGACCATTTTTGACACCTGCTATAAAATCCACATTTATTACTCCTCTTTCGACAGATTGCATACGTCTCTCATAAACCGCTTTCTCTTTCTTTCTTGAAATAGTAGAAAGATCAGTAAAAAACCGAGTGCAAATGGCTGGTTTTGATGCCGAAACTAATTCTGGAGATTTCAATTTCTTGATTGTGAGGGACGAAAATGGTGGGATTTTTGATTTGTTCAAGTTCTTGGTGTATAATGATCAGGATAGTGGTTCCAAGTTTCTCGACAGCTTTAATAATGGTGGGTTAGTACAAGAAGGTGGTGGAGTGGGGACACCAGCTGATCATAGGTGGGTGATAGTTGTGTCTATTATAATGAGGAAAATTATTAAGTTTTTTGGTAAGCCATTGGAATGGTTTGGCTATGTTGTGGAGTTCATTCTCAATCTTTTGTCTCTCAATGGCAATTTGCTTGGATTGTTTTACAGAATACTCCATGGTATGATTCTCAACCCACCTCGTACTACTTTTTTATATACCCAGTTGTTTATTCTTAATTTACTGAAAGTGTTGATGGTGTTGATGGGTTGTTACTTGTGAGTGATTATGCATATTACCTGTTTGTTAACTTATGCCAGTGAAGATGGTTTTAGTATTAGTCTCTATATTTCCTTTTAGTTATTGCCTCAAATCACTTTGTGTGTGTGTGTGTTGAAATGCTTGGCTACCTTATAGATCATGATCATCTATGTTTATTATGCTTGGAGATGAATGGCAACTCATTTTTCTTTTTTCTACCCGTTGTTCGAAGATTTTGATTAGGGATGCTTGATCATTAGTTTCCGTTTTTGAAGGTTTGATTGAAGTATTTTGTTATATATCTCAATCATGCTTTTTTCAATTACTCTTCAAGTACTTGGAGACCTTATTTTCATGCTTCACAATTAATGATTTGCAAACAGGAAATGTGGTAATGCCGAAAAGAGATTCAGAAACATTCATAAGTGCCATCGGACATTTAGACAAGCGTTTAGACCTGTGCAAGTTTCAGGCAATATCGAATGAAATTAGTCAAAATGGTTTTGAGGAGAAAACTTGGCAAGTGGAGATGGGAAACCGAGCTCTTATGGACTTATGTATGATGGCTTCCAAATTAGCATACGAGAATGTTAAGGTTGTTAGAAACATTGTCGATCTCCATTGGAAGGTTAGCTTTCTGTTCTGCCCACATTCATTACAATTTATTGTAGATAACTTACTAATCACTGGATATTAACCTTTTCCAATCTCATATTTCATAACACAGATGGATTTTGTGGATTTCTACAACTGCTGGAATGGTGAGAACACGACTTTAGATTTACTTAAATTTGAAGAAACACGTTTTCACTATCTCTTACTTTGCTTTACAGAGTATCAGAAGGACTGGTCGACCCAAGTTTTCATAATGTGCGATAGGCCAAAAGATGCGAATTTGATAGTCGTTAGCTTCAGGGGCACAGAGCCATTCGATGCAGATGATTGGATCACCGACTTCGACTACTCATGGTACGAGATTCCGAAACTTGGAAAAGTACACATGGGATTTGTCGAGGCCTTAGGTTTAGGCAGCAGAGTAAATACCTCTACTTTCCAGATGCATCTTTTATCAAAAAACAGCATAGAAGCAAAGATCACCTCTTCCAGCGGTCATGATTCATCACCGGGTTCAGAACAGCCATTAGATGATGAGGAGCTCACACCAGCAATGGGGAAGATGTCTGCATACTATGCTGTAAGAAGTAAACTCAGGCACCTGCTAAACGAGCACAAGAAAGCAAAATTTGTCGTCACAGGCCACAGTTTAGGAGGTGCCTTAGCCATATTATTCCCAACTGTTCTAATTCTGCATGAGGAGGATGAAATGTTGCAAAGGTTGTTAGGTGTTTACACTTTCGGACAGCCTAGGGTTGGTAACCGAGAGCTAGGAAGGTACGTAGAAGCTCGTTTAGAACATCCTCAGTCGAAGTACTGTAGAGTAGTTTATTGCAATGATCTCGTTCCAAGGTTGCCTTATGATAACAAGACCTTCCTGTATAAGCATTTTGGCAATTGCATATACTACGACAGCCTCTATGTTGAGCAAGTAAGCACTATATCTTGTACTTATGTTGTACTAATCTTTCACATCTTGTCTGAACTAACTTATCCGGCATTCTTGATCGTCTACAGAACGTGGACGAGGAACCAAACAGGAACTACTTTGGTTGGCAATTTCTGATCCCAGAGTATGTAAACGCAGCGTGGGAGTTGTTGAGGAGTTTGATGATGGGATACACGTATGGAGACGATTACCAGGAAACGTGGGAATCGTTTCTGCTGAGGATCATAGGGTTAGCAATCCCGGGTCTTTCTGCTCATAGTCCAGTGGATTATGTGAACTCTGTAAGGCTAGGAAGAAGATCATCTGTTCAAATGATGTCCATGTAGAATGCTCCATATTCCAAGTAAAAATCTCAGCTACTGCTAAGAAATTCGATTCTAACTCGGAGCATATTCAGGTCCACGAGTCTGAATCAACTCAGAATAGAGAATTTGGAGAAAAATAGATTTTCAGTTGTTTTTTTTTTTTTAAACATTAGAAAAATACGCAATTAAATTAATTAATTTACGCTATCATTATCTCTCTATCAAGTAATAAAAAAAAATTGATATTAAGCAAAAATTAAAATATGACATTTTTTTTTTGGAGAATATGACATTATAATTGTGTTATTCTAATATAAAATGATATATATTTGATAATGTTCGATAGAATATAATTAATTACCATTAATTATTAAAATTTATGAAATCTAAATATTTGTAGCATTATATTGTTAAATTTAATGAAATAAGTAATAAAAAACGTAATATAGCATGAATATTTTTGAAGATGTCTGATTGTAAATGAGTGTTTAGCAGTATTGAGCCCACCGTGATCCTGGACTGAATAGTGGGGAGCTACACTGGGCCCAATAGTATTTGAGTAGGGATGTTATGAAATCATCAAATTCTGTAAGAAATTCATAAATAAATAATTACTTATATGGATTTGTGTAATTTACCAAATGAATAATATAGAGTGATTTGAAATTAACATAGCAAATTAATCTAGTAAACATAAATATTTATTCATATATAATTAATTAATTTGAAATCCATATAGTTTGATTTGAAAATTTCAAATTATTTTTGTGTGATCATAAATTGGCAACCATAATTTTTCTCAATTTCTTCTTTTAAATGCAATCTCTTAGAGATGACATAAATGTAAAACATCATAAATTAAGTTTAATATGGAATGTTCGTAGAAACTACAATTAATTCTTGTTTGAACCCTAATATCTCTCAGCATTCAGTGAATATATACATACATTATACATACATTTGTTTTTGAAGTTGATGCTGATGTCATCACTCCCACTCCAACTTTACGTTTGCTTTTGATCAAAGTTAGAGATATTAATCCTGATTTATTTTAATTAATAATATTGCCTCAACCACCGACCTTCTATCTCTATATACTTACATTATTTTTTTATTTATCAGAAATTGAGTAAATCAATGCAGGTTTTGACAGCCTACCATTACTTTCTCACATCTTTTTCTAAATCCACCTTCTAAATTCTTTTTTTTTTTTTTTTTTGCTGCTTTTATTATAAAATTTAATGAGAAATCAAACCAAGGTGCACTGTGATCTTTGGATTCTTTTACGCGAGAAAGATAATAGTATTAATTTGTTTCACCACAAGAAATTTATAGATTAAAGATGAAATTTTGTGATGAGTAAATAATGACGGAATTAAGAGTCAAAATAATGACAAAACTGAGATAAATTTTAATATAACTTAAAATTTAAGGAAAAAAATCCATGTGATTTATGATTTCTAAACTAATTTTGAGATTTTATTAGCAATATGACTTATTTAATCAGACTTCAATTGCATATCATATATGACAAAACAAATCTTGTGCCAAAATTACATCAAAGAGAAAAAAATGATGACAACATTTTGAGCAAGAAAGTGACGAAACTGTAAGTTTTATCAACTTTAATACTTTTATATTAGTATACGTTCTACCTGATCTCAATTTTAACAATCAACATTTTAATTAATTTTAATAATTAATAATTTCATCTAGTCATTATTCTACATTGGAGAGATATTTTGTGACTAGGGATAAAATTTCCATCTTTAATTTAATATTTTCTTATAGTGAAATTTGTGTAATTTAATTATTTGATTACAAAGCATCATCAAGAATTATTTTATCTAGGATCTTAATTTTGACATATATATATATATATATATATATATATGGAATCATAAGCAAATAATTATAACATATAAGGAGATAAAATTACAGATACATAAGTAATATTTAAGTTTTGCTAACTCTGTGGGGACTAGTCTACCCTTATTCGATTATTTCTCTATGCAGTTTCTGTTGTGTTGTTGCGCACTAGTTTTATTTAATTAATTTTACGAGACATGTCAACCCACAATTCATGAATAAGTTTTTGAAAATCGATTTTGTTTGTTGCCAGTAGTGGAGTTATGTCGTATGATTATCCGTAAAACGTCGTTTCATATAAGTTTTGTGTTAATTGTTGCATTTATTAATAGTATGTGTGTATATATGCATATCTTTTAATAATAATAATAATAATAATAAGGTTACCTGAGTTTGAAGGCAGCAGTCGTTCAGACATCTTAAGTTAATGACAGCTTCTACAAACACATTCATTAATAATTAATTAACCTGATCTTGAAATAAGAAATGACAAGAATTAAGTCTTATGTTTATGATTAGCATCACAGCTGTAATGTCTTAAGATATTGGTCTCTTTGTACACAAAAATAAACTTAAGAACAAATTATTGTGAGGGATAATGAGATTAGAACAAGTGAATCTATAGGGATTTGAGGTAGCCTCTGAAGAAGACAAAATCACTTATGTTTGGTAAAATACAATACAAAGATTACCAAATCTCTTACTTCACATGCCAAAATATTATCCTTGTTGGAGTTTACAGATTCTGTAAATCACCATTTCAATCTTTTTTCTTAGCTCATACGTTAAAAAAAAATTCAGTTTCAATCACCTCTTAAAGATTTTATCGATCTGCTTATGAACATTGAACCTTAACTAGCTATATATAAATTTCACAAGTTTAATTAGATTGTGCTAACATGGTTTGCAGATTTGATGCAGTCCTGGTCAAGTTCTCAAGATTGAGGATATTAATTGGAAAAACTCATTTTTTAATAATGTTAACTAAACTCAATTTGAAAATTTTATTATAACGTATTAAATATTAATTTTAATTAGTAACTCAAAATTTTGATTAGAAAATTTTCAACCACTTAGATTCAATCATTTTTCACCAAAATTTATTAAATCAATCAATTGTTAATTTGAACTATTTTCGATTTTTTGTGTTTACAAATTTCCACATCATATTCAATAAAATGATGTAGCATCATCTAATTAAGTGGCTGTAAATCCCTTTTCCCTTTTTTTTTTTTTTAAAATTCATTTGTAAGTCGCTAATTTTCAAATTTTTTAATTTTTATTTATTTATAAATTTTGGTTAAAAAAAAGATTGAAATTGGACAATTGGATAACATGATTAAAATTGCTATTTTCAAGTTAACAGAATCATTTTAATTTGGACAATGTCTAGTTAACAAGATTAAAAACGAAATAAGTTGAGTAAGAAATGTGCAACATATATACCAGGCTTGTTAGGACAATCTGAAACTAAAACCTTCCATGTTTTAAAGTTAGAACAAGTAGAGGGTGAAATTAAAAGGCAAATTAAGTTAATAGTAAACATCTTAGTGCATGTCTATGATCCATGGTGGCCCCTAAACATCTTCAGATCGATCTTAGGTGAAATTATATTTTGGGTCCTTAGCTACAAGAAATAAATCTACCTTTCTTGTTTTAAGGAATGCAAAATTATAGATACTATCAATTATTTTGGATCATTATTCAAATATTGACAAAAAAAATAAAAAAAATTGAACTTATAAAATACCTAATTCATTTAATCAGCTCTAAGAACAGATTACTGAATCCATTAATCACAAATATAAATTAATTTGACTAATATTATTATATTATAAGGGAAAAAAAAACACATTGAACCATCCAAGGTGCAGTAAACTCAATACAAAAATTCCAAAAACTGAAGGATGCATTATAATTTCATATACTCATTTTAGAAAAAGAAAATATTGTGATGTGCTAAATATTTTTGTTGGTGCGAATAGGCGTCCGTGGCTTTAGCAATTTTAATGAATAAAATAAAATAAAAATTCTTACAAAAATGAACATTAATTAAAAAAAAACTGGAAATATACCACTAATTATTAATTAGAATTAACTTCAATTACTAATTATTAATTAGAATTAACTTCAATTACATAAAAAAATTAATAATTCAAGAATAAAACGAGTAAAATCCGTGTTTTGGTTGTGTATAAAACCAAAGTTAGAATTGGAAGTAGCAATTAGAGTAGTGCTTTTGCCTTAATAATGTCCTCATAGATAATTAACCATTAATATTCCTCCATTTGCCAATACTATTCCCCTTACCACTTTCCTAATCCTACTTTAATTAACTCAAAAAACACCTCATTCTTCAATCCCAATTCACTTCTCTTTATTTTTTACAAGAATCCATCCCCCACGTTCAAACCCGAACTCTCTCTATCTCTCTCTCTCTAAATATATATATATATGTATATCCCTAATTGTACATATGTAAATATTTTTTTATTTAATTAGATTAATTTATTGCCACATTTTCCCATGCAGATCCCTCAAAGTGGACCAAGTTCACCCCCCCTAATTTCCAAACATAGTCAACTTCACTTTGTATAAATATTGCAACCCTTTTTCCATTTCACCTCAAGGGTCCAGCTCCATTCATTTGTGGGCTTTTTTTCCCAATCTTTTTTTCCATATATTCTACTTCGAAATCTTGATAACACTAGAATAAAATGGCTGAGATCAAACTACAATTCAAGAACAACATGAATGGAGTCTACTCTTCATCTAAAAGATCAAAGAGCAGCACTATTGGATTCACAAGAAAATGTGCTTCTTTGGTTAAACAACAACGAGCTCGAATCTACATTCTCCGCCGCTGCGCCACCATGCTTCTCTGCTCCTATATCCAAGGAGATGATTGACCTAAAACTCCTCACATTTTCTCGATTCTGCAGATGCTCCACCTGATGAAATATACCCCGTTCAGTAATTCACTATTCTAAAACCAAACCTTATATATCTCTATATATCACACTTTATGTATCATCTTCAAGACTTCCTTTTTTCTAACACCTTGATCCAAATTTATAATAGCCTTGAAATCGCAAGAGATAAGATTGAGGTCATGGATTGTTTTGTTTTTCTGCAATTGCTTCGTTTGTGTTGGTCCAAAATATAGATGAATCTCCCGAGAATGCCACTCCTTTTTTTTAACCTAATTGGTCACATATATTCCATTAGGTTTTTTTTGGCAATTTATGGAGAGAATTGTATATGTGAAGGCTATGCTAGTTGAGGCTTTTTTAAGAACAAACCATGGATCTTGAGAAAAGGTAACTGATTGTGATGAAGAAATTGATGATATTTCTCAAGTGATTGTGGAGGCTAAGGATTTGATGTAAAGGTAAAAGGGCCCTACATATAGTATGTATTATTATGTCGATGCAAATTACTCTTCTTTTGTGTAATAATAAATTTCCCCTCCTTAGCTTTAAAGTGTAGTGTGCAAAAATAAGATGCAATTTATTGCATCTGTACGGAAATAAAGCTTAGGAATTTTAAGATATATTAGAAAAAATATTATCGTGTTTCTGTGTACTTTCATATTGTACTTCGGTAGCTTGGTCTAATGTATGACGTATTGTTGTAATTTAAGAAATAAAGGGCCTTTTTGTTAAATTCAATTTTCTAATTATGATGGTACATATATTACTTGATGATTTTGTACCCGTTTCACAAATTTGCGGCTAATTCAGATCTTTGAATTCTTGTAATTATAGAATAATGAAAATTGAAAGTAGAAAAGCAATATGTACTGTACTTTTTAAGGATATGATTACTGGTACAGATAAATAAACCCACTATTCATAACTCATAATTTGCATATAAGTTTGTAAAGATAATCTTGATTTTGAATGTATATCCGCAAGATCATCTCTTTTGAACTTTTAAGATATTTTAATTCTTTTTTTCCCGTTGTAAATGTATCATATTGTTAGTAGATTATCCAACAATAGAATCCTAAGTCCCAACAGAAATAGAGTACTGATATTTGTTCCTTGCCCAGTAAATATTTTAAAATGAAATCTGAGGATTTAAAAAGAAAAAAAGGAAACTCACATTAAGGAATAATTAAAATCCACCCAAATCACTCACAAAATAATTCAAACAAGTGATGGATTTCAAATTCATAACTCAAATCCTTTGATCCAAAAAACAACATTACATAAATTATAAGGATTAGCTATCAATTGTCTGAATCCAAACATGAGAAATCCTAACTGCATGATATTCAAACAAAGTGAAATGTAAGATCCAATTTACGTCTCACCCCTCTTCCAGGTTTCCATTATGAATTATAAGAACTAGCTTTCAAGAGCAGCAATACAAAGCCATCTGAAAAACTACTTGCAATATTCAATTCAAAAAAAAACTACTCGCAAAATTGTTGCTATCATGAAAACAAGGTCCATCTCAAACATCACAAAGTATCGATTATAATACAAGTTCTCGAGGTCAAACGACACGTTGCAATTAAATACAGAACGCCCAATTATGGCACAACTATTTCATATTTGGTTATCAGACTTTCAGAGCCATTCAGACGAGTCAGTTCTTGAACATCGACATGGAAAGTGTTCAGATCATTTGTCGATCCAATCTTTGAATACGAGCAACACATATAGAGGAAAATTGAAGGCAGCAATAGTGATTAGTGCTCGTAAAGCTCGCAACAATCTCCAGATTATTATTTTCGCTTTTGATTTGTTAGTTCTAGCTGGCCCAATATGTATACTTACATCCGTGGTCGAGGCATCAACGTCTGGCCCCGTTTGTTTCCGGATATTTGATCGCATCACAACATTGCCCCTGTAAATGAAAACCCAAATTGATTTCTGAAAAAAAAAAAAGTGAATCCCAGATTGAAGAGTTATAAACATGATTATACGAGTCTTACCTCTCGACCGAGCTGCTCTCGTTCGACAATGTAGAGGAAATCTTTTTGGTTTTCTTGATGAGGTGCATTGTGCCTTCTGCATCCCACATCTCTTCATACTCACAATTTTCATCTTCGTTTTTCTCTTTCACGACACTGTTGAAGCTGTGAAATACATTTCTGATAGAAACCATGAGATCACCAAGCTTTCGCATGATGAGGACTTCATTTGCTGGCCAAAGGAGGACAATAACAAGGGTCATTGCAAAGAGAGATAAATACCTGACACATCCATCAAGTTAAATTTTCAGAATAAAATATTAGATTAAGAAAAAAGAAAAGGAAAGAAAAAAAAAAAAACCATTTGCAAAATACCATATATAGATATGTGTTTGCATGGGAAGAAAGCAGAGGTTAGTCGAGATGGAATCTTCTGGAACAGATCCATCTGGCGTGGTGGAATTACAAGCAGATAGTAGCATAAAAGAAGGATACAAGTTTCCTTGCTGCCAGCTCACAGTACCTACAGTATGCTGCATGATTCGATGAGTCAACTGCAAAATAATCGCGTTACTGATTATAAGAAGGCAAAAGAATCAAGTTTACCTCAGTAACTGGACCATGCTTAGATGATGTGTGACTGACTGTGCATTGATCATGATCATGACCAGAGAGTACTAGAGCCTGTATCAAGAATTAGTTCTTATCATCTTTTATTATTGTAACAGCATATATCAATGACGAAAGATGATACATACAGGTTTGATTAGATCCAGTAGGACATTCGTTGAGTTTTTAGTGACATAATTCTGATACCTGTACCACACAGTGAATAATCAAGATTGCAAATATGCAGAACTCAAATAATTTCAGTTCAAAGGGAAGAAAAGTAGCTTACGTTATTTCTTGATCACGATCGGCACGGTAAACTCGCTGGAGTCAAAGTCAAAACGTAAATATGTATAACAAAAGAAAGTAATAAACAAATAAAGGGACACTGTAGAATCTTAACATTTTTACTTGATTAATGATTGGTGAAGATCGATGAGGGCCACAAGGAGTCCCGTCCAGCCGATATAAAGGAATGTGAGTCAACAAAACTCTTGGATTAGAAGAAGTATCTGGATAAATTCAAAGAATGTAAGAAACCATATTTTCTGAACAAACCAATGTTTATGACTTGGAAGTCAGTGTCCAGTACCTTCAGAGGCCTCTTTTATGAAATCCCAGGTAAATGATGTAAGGTTACCGCGTCGTCGACCTGAAGATAAAACAATAGTTACATTTAGTGATTGCTTCAGAGCAGCAGATCTAGAGCCAGTCATATAGAAAAGGGCTTATGTACATTTTGCTATGACAAACTTCAGCAAGTTATATTACTCATGCAACCCACAAGTGATTAAAAGTTTGCATTTCAGAACTAGAGACATTTGTGGTTACCATCCAAAGTCTGAGCGTCAATGGCAATGAAGTCCACTTTTCCAAGAGCAACTTTAAAGTTCCTAGCACCAAATTCTCCCTCATAGCGTTTTACAATCTGAGTAACATAAAATACAAATAGGATATAAAAGACACATTTAGAAGACCAAATACTAGTAATGAAGATATGGTTCAGCTTTATGGGGATAATGTTTGAGTAGTAACGTATGATGTACCTCTGATTTTCGGGAGTTGAAAGCTGCATATCCTATGTCATGGTTTCCAGAAAGGAAGTAAACCTTTATGTTTGAAATTTTCTGAATCATATTCAGGTTGAAAATATGCCTAAAACGGCCCAAGGACTCCTGCCATCTATAAGTACAATAAATAAAAAACTGCCTTAGAGCAATAGATAGGATAAAATCAAGTTGATGATGAGATGTTTCAGCAGGTTCACTAGAAAAGAATATTATTCATTTATAAACACTATTCAGAAACACCAAGCAGATAATCTAACATTTCAAAATTTGTGAAATTACACTTACTCTTCATCTGAGAGCCTCTCACCCCCATCAAAGTAATCACCCAGAAACAGAATAACATCCGGTTTGAAGGGTAATACAGATGAGAGGAATGCCCTACGCATGTATAGATCTGTATAGAACTGAACAATCTCCAGAGTAAGTGATTTTGGAGCAAGGCGAAGGGAAGTGCTATCCATGAGCTATATACAAAAAATTAAAAATTAAAAATCAATTCAATATCAAGAAAATTACAGTACTTTCTCTCATGAATAACTACCTGAGGGTCCGTAACAACAGCGATTTTCACATAGTTACCCGAAGAATCAACTCCATTTGGCTGAGACATTTAGAGAATAACACCATGAGATGAACGCTCATGGATTTTATACAACACAAGCACATATAACAGATTATGTTCAGAAACTTGATAAGGAATCGTCATTCTGGTAAGCAGACAGACACATTTTACCAACAATTATTAGAGAATAACCAATAATCAGTGAGATCAAACTTCTTGCATTCGCAACTCGTAGAGAAGGAATCGGAAGCTACCCTGCCTAAAGTATATAAGAAAGGCCAGCTCCTGAACTACATTCCTGTGGTGTATACACAAAGACTATTCTTTTAAAAGACAAAGTATACGATGTCTCCCTTTTAAGCAGTTCAAAACGAATTCTAAGTACGAAGAAGAAATTCAAAGAAATCATATCCTCTCACTTTATTAAACAATGCCCGCATAAAACCTGCACCCAGATGCCAATGGTAACCCCCTGCCCCAAAATTCAAAACCAAAACAAAGGGGTTTTGACAAAAAAAAAAAAAAAATAATAATAATAAACAGATGCGGAATTTTATCTAATTCGAAGTTAGTAATAACCTCAATTCAAATCAAGAATATTGCAGTAGCTCATCATAATGCAAGATCCAAATTTTATCACAGACAAACATTATAGACAAAGGTAAACAATCAATCACATTCAATTAAAGTGTTTCTTTTGGCCAACTCTGAATAAAACTATACTGATCGATAGAATTTGAAAAATAAATTAACCCAAAAAAATTAAAATTAATAAACAGCAAAAAAGTTGCAACTTCATTAACGGAATTTACCGAAGAAGAAGGGCGTTGGAGATGAGGCCAAGAACAAGTCCAGATTGAAGGCACCAAATATGCAAACCATTCTCCGTAAAGTAAATTAAGTGCCCAAAATATGCTCAGAAACACAGTCAACTTCATCTTCTTCTCTCAGATCAATTTCTCCACTCTCTCTCCATCTTCTCTCATAGTTATGTTGTAGAGTGTAGATTCTAGCATACGTTTAATTATTTCCTTTTCTTTTTTTTTTTTTTCCTTTTTTCTTTTTTGAGGGAAAAAATTGTTTCTTTTCTTGTGAATATTTCCAAAGTTCAAAAGTTAAAAAGACCAATTTTCCGACATGATACAAGCAAATTTAGACCCAAATTTTAAATTTTTTCAATAATGAACTGAATTTTATATTTTTTTTAATTTAAAATTTGAAATTTAAATTGAATTCTCAATTTAAAATAAAATTTTATATTTTTTTTCTTGTTTATTTATATTTATAGATTATTAATATATATTAATATTTTGGATAAATTAAGACAAGTTAGTGTCTTTAAAAACAATCTTCATTCGATTTATCTTAATTTATATGAAAAAAAAGAAAGAAAGAAACATATAGTTAATTCAATTCATAAAATATAAATTATATCAAAATGATTAATATTAAAATCGATTATATATATTTTTATTTATAAAATTAAGAAAATAAAAGAATCTTAATTTTTGGAATTACATTTATTATACATATATATATATTATTTAATAAAAGTCGAATGAAGATCATTTTAAAATTGCATGAACTTATCTTAATTTATCTAAACTATAAATACATATTAAAATATAAATAAAAAAAAGGAAATTGAATTAGTTCCCCGGGCCAACGTTTCTTCCCCTACGTTTGCTTGGGCTAGGTCATCCGTAGCTTGCTGGTGTGCTGAGCTGCTGTCGGCTTAGTTTGATGGTCTAAACCTCCACTGCCAAGTGATCGGAGTTTAGTCTGAATTTGCTGTATAAGTTTATCCCACTCCAGACTTACTTCAAAGAAAGATAGGATGGGGCAATTTCATTCCGCCGGTTCTTAAGCAAGCGCCCTATTCTTATTAATTATTATTATATTCAATGTTGGGGAAAGGGGACCAATTCTTCCAGATGAAAGAAGACCCGAACTCGGAAAGACCTTAACTCACTTCAACAACTGGCTTAGAGCGATTAGACAGCTTTCCTTGCTTCACAAATTTGATCTTAAATTGAAAACTCAATCTAAATTTCAAATCTTAAATTGAGGAAAAAAAAAATGTAAAATTGAGTCTCTTATTAAGAAATTTTTTAAATTTGGATTTAGAATTGATAACTAATCTATAAATTGGATTTTTTAATAAAATATATCCTTAATTTTATTAAATAATAGTAGTTAACACACAAACATAAATCCACAACCAGCTAATTACAGCAATATCTGAGCATTGACATCATAGCAAATTCAAACAAATTCCTTTTACATTTTTTAAGTATCTAAACTTATCTTCATTATTATGGGAGGCAACAAGCTTTCCTTAAATTGTTTGTCAGGAAATCCGAGTATGATTATACATACTTAGAGTGGACACATTAAGTAGATGATTCTTGTAGTTGAACAGCATCCAAAGACAGTTTCATTTATGTTGATGTGTTTCCTACATTGTTGAGCCAGTTAACTACTTCATTCATAGTTGGTCTCTTCAAAGGATTCAGATTGACACACATACAAGCAACATCAAGAACTTTCACCATCTCTTCTTCAAATCCTTTCCCCCTCAAAAGAGGATCGAAGATTTCTTCTTCTTTTCCCTCACTCCTCATTACTTGCACCCATTTTACCAATTCTCTCGACATCTTTGGATTAAACAACATAACTGGCCTCTTGCTTGTTAACAGCTCAAGAATCACTACTCCGAAGCTATAAACATCTCCTCTCAATGTAGCCACCAATGACTCACTGTATTCTGGTGGAATATAACCCAGAGTGCCTACCAACTCTGTTGTTACATGAGTATGGTAAGGAGATATCAATCTTGCCAGCCCGAAATCTGCCACGTGGGCTTTGAAATTGTGATCAAGAAGGATGTTGCTTGACTTGAGATCGCGATGAACAATGTGGGGTTGGCAGATTTGGTGCATGTATGCCACTCCAGAGCTTGCCTCTTGCGCAATCTTGAGCCGTGTAGGCCATGTGAGTGGGGAGGCTCCATCTGGCTTCTCATGTAGCCAGTAATCCAGGCTTCCATTCTCCATGTAAGAATATATCAGCAATCTGAAGCCATCATGGATGCAATAGCCTTGGAGGGTTACAAGGTTCTTGTGTTGGGCTGTGGACAAAACGTCAACCTCAGCCCTGAATTCTCTTTCGATCAATCCCATGTCTCCTGAAAGCTTCTTGATTGCTAGTTTAGTCCCATCTGCTAACGTGGCTTCGTATACTAATCCGAAGCCTCCACAGCCTATGATGTTTGCTTGGTTGAAATTGTCAGTGGCTTTCAAGATGTCAACTATGGAGAGATTTTTGATCCTGTTTTTGTTGTTTGGAAACAATATGACAAGGCTGGTATCTTTTTCATCATCTTCTTGAAATAATCCAGATGAATTGAAAGATACAATGCCCTCATCATGATTGCGTTTTGGTCGGCTTCTCATCTTCGAAAAGAAGCAGTAAACCAACACAGAGATTGTGAAAATGCTTGAACAGATTACAAGGACTAATACTATGACAATTTTCTTTCTTGTCCCTCTCACCACCTGTCTTGGAATGTCCGTCTGATTCGAGCAAGAACGCTGCAGGATTTTGCCACAGAGCTCTGGATTTCCTTCGAAGCTTGAATTAGGAAAAGTATCAAACTGTCCTCCAGTTGGTATAGGACCTTCTAGATTGTTATATGCAACATTGAAAGACGATAAGAAATGGAGATTTCGAAGTGATGCTGGGATTTCACCGGAGAAATGGTTTACAGAGAGGTCTAATTTTTCCAAGTTAGTGAGATTGGAAAAAGAATCAGGGATGTATCCAGAGAAATCGTTGCCACTAAGATCCAGCTCGATTGTAAACTTCAGTTGCCCAATCTCAACTGGGATAGAACCACTGAAGCTGTTGTTTCCGAGATAAATAGCTGATGGCAAGCTTGACAGCCGGTTGTACTGAAAGCTGGTAACATTATCAGGGGTAACAAAAACAGGCAATTCAAGATAACTGCTATCAACTTGTTCAGAGCTTTTCTGAAACGCTAGACTTCTTAGTCTGGTGAGCTGAATAGGGAAGCTTCCTGAGAGCTCATTATTTGATAAATCTAAGTAGAAAAGATCAGGAAAATCTCCAATCCAATGTGGAAGCGAGCCTGTAATGAAATTGAAAGAGAGATCAATAACCTGAAGATTAGCTAGTCTGGATAGCCACAATGGGAAAGACCCTGTCATAGAACAGCCACCAAGACCAAGAACTCGAAGATTCTGAAATCCCTCTGAACCAATCAAGCTTTCTTTGCCAGGAAGTTCCTCGTTGATGAAATTCTTGAAGAGTATTAAGGTGCTGAGATTCTGACAGCCTGTTAAGATTCTAATGGCACTTGTGATGTTGGTTAAGCTGTTGGTGGATAGTGAGAGGAAAGACAGTGATTGCAAGGACACTATCTCTGGCAGAATCTCTCCACTTAGATTGTTGGCTGCTAACCGAATTGCTGTGAGTGTCTTGCAAGAGAAGAGGCTAACAGGCAAGACTCCACTGAAGAAATTGTTCCCAAGATCAACTAGTCTAAGATGAAGAAATTTCGAGAAATCAATCGAAGCAAGCTCACCTTCCAGGGAGTTGGCTCTCAAGTTCAACGTTGTGAGGTTCGTGCAGTTTGTAAGTGATGAAGGAATAGTGCCGCTTAGATTGTTTCTATGAAGCTGCAATTGCTCCAACCTGGAAAGCCCCCCAATTTGTCGAGGAATCATGCCTGCCAACTCATTGCCATACAACGATAGGATTTTAAGGTTGATGAGGTTGACAATTCTTTCATCAATCACTCCAGAAATCCTGTTCCCTGGTAAGAACAGTTCTTGCAACAACAGCAGCCTGTAAATGTCCTCTGGAATCTCTCCTGATAAGTCGTTGAAACCTGCTTTTAGACTCTGCAGATGTGAGCAGTCACCAAAACCTGGAGAAATCGGGCCTGTAAAATCATTGCTGGAGAAATCAAGAATCTGTATTGAAGACGAAACAGTGCAGATAGACGAAGGGATTGATCCAAAGAAGCTATTATTGCTGATATCGAATGCTTCCAAGTTCAAAGCTGGACGAAGAAATGAAGATGGGATTGTCCCATTAAAGGAATTGCCTGACAGGTTGAATATCCGGATTGTATCAGGCAACTTATCCGATGCCGACAGAGCTCCTGATAAACGATTGAAACTCAAATTGATTACCTGCAAGTAGTTAAATGAGGCAAATAATCGATCTGGAAGAGGGCCAGAGAGCAAATTATGAGAAAGGCTGAGTTGAGAAAGACTGCTCAGATTCATGATAGATGAAGATAGAGTCCCCATTAGGCCTCTTGATGATAGCCATAGAGTCGTTACCCTGCCTGAATTATCACATCTGATGCCTTCCCAGTAGCAGCAATCTATGGATTGAGACCAGTTCAAGGGAGGTGTAGAGGATATACTGAGGTTGAATGATGAGAGAGAATCTTGGTCCAGCTTATTGCAGGATCCATGGCTTTTGTGTATGAAAAGGCAAGATGCTAGTACTACAACTATGCTTAGAAAAGAATGAAGACTGAGATGAATTAAGTGCATGGCTGCATAAATGGAGTTCAGTGTTTGATCAGTGTCAGAACAAGAAAATAAGGAGGAGAAGAAAGATGAAGATGCTAAAGATGCTTTAATTTATCTCTCATTTGGAGTCTTCACTTTTTGATCAAAAAGTTTAGTAACAGGAGAGAGAGTGGGTGACATTGACTTGGAACAAAATAAAGTTTGAGCTCTGAACAATGAAAATAGCGTTTACTTTTGGGAGAAAAAATGGCTGTGGACTGACTTTATTCAAAGACTGTTATTTTGTGTGTGATATCACCATTGAAAGAGAGAGAGGAATGAAGATCAGAATAGTGATAGAAAACAATGTTTAAAGACATGTAAAAATGAATGGGTTGTGTAGTAAAGGGACATGATGATGCACATATATTTGTCTTATTTATACAAAAAGAATATATATCCCTTTCTGTTTACATGTCCGCATGCAAACAAATCAATGTGAGAAATAATTTGCTTAATTAATATTTAGTTCTCACATCAAAGGAATGTTGATCATCTTCCTAGGGTTGCTCAATCAAAGAAACCTGGAAAAGAAGATGTATTTTCCTAATCTTGATTCTTGACTCTGAATTTTCACACAGTAAATTAGGCTGTGTGTGCAACGGTCAAACGCGTATTGTCATTTATAACCATTAAATTGCTATCAACATATCAAGAAAACTGGTGATTTATCTAATATTTATATATACCAACTTGGACAATGAAAAACACTGATCTTCATCCCCACAGTCAACTGTTGATATATTAGAGACGGCTATAGCATAAATTATTAAATTATGTAGCAAAATTGACTGCAATTTACATATATAGACCAACAATACTGAATTTAATTTAGTCCGGATGAGATCCCTGTATATGCAAATGTTAAATAATTATTAATATAATTTGATATACGTCATATGATGATTATTTTAAAATAAAAAATTTAGTGTAAAATATAATAAAAGATTTCATATGATTTTAGAACTAAAATCATTTTTCATTAATAATTATAGATCCACATTCAAATTCGAATTTCACAGAAAGTGACATATGAATTGCATATGAAATTAAAATGGATAAATTTCATAACAAGATCCAATTTATAAATTAGTTCTCAATTCTAAATCCGGATTTTAAGATAAAATTTCATTTTTTTTTTATATTTATAAATTTATTTATATTTCAATATATGTTTATATTTTGAATAAATTAAGTCAATTTAGTGCGTTTTAAGAACAATTTTCATTCGACTTATCTTAATTTATATGAAAAAAAAGAAAGAAAAAAATATAATTAATTTAATTCATAAAATATAATTTATATTAAATATTAAAATCGATTTTCTATACTTTTATTCATAAATTTAAGTAAATAAAAGAATCTTTATTTTTTTAATTACATTTATTATATATATAATATATATATATATAAATTAATACAAGTCGGATGAAGATCGTTCCAAAATTGTACATACTTGTTTTAATTTATCTAAATTATAAATACATATTAAAATCTAAATAAATTATAAATTTAATAAAAAAGTAAAAAAATGAAATTTTATCTTGAATTGAGATCTCTAAATTTCAAATCTTGAATTGAGAAAAAAATGTTAAATTGAACTCCTTATTGAGAAACTTTAAAATTTGAGTCCAAAATTGAAAATTAATTTATAAATTGGATATTATTATGAAATTTATCCAATTAAAATTTGGACTTTTCAACAATCCTAAATGACGTGGTGCCATGTGGTTTTTTTGTATTGGTTGATAATTTAAAAAATAAAAAATTAAAACAAATTTACAAATCATATTTTATTATTCACGTTATCAATAAAAAATCCAATTATAATTAAAATAACTACAAGAAATCACACCTTTTAATTTACTTGAATTCCTCCAAGTAAGGGTCCGGCTATCCACACCCTACCTCCTTCTAAACACAACTCATAAAATTAAATAAAAATATAATATAATGTGTAAAGACAATTATACTTTTATTTTAAAATTAAAAATACCTAAATTGTTCGATCACTGGTCTAACACATAACAAACTATTCATCCAGTGGTCAAACGCAACACAAAGTGTTCAGTCAGTGGTTGAACACATCACATTATATTCGGCCACTGGTGGAACACACTACACTCTATTCAACCAAACCAAGCGCGAAAACGAAAAAACAAGCACGAATCGATCGAAAAAAATCAATTTCTCATCAAACAAAACATTATTGTTCATAAAAAATGTTCTAAACATGAATTTTAAATACTTATATTATATTTCAGACAATATTAAATAAATTTAACACATCAGATTTATAATTTTATCTTCAAAATCTTTAAAACTTTATTTATTTTTTATTTTATCTTGTTGGTGTGGATTAGAGGTGTCCCGTCGGTTCCGGTTTCGATTTGTCGGTTTCAAACCGCGGACATCAAACCGGAACCGAATCGTGGGGGGTTCGATTCCGGTTCCTGTTTGAAAACCGGCGGTTCAAACCGTCGGTTTCCCCATTTTTCCTTTTTTTTTTGTTTTTTTGAAATCAAGTCTGCCCAATCGGGTACGATTGGGCATGACCGTGCCCCATTGGCCAGACTTGATTTTCCTTAATTTCTTAATGGGGCACGGTCGGGAACTACCGTGCCATGTAGCACGACCGTGCCCCATTGGCCTGAAATTTAAAAAAAAAATTGCAACGGTTCGAACCGTCGATTTGTAACAGTAACTTGATCTTGGCCGTTGATCATCGACGGTCAAACGATTCGGAAAGTACACGTGTCTCTTTTGAAAATTAAAAAAAAAAATTGCACAAATCGACGGTTCGAACCGCCGGTTAACGATTTTTGGAGAGGACGAACCGAAACCGAACTTTACTTCGACGGTTCACGGTTTCGATTTGGAACCGAAACCGTTGACCGCCGGTTCCGACGGTTCGAACTGTTCCGATTTCGATTTTTCAAACCTTTGGCACGTTTAGTGTGGATTCATTATAAATTTCTTTATATAAAATAGAATTTGCCAAAATTTATTTAATTTGAGGTTGAACACTTTTCAATTTTAAATTTTAAATTTTTTTGTTTTTTCTTATTCCTCTTTTGTGTTAGGATTTGGGTGTGGAGAGGATATATTCAGTATTTTATTTGTATTTTATATTTTATTTAAATGTTTTATAATAAATGATATTTTTGTAATATTGTGGAATGTATTTAGAAAGTTGTAAATTATTTTTATATTTTAGTAGATGTGTTTAGAAGAAGGTGCAATTGGGAATATGGGGGCCAAATAATTGCCCGGAAAGATTCAGATCAGGTTTACCTCCGTTATAACAGATGACAACTGAGTTAAGAGCGGTGGAAAGCTTAGGTCTCATGGGTTGACTCGTTTCGTGGCCAAAGAACCCCGATTCGCCGCCGTGGAACTGGTAATTCCCGCTGCCGAGGAAGTTGCCTCCGCCAGGAATTTCATATCACTTGTCGTCCCAACCGCCGGCGCTGAGATTCCGCTGTAGTTTATGCCCATATCGGCGGCGTAGTTGTCATTGAGTTGACTAGACCGAGAGACGAAGGGTAGGGGAGGCAATGGCGGGGTAAGGCCGAGCATGTTTGCGGTGGCGCCACTGTGTCTTCAATTTTTGGGGATTAAGGTTCTTTGGCTTGGGGGAAAATTAATTTAGGATTGAAGAATCGATGATGTTGGAGGAAATTGAGGGATCCATTTTCAGTTTTTTTTTTAATTTATTCATACCGTGGCATTGTTTCTTACTTTAATTTATATTTCTTATGATGTGTATGTGGTATTATGATTGTAAAATTTAATTTCTTTTTTGAATTTTTTAATTAATGTTAAAACCAATAAAAGTATATGTATCACCATGTCATCATTAATAAGTTCTGATTTGAGGATTATGTGGAACTCACATGATATTTTTTGATGAAATTTGAATTTCTTATAAAAATTGAATTAAAATCGTATAAAATTTTAAGTTATGAAATTAAATTAAATTGACAATAATGATAATTATAAATTTAAAATTGAAATAATCTATAATTATTGAAAAAACAAAATTCACCTTGATTTTTGTCATGTTATTTTCTTACACCAGAATGATGTGACCAACTGCATGTATATTCAAATCAAATTAGAGATGTTAACTTATTCGGTATTAAAACTAACCGAACCAAATTCGAATGTTGGTTAATCAAAAATTAAAATAAACAATCGGATTGAACTGTATGACTGTATCAATTCGGTTATGTCTTAATTGAAATCTTTCCATCGAATTTGGTTCTATTTCGATTTTGCCTTTTTGCTCGCACATAAAATGAAAGAATAAAGAAATTTAACATTATCACATAAAGTTATATAAAATATGAAATCATAAAAAAAAAAAATTCATATCCGAATTTCAATTCCGTTGAGAGTTATAATAAACAATTAAAATTTAGATTTTAGAGTTCAAGTTAAACGGGAGTGGCTAACGGTTAATGGGAATTAGGAATTGAATCGATTCAATAATTTCAAATGAGAAAATATTAAAACATTAAATCAAAATAATTATTACAACCATATATTCCAACCACCTCCATCCATCAGTAAACACCAATACAAATTAAAATCTTGATTTCTAAAAAAAAAAAGTGACATATTAGAATGATGTAGATATGATAAAGCTTCTTAAAACAATAGTATAATACGTCACAATGCAATGTATAAACTTCAAATGTTGTAACGTTCATTAAAAAGATGAAGACGATAGAGCAAATAAAATACTCGAGTTGAGTCAGCATATTATAACTACAAGAAATGATGAAATGAGGACCAAAGGATGAGCTAATTCATTGTAGTTAGTTCATTAATTATGTTTGCTCACGATATAAATTGGGTAGTCTATATAGAAACCTATAGAAGAGATTAGAAGAGAAACTCTAGTTGAGTTGTATGTAGAGATGACGAAAATTCAAGAGTACTATAGTCGTTAGCTTAACAACGGTTATTCAGTTTTTTTTTTGTTAGTTATGAAGTTGGTCATGTGGCAACTTAGGTGGCTTTTTTAATACTTGTGATTGGTTATTAGTTGGCCCCACATGTATGTTTTACTGTTTTAGGAGGTTTATGGTCATTGCTTTCTAATGACATTAGCTTTCAATATTCATCTATCATTTTTAATTGTAATTAGCAAGTTTATAGACGCTTTTGATTGCTAATCATATAATTAGCTAGGTTCCAATTATGAATCTGCTGTGATACTATTTATTATTTACAGAATTAGCCATATGTCTGTCTGATTTTGTCTATTTGTTTCTTTCCTTTTTTTTTTTTTTACACAATTTTAAACCCATCATTCAAAGTAGGTTATAAATTTACTGTAGATTTTTCAATTACAATCTTATGTAACATGACCATCATTGCCATGCATATATACATACATTAGATTGTTCCATTTATATTTATGTTTGTTACATAAAATAGACGAATTATATTCAAGAGTTTAGAAAAGAAAATCAAAACATATAATATTTTTAGCAAAAGTTTCAAAAGTCTTTTATAGTCAAATATAAAATAAATATTAATTGAATTGTTTTATTATCCTTAATTTTAACATCGACGAACTCTTCTTAAAAATATTACACGTATTATTCTTATTAGTCTAAACTCTTGAATTTTTATATCAAGAAATGCTGAAAAAGTAGATCCAATTCAAAGAAGCAGAAATATATATCAGCACTATGTGAATCTCCTGTTTCTTTGCATGAATGATGTTAATCTTGATGAGGGCTCACGTTGGATCGATGTGCACAAAGAAAGTAGCAGCAACAATGAGGTAACACAGAGTAAGCATGAGACCTTTGAAATAGTTTGACTGCCCTTCCTGCACCAACAAAAAGATGATCACATATCGAAACGAGTATCCAGGAATAATGCCGTCAAATTAAACTCACGTATACCTGAAGCATAAATGCTACTACGAACACCGTGATAAAAAGCGTTGCAGTCTCGAATAGTTGAAAATTCAAATCCACAGGCTTTCCCAATATCCAACCAAATATCACACAAAATGGAATCTGCATGATTAATAGTATAAGAATCATAATCTTTGATATGAAGAATGTATAAAACCCCTAATACAAAGTTTTCAAGGCCTTACCACGAACATTGATATCTGAGTAGATGATCCGGTTGCAACTCCGATTGTAATATCCTGGGGCAAAAAGAAGTCAGCTCAAGAAAAAACACATATTTAAGGGATGGCTAGAAGATTTTTGACTATATATATTCAGATACTCACAAGTTTGTCCTCCATTGCAAACATGATAGCACTAGAATATTCTGCTGCATTCCCCATAATTGGAAGCAAAACAACACAAATAAATGAGACAGGTATGTTCATTGAATCAGATGCACCCTGAAATAAAAATGGGATTTTCAAGTTTCCTATTCTTCTTCGATTAATTTTTGGGTGATAAATGGCGACATATATACCTGTATTGCATCAACAAGATATCCAGATAAAACAGATGCCCACAAAGTAAAAACAGCAAGCCACCCTATTGCTTCCCAACAGCTAATCTCAGGCACCTCTTCTTCATCACAATCTTCTTCGTTATTTTCCGTTGCCTACAGAAAATGGTGGCCAAAAATCATCAAGACTAAATACATAAACACACATAATGTTCTGCCTTATCAGCATTTGATGCAGAAATGTTCCTGTTTCATGTTATGAAACATATATGCATGATCATTTCTAAACCAAAAGCATTATACATGGTTCGATTGTTGACAAGAATAAAGCAGATTACATACCTTATCAAGAGAGCTATACATATTCCTTTGACTGTTGAGCTGAAAGAGAAGGTAGCTTGCATAAGCAAACAGCATAATACAGCTGCTAAATCTTGAAAGAGCAATCTCTGACTTGCCCTCATGTATTTCTGTATGAATGAAATGTAGCATTGCTTGAAACGATAAGCAAATAACAGCCATCAACAGCATTCCTAAATTTACGAGGGCAGCAGCCTGAAAAAATTGTCGCATATTAGTTTTTCTTTGCTCTAGTGACATTATAGTCATCACCCCACTCAAGTCAAGTTGACAATGTGTCAATCAATTAAAGATGCTTCACCACCTTATTGAACTTTTGAACTTTGTGATTATGAATGATCCCACCACAGAAGAAGGCGCATCCAAGAACCAAAAGCATGTTTGAGAGAATAGAACCCAACAAAGATTGCTTGACAACCATCATCATCCCATTCTTCAATGCATACATAGATATTATCATCTTAATAGCATTGCCAAATGTAGCATTTAAAAGGCCACCAGCTGCATAATAAACAAGCAAAGAGAGCATGGGGATTCATAATGAAATAATAGAAAGCAATCCAAACATCTTTCAGATGGTTAATTACGCAGAAAAAGTAACTGTTTTCAAATAGATAACAAGTAAACTTGGTCAGGTCCACTGTCATTCAGGATAAGATTTGAATTTCCAGGACTAACTTTGATTTCCAAAGCAGAGATTTGAAGACGGGTGCATTGATCAATTCCTGGATAATATTTTGATTTCGTAGATTCAGGTAATTAATTGCTAATCAAGCAATTAAACTACACACATAAGGAAGGCACATAATGTAAAATGGAATAATTCTATATAAGAATTCATCAAAGCGGAACTCAACTTGTAGCAAACTCAGCCAAACATGTGAACTCAATAATATTGAGCACATAAACATCAAATATTGTCAAGTGCTCTTTCAGAACAAGACTTAAAAGAATGTGTTGGCTTCTAAAAAACAACAACAGATGCATTTAATTAAAATAAGATTAGTTTACCATTTGGTCCCTTAATCAGCACAAAAGTAACCTATCAGCATAACAAGCCAGAAGAAATTCGAGATCATTAAACGAGAGTTAATAAACCAGTCTTCAAAGTGAAAGGAGAATTTACCTGTGGGCCCTGTATGAAATGTAAGTTGCCTACAAGAAAATTGAATGGAGAAGTTATCATTCTTTTTGGTTGATCCAAAGGAAGGAAAAATCATAAATAAATAAAAAAGAAAGTTCTTCCATATACAGAGCAGGTACTTACTCTGTTGCATAACCAAGGCGCTCTACTAAAGGAATGATGCCAATTAAGCAACAGAAGAAGACCCATTCCTAGAATCAAATAACATATTAGCATCCTTAATCCTCAACTTTCTTATTAGCTCAAGCAGTTTTGCTTTTCTTACTTGTTTGTTGGTATAAAATTGCAGCATAATTGCAAGGGGCCCAAAAGGAAGCAAAACAGTGATCTTTGATTTAAACATAATTGTGTGTATACTCCTCAGAATGCTGACTCTATGGACCTCACTTAATTTCAATGAAGTGAAATTTTTTGGATATGATGAGGCATGTGAAGGTTCATAATCCAAAGACTGCACTTTATTTGCAAAGGAAGGTGCACGAAATGGGATGTGCTCGTTGGATTCAAAGAGTTCATTTTCTTCTATGAATCCCATCTCTGGAACACAGCAAATATCAAATAATGGCAAAATTATTATAACATGTCAAGATTGAGGAAAATAATGTAAAATGTACATGTTCAGTTTTCATCTAAAACTCCATATCCTATCAAATTGGATGCCTGGCTACACTTAGCCTAGAAGTGGTTGGGTAAATCCAATTATGACCAAATACATCTTCAAACATGGATAACTTATCCAGGATGAAGATTAAGCAGTCCATGCCATTGATCATGTAAAATATAATTATATATATGTACCATTTAATCAAAACCAAACAAGAGGAGTAGTATTAGTATTACAGGATGAGAAAGGGTAAAGTGGAAGACACACCTAGGTGGACAAACCTGTTCTCCAGTGAAGATGGAGATGGCCAAGATTGGGAAAGCTGTTTTAAACTGAAACAGATAAAAGAATATTGATAATGAGGAACTATATATACTTGTGTTAAAACAATATGATTCTTGAAGTATAAGATAAAGACTGACCTGGGAGTAGGTGTAAGATCATCAGATGAGGTACAAGTGGTGGTGCTAGGTGGTGGTGATTGTCGATGAAAAAGTTCCCAAAGCTCCTCTCTTCGCAGCACTGCTGCAACCAGCCTTTCCCACTTCTCCCTCGTCATCATCTCTCTCTTTCAACCTAAACCCTCCTAATCTTTCTCATGATTCTTGAAATGGAACAACCAAAACTCACAACAAAACTAACCCTAAGAAATTAACTCTTGGCAACAAGTTTTGTTGCTTATTGGAAATGTAGTACATACTATCATGGAAAATGGCTAAATAGTCTCTTATGCTATATTTTGTTGTTTGTCTCATGTGTCGTGCTCATTTCAATCCACGGAGGATTCAAAGGGGTACAAGGGTTATATCTTGCTGGTCATTTTTATTAAGAATGATGTGCTCTTACAAACCCATAATGATTTTGTATATTTTCAAAATATGAAGACTTGAGGGATTAAATTGTATTTTGTAATTATAATATTTTGTAATTATAATTTTTATTTAAATATTTTGTAATATCTTATAATTTCACATATTTTGGTTGTTTGACTTTTAATATCAAACAATATTTATGTGTGCATTATGTATTAATTCGTACTCTCAAATTTGAAATCCCACATCCGTTATTATTTTCATCCAATAAAAAAGTTATATTTATTCCATGCCCCCCTCCCAAAAAAAACAAAATTAATAATTTATGTTTTTATAATTGAAGAGTTAATGTGAGTAAATAGATTCGATCAATAAATAAATGGAATAACATAAGTGAGAATATGTAGGGTTGAGCTTGCACTATTTCAGTGCAGATACTGAACTTCATCACCAATTAACCGTTTGTATTTTACATTAAATACTAATATTGCACAATTTTTCTTATGTAATCATTTAATCTTATTTTTTATGAGTAGTATTTTAAATCTCATATTACTTTTAAATTTATATAAATATCTTGATATCATATAGGAGAGTCAATTTAAAATTTTGAGAGAGATTACAAATAAAGTTTCATATAAAGTATAAGTACCTAGGTCGAAAATTATCTCTCATGCTAATTTAAATAATATTCAAACTCAAGCCATAGTATCTGCTCGTAGTTATCATCTGCTCCTATGTATTGCAACATTCAAACTCAATATTGTAGATTTAAAGAGCTTCCCGATGAGAGATTATAACTATGGTACAACGAAAATCATATTGTTTAATTTTAATTTTTCAATAAAAATATATCTATTACCTATATAAAAGTGTGAATATTTCTTACAAAATATAAAAGTATGAATGTATATATATACATATATATATATACATACACATATACAAAATATAAAAAGTGTAAATGGTTCTTACAAAATATGGATTGTCAAATATATCCCTATTAATGATTATTATTTAAGGTTAAAATAGTAATTTTATATTAAAATTATAACTAATTTAAAATTTTATAGAATTCTATTATAATTAAAACTCTAATATAAAAGTGTTATATATAAGATATTTATATTAATTTAAATTGATCTACACGTACAATCAACGCTCGCTGATCTTAAAACTCGTTATTATATAAAATTGAGTGCTTATGATTGTTTGAAGGCACTTTTGTAACATAAATATTAGATTAGATGTCTTTAGGGTTGCTTAAAAGATGAAGACAACCACAAACATACATGAGAAACAAGATACTTACATTTACTGAATGTAATTGGCTATCACTATCATAATTAACCAAAAAAAATTAAATGTTGAAAGAAAAACCCAAACATAACTATTAAACTTGACATGCTCCATTTCCTTGCTTTCATCCTACCCTCTAAACCATACTGCAGGCCCTCTTAGTATTGCAGTTCAAAGAAGCAAAATCCAACTTTCTTAATATTCGAGTTTTAGAAAACGTGCATTGCACGTGAAAATCAATTCAAATTAAAAAAAATAATAATACAAATATTGTATATATAACACTTTTATATTAGAGTTCTAATTATAATAGAATTCTATAAGATTTTGAATTAGTTAGAATTTTAATATAAAATTATTTAAGTTTGAAAATCCTAAAGGGTGTGATTAAACACACCCCAAGAACTTCTAAGGACACCCCCATCCATGTGTAAAATCATGTGTAAAATAACACATGGATGGGGTGCACTTAGAAGTTTTTGGGGTGTGTTTAGTCCCACCCAATCCTAAATTACTGTTATAATCTTAAATAATAATCTATAATAGGGATATATTCGGCAATCCATATTTTGTAAGAAATATCCACTTATCAACTATTTCACCAACTTAATCTCCTGTTTCATTGCTATATGTTTGTTGCCATGAATAACGATGTCGGGATTTAGGTGTTCTCTTATGGAAAACGGCAATGGCAGTGCCCGGCTCTTCTACTTATCCATCCATGTACTCACTCATCTATAATGAAATCCAAAGAGAAGGGTCACCATTTGATGATCCATCACTTATATAACTGTAAGTATATACGAGTCGATGAGGGCTCACGTACCGTTGGATGGATCGATGTGCACAAAAAAACTAGCAGCAACAATGAGATAACACAGGGTAAGCATAAGACCTTTGAAGTAGTTTGACTGGCCTTCCTGCACCAACACAAAGCAACAAAAAAAGAAGCTGCATTTAGATATCTAAACAAGTAGGAATAATGCAACAAAAAGGGGTTTGTGGTTCTATGCAACGGACCTGAAGCATAAATGCTACTACCAACACCGTGATAAATAGCGTTGCAGTCTCGAAGAGTTGAAAATTCAAATCCATAGGCTTTCCCAATATCCAACCAAATATTACACAAAATGGAATCTGCATATATAATTAATAGTATAAGAATCATGCATAACCTTGATATAAAGAATGTATAAGCCCCTAATTCAAAAAAAAAGACAGCAAATGGCTAAAATGTCTACGAGGCCTTACCACAAACATTGATATCTGAGTAGATGATCCGATTGCAACTCCGATTGTAATATCCTGCAACAAAAAACAAAAGTCATCTCAAGAAAAAACACATAACAAATGGCTTAATTGAAGATGTCGATAATATTCAGATACTCACAAGTTTGTCCTTCATGGCGAACATGATAGCACTAGCATGTTCTGCTGCGTTCCCCACAATTGGAAGCAAAATTACACTAATAAACGTGATTGGTATGTTCATTGAATCTGATGCACCCTAAAAGAATGAAGACATCAGTGTCGGAGATTCACCGTTCAAAATTACTTTCCTTTACTTAATCTTTTATTAATCTTTGAATGGTATATGGTAACATACCTGTATTGCATCGACAAGATATCCAGATAAAACAGATATCCATAAAGTCAAAACAGCAAGCCACCCTATTGCCTCCCAATGGCTAATCTCAGGGATCTCTTCTTCATGGGAATCTTCTTCATTATTCTCCGTTGCCTACAGATAATCGTGGGCAAATCATTAGGTCATCGAATACAGAAACACAAATAATATTCTCATACATGCATGTTTATTTTCATTACTGAAAGCAATATACATGGTTCGATTGCTGACAAGAACAAAACAGATTTAAATACCTCATCAAGAGAGCTATACAAACTACTTTGACTCTTGAGCTGAAAGAAAAGATAGCTTGCATAAGCAATCAGCATTATACAGCTGCTAAACCGTGAAAGAGCAATCTCCGACTTGCCCTGATGTATTTCTGTGTGAGTGAAGTGTAGCACTGCTGGAAACAATAAGCCCATAACAGCCATTAACAGCAATCCCGAGTTTACGAGGGCAGCTGCCTGAAAATAATGATGTCAAGTCACAGTCAAACTTGACAAGAAAATGAAGATCATATCATTTGTTATTGATGATGTGTCAATCAATTAAAGATGCTTCACCACCTTATTGAATGTCTGAACTTTCTTATTATGAACGATCCCACCACAGAAGAAGGCACATCCAAGAACCAAAAGCATGTTTGAGAGAATAGAACCCAGCAAAGATTGCTTAACGACCCTCATCATTCCATTCTTCAATGCATATATAGAAATTATCATCTCAGTAGCGTTGCCAAACGTAGCGTTTAAAAGGCCACCAACTGCAGATTAAACAAGCAAAGAGAGCATTGAGAAGGAGTATGCCTATAAACTTTAGATTGTAAGAAAATCAGCCTAAAGTCGGTCTAGGAATCTGGCATTTGAACTCCGGAATAGTCAGCATATAAACATGAAATTTCAATCCACTTTCAGTAAATACTAGCAGATTATCTCTTTTTCTTCTTAGTGATGATTTGGTTTGTATCTTATCTAATCAGTTCGAGCTTACTGATTAATGAAACAATCTTGAAAATATTTGAGAAAATAAAAACTAACTTAAATAGATCAGTCTTAAAAGTAAAAGGAGTATGAATAAGGAATTAACCTGTGGGCCCCGTATAAAACGCAAGTTGCCTACAAGACAATTGCATGGAAACGACATCATAATCTCATCACCTCAAAAGGAGTGAAAAATCAGAAATATAAAGAAAAGTTGTTCCATTTTACTTACTCAGTTGCATATCCGAGGCGCTCTGCTAAAGGAGTGATGCCAATTAAGCTAAAGAAAAAGACCCATTCCTAAAATTCATAATTGACATTAAACCAAAAGATAGCTTAAGTTAGATTAGCATCAATAGTTACTTTTCATTCTTAGGCAAGTTCTGATTTTCTTACTTGTTTCTTGGTAAGATAGTGCAGCATAATCGCCAAGGGCCCAAAAGGAAGCAAAACATTGATCTTTGCTTTGATCAAAACAATGTATATACTCCTTAGAAATCTGATTCTATGGACCTCTCTTAATACCCATGAAGCCGAAAACTTTGAATGTGTCAAGACATTAGTTGATTCACAATTCAAAGACTGAATTTTATTAGTCGACTGAGATGCACTAAAGGGAATATGCTCATCAGATCCAAAGCCTACCTTTTCTTCAATGGATCCCATATCTGGAACCAAGCAAGATTCAGTAACTGCATAATAACATTAGAACGAGAACTACCTATGAATGGATGACTGCAAAAACTAAGCATACAAACCTCAATATTTTAATATGTGAAATCGAGAACTCGGGTTTATAGCAATACTGCCACCACAAGATAAGTTTCTATTATCACACAAGTAGGTCAAGATTCAACCTTGATGCTAATTTCATGATTCTCTTTAAGATTGAAATCATTTGGAGCCATGAAATCAGAGAAATGGGCCATGGAAGTACACCAACTCATACTCAAAACTGCAGAATGCACACACACATTAACAGGGATTCAACCAAAGTACTAAGCAAAATCAGCAATTGAAAGCAGTGAAGTTGTTCGACAGAGAAAAATAATAATAGTTCACTATAAAACTGAAAGACACAACATCAAATCTCAACCTAAGAAATCAAAACTTGACAAATATGAGCACATAAACAACAGAAGCAAGCAAATAAACACAAACCGAGATCAAGATTTTTTGAATTAGAATTAGAACCTAAAGAAGGATAAAGAAAAGTTGGGATCTTTGCCTGTCTCTCAGCAAACGGAAGTTACTTCGTTATTAACTGATCCAAAAGATTTGAACCCAGAAACTCTTTTTAATAGAACCAAAATTAACTTCTTGAAATACAAAACGGAACCTTACATTGGACTTTATAGGAGGGATGTTGTGTGGTCAAGTGGCATCAAGACAGAGAGAAACAGATGGTCTTTAGTGGGCAGTGTAAGAAAAATACAAGTTTCCAAGAAGTTGCACTCACATTCACTTAATGCGCCATTTGCGGTGTTGATTTTTGGGGTCAATCCATGCTAAACTTAATAAGAAAATAAATACTAATTTTGTGTAAAATAAACTTGTGAAAACTAGTAAATGGGGTTTCTTAATTTGTGTAAAATGAATTTTTGAAAACTAGCAAATGGGATTTCTTTCACATATTCGGTATTTTATACTACTATCAAGATTATATAACTTTTGCCACAATTAATCAGCAATTTTTATCATAATTCAAAATTACATAGTTTCAAAAGTGATAAATTAATGGAATAAGATAAATATGGTGAATAATCTGAATAGAAAATGAGAACAATGCCATGTGTTATGTAATTTGGCAAGAAATAATTTGTTAGTGGATACGCAGCCACTTGTGATTTCTATTTATTATGAAATAAATTATATAGCATTAATCAAAGTGAGATTACATTAGATTTTCTCGTAATCCCAGTTAGTTTTTTTATATGGATACCAAAGACAAAAAATACCTAAATAGTGGTGAGGTACCAACATGATCTTTTAAAAAATAAATTAATAATGTCATGTACAAAATAATATATATATATATATATATATATATATATATATATATCACCGACTAAGTGTCAATAGATTTATATTTATATTAATTTTTGTAATTAATTATTCATTTGTATTAATTTGATAAAAGAGTACGTTGGAAATAATTCCCCATTCTTCCAAAAAAAAAAAGGAAAACGAAATATTTTATACTTATGAGTATCATTTCAATCAAGGAATTATAGAAAAACCAAAAGTTGTCGATGATTAATTATTGGTGTGACAGAATTATAATGATTTTATTGTTAGTGGGATGTACGGGCAAAGGATTTTTATTTTAATAATATAATACTCAGTACATATATTTATGATATGAAATGACATATTAAATAAATTGAATTGTTTTCATTATGTAAGGGTGGTTCCAAAATTTATGAGTCTGAAGATCCCACGCATTTAACATAATGTAGTACGCGTACAAATAGATTTTTGCATCAATAAAAGTTATATTAAACTTATCATAAATATAAAAATTATTATATGCAGTTGCCAGCATATATATACTTGTGAAATAAATCAATCTACAACATATACATAATTCATAAATAAAGTTTAACATGTGAAAAATGGGTTTAAATTATGAATTATTTGTGAAACCTTTTTATATAAATGTTTGTGGAAATTAAAAGAAAAACGAAGAAATCAATATAAATCAAGAAGCGGTTTCAATAACATCAACTTCTTTAACGAAAAAAAACTTCCACTCTAACGTGCAAAGATGGTTCAAAACTGAATAAATGAATAAATAGATAGATTTTATTTTGAAAAGGAAGAATACAGTAGAAATGTACAATAATAAATAATTATTTTTAATTTATTTCCATGTCGACAGGTTATTTGAGGCTTATATGATAATTGATACTGGGGCCACTAAAAACACAATTGTGACATTGAATTTTATTGTCAGGAATTTTCAGTGATAATAGAAGTGAACAAAAATAAAAATTTATAAGCAACATTATTATAAGTAAATTTACGTTTGTAATTGAAATTTGAATAAAGTTTGTGAATTTTTTTATGACTCATATAAAAACAATAATGTAGTGTAGTTTTAAAAAATAATAATATAATAATAAAAACATGTTCACTTATATTCATATTTTAAACTTAATCATCTACATTTATTTCAATTTTACAAATTACACCAATTTAAGAGAATACTCGTAAGAAAAATACAGGCTTCCAAGAGTATCTATAATACTTCAATAGCGAATTTTCAAATTTATAATACGCGTTTTTCTCCCCTTTTTATACATACACATGCGGTTAGTGTAGTTCATCCATTGTACAAAATTGTTTTACATTGTATTTTAAATCATTTCAAAATATACCATATATATTAAATACCACATGTACACTAATGATGTTCATAATATATAGTGATTATTCGAAATAAAAGATAGAAATATAATATGAAACATCATCCAATAAAAGCTTTTCTAGGCAAAAATGCCTCAAGCCTTCGATTTTGCAAGAAAAGATTTAACGGAATATAGAAACAAACAAACATACCCCAAAAAAATGGCTTTCCAAAAGCCAAGGCAAAACATATATAATAGCATTTTAAAGCATCATTACAGCACATAAAATTAACAGCATTGAACTGATGCAGAATATGAATGAATTCAAGGAAGTAACATGACATCCAAACCTAGAAAATCTGCCTGAAATGAGAAATCCAGCATCTATAACACCCAAATCGATTACAGCAACATGCCAACTCAAATAAGTTCAAAGTATGATACATGTTCTTCATAAAAGTAACATGGTAAAGCAGAATGGACAGCCAGCCACTCATACTGAGAAGGAAAAATAGAAGGCAACATATCATCACATGTCTACACAGCAAATTGTTTTTTGGTTTCTGCTTCATTATTGAGGTCCTTTTTAGAGCCTACACTAGGAGCATATTCATTGTTCATCTCTACATATACACAATTCACGTGTGTGTTTGGGTGTTTATGGATGGTAGATATTCATTTAGTGTTAGCATGTATAAAACCCGTTATTGAAAAGTCCTTTCATAAAACAACATGGTGTAAGATAAACGTTTCTCCCAAACTCGATACAAGATCTTCCTATAGAACCAACGGAGTCTTACTCAGAGCAATACTTCTGCCAAGCTCATCATAAAGCCATCAAACACTAGCTTTAATAGATATGAACAAAATAGAAGCAACTGTGAGTAGATTGTTTGACTTGCAATGTAGCAAATAAAGCACAAAACCATGGAAGATATGAATCTGTTCAACAAAGTTCAATTAATCTAAAAGATAAGGATTCCACGACAGCAAAAGGAATATGTGCACACAGGAATACTTTTGCATAGTATTTGTCTACACAACAATAATACTAGTGTGTTAGATGCAATGTAATCCAACCTGTCATATATTCACAAGTTTCTCCAACTTTAGAGAGATAAGATCAATCAATCAAGTAAGCAAAAACATATCATAAAGGAATTGCTTTTTTTCCCAAGAATCAAATAGAATCAAAAATTGGAAATGATCCACGAAAATAGAAGAATTAATTCCTTTCAACGGTTTAGTATCATCGTTCGGTTCAAGATCATTGCTAATTAGTCCCCAAGGCAATTACAGCCTCAAGAACTAAACAGCATCCTCTAATTCCCTACCCAATGCCTAGCTCTAAACATCCATTCCAAGATTCGAGCACAATTCAAACCCCATAGAGAATTAACAAGTAAAGTAAGATGAAATCGTAAAATCACAAAATTCTGAAAACTAAGTAACAATCAAGCAGACGAAAAATGTGGTGGAGGAGGTGGAGGTAATAACTGATGAGACTGATTAACCTGATTATTCCCACTCCCATTGCTCCCCGGCGAAGCATACTGTGTAATGAAGGGGTGCCTCAACAAATGAGCAGCTGTCCACCGCCTCGCTGGATCCCTTTGGAGGCAACAAGCTATAAAATCTCTGAACTCCCTGCTCGCAGTAGCCGGAGCCTCCGGCGGCTGGGACATACATATGGCACACATTAGACTAGCCCAATCTCCTTGCCTTCCCACTGCAAATGGAAACTTCCCCAAGTAAAATTCAAGAATGCTAACTCCCAAACTCCATATATCTCCGGCATATCCATCGTATTTTCCGTGATTGAGATCTGTGTTGATTCTTTCGGGGCTCATATAGGCTATGGTGCCGACGGAGGAATTGCAAGGGTCCATTGTTTGAGCTAAAACTCGGGAGACGCCGAAATCGGCTATCTTAACTACACCTCGCGAATTGATGAGTAAATTGGAGGGTTTGATGTCGCGATGAACGATTTTGCGCTTATGGAGATAGTGCAATCCGCAGAGAATTTGTCGGGCAAGATCGGATAGAGAGGGTTCATGGGGGATGTGAGTACCCTCGAGCGATCCTTTGTCCATGTACTCGAGGAGGACTTGAATTTCACCATTGTGATCGATGAGGTTGTGGCATCTGACGACGTTAGGGTTATCGACCTCGCCGAGAATCTGGATTTCACGGCGCATCTGATTGCGGACGGCGTCTTCGTGGTTGCCGTAGATCACTTTGAGGGCGTAGATTTTTCCGGTGGGGCGGTGGAGGACTTTGTAGACGGTTCCACCGGCGCCGCTGCCGATACGGCTGACGCGCTCCAGCTCGGAATATTGCAACTGCAGAGAGGATGAGACAGAGGACGGCGCTGAGCTGGGGGGAAGGGGGAGGGGAACAGCCAGGGACGGGTCGCGCTGCGGCATAGGTAGGGTTAGGTCGGAGCGCCGCCGTGGACGGTTGGCACGATTTGCGGCGGATCCGGAGGCCGGCGGCGGTTGGAGGGGTCTCATGATTGATCAATAAAAGAAGAAAGCTAATCACCGGTAGACTACTCCAGAAGATTGTCGGCTCAAACTCTGGGTATATTGGTTGTGATTCTTGTAAATAGATTCAGTTTCAAGGGGAATCAAGGGGAATCGGGAAATCTATGTATCAATCATGGAAATCCGGATTTTTTTGTGCTTGTAGGGGAAGAAACAGAGAAATGTTTATACGATTGGTGTGGAAAAAAAAAACAAGCTCTTTGGTCCAATCAGCAATGGCGGAGGGAAAACGAAGCTTCTTGGAAGAAGAAGAGCAAGAAGGAAAGGGAAGTGGCCTTGGCTTCGGCCTGGGGCTGATTCCTCATCTCTCTCTGTCTCTCTCTCTATATATCTATCTATATATATATATATATATATATATATATGTTTGTATGGAATCATACTCTCTAATTACTTAACATCTATATTTAACTTATTTTTATATTTATGATTTTAAAATTCGACTGAAATTCGAATTTCATGATTTTGTTTTAGATAAATTCGAATTTTATGATTAGAAAAATAAAATACATACAAAAAATATAAAATTGTTCAAGCTCGCTTCATGCAAGATTTAAAACTTTTTTTTAAAGTTTAGTTTGATAAACTATCAATGAGTTTGAATATAATTTTTCTTAAATTGATAATAATTTATAATTTGAAAAACTTGATAGTGTACGATTTGATTCCTCTAAAAACCTTACTATATACATTACATAATTGTCATTTGACTCTCCGCCCTGTTTTTTTTTTTTTTTTTTCTCTTTTCTTAGTTTTTCTTATGATTTTGTATACTTGTGTTTGTCTTTTCTTGTGTGTAATTGTCAACAATTAAAAAATTTATAACACTTAGTATAAAGTTTTCAATAATCTTGATAAATGAATTAATATGTGTTTATAATGAATTGGTGATTGTGATCTTTAACTTTTACGGTAGATTTAATTTGGATACAATCATTAGTAATTCTTTGGGGTATCAAATATGTAAAGATAGTGTTATTAAATATCTTAAAATTCAGATTGTCCATATTAACGTGTGTTTATAATTGGTAGATGGGTTGTTTACTTTAGACATCATGGAGATTTAGTTTACAAACAGCTGATTAAATTGATTTTATAAAATTTATGGGAAAAAATTGAAAACTTTTTACTATTTACTTATATTACATATACAACGTAACATTAAAAATCAAGTCGTTCTAACTTACTTTACATCAATAAATTTAAATCCTACCTACAAATCATCTTAGCCCATCTCATCTAATCTAAAAATATGTGACTAGATAAAATGATTAAAAATGAATGACTAAGTTCTGAGTTTTTCATAAATCATATTTATTAGATGCTTAGACAAGTGAATCATAATTATGGGTCTATATGTCCATATATTGAATATTTTGTAGTCATTATCTCCATATTGATCCTAGATAGTAAAGCAAATAAAAGCCTCATTAATAATTTTCTATATGTATGAAGACATCTAAGATAATATTTAAATAAATGCCAATATTTATGTATTAATATCATGACATATTAGATAATAAAATGTTGCAAATTGTAAAAAAATAAAAAATAAAAAGGAAAGCAATAGAAATGAAATCTCAAAATAGCATAAAGTAGTAATACAATTTAATGGAGGTTCATACGACGAACATCAACTGAGATTTCATAGCAGTCACATATATTATGTATTCATAATATATAAAAATATATATAAAATTATTTTATCGATTACTTTAAGAGACAATATCTTGTTATCTATTTTTAATTTTTTTTATAAGTTAATTTTTATTTTATAAATTATAGATCGTAACCTGAATACTTGATCAATCTTACAAAATTAAATTAGTCACAAAATCTAATAAAAACTACTAGTCAGTATCGTATATTTAAGTGTTTGTTTTCATGACGTTGTTTACATAGTTTTCTAGTCAAGTCTCGTGCTTTTTTTATTTTTTTATTACCTATTATAAAATAGTCATAATCATAGTTATCTTTCAATAATAAAACAATATAACTTAGTGGTCAAACAAATTTATTTTATCTTCTATAAGATATGCAGCCTTTCTATTCAAAAATCGCATGCAGTCCCTCCTCTCATATTTTACTTGTTTTTTTTATTTATTTAATATCTTTCCAATAATATAATTTTTAAAATAAATGGATGTTACGAACTAAATCAGTATTCAGAAATAAATAATCCTACGTTTTTTTGTAACAAATTGATGGAGAGATGGTGAGCTCGTTTTTCTTTCAATTTTTCTCAGATAATTGTGATTTTTAGTCAACACGATTCGATTGAATTTGCATCAATTATTCGAGATTTAAATGACGATTCATTGCATGTAGTATAGCAAAGTACATTGGTATTCTGGAGGTGCGAGAAGTTAAAGCTCTTGTTTTGTTAAATGTTTTACTTTGGTCTGTTTCTCTAGAGTTAAAGATTATCATTTTTAAATGAGATTGTAATACATCGTTGATGTAATTAAATGTGGAGATATCGAGAATTTTGAATTTGGAGTTATTATTATGTGTTGTCGGGAGGTGCTGATTAGTGAAGACTCCTATTGATGGAGTATGATAAAAGGCAAGCGAACACGACTACTCATATTTTAGCCCGAACATCTATTTTTTTTTTTTTTTTTTTTATGCTAGTCCTACTATTCTTTTGTCATTCCTCGTTTTATATAGAATGTTTTGTCAAATGATTGTACGGCTCAATTTATAATTTAATGAAGTTTTTTTTTGGTTTGGCTCAAACAAAAAATATTTTACATATATATATATTAAATTGAATTGAAGCAAGTGACAGAAAATAAAGATAATTAAAAAATAAAAATAGAAATAAAAAACGACAAACTCGTCTCAATTTTATTAAAGATAATCTTCTTCTTTTTTTTTTAAAGAAAAATAGTAGATTAAGCAGTTAAGAAATAAGAACAGATACATTTATTCAACAGAATTTCCCCCCAAAATATATAGCTATACCGCCTTGGCGCCTTCTCTCTCTCTCTCTCTCCTTCTTCTTCTTCTTCTTTTCTTCTTCTTCTTCTTCACGAACATAACCATAGTCATAACCACCAGCACTCTCACACTCTCTCGGAAAGATCCCTCATCAGAAAACCAAGAAATCCTAACATGGCCACCGTGCCGGAAAATTTCAGATTTCTTGGGCACCCATTTCTTCTTTTCTTGATTATCTGCACTCTCATTTCCCTACCCAGATCACATTCTCAACAAGGTAATGCCATCGCGTTTCTATTCTGTATTTCTGTGCTTAATTCTAGTTCCTTGAAGACTTTAATTATTCGCAGTTTCTTCCACTATTCGTCGAGTGAATCAACTATGATTCTCTGATTTTTTTCCCTTTTTTTTGTTGTGTTCTACAGATCCTCCGACATATCTGGGTTTCTTGTCAAATGCCACAGAATTTCCATCGGAAGGCTATTACGATTACATCATCGTAGGAGGTGGCACCGCCGGCTGTCCGCTGGCAGCGACGCTGTCGGTAGGGTATAGGGTTCTTGTTCTCGAAAGAGGGGGAATTCCGTTTGGGGACGCCAATTTGATGAGTCGAGATGGGTTTCTACGAACTCTAATGGAAGTTGATAGCTACGATTCCTCTGCTCAAGCTTTCACCTCCGAAGACGGAGTTCCTAACGCTAGAGGCAGAGTTCTCGGCGGAAGTAGCGCGATCAATGCCGGATTCTACAGTCGAGCCAACAACGAATTTTACAAAAGATCCGGCATCGATTGGGATCTCAGAATAGTGAATCAATCTTACGAATGGGTCGAAAGAGCTATTGTGTTCAGGCCAGAGTTGCGAAGCTGGCAATCCGCTGTTCGAGATGCATTATTGGAGGCTGGGATTGATCCTTACCATGGATTCAGTTTGGATCACGTTGTGGGCACTAAGATCGGTGGTTCCACATTTGATAGCTATGGTACGCGACATAGCTCTGCAGATCTTCTCAACTTCGCAAATCCTCGCAATATTCAGGTTGTTGTTCGAGCCACTGTGGAGAGAATACTGCTGGCTTCGCCGTCAGCTTATTCAGGCCCAAAACGGAAGGCTATTGGGGTCGTTTTTCGTGATCGAAATGGGAGGTTTCACCATGCCATGGTGAAGGATAAGGGTGAGATTTTACTCTCAGCTGGAGCTCTAGGAAGCCCTCAACTCTTACTGCTTAGTGGGATCGGTTCAAGGCCTTATCTGGCATCAATGGGGATTCCAGTGGCCTACCATTCGCCTCACGTGGGCCAGTTTATGTACGACAATCCAAGAAACGGGATCTCCATCGTCCCACCAGTGCCATTGGACCATTCTCTGATTCAGGTAGTTGGGATCACAAGCTCAGGAGCTTATCTTGAAGCAGCATCCAATATAGTGCCCTTTATTTCCCCTTCTCGCCCCGTCTTCATTAGGTCTCCTAGCTCATATGTCACAGTGGCCACTCTAATGGAGAAAATAGTGGGGCCCCTCTCTACTGGCTCTCTGAGATTAGCATCCACAGATGCTAGAGTAAACCCCATGGTTCGTTTCAATTACTTCAGTAATCCTAGTGATATCGAGTCGTGCATCAATGGCACAAGAATGATTGGTAATGTGCTGAGAAGCCGGGCTATGGATGACTTTAAGATCCACCAATGGTTTGGAGCTAGAGAGTTCCGGTATGTGGGGCCTGCACTGCCACGTGATGAGTCGAACCACGAGGAGATGGGGCAGTTTTGTCGAAGAACAGTGAGCACAATATGGCATTATCATGGCGGGTGCCTTGTGGGAAAGGTGGTGGATCGAAACCTTAAAGTGACTGGAATTGAGGGCTTGAGAGTTGTTGATGGATCAACACTTACAGTGTCACCTGGTACCAATCCTCAGGCTACTCTTCTGATGATGGGGAGGTAATCTCAGTATCCATTATCATTCTGTAAGGTTTTTTTAACTCAGAAAATGGTGTTTTTTAGCAAATATTTGATGTATATATTTACTCTGTTTGTTGCAGGTATTTTGGGTTGAAGATACTTGGAGAAAGAATAAGACATAACAATAACTCTGCTACGAAGAAAGATGAGAGCTAGACTGTAATTCAATTTTGTTCCCTTTGAGCTTTGTTTAGGAATAGGATTAGCAAGAGAGGTAAGTGGTTGTTGTATTGGTAGTATTATCGATTGTAATCGAAGGAGAAATGTATAGAGAATGAGAAAGTAGCATATGTAGTGAGTGATGATGATACAAGTTAACTACTACTGTCCCTCTTACTCATCAATTTAGTTTGAATTGGTTCTTTGATTCACATTTGGAATTTTAATCTCTTACATGTTATATAAATTGTGTGTAGAAATTGAAGTATAGCGTAGCCATGCTGAGGGTGTTTGATGTGTACTGAAATCTTAGATTGATGGAACAAAGTTTAGTATAAATAAACATTGAATTTGCTATATCTTAGTGGTATCTTGATTGTGAAAATGTTTCTGCTTGGCTATTCAATCTGCATTTACAAGATTAATAATATATATGTGCACTGGATGTAGGCTTAGAAATGATGCCCTTTGTTATCATAGCATAGGCTCAATATTAGTTTTTTCTTTTTCTTTATAATAATATTTGTAGCGGGGATCCGTTAATTTAGTTACTCTGATGAAGTAAATAATTTCAAGTTGAGTGAATGAGATAGTCTCTCTCTCCCGAAAAAAGAGAAGACAAGTTTATTGGTTAAGATATAATATAAACAGAAAAGGTAAATAATATTAAAAAAAAAAGAAAAGGAGTCCATCCCATTTCCATTTCCATAGAAATCTTAGCTACTGATTCTTCGCAGATTCAAACTCTCCACCTCCCATACTTTTCAACCACTTTCTTCTTCTTTATTTACACACAATAACACGCCATTCCTGCATATTTCCTTCCAATACAACCATGGCTTCCACCTCTCTTTCCTCTCCTCCTACTTGTAACCATAATCCTACTCTTCTTCCCCACAATACCCACTCCATTCATCCTTCCTACCTTTCCTTCTCTCGCTCCTCCATTTCCCTCCAAAAACTCTCTCTCTTCTCCACCGCTTCCAATGCCATCCATGCCCTCCACGTTTCACAATGCCTCCCCAATTCGCGAGATTCAGATCCGCCTGTCGAATCCCTCAAGCCCACCATCTTGGTCTCCGAGAAGCTCGGCGACGCGGGGATCGATTTGATTCGCACATTTGGGAACGTTGAGTGCTTGTATAATCTGTCGCCGGAGGATTTGTGCGCCAGGATTGGGGAGTTCGATGCTCTGATTGTCCGGAGTGGGACCAAGGTGACGCGTCAGGTTTTTGAAGCGGCCAAGGGAAGGTTGAAGGTGGTGGGAAGAGCTGGAGTTGGGATTGATAATGTTGATCTGCAGGCTGCGACTGAGTTTGGGTGTTTGGTGGTTAATGCCCCCACCGCTAATACCATTGCCGCCGCTGAACATGGAATTGCTTTACTTGCTGCCATGGCGCGGAATGTTTCACAGGCCGATGCCTCCATGAAAGCCGGTATGTTATTGTGTCATTATATCAATTCATTCTTCCTAGCTGTTTTTGGGAATGAGAGAAAAATCCTTGCCACGGCTTTTTCTTCTTGTGTTCTGTTTAGCACGTAATCTTCAATGCTATTTCTTTAATGTGTTTGAATATCAGAAACATGAATTAATAGGCATGGGTGTTTTTTACAAATTGCAAAGCAACAACATTAATCTTTGCAGCTTTTGTTAGCTAATGTACATGCCTACATATGATTGACTGTTTGTGATCATCTTGACAGGGAAATGGCAACGTAATAAATATGTGGGTGTTTCTCTGGTTGGGAAGACTTTGGCAGTGATGGGGTTTGGAAAAGTTGGTTCTGAAGTTGCAAGACGTGCGAAAGGACTGGGAATGCATGTCATTTCCCATGACCCGTACGCTCCAGCTGATAAAGCTCGTGCTATTGGTGTCGACTTGGTCTCTTTTGATCAAGCCATCTCCACTGCAGACTTTGTAGCTCTGCATATGCCTCTAACTCCTAAAACTAAAAAGGTATTCAATGACCAAACATTTGCAAAGATGAAGAAGGGAGTGCGCATAGTCAATGTTGCCCGTGGTGGTGTTATAGATGAAGACGCTTTGGTGAGGGCCCTTGATGATGGAATTGTTGCTCAGGTTAGCTGCTTGTCTCAGCCACTTTCTGCAATTGATGATTCTATGATGTTTCCAGCTTATGAACCTATTCACTTTGCAATGAGTGAGACCACTATAGGTTTCTTCGTGAAAAAGTGGAGATCTATTCAATCAACCAACTTAAAAAAACTAAGAAATTTGTTAATCATGATGTTTGTAGGCGTCCCTGGATGTGTTTTCAGAGGAGCCCCCATCCAAAGATAGCAAATTAGTCCAGCATGAGAACGTCACAGCTACACCTCATCTTGGAGCTAGCACGAAGGAAGCTCAGGTATGAATTTGCTTATTGGAGGGGAATCATTTGCTCGCATCAGCCATAGATTCTGTTTTTCTTGAAGCTCTAAGCACATTCATGTGAATTCTTCATTAATGACATTTCAGGAAGAAGTTGCGATTGAAATAGCAGAGGCAGTTGTTGGTGCTCTAAAAGGGGAACTTTCTGCCACTGCAGTCAATGCTCCCATGGTTCCTCCAGAGGTCAAAGCTGTTAAATAGACTTTGCTTGTCTTTAACCTTTCCTCTTATATTTTCATAATATGATGGTTTTTCTTTCCACTTTCTTGTTATCAGGTCTTGTCTGAATTGGGTCCATATGTTACTCTAGCTGAGAAGCTTGGTAGACTGGCTGTGCAGTTAGTATCTGGAGGAAGTGGAATCCAATCTGTGAAGGTAGTTTATAGTACAGCTCGAGATCCAGACAACTTGGACACCAGGATTCTTCGAGCCATGATAACAAAGGGCGTTATAGAGCCTATATCCAGTGCACATATTAATATTGTGAATGCAGATTTCATAGCCAAGCAGAAACGCCTCCGAATTAGTGAGGAAAGAGTAGTTGTCAACTCTTCGCCTGAGCAACCAGTGGAGTCTATTCAAGTACAGATAAACAACGTTGAGTCAAAATTTGAAAGTGCTTTGTTGGACAATGGAATTATTAGCATTGAGGGGAGAGTGAAGGGTGGGATACCTCATTTGACACGAGTGGGATCATTTGGTGTGGACGTGAGCTTGGAGGGAAACGTTATACTCTGTCGTCAAGTGGATCAACCTGGAATGATTGGACAAGTTGGGAACATTCTTGGAGAGAATAATGTGAATGTGAGCTTCATGAGTGTGGGAAGAACTAGTAGGAGGAGAAAGGCGATTATGGCTATTGGGGTTGATGAAGAACCGGATGAGGTTACCCTCAAGAAAATTGGAGAGGTACCTGCAATTGATGAGTTTGTCTTTCTTGATCTTTGAAGTAGTTAACAAACTTGATTGTGTTGTAGCATCTCAGAGTAATAAAGAGTGGCCGATGCAGAAAGAAATCGGTGATATTGGTTAGTGTATAGTGTATAGTGTATGGATATATATTCATTCTTGACAGGATCTGTCTGTTGTATATTATAGGATTTTGCTAATACCCATCTGGAAAGCATTTCGATGATTCAACTACATTCATACCTTTTAGGTAGTCATTGTGTAGTTAGAATTGGTGTAATTACCTCTGGCTGTGATATCGTTCCTTACAATGAAGTTGTCATTTCTCTATTCATTTATGAGAAGGCTATTATCATTTTTTATAGGTTCATGTACTTTTATTGGTAAAAACAAAATTCTCAAACTATGAATATTTGATACATGTACTTAGTGGATTCCACACGAATCAAATTGACAGATAGACATACAAGATGCTCATGATCCTTACAAATCTATCTCGAATTAATATTATCTTAACAGAAAAATGCTAATCATCTATGGTTAGAGGCTCATGGCCTCTGTACTGAATAATAATCAGTACAAAGCAATACATGCCTGGACAATCTGAGAATAGTTTTCTCCTCCAAAACCCATATTTCAGGTTTCCATGAACGAAACAGCAGTTTCCATGAGATTCATGTTGTAATATAAATACAATTTTACTTTTCACATATGAAATTTATATATATAAGGTAGCATTTCAGGATTCTATTTCTTAACATTTAACAATACATTTCAGGCTTTTCAGTGAGTCACCTCATTACAGTAAAGTTTGAATTGCTCAAAGATCTGCTACAAAAACTACCAATCACTGCTGAAATGCTGGATACCAAGCTAGACATTATAATATTACAAATACGAAACTCTACTAATCTAAACATCATTAACTGCAATTTATCATTTGCCCCTGAAATAAAGGAAAACAAATGAAAAGCCAGAATTAGTCACTATCTTGCAACCATGAAATTATATAATATGTCAGAGGGCAAAAAAAAAACGGGGGCTTACGAATTCATCATTAATGTGATGTTATCCCCTTTTAGAAGAATCCTTCCTGATTAGCCAAAGGTAAACTATCTCAGATCATGCTTGAAGAGGTAACATATATGCAGTCTGGGGAAAAGATGTAAGAATCTAAACTAAACATCATTTAAGTATCAGTACTAACCAAGCTGCTTTCTGCTATTCTTCTTCACATTGACTTCCTCTGCCTCATCAAGTACCAAATTCATGTATTCGTCAAAACCCTGTTAGAAAGAGCTTTACATTCATGAAATCTTCAAGAGAAATTTGAAATGAGTTATTCAGTTGATTGTAAAAATGTTTAATAGGTATTCAAAAAACTTCTGTGCCATATAACTACCCAATTGATAAATTAGAGTATTTGATCAAATCATAAAGCAAATCAGAATATAGAACACACACACAGTCTTCTCTTGGGCATCAAAATGGTGGATTTTTTTATTTTTTTTTAAATTAGTGCTAAGCATCCGAAAGTTGAGATGGCGTTATCTACCTCATACCTTAGAGCCAACTAATCAATTGAATCCGTAAGCTCACCAACTAAATTAGCCCTTAACTCTTATAGACAAGGTGCAATCTCAATGGCCAGATTAAGGATATAGGACAGCACAATCACTACTAAGTTTTGAGGAAAAATATCGTATAAATGTAATACACAATCTATTAGGAAAAAAAAGGAATGTTTCATGAAAAGACCTAAAATTAGGTACACATCACCGGAACTAAAAGTAACATAGAAAAATCAAGACTTACAATTATCCGACCTTCAATCCTTAGATCCTTTTGCTCAAACAGCCATATCTGAATCCGAGATTTCTGCACATCATTCACACCAAAAAGCACAATCATTTGTCTTATTCACAGAAAAATAAATGAAAACTAAAATAAAATAAAATCTGGAGATTTCAGCTAAGACTTACACTTTGAAGATATCGAAAAATCAGATTCTGCCAAAAAAATTACCCAAAAAAAAAAGAAAGATAATATTTGTTAGCAAATCAGCTATGACAAAGTATTTTTAAAAAAAATAAAGAAATTAGGGAAACGGAAAAATTACAATAGGTTGGGTCATAATCCTCTGAACTTTGGTGCTCGCCATGGCTGCGAATTGTCCCTGAGCTGCCGACGATTTTTTCTTCTTTCAGTAGAAACCCTAGCTTAAAAGTGAGATGTTCTTCTTTAATTTTCGAAATACTAAATTTTATACAGGTTGCGCGCCAAGGGCATTATCGGTAAATTCGGGCAAGTTGTTGGGCTGGATTCATGATGAAAAACAGGCCCAATTGAGAATGGACAATATAAGCCCAAATTTAAGTCCACATAGTCGCACATGAATAATAGTGTCATTTCAGTCCCAAGACCTTTTAAAAGCATTCTCTAACTTCTTCAAAAATCATTTAATTTACCTATATAAATTCGACAAAATTTGTGTGGTTTGTATACAGTATACACGTCAATTTTACCTATATAAAATACGATAAAAGGTTAAAGGTATTTAATTAAGGTAAAAAATATCTATTTTCTTTTCTCTTTTCTTTTTTTTTTTTTCCTCCAAGATTCATAACCGCACTTCTCCATTTAGAACACAATCATTTCCGAATTCGATCCATCTGCCGATATGGCTGGCACCGGAATGCATCCCTATCACCAGCAGTGGCAGCCAGCTCCTGCCCCTCCACCGCCGCCTGCCGTCGCCGCCCCGCCTCCTCCTCCCCCAATTTCCATCGATAGCCCCGCCGGACGCTCCCTCTCCGACGAGGTAAAATTCTTCTCACCTTTTCATGTTACTTTTTTTTTTTTTGGTGTGGTTCTTAAATGCGGGCGATGTGCCAAATTTTGGCGTCCTATTTATTTTCCAGGCTTTAGATTTTCAAAGTTAGGGTTTTTTTTTTATGTAGCATTGGTTATATCCGCTCGCTTCGTCTTTTGTTTATTTGGGGAAATTGTTCGGAAATAATGAGCAATTGAAGTGATTACGGCGTGCAAATTCATCTTTTTTTTTTTTAAATCTAGATTGAAAGGGTTTTAGAATTTTTTAGGGTTTAGTGACTTGAGTGTTGATATTAGAAATGATGGTGTCTAATTTTATACTTTTTCCCCTAGGTTCGGACGATATTTATCTCAGGGTTGCCTGAGGATGTGAAAGAGAGGGAGCTGCAGAATTTGCTTCGGTGGCTGCCTGGATATGAGGCGTCACAGGTGAACTTCAAAGGCGAGCATCCTATGGGATTCGCTCTTTTTGCTACACCCCAGCATGCTCTTGCTGCTAAGGATGCACTTCAGGTTCATTACTTTTCAGTTATTTGGGCATCATATTTCGAAGAAGAGTTTTAGGTTTTAATTCCAGTACTTTTGGGTTACAGGATATGATGTTTGATGCGCAGTCTAACTCAATATTGCACACTGAGATGGCTAAGAAGAATCTTTTTGTGAAAAGGGGTGAGCTTTATCTATTATACTAGGAGATCCAGAGAAATGTGTCTCATTGACGAGTACTGTTGATACATAATCATGGATATGTGATAACTTGGACTCTCTAAACAGAGTTGGTTGGATGTGATTTTTATGCACACTTTTTCCAATCTGGTTTTTTGCATGCAGGGATAGTTGCTGATTCAAATGCTTATGACCAGAGTAAACGTATGCGAACTGGAGGTGATTATAATCATACTGCTTATTCAACATCTCCCTTTCACCCTCCTCCAGCAGCTGTTTGGGGACCACATGGGTATGTCATGCTTTCAGTATATAATTCTTATTAGTTCCTCTATTTTACGGAGAAATATGTAGACCCTTTTGCTACAGAATTTGGTTTTACAACTAGGGTAATTGTGCTGATCAGAAACCATGAGTACTTTGACTAATACATGATATTATTTTTAGGTATATGGCCCCAGCTCCTCCACCCTACGATCCATATGCAGGTTACCCAGTTCCTCCAGTACCAATGCCTGCCCCAGCTCCTGTACCTGCACCAAGTAGTTATGTACCTGTTCAGGTGAAGCCTTCTTGTGCCTTAGGTTCTTGCATTTGTTCTCGGTCATGATTATTTTTCCAGGAAGTCTTGAGTTAGTATGAGATTTATTGCCAAAAATAAATCCCTTTTGGATATGTACTCTGTTGAGTAATTGGATGCTTGCCATCAGAAATCAGATGTCATTTTATATACCAGCATTTGTTGGCCAAATGCCATATTGCTATATCCTATTGTGCAATAGGTGTTTGATTGTTAGTTGGCTTTCTTGTTTGATTAACTTGATTCGATATTTGTTGTTTTAACCTATGGACTTTTTTTTGTAGAATACCAAAGATAACCCTCCATGCAATACCCTATTCATTGGCAATCTCGGTGAGAATATTAATGAAGAAGAGCTGCGGGGCCTTTTCAGCGCGTATGTTTAGCATTTATTTAAATTTTTTTTTTTTTTGTAATCTCACACATTCGTCAAGAAGTGACCACTTTTATTGCTATTCTGTTGATGCAGCCAACCTGGTTTTAAGCAGATGAAAGTATTGAGACAGGAAAGACACACTGTTTGTTTCATTGAATTTGAAGTAAGATTGTACTTTGTCAATTGGGTTGATATTCACATGCTCATGGATTTAGTCTGTGCTGTGCTTCTTTTTGTTCTTCCCAGACTCTCAGTAGCACTTTTTAAAGGTTCTCTTCAATCATGCAGGATGTGAACAGTGCAGCTAATGTGCACCACAGCTTGCAGGGTGCTGTTATACCAAGTTCTGGTTCAGTTGGCATGCGTATACAATATCCTTTTTGTTCACATCTTTTGATGAGTTGATATTCTACATTAAAGTGACTGTTATTTTGCCTCTCTATACTTTTCCTTTTGCCCCCCTTTAAAAACCCCTAGACCACTGCTAATCTCTTAAACAAATAGTAGCTGGAAAATAAAAGCAATTTTGATGATCTGCTCTGGTTTATGTTATAAAGTTTTTTCTTGACTTTGAGATACATATTCAAAGAATCCATTTGGGAAGAGGAAGGACTCCATGCACCAAGGTGCTGGCCCCAATGTGAATGGAGCACTGCCACCGATGACCTACCAGTAGCCAGAAGGGGATGTTTTCTATTCCCTATGCTCTTGACAAATACAAAGCACCACATGATAGGATGCATCATGCAGCTGTTGCATGCATCCATTCATCATCAAGTCATCAGCATTAGCATTTCCTCATATATATGTGAATGCACTCAGTGGCAAACATAGAGTTGGTCCATTTATACTAGACATGCATTTAATGCAATGCCATCTCTGACTGATTTGTTGACTGTATTGTGTTTTCATTATATCTAAGTGTGCATGTTTTTTTTTAAATCATTTAATCTGTGTGCTCGATTCTCTCTTAATGTCAAAAAGGTGGTTTAGAAGAGAACTTCAAACCACTTGAAGTTAAGTTGCATTTATATGTGGGTGAAAATTGTAAGCTTATCAAAGGTCAATTACACAAATTCATTACGTTTCATCCTAAAAATGAAAATTTCATCCATGGCATGCTCCTCACACTTAGAAGTCTTCATCATGCTAGTTATTGCCATTCAGAGCAGTAAACCATTTAGTCATCAGACATCATTGGCAATTTAAGTTCCATTTTAGAAACAACTCATCAACATTGGGATTGAAACCATAAAATATGGATAGTTATGGAGAATCTATGAGTATTATTATGCAGGTTGTTTAAGAGGTGGTCAAGACCCGGATCTGCAGAACAACAGGCTTCAAGGTTGTGTTATGGTGTTGATATATGGAGTTGAGCGATGCTTTTATTTTTGTGCTGTGGTTGGTCTGTGGAGTTTTGCAATGTGTTCTATGTCTTGCGTACAATAGTACAGTATGCATCTACTATACAGATTTTTATTGTCTTTATACTAAACTTGCGTTGGATGACTGGTTCCGTGTTGAAGCGTAGATCTCTGATCTTAGTTTTTTTTTTTTTTTTTATTTCTATTATGTCATAACTTCAAATTTTTGTTGGCAATCTGATTATATCTGAATGTCCTATAGGTGCTTTCCATGGATATGGTGGGCATTGCAGATAGTGCATTAAGCTTAGGATCACAATTGTGATTCACAAATGTTGGAAAATTGTACATTTTCATGCTCAGCAAATACTATTATCAGCATTATATTCACAACAATATTAGATAATTTTAATTTTGCATGCTCAATTGGTTAGTTAATTGAATGATCAAATAACCTGTTATTGTCCACGATACTCTTATTTATGAGTAACATGGATACTGAAATAAAGAATTGGACTAAGTTTTGTGCTTGGATCTCTGTTTTTGAACTATGTAAGTGTTCAATGTTATACGTAATGGGACTAAGCTCTGTGTTTGGATCTCTGTTCACTGTCATGCAAGTGTTCACGGTTACTATCGTTTAGTAGAACAAATAGTGGTAATCTTTTCATAAAAAAATTGTTAAAGATTTGATATGTTTGCTTTATTATTTAATTGTTTATTTTCGTCTTGATGGTCAATTATAGTGTTAGTGGTACACTTTTCATTAAAAATTGGTAAATATATGATATGTTTGTTTTATTATTTAATTATTTGTTTTCTTCTTGATGGTCATTTGTAGTCTTCATGCAACAAATATTGATAATCTTTGAATAAAAAATCGTACAAATTTGATAAAGAATTGTACAAATTAAAAAATAAAATCGAAAGATTTGATGTTTTATTCATTATTTTATGACGAGTTTGGGTTGTGATGGACTGATGGTCATAAGTTATTGTTTCGAACAACTCATTTCTTTCTACTTTATCCATTCATTGCATTTATTACGAGAAGCCAAAAAATATATGTTATTTTAATTAATAATGACAATTAATTTTCTGACTTGGAATTTCAAGTATCTCACCATTACAGAATTGAAAAGTACGTGGCCATATTGGACATTATAATAGTTGCATTATTGAATCGAAAAGTACTATTTAAGTATTTAAGGTACAACTTAAGCGTGATCAAATTGGAAATATAATGGTTGCTCGGTACAACTTAACCACAATAAAATTGGACATTATAATAGTTGCTTAAATATTATTGAACACCCATTTATCATTTTCAAATATTGTTCATCATCACATTTATGTCAGATAAATTCAAAATGTCTTTTTGTTTGTTTAAAATATTGTATGTCTCAACAGGAAATAGATACATACTCAAAACTTTAAGATGGTGAGGTTGAGTTTGAAAAACAATAACGTTATTTAAGATTTGCTTGCAAAGATTTGTTTGCAATATCATAATATTTTTGTTTGCAATATTATAATATTTTTTACAAATTTCAAAGTAATATATTCTAGAAAATCAATTCTTTTTTAATAATGACAAATATTTAGTATTTCAAAAAATATTGAAGGTTGATAATGGAAATATTCTAAGAAATTTTTAAAATTAAAAGTTACAAATATTTATAATTTTTTATAAATATTTATTAATATTTAAAATATTTAAATACATCCTCAATATTTTCAATATCAATACTTATAATATTTATACTCAAAAATATTGAAATTTTTGAATAAATATCAACAAAATTATGAAATATGATGAAATAAAATCCTAATAAATTTTAGAGAAAGTAAACAAATATTATGCAAACTGATTAGTCAAAATAATACAAATATTCATAATTAAGAATACTTAAAACAAAAGATATATTCATAATTAAAAATTCACAAAAAACTTTTATACAATTGGATCCGTGCACCTGATCCGACCCAACCCACGCGTCACTCTACATGCGCGACGCGCCCTCAAGCACTTGGGTGGGTGCACTCAAACCTACTCAAATTCGCTCAAGGTACTAGATCTTTATATTATATTAAACATACATTTATATTATGTTAAACATATCTTTATGTTATGTTATGTTAAACATACATTTATGGTTTTATGTTATGTTAAGCATATCTTTAGGATTGTTATGTTATATTAAACATACATTTATGTTATATTAAACATACTTTTATATAACGTTAAACATACCTTTATGGTTTTATATTATGTTAAGCATACCTTTAGAGTTTTTATGTTATGTTAAGCATATGTTATGTTAGTCATACCTTTTAATTATATTAGTTGTACCTTTATGTATTATATAAAAGTATGACTAATATTAATTAAAGGTATGCATAATATTTACATAAAGATATATATGTACAAATTAGAATTTTTTTTGTGTGCTGAAATTATAGTTTTTTTTAGTCAAAATTAGGGTTTTTTTTAAAGTTAGTATTACATAAAGATATGCTTAACATAATATAAAAGTGAGTAGATCTTGTGTGAGACCATCTCACTGATCCCATTCCGTTAGACGGGTCGAACATAATAATTAAGTAATACTTTTATGTGTATTAGGTAATACTTTTTTATATTTCAAGTAATACTTTGTATTATATTATTTATTATATATGCAAAATACAAAAATATTACATGATACATAGAAAAGTATTACATAATATACACAAAAGTATTATATGTTGCATGAGGAGAAAAGAGCATCTGGAAGCCTTAGGATCCGCGTGTTTTTTAAGACCCGACCAGACCCAATTCGGATAATATATCCTATAATACAAAAGTATTACCTGATACACATAAAAGTATTACCCGATACACATAAAAGTATTACATATTTTCTTATAGTCTGACTCAACTCAAAACAAAAATATTACCTGATATACATAAAAATATTACCTGATACACATAAAAGTATTGCATATTTTTCGTATGGTCCAACTCAACTCAAAACACATCTTATAATACAAAGTATTACCTAATATGTAGAAAAGTATTACGTAATACACTCAAAAGTATTACATAATTTCTTATGTTCGACCAGACTCGACCCGTCTCACAACATGGGATCCATGAGACGGTTTCATCCAAGACTTTGCCTATAAAAGTATGACTAATACAACATAAACGTCAGGATAAAAAAACAAAAAAAAAGAAATGTGTGGATCCGGGTCGGATTCGGCCCGACCTGACTCACGTTGTATGAATTTAGAATTCATATAATAGTTGCATACAAGCCTCACTCTTAAAAAATTAACATGAGATCCATGAAAAACATATACACAAAATTAAAAAAAAAATTACTTACAAATAAACATGAATTGTGATTTGTATGGATTCTAAGAATCTAACTATTGTTTTATAGGCTTCAATCCTATGTTGTTATATGAGGAATTGCAATTTGTATGGCCTTCATAAAAGAAATTATGATTTGTATAAATTCGAAGAAATAAAATAAAAAATTACTTCTAAATAAACATGAATTGTACATACCATACACAAAATAAACAGTTTGTTGCGTAGGCTTCAATCCTATGTTGTTATATGAGAAATTTTGTTGTGTAGGCTTCAATTCTATGTTGTTATATGAGAAATTACAATTTGTATGACCTCTATAAAAAAATTGTGATTTATATGGATTTCACGAAATAAAATAAAAAATTGCTTCTAGATAAACATGAATTGTACATACCATACACAAAATAAACAGTGGGTGATCAAGACGTGATCATTTGTTTTTCCTTTCAATTTCTTTAAATTTCCATTCGATGTGAAAGAAAGAATTAATTCATTTTTTTTAATATTTACATTTCTAAGAAAGTAATAGAATTTCCACCTAATTACATGACTATTTGCAACTCTCAAACTTCTATGGTAAATTGAATACAAGTCAACCCCAAGTACACAATTTTTTATATAAATAAATAATAGATAAATACTTAGAAATAATTCGACCCAAAAATTCTTATTACATGATGAAATTTTCAACTTATTACGGCAAATATAAATATAAATATTTTTTGATCAAACCAATTTTTAATAAAGAGATTGTGAAAAATGCCAATAAATTAACACATGTATATCTAAAAATTAAATATTTTTGAATAATATAAAATAAATTAAAAAACAAATCGAAATATTTCTATACCATGATGTTCTACTTCAACAAATCAAATACTATATTATGCATTCTATCTAAACAGATCAAATATATAGTGTTGTGTACTATCGGGATTAGTCCAACGAATAGTATTCTATCTAAACAGGTCAAATATATAGTGTTGTGTACTACCTGAATTAGTTCGATGAATAGTATTGCATTCTATTGGACTATATTGAGCGATAATTTTTCCAGTAGTTTTTTCACATCATTCAATTTAAATATATTTTCATACTTCGTTGTGGATTTTACTGAACGAAAATAAGATTAGAATGATGAGAAATGTTGATATTCAAGTGTTTTGAGTTTAAAAAGGATGAAGCTAACATGAAAAAGAATATGAAAAACACAGAAGAAATGAAAGAGAGAGACGGGAGGAAGAGATCGAAAAGAGGAGGGTTTCATTTTTATTGGATTTTTATTAAAGAAAATGATAAATTTATATCGAGAATATTGATTTATTTATGTATGAAAAAGGCGTTAAGTTTTCTTGTAATTTTTTGATGTAAGTGTTAAGTTCTATTATAAATATTATCTAACGATAAAATATACAAGTTGTTTATAAATAAATAAAAAAGCAATGATAGAGGTATGGCTTAATGGCGACCAGTATTTTTCATGATCAAAATAAACTTTTATTGCTCTCTATACTCGGTGACAAACCAAATGTAATTTGAGTTAATGATTATCGAGCAAAAATCGTATAAAAATTCATACCAAACTAACATGGCCACATATGGAAACGCATGGTACGCAATATGAAAGACAATAAATGATGTCAAATACAAGCAACCTAATACATAAAATGAATAGCAAGATTTGTGTACTATATAAACAATCTATCTATATCATGTTGAGATAATTTTTGACTCGTGCCTGTGCACCAAAAGAATTATTGCAGACTATGTACAGTACAGTGCCAGCTAGGTGCGAAGAGTGCTCCAACTCCACGTCATGAATCCGGGCATCTTCTCTGTCATCGATTGCTAACTCTGGCGAAATGAAATGGTCCTGTCAAATATTATAGACGTCGATAAGAACTGAAAGGAATGTGTAGACGTGCCAATAATGTCTGTGCACCATAGTATGCATTCAGCTTGGAAGTTCAAACTTCTGATTACATACTAAGAGTTCAACGTTTATTAATCATATATGGCCAGAAAAAGAGCTTCTACCAGAATCATAATTTTACAGGCAACCTACCAAAGAATGCTCTTACTCTTGCACAAAACTGCAATGTTCATCCCGGGGACTTAAATTAGCTAGAGTAGACGAGGTATCATTTCCCACCAGTTTTCCACTTTTTGATAGGAAAAAGAGTTACTTTTCGACTGTGGGAATTAGTTGCAACGTCTTTGGGGCGCAGTACTGAAATCTTAGCACCAATCTGTTGACTCTTGTCTATGTTTTCATCTGTCAGAAGTTTCAGCTCAAATGCCCCTCTGCTAAGACCTCTAACCACCTGCGGAGACAAAGAAATCTGTCTTCAAAAGAGACATAACACCAATGGCAAAATAAACACACTTCTATCACAGAGGCAATTGCTTTGGCAATCAGAAGGCATAAGTGCTGGGAACTGCTTCCGTTTGTTTACAATTATCTACTGTATGGAGAAGGGAAAAAGATGAGACTATTGTCATAACTGTCAATCTCTGAACATGTGTCCATGTGATTTCTTTCTATCAAATGTGACAGCAGAAACCTGGTGGTACTAAGAGGATATTGTTATGGAAGCAAAGAGGGATTCAGGCAAAGTTGTTTGATAATACCCCATCAGTATATTTCAAAAAATTTAGAAGATGTTGGATGCATTGTCAATTGGTTTATATTTTCATTTCCAAAAAAAAGAAAAAGAAAAAAAGAATTAATTTTTAACATAAATTAGGAATGCTAAGAAGAAAATAAGTAACCAAAACCTGCTACCATGGAAAATAATGAGCAATGCTCCCTCTTTTGATTTCAATAATAGGCTTGCCATGTTACAGGGGCTGCATTTTATACTTGACAAAAAAAAAAAAAAAATCCATGTTACTAAGAGGGTGAGATGTATTAGACCAGGACTGCTCCCTAGCACATGGAAAATGCTTATTTTCAGTTGAAATTCTAGAAACTGATCATATTCATTGCTGGAAATTATTAACCAGATGCATTGCTTTCCCTTGCCTACACTAACATCTCTATGCAACAGATCTTTGACTTTTGCAGGTTCAAGTTTCTCGAGATGCAGGAAATAAGTTGCATAAAGCACTCAAAACAATGTAACACTACAAGTTAGGGAAAAGATTTACCAAAAACCAGTGCCAATTTGCATACCTTTAACAGAATCCAGACTTTGAGAGAACTACTTAAAACTGCTAGTCTTGTCCTCTTTCCTGAGGTTAAGTAGTTACACATATGCCGATCAACCCTTAGAATAAACCGTGGCCAAGATTTGGGGTTTTCAGGATCCGCTTTCTGGTCCATTGTTGACTAGCCAAATGAAAAAACAAAAAACAAAAACACAATGAAACATCAAACACATAAAAATGAAATGGGCCTAGATCTTCTTATATTGCCAACACATTAATAACCAACTAAAGAAATAAAGCCATACCCCAGCAGACAATAACTGACTGAAACACAAATTATTCCATGTGAGTGAATAATAGGCAAGAATGAAGATTTAAACAAAGTTGAAAGGATAGGCAAAATGTTAGTCCTGCATATGAGCTGTAGTAAATTTCTGCACTCAATGAATATGTTTAGTAACTATACATGTTCCTAGGAAAATCACTCACCAGAAGTCGACAGATTTCATGTTCAATTTTGGAAAATGAAGTCTCCAAAGCTTCCACTCTCCCAGTTGCGTGACAGCAGGTGCATGGTTCACTGATCATAAATGTAACACTGGGTCGCACCTGTTAAGCATAATTACAAAAAAGTAATAAGCAGCTACTCCAGTAAATGCAATTAGACATGCAGTGCTAAAAGTATCAGGTTTTCACATCTAAAAACATTTTGTTAGGTAAGAAATAAGTATAAAGATACCATGCAACAATAAGATTTAAAGATACCATGCAACAATAAGATTTTAATACTGCCTATTTACTTTCGACTGTAGAACCTAGCTTAAATTGATTAAATGTGAATGAAAGGAGGAACTTGTCAGACTGTCTCAAAATCATAGTAGGTTGACTATTGGAAAAAGGTTCGACAATGATTACAAATCTGCGGGGCTAACACCTTCCCTTGCTAAACATTCCTGGAAGTAAGCAACGAAAGAGGGAGCAGCCATAGTTCAAAAAATATATGTAGAAGTGTGATCACCTTATGTACTTAATGCTGAAAGCTGTACATATATCTATCATGATGTTTGTAAATTATAAAGAAATTCAGACTATACTAACATACCCTCTTCCGAGTTATTTCCATAAGCCCATGCCTGGACAATTCAGAGACTTTCACAGTTGATCTGTCTCTCTCGACGGCTTTCTTAACTTCTTCATAAACAAGCCTCTTATTTGCTGCACCATAAAGATTTTGTTAGGAGAGGAGATACCATAAATCAGACTTATGCAATTCCAAAAATGAAGTCTGCCTCTCCAGATTTGGCTGTTCCATTTTGCTCAAACAATTATTTCATTAACTCCGATTTCCAAACATCATGAACCTAAAGGTAGAAGAACATAGGACTTGCATGAGAAAAGAATGGACTTGGAGTTGGAGAAATGCAAAAGCAGAGAAAATTATAGTCCCAAAAGTATCTATGTCCAGGAATGAGGAAAGGGGAAGAATAAGTTCAATCCTCTGGAAACAACATACTTGAGCATAAGGAATACAGCGAAATTAACATGCCAAATGCCTAGCAAAAATCATGCCCAAGTCCTACTGAACAATTTTGAATCTAAATAGTAGCATCATGGATTAAAAGAAAAGGACAAAGCTAAGTTTAAAATGAGAAAGAATGAAACAGTACATGAGTATCAGCTCCTCAGGTCTGCTTGCAATTTACAACTATTTCTCCCTCCTAAAGTTGGGTGGACATGTAAGCAAGTGTGTTCCCCAGGGTTTTTTTCTCTCTTGTTTGTGTACTGTGTTATTAAAACTTACCCGTGCACAATTCTGATAAAATGGCAGGCTAATATCTTATTGCCACATGGTACCTGACTTAAGAAAAATTATTGCCACCATAATGAGGATATCACTTTTATCTCCCAAAGAGTACTTGTACAACCATCAAACTCAACATTTCTTTCGTTTTAAATAACTTTTAGTTTTCTTTCTTTACATTGTAGCTATTCACTGGCAAGACCTAAAAAAGCAACAATGTGATACATGCTCCACATGAAAACGAAGGGTGGAGAAACTATTTACTTACAATCATCCAACATATCAATGAAATCCACGACAATTATTCCACCAATATCTCTAAGCCTTAATTCTTTGGCAATCTGCAATCGAGAAATATGTCCAACTTAAATTATAAGTCCATTCGTATAATAATAGCAAGCATAGTTAATTTTTATAAGAATCGTGTGAATGACAACTGATAATAAACATAGCATACACTTAAAAAATAGGAAGAGAAACATAACAAACAAAAGATGTTTTAGACTGACAATGTGATTCTGAAGCACATGGTTCTTAGACGTCAAATCTAGTTAAAAGAAACAATAACATAAAGACTGCTCTATAAATGTCTCTCTTCAACAATCTGCCCTTTCAATTATCAGACATTCATCAGAAAAACAATTTTTGTGTAAAGTCAACAGTTCACAAATCTCTGGAGCATTACAATAGAAAAGAGTGATTGAGGTATACATGGAAAGATTTTGAGACATTTTGAAATGGCATAGTATTCAATGTTATCCTATTTTTATTAATGACCAATCAAACATTTTCAGTGGTCAATCACATTCTAACATTAAACAAAGCCATAACACTTTGTTAATACGTACAACAAATTTTATTTCTTCCCGTAATTATGGTAGAAAATTAAGATTCTGAAGGTATGTTTTCAGTTTTCACAGAATATTATAATGATATCAAGGTTACCAGACAACAACTTATTTGCTATTCAGAGAGTTATCAATAGATCCATTCCTATTAGGAAGCATCTCAGAAATTCACTAACTCATTCAGTGATGTGTGAATTTAGCATCCAAATAGCAAGGAAAGAAAAAGAAAGAAAAATTCATAGAACATTCAACTAAACTGATTTGCGTTGAAAGATGTACTTCAAGTAGAGCAAGAAGTAATTGGAAATATAGAGGAAACTACCTACAATATTTAAGCTTCCAAAACTTGTACATACACATTGTTCTTTTAACAGAGTCATGCATGCATGTTAGGATCCAAAGTTCACTTCACCAACTAAATATGAGAACATAAGAGACTTATCAATTTGAATGAATTTAAAAGTACTTGTTTTGCTGCTGCAAGGTTCACTTCAAGAATAGCTTTCTCTTGTGATGTTCCTTCACCTAGCATACAATGGCCCCCATTTACATCAATGGATACCAATGCTTCAGTTTGTTCAATCACTAAATAACCACCATTAGCTAGAGGAACCCTGGGAAAGAAGAAGATTTTTGTCAGGCAGAATGACATTAACTTGCAAATTAATGACTATGCATGTTATCGTCACTTATATAAATGTGAGAGCACGAACATTCAATTTGGTATGTGTACAAAGTTGAAAAGGTGAAGAATATGAATGCCAATTAGTAACACAACAGCAGCAACATATTAAAGATTATGCAACCTCAATGATGTAAGACATGCTTTCCTCTGTTTCTTCCTCTTTAGTTTGTTGGAAAATATTTCTTGCCCTTTGTTTCAGATAGATATTTTGTCAACATCTGATAGAGAAGGCATATCCCATGGCCAGAAATCATGGACTGTTTATAGGTGCAGGCTTAATCCAAGGGATCCAAATAGATTTGATAATAAAAGTGGCTAAACTGAAGGATCTGAATAGCATGTAATTAGCTTACCTTTTCTAGTGTTTTATTTTCATTATAAATAAAGTCCTCAAGGAGATAGGATGGCATCAGAAATCTTTATTCCAACAATCGGTATCTGGAACAGGATTATAGTTTCTGTTTGGGAAATCATTTCCTGTACTTGTTCTTAGTCTACTTTTAATTAATAAAAATCTACTTCTTGGTTCTTTTCTCTAACAACATCTTTTCAGAATAAAAATTTAGATGAGGAAGAAAGAAGAGGATTTCTACAGATGTTAAGTATCATCAATAATACCATAAAGGGAATCTAACAACTCATTAACCCACAGCCTGAGGGGCAGGTGATTTTGTACGTTTATTGTTTTTTCAACATTGAGTATCCATCTGCCATCACATGAAATGATTCTCCAAGCCAATTTTTATACAATTTAATTTAATGAGACATATCCTGTACTGAAATACGTTTACAAGAAGTGACCTTCACATTTTTATAGAATGCTTACACAGTTTAGCGCCCCAATTGATGCATCCTATGGTGTTCTATGTTTAGCCAAGAATCATGTTCCTATTTATGTAGCTATGAGGCTCAAAAAATTGTTGAGGCCGATGCCCCAATTTCAATCTTCCATTAATATGGAGGGAGAAACACAGAGATAGAGAAACAAAGAGGGAGTTTACTTTGAAGCAACATAACTTTTCAGGAACATATGGCAGTGCTGAGGAAGGAGTCAGAAGAGACTTTAAATAGCCTAGACAAATAATATAAGTGTAAGAGTACATAAAGGCTAACAGATTAATAAATAACAAGCATTAACCTTTTACTGAGCATGTTATTGATTTCTTCCTCAATACAGTATTCATCAAAAAGGGGAGTCCTTTTGCTGTATAACTCAACTCTGTCACAAAGGTTGGGAGCTATCTCCTGAAGATAGTTAGTAACCTGATATATAAGACGAAAGAAGTCAACATACATTTAGGAAGTCAAAGCAGCTTTAGCTTTAATGAAGGGAAATATCTATAAGATGATTAGCAAAAGCTCAATATAATTATTCTTTTCCTGTTCAGTTTCCATAGATGAACACTTTCCAAAAGATATATAATCATCCTTTCAGATAGACGAGCTGATTTATAACTAAACACTCACACACTCATCCTTTCAGAATCACAAGCATTTATAAAACTAAAACTGTTTCAGTATTTTCAACCAAAATTTAGGCAATGAAATTTTTGTGATGAGCTTGAATTCATTGCTAAGCACTTACATTACCAAGTTACCAAATTAATTAATGTCTCAGTTTCTCATTAAATGCACGTGAAACAAAGTAAATACTATCCGTAAAATGAGACTGTAAATATTATCGATGACAGCTACTGGCTCTCATAAGCAAGGACGAAAATATTGGATTTGGTAGATATATCGGTACCTTGATTTTACAGAAATATCAGTGGATATATCGGTTTCGGTGGAAATATCGGTCATTTTTTTTTAAAATATGAAAATTTTGTAAAAAAATTAGAATATATATCTAGCAGTATACATAATATTATAACCAACATTAATAATATTGAACTTAAAATTTCAAATAAAATAATATATTTACAACAAATATAGAGATAACCTACAATTTTATACATCATAATCCTTTTATTAAATCTCAAATAAGTTAACTAAATTTAATTAAATTATGAGAGGAACCTAAATGCTAGTGTGTTAATTTATTTCAAAAAATGTAACTAAATTTATATAAAGTAATTACTTGCTCAACTTATAAGATAAAAATATAGATATTAAGAGAAAAGGAGTTTAATTTTGGTAGATATCTTTTAAATACATATAAGAATTTCATAATAAAAAAGAAAAAAAAATTCACTTAAGTCTCCTCAAAATCTGGCGAAACACATATAATAATCAAATATTTTGATATCGTATGTTAGTCTATGTAAAATAGATATTTAAAAAATGAAAACATTAATTTAAAATATAGAATAGAATAAAAATAATAAAAATTAATTAATGAACATTAAGACACTTGATTATGGGAAATCTATGTTGTCTGCCATGCACTAAGCAACTAACTAATATCAAAATAAAAAAGCAAAAAAAAAAAAAAAAAAAGAAAAAAACAAGTAGCGTCTTTTATATAAAGACGATATATTGCCAATATAATATCGTATATATAACTCAGTTTTATAGATATTCTCATCGAAAACGATATATTGGCGATATTTTCCGATATATCATGATATTATGACTGAAGAAAAAATACAGTGTGATATTATTTCGGTGCCTCAATTTTCGCGATACCTCATGATATGTTCTTGGAGAATCAACTATCATGCTCGCAACCTGAAATAAACCAAAACAAAGAGCTTAGATGTATGATTTATGAGTTTGATTACCAAACAAAAATAATACTGCAAAACAATAGATTCAATACAGAATATGAAACTATCAACCACAGACAAAGATTAAAGCAGTCACCGTCTCATTAAAATAATCTTGCACGACCGAAAGCGTCTGGCCCATTGCCCTGTGCAACATAATAGGAACAGCTCCATTGACACCTTCATCTGCAGCAAGAGCTGCAGATTTTGCATGGTCAACTATACTTTTCCATGTTGATAGAAGACCTTCCAAGTCTCCCTGCAATTCCTCTAATGAATGGCCAGAAGCAACTGTCCTTGCAGTGAGCCCAAATCCTGGTGGTTGCAAAGTTTTTGCTATAACTCGTAATCTTGTTCGCTCAACACCAGAAATTTTCTTTGAAATCCCTAGTGTATGGCAGCGAGTCATCAGAACCTGCAGCATTAGGGACAATTAGAAAAATTGCTTTAAAATATAAATCTTGGGGCGTAAAGCATAGAAGTTGAGGCCACTGAATATTAGATACCCAGAATCTGCTTCGAAGCTTTGGATAAGCAGTCAGTGTGGGGCCTTTCGTACCCAGTCCTTCCTTAACAACTTGTACAATTATCTTAGAGCCCTTTTGAATGTGTTTCCATTTATTCTCTTCTGTGCCATTAACCTTAAAGCTGGTAACCTGGTGTTGGCTTCTCGTCTGCTGGTGCACCTCTCCATGTAGCTGCTCTGAGAATCTCTGTGCATCAACCTCAAGTTCATGTCGAACAGCACTACCATATACATTTTCATTAATTACATCTAAGATATCAAAATTAATACTATTTTTATGACCTTCAGGTTCATCATTGATAAACTCATCGTCACTTTGGTCATAGTCCACCTCATCTGGCTCTTCAACTGCATCAGATAAGGCTCCATTTTCAGAAAGTTCCACCTGTTCTCCAGGTTTATCAAGCAATGAGCGACTTAACTCTTTTTCCTTCATAGGACCATGCAATGAAGGTAGTACAAATGGTTCCCTGTTGGGCCTTATATCCATGAAAGATGGCCTAGCGCTGCCAATATTTACAAATGCACCACCCATGTGTGGAACTAGCTTTGTTACTACTCCTAGATATACGCTATCACACTGCACATTGGTTTTCACAGGCTCCAACAACAATTCAACCAACTCATTATTTTCTAGAACAGCAATCCTTTGGACGGTGCATATGGAAGAATTGATCAATATAACAGTGGAAACAGAATCCTCTTTAGTCATTGCAATGCTTTCTTCGTCATGCAGCAGGTTTTCAGGTGTGGGGTGATTCAATTCATCAACTGCTGATGGAGTGACCTCATCTTCTTCAGATTTATTCCTGACCAAACCTGGAACCATCTCAACTGTAGAGTCGACTATAGAGGTAGATGATTCAAAAATCCAAGGCTCCTCAACCGGATGATCAGTTAATAAAGAATCATATGGTTCAAAAATGTTCGTATCATTCATATCATGATTAGATTTGTGGTTGAAATCCTCACCGAGTCTAGATTGATTTGAGATTTTTAACTTCTGAATTTCACCATCAGGGTACTTCAACACCTCTCTGTCATCATCAATATCACTTGAATTATATATGTCAGCAAAATGGTCAGACACAAGAGATGATTGCAATAGCCAAGGCTCCTCAACAACCTGGTCTCTTATTGGATAAGCCTCAGATATGTGTGATTTCCTTCTAATATTATAACTTTGGCAATCACTTAAGGACAACTCAGATGCCAAGGAGTCATTTCCACAAAATCTTGCAATCGTCTCGTCATCTGTGAAACCACTGGAAGCATTTGAGTTTTCTTCAGCAACATATTGCAGTACATTTTTACACTAAAGACTGCCAGGAAAACAAGTAATACCTCTTGATAAGGCTGGAATGAGAAAACATTGACTTCTCTTCCCTGTCCATGAATGAAATAAGTGAGCAACTGGTCTTCTTCTAGTACGAGACCTAAACTTTGCCAAACATTTTCTACATTTTTGGCTTGGAAAATGTGCCAGCATAGAATATTCAACTCTGGGTCCACACACGACATCCGAAGATATCCACATGTCTTCCTTTGTGAAACAATTAAACTTAATTTCCTTCATGGCGCCTTTAGACAACAAAGAAGATGGAGATTAAAGCACATGAAAATGTTCACTGGGTAATACCATCAAGTTATTCACAACAATCACTGATAATGAAACAATGGTCATTTTCCAAGTAATAGGCTAATGAAAACAGTGATTCATCTCATATAAAATAATCAATAAATAAATAAAAAACAAAAAACAATAACAATACAGGCTTTTCATCCTCATTACAACATAGCTGTTAGCTCATGATTTCTGTAAACGGATTCCCTCAAGTGTTACTCTTACTAGTTTCCCCCAGCTAGTAGTGCACATAATATGCCCCCTGCCCATCAAATTCCAATGTACAGAATACAAACTAATCAATTTTATTGCACAAAAGAAATCAATATTTTGCGCTCACATAGGAATACATTCGGTGGAGATAATAAAACCAAAAACAGGTATTTTCATTAAAATACAAGGATAAAAACTAAGAAAAATTAATGGTATTGAGATTGAAGACAGCCAAAGTAGAACTTGAAAGCACTTCACCTTCGAAATCTTCTTCGTGCATCCATCCTTGCACATAGAAATGGTGGATGGTTGAGCTGAAAATGCAGTTTAGGAGAAGTTTGTAGAAAACGAAGAACAAAAAAGAGGATAGCGTGAGACTGTTGTGGAAGAAGAGGAGAGGAGCAGTGGTTTCAGGGGTTTATTTTCAGCAGCGCTAAGCCGCAGCATAATCTGTTTATCTACTTTCAAATGTTTAGAGCATGACTCTTAAATACCACTTTGCCCCTCCAGCTTTTTAGTTTTCACACTCTACCCATGAAAAACTTGATAATCACAAAATTGTTTTTGTTATAAAATTTTTATTTTTATTTTTATTTATAACCAGCATGTTTTCGTCAAAGTAACTCATGAAGAGTAATTTGACAGTCTTTAATATTTGAGTATCTATAAAACCATATATGTCATGATTCATGTAAAATGGATTTATGATAGAATAAATTGATCGCTTATTATCATTCTTTTTCATTATTCTATAACACAAACAAATGAATTTCACGAATGCCCTAGAAAAATTCATGTCTTGCCTACAACATTTTAATTTTGATTTTTTGGTTTGACACAATTGAGAGTATTAAAAGAAAACACAATTAATATGCATTCCTTAAAATAACTTATGATGGTTTTCAATAATATTCATTTATTTATAAAGCCCTGCATGGCTACATATAATGCCTTATCTATAAAAAAGATTTATGATGGAACAAATATTTGAAACATTTGTTCTTTCTCAATAATGGTCACATAATTATATATATATATATATATATATATATGTGTGAAGATTGAGGGTTTTGTCACGTAAATTATTGTTTAACATATATATATTGCACTATTAAAAAATAATTTTAAAGACCCAAAAGAATGACATTGAACTAGCTAATGATAAATGATTATGTATATTGACTTGCAATATATGTTTATATAATTAGTTGCATATAATATGATAAAAAAAATAGTTGTATTGTTGCTAAGTCTATCAATTAATTATTTGTTAAAATATCACGAGTTATACTAACTGGTGACGATTTTAATATGATAAAAACTGTTTATATTAGATATACGTTATTATATTCATCATTAATATTTGAACGGAGAGGAATAGCCATAAGTATTATGGTGTTGCTTTTGGCAGGTTAATCATCATCTTTTCTTCCTTGTGACGGCCCGAAGGCTCCTTCCTATTCACTGGAGAGGCTCACATCCGATGGTTGACTTCATGTCGGCACCAATGTCCGTTCCTCATCCGATTGCTCCCCAACTCGTTCGATGGTTGCTTCCTCCAAAACCTTAGATCAAGCTGAATACAGACGGGTCCTTTGATCGTGTATCCGGCACTGCAGGTGGAGGTGACATCTTTCGAGACTATCATGGTGATTTACTCCTCGCATTTTAGACTCTCTTTCAGGCATCTTCTAACTTCAATGCCGAGATTCAAGCTTTTCTTCATGGTTTTAGGCTGGCTCTTTAGTTCGAGACCCCTCTTTGTGTTGAGTTGGATGCCAAGGTTGTCGTTTCTCTTCTCCGTTCCGGCCGTCTTGGTCCTTGGCAGGTTCAGCACTCTTTCATCCAAATTCGAGACCTTATATCACAGATGCAAACTCAGATCTCCCACATCTTCTGTGAGGGCAGTCGTCCTGCTGATTTCTTTGCTCTCGCGGTCAGACAATCCCACGATCTTCAGGTCCTTCATTCGCATACTGCTCCCGTGTTTTGCTTTTCTTGGTACGTATGGATCAACTTGGGTACCTAAACTTCAAATTTAGATAGTTTGGGTTTTCAAATCGAGGATTCTGATTGGCTTTTGCTTTTGTTATTGTCTTTTCTCATTTTCTGTTTCGACCTTATGTTCATGGCTCTAGTATTGTTTATTTGAATTTGTATACTCTCGTTATTTTTTATATACAGGTTGGGGATGGTGCCTTAATCCCCCACCCGTGATGGGTGTTTAAAAAAAAAAAAAACTCATTCACAAATTTTATAGTTAAATGATGTTAGCATTTTAAATATTTGATATTGTAAATGGTTTCGCACCAACATACTTCTTAATAACTTTTATTTAAGCAAATTATTTTATCACTTAAATAAATATATATTCAGTTAAATTATAATTCAATATCATTTTAATGCAACCTTAATTAAACCTGAATTAAATTAGAATCGTTTGATCTTTTATATACATACTATTACATTATAGTATCCCCTAACTTGTCTGATTTTATAAGAAGAACTATACTTTTGATATCAGAAGCATTGTTTTTTAATTTATTATTAATTAATTTACTTTTTTTTAATTTTTAATGAAAAATAAAAATCGGAAGCAAATTTAGAACAATGTTAAAAACCAGTCTCCTTCCAACACCAGTTTAGGGGGTGTATTGGTTTAGGATTTTACAGAATTTTAAAAGATTTTTTTTTCGTAAAAAAATCCGTTGATATTCAATTAGGATTTTATATCACTTAAAAATAATTCATTAGTATTCACTTAAAAACAATCCACTAGTATTCAATCTGAATTTTCAAGATTTTTTAAAGAGTCATTCAAATCCATTGGTATTCATGCAAGACTTTTTACTATTTAAAAATAATTAATTGGTATTCAAAAATATAAGAATTTACAGGATTGTTGTGTTAGATAAATTTTGAATGACTTTTGAGTGGTATCTATAAGCAAAAACAGAATGAAGATTGAAAACAGAATCGATAAAGATGAAGGTGGAATCATTAACAATTAAATTCATTACTAAGAATATGACAAAAATAGCAAAATTGTCAAAATCGCATGGATAAAAAATTGATAAATATTGAAATAATATCAATAAATATTCCTATAAAATGATAGAAAAATAAGTAAAATATTGAGATAATGTTGATAAATATTGACTGTATCAATTTCGATATTGGGATAATATCGATAACCATCCTACCAATTGTAAGAAAATAAGTGAAATATTGAGATAAGATCGATAAATTTTTCTACAAATTGTAAGAAAATAAATGAAATATCGAGATAATGTTAATAAATATCAATGCTATTAATTTCATATTAGGATAATGTTAATAGATATCGATGGCTTCAATTTCATATTGGGATAATGTTGATACATATCGACGCTATCAATTTCGATAAAATTAAAGAAAAATAAATGAAATATTGAGATAATATCAATAGTAAAAAATAACTAACTTGATGGGGAAAAGAGAAAAAGACAGAAAGATAAAGTGAACTACTTGGAGTGCTATAAAAGAGGTCTCAAATTTGGATAATCGAACTCGCCATGACAGAGAGGCAAAATGAACTATTTTGAGTGCTATAAAAGAGATCCTAAATTTAGATAACCGAACTCGCTACATGAGGACTGATTTTCTTGATACTAATGCAGAGAAAGACATTTTCTTGAAGATGTCAATAGAAGAGCGCTCAAATTGGACAGAACTCGCTACGGCTGATTTTCTTAATTCATTAAAGAAAGGCATTTTCTTGAAGATGTCAATAGAAGAGCGCTCACATTAAAGAAAGTATAAGTTAGGATGAACAATATTGTTTTGGTGTTATTTGGTTTCACTTGCTTGAAGTATTTTCTTTACAATTTGATTATGTATGAACACATGTTGGTTTTGTCAAACTATATTGTTTTGATATTATTTTGGTTGCACTTGTTTGAACTCTTATCATATGTCATAAATCCATAAAATTTTGCAAAGTCCACAAAATCCTACAAAATTCAATAAAATCCTAATTAAAAAATATTTACAAAATCTTACAAAATTTTAAAATCATAAAAAATTCTACAAAATCTTTTAAATTCAGATGAATTTTTTCAACTTAAAAAATCATTTAAATTCCTAATCCAATACTCACATAGTTACAATACTCCCCCATAGTTCCAATGGCTACTGGTTTATGATCGAGAGATGCGATTTCTCCACCTCACCACCACCGCATGCCACCACCCCCTCCGCCACCGTCACCACCACATCCGCACCTTCATCAATGCCAAAGTCAAATGGGTACGTGATCCCTATCTCGATACCGCCGTTGAGAGAGAAAAAAACCTCAAACCCCTGCTCTCTCTCAAAACTCTCATCCACTCCCAACCCTCCCACACTCTACCACTCTCCGCCATCTCCCCTCTAAAACCCCATCTAAACCTCCCCATCACTGCTGAGAAATTCATCCAAAATTACCCCTTAATTTTCAAAATCTTCTTACCTCCTAACAAAACCAATCCATTGCCCCATGTCAAGGTCACTCCTAGAGCCCTCTCCCTTCATTACGATGAAGTGTTGCTACTCGGTATGTCTCATTACCGAAAAGACGTGGTCCAAAGGCTCGCTAAGCTTCTGATGCTTACGCGAGCTGGAAAGTTGCCATTATATTTGATAGATTTGTTTAAGTATGATTTGGGTTTGCCTCTTGATTATTTATTGACATTGTTGCCTGAATTCCCCGAGTTTTTCCAGATTTGTGATATGGGTTTCCGTGATTCAAGTGGGAATGTTGTTTTTGGTTTGGAGTTGGTTTCGTGGAGAAATGATTTGGCAGTGTCGGAAATGGAGAAGAGAGGAAGAAGGGTGGAGGGGCAGAGAGGAAGCAAGATTGAGTTTTTGATGAATTTGCCAAGAGGATTTGATTTGGAGAAGAGGGTGCAAGAATGGGTGGATAAGTGGCATACTTTACCATACATTTCACCATATGAGAATGCGTTCCATTTATCCCCAAACGGAGATCAGGCAGAGAAATGGACGGTGGGGGTGATCCATGAGTTACTGAGTTTGCTAGTGTCAAAGAAGACGGAGAGAGAGAATGTGTTTTGTTTGGGAGAGACTTTGGGGTTTGGGCGGCTGAGGATTAAAAAAGCTCTGGTGCATTTTCCAGGGATCTTTTATGTGTCGAATAAGATAAGAACACAAACTGTTGTTTTAAGGGAGGCATATAGAAAGAATCTGCTGGTTGAAAAACATCCATTAATACTAATGAGAAACAGGTATATCAGTCTCATGAATTTGGTTTTGAGAAGGGGTAGACCAATAAGATCTGGAGTGGATGTGCGTAGAGGAAGATTAGCTTCTCGTTCCAAAGTAAGCAAAAGGAAAGATGACTATAACAGATTGAGGAGAGACGCTGATGATGAGGATTAGGAGGATTATATCATAACTAATGTTGGCAAACTGAAGTGTTGGTATGCTTTAAGCAGACAATGATGATGATGATGACAAGGGTTACATGATGTAATAGGTGGTAATGATCATTTGTTGGATTTGCCTAAAGTGAATCATGGGAATTAGTTCTTGCTTAGAGCAAAGTTGACAATCAAAATATGAACCGCAAGAATGTTCCAAACTATGTTGCAGGCTCCAAGAGTTTCCCCCATAAACTCAATTGATATCATGTAGATCAATTACCGGTCAGCATTCATGCGCATCATGTCTAAGCGAAGTATAGTGTTGATTACTCAAGAAACTGGGTGGCAGAGATGTTAATGGTTTCAAAGAACCTGGCAAATGCTGGAGTTGTGGGAGACCTTGTCTCAATACATATTCTCTCATTATTGATCAAATCACAACTTGCTTGCTGTATTATCAGACATAGGCTGCTGAGGAAGAGGTGAAGTTAGATCTGTGGACAAATCACTGAAACGGTACTACTTCTCATTACACTCACTCTTCACTCTCTTCTTGATTAAATTGGGACTTAATAAGAGGCTCTGCTCCTGGCAATTTTTCTTATTGACTATTTACTGTTGTTGTCATGGTTAAGTTATCTAGTTATAATAAATTTACAAGGATTATTTACTTCCCATTACAATAAATAATAGTTAGTAAATATGGTGCCACCTGAAGTTTGTTAGCATAAAACTAAATCTGGATGTACATTCCTACAAGCATGTACAAGTTTAAAGAGTGGATTGATCATTCAATACAGATTTATTTTTGGTGGGGAAGAGGGGGAAGAAAATTACATGCTAAGCAATGCTCTTCTCTTGTTGTAATTATGGCTAACTCAGTGACATCTAGAATTGTAGCTGTCGTTACTTGGTTATTACAACCTGTATCAGTATTATGATATCAATGTGGTGGTCCTGGGTGTGCGTCTCTGTGCCTCAATATCATCCATTTCTACTGATGAAATAGGAACTACAGTACTGCTCAACCAAGGATTATTAACACATAGGTTTGGAGTTGGTGATACACTTTCTCCATCTTCTTTGGTTCGGAAAGACTTAGGGTCTCTTTGATCAAAATGGTTGCACATTGCGCGAAATTTTGACCAAATTGTGGTGTTAGAGTTGGATATCCTCTCAACAAGATCTCTGTTCTTGTACAGATAGGTGAGTAGGAAAACAATAAGGCAAGTTGCTGTAATGCCTCCTGTGATACCAAAAAGTGTCTTAAAACTTTGCAGAGAAACGGTGGTCGAAGCAACTATGGAATCCGGTCCTTGACATGTTGCATTATCCATCCATGCTCTCTCAATTTTAGATAATCTATCATTTTCTGTCAGCCTAACTACTGCACGTGAGACATCGGCGACTAAGGGTGAGTGCTTTGGGAAAACCTGTTGATTAAAAACAACTACAAGGTTAGAGATTATAATAGTTAAATGATATGCATCTAATGTTTGATTGTGCGTGTTCTGATATAAAACTGATGCTTACGAAGGCAAATCCCTTTGTGTGATAAGTTGGGCCAACTGCTGTGTACTTATCACAGTATTTCGCCAAGAAAAGCTTGGTATATGACTTTACAGAGAAAAAAACTGATATGCCACCTTTATCACTTCCCATGGACAAAGCTACATCGGTGTCCTCTGGATGCTCGTAAACCCTGATCTTCGATTTGTCAAATCCCAACTTTAGCAATAGATCAGGAACGAAAGAGCCTTTATGGCATCCAACATAGTATCCTTTTCTAATTAGTTCCTTAACATCAGTAACAGCTGGTTGAAGTCTTTGTACTGTTAATCTTGCTGAAAGGCTGGCTGTGTAGGTTGAGTTAAGTATGAGGACAACAAACAACCAGACAACTACGACCAATCGAGCTAGATTGCTCACTATGATTTCCCCTGCGAGTTTATATTACATCTCATGAGTAAAACCTGAGTAATCTTTCTGTTACTGAAGAGAAGCATAGTAGTTACTCACTTTGTGCAAATACTAATGACATCAAGGGAAAATAAAAGATCATGCCAGCCTGTTGTGCAGGGGGACCTCTGTAAGCTTCATTAAACCTATGTTCAAGAACCCAGAGGGCCACACCAGTCAAAACGAATAGTGCTATAGCAGTTAACCACAGTTCTTTGGTGAGGGGCTTCAAGAAAATCCAATCGTTGTTTTGATGATCGTATGTAGTTGGTAATACAATGTCAACTCCTCCTTCTGAAAATGGTAGCGTGAAATCAACATATTCAGATCTTTTGGATGTGATTGTAATGTCTCCCACAGCAGCATCATTGTTCTAAACCATCAGAGAATAACATGAAAATTTTGTCTAAGCACATACATACATAAACTAAACAGTCACTAAGCTGGGATTGGTAATATGTACCTGAAGATGAACTTGATAGGCTAGATCATCATAGCTTCCTGCACTCGTACCATCAGGTTTTTCAAATGGGACATACTCATATGGGACAGCATATGGTAGTGCTGCCATAACAGCATCAAACATATCTATGTAGCATCCTGTAACTTTTGAAACTTTAGTTTGAGGATCCTTTTCCACTTTCACAAATTCTGGGAAACCTGGTTCTACTGGGACTCCAACCCTGAGTTTTTTACCACTAACCGGAACTTCCCATCCCTTTGGTACAACTGTTGAGTCTCCAGGAAATAAAACACTCTTCAATTTTCCAGCTGAAAAACTACTTGAATTCATCCTTTTCTCACTGAAAATTCCCTTTGGTGTCCATATTCCTACTTCTCTCTCCCCCCTTCCAACCACATTTAGTATTTGAAAGGATGATGGCTCTAATTGTCCATTGACGAGATGAAACTTTCCACTAAGCCCTTCAAACGTGACATCTGAAATGGCCTCCAGCAGTTTATGACCTGTTGGTGACATTTCAGTACCAAATGGATTAGTAGAATTAGAAATACTTGTGTTTTGCGAGAAATTTGCCTCCCTAGATCGAACTCTTTCAGCTGCCATAGCCAATGCCCACATAGTATCGTATGCCCACAAACTGTACAGACTAAGATGTGCTTCTACAAAATCAGGATTATCGTGAAGAAACTTCCTTTTCCACCTCGTAGCAGTAAACCTCAGTTTCTCAGATATTGGAATCAGAGGTTTTACTCCAAGAACCCCTTGCATTGTCTCAATAACATTTGGGTCAAGCCATTGTAGCAAATCCATTAGCTCACTTGTCACTATCCACGCATAACCTTCTACCATCATTGCTGCTTGCTTCACCTTCGGAAAGAATCTTGAGGCAAGAGGACGTGATATATGCACCACAAATACCCTCGTTTGCATGGTTTTCATCTTATATAGCTCTTTGAGTATAGTGTCATCTGTTGCTGATGGAGGGATGATGCTTCGATATGTAATGCGAGCATTGACTTCTTGAAGTGCATTAGATAGAGTTGGAACTATGCCATGACCATAATGCGACTCTTCATGCAGGATAACTACTTGGCTCCACTGGAAGTGTTCAACAACAGCAGCAATAGCGTTGACTTGGTATGAATCGCTGAGTGCTGTCCGAACAAAATAAGAAGTTGGAGAATAGAGAGCAGGACTTGTAGCTGAGAAAGAAATGATTGGCACATTTGCTCCATCTCCAAGACCTATCAGAAAACTTGCTTGCGCAGATTGTTGAGGACCAATTATTGCATCGACCTTCTCATCCTTCAATAAACTCAGAGCTGCATATGCAACACAGATGAATTAAAGCAACCATAACACACACACACACACACAAAGAGAAAGACCGGGGGGGGGGGGGGGGGTTGAGAGAGAGGTGGTTGATACCAGTAGCTGCAGCATCAATTACTTGTCCCTTCGAGTCCCTAGCATGAAGCACAAGGTTAGTGGTGTGATTGGTGTTGACTGAGTAGAAATCAGATAGAGCAAGGGACAAGCTCGTCCATCCTATACGTCCGACGAGGGTATCTAAATCAAGAACTACACCAACTTGAAAGGTGGTATTCACTACATCACTTTGTGCATTGCAAAAGGTCACAAGTAAAGTTAGTAGTGAGACAGATAAACAAGTTGAGAGAATCATGATGTATTTCTAGTATTGGCTTTACTACTCATTTAGAATGCAATGCAGTTTATATAATGTATGTAGCTTAGGCAGTGTCATCAGTAGAGTGCTGAACTGGTAAAAGTCCACTCTGCTTAAACTATACTTTTGTGGGTCCACCAGTGAAGTTACAACAATATCTATTGCAATGGAGAATCTCTAGAACTTGGATTTCAAGATATTAGACTTTTCTTGCTTCCATATTTTAGGATTTTCCAAGAAATTCTGATTACAAATGTATATATCAGTTGTTACTTGTTCGACGGGTGGGGTGGATAAACGTGTAGTATTCATTGGAATGAATATTTTTCTATTATTTTTGGTGTCTTTTAGCTACTATTGTTTTTTGTTTTCTATATATTTATATTGTGGTTTATTTTTTGCAATTTTTTTAGGCACAAATTTAATATTATTTGTCATTGACTTCTGCATTGTTGTTAGAGACTCCATTGATATTTTCTGCAATTATTTTTGTCTCTTTGACTTTAATGAAATCTTTTATGAATCAATTAAAGATATTTAAATTTAATCGGGGGAAAAAAAAAGCCCTATAGGTTATTAAGAATTGTATTACTTTAATTAGGGTGTTTAAGTAATTGACTTGGAATACTTAATTTTATAATTTGAGTTACTAATTGATAAGACTTAAGATATATGATATCCACTTCTCATATAAATATTGAATCATAAAAAGTAATCATATTCCAATTCCCACAAGTTATCCTATTTGTTATCAGTATAATTTAATCATACTCAACAAAGTAAAGAGAGCCTAATTGTATGGATACTATTTACAAAAATAAGTTCTCTATTATTATCATTCTGTAATTTGCAATAAGTGTTGTAAATCAATATAATTATATTAGAATAGATAGTCCAATTTTGTAAAATCTCTACGTATTGAAAATTATTGCAACACCACAAAGTGGCCAAAACAAAATAGCAACATTCTTTACAATTTTCGTATGTACCATCTACTATTAAAATTTTAAGGGAAAAAGTTCAAATAAACCACTAATATTTACTCTCAAGTTCATATATCCCACCAAAGTATGTTTAGGTATAAAAATACCATTAATATTTATTCTCAGGTTCATAAATCCCACTAAAATATTTTAAGGTACAAAAACACCACTAATGTTTACTTCTAAATACATTTTAACCCACTTAAGATTAGTTTATAATATAATACACCAATAATATTGTAAAATTAAAAAATATATATTTATACATTTTAATTTTTATTTCTTATTTGAACCTTATATTTTTTATATATTTTAGAACAAAAATCTATTCATGAAAACATTAATATAATAGCTTATTATATATATATGTGTGTGTGAATATATATATTATTAATAATAATTATTATTATTATTTACACTTTTTTAATTTTGAAGACTAAAACTATTAAACAACTAGATTTATTTGAAATAATAATTGCACTATGATATTATTTTTAAATTTAAATACAACTTAAACCTCTATATTTTATGAAATGTTACGTGAAAGAAAATATCATAGTTAAAAAAATTTATTTCAAATCAACCGAATTGTTTACTTAGTCTTTAAAAGTAAAAAAAAAAAGTGTAAATAATAATAATTAATAGTAATAATAATAATAATATATTTACATATATATAATAAGGTATTATATTAATGTTTTCATAACTAGTTTTTTGTTATAAAATATGTAAAAAGATATGAGGTCTAAATAAGAAATTAAAATTAAAATACATAAATAAATATTTTAATTTTACAATATTATTGGTGAATTATATTATAAATAAATCTTAAGTGGGTTATATGTATGTAGAGGTAAACATTAGTAGTATTTTTGTATTTTAAAATAATTTAATAGGATTTATGAACCTGAGAATAAACATTAATAGTATTTTTTTACCTAAACATATTTTAGTGGGATATATGAACCTAAAAATAAACATCAGTGGCTTATTTGAACTTTTTTTCCAAATTTTAATCATTAGTTGTGTACCTGTGGTTATATCAAAATGTGGTTACCCAAATTCCTATAAAAACCAAGACATCAATGGCATTTAAATTACAATTTCAATAAGCAAACTCTTTTTGAGAATTCGTTTAGAGTTTTAAATTTATAAATTGTATGATTTTTAACTTTGCTTTAAGTCGGTTGAAAATCAAATATTTTACAATCTTCTTATTCATTATTAATTAAAATATTAATCATAACACTATACTTATGGTAATATCAAAAGGCGGTTGCAACGACTGTACAGCCACATTTTAATTGTTGGATTTCAAATGCTCTTTTAAAATACAAGAATTTGAGTTTAAAAATGCTGAGTTGACTTGAGTGATAATTACTAATAAAAACAGAGAATGAATAACTAAAACATAATAATAACAATAATAATAACTCATTTGCATATAAATCAATGAATACCTATGTTGAGATTAAGATATTTTAGGGTTGGTGGTAAAATAATTTACTCGAAGGTACTACATATTAAATCAATTAAATGATAATGATGGACAACAAAGTAAGTAAAAATATAAACACAATTGACCTGTTCCATATCATTTCAATAGTGCAATTGCTTGGAAATTGCTATTTACTTTAGAATAAGATAGAAGTGTTGATTGAAATACATAAAAATAAGTGAATTTGGGGACATACACAGTCACATATTAACAAATCTTATTGCATGCACCAAATATTTCTGCGCTGCAACTTCCCAGAACTTCATTCAAAAACTGACTTGTAATTTTGTTTATATTTATTTAATTATTGTCAAAATATTCAGCAGGGTTGTGTGAATTTAGAGCACATGGATGTAGACACCCAAATGCAAATATTATAAGTTGCTGCTTGACCTTGAAATTCTTCATCCAGAAATCTAACTTGTAATTTATCTATTATCTTATAATTATGAAAATATTCAGCACGATTGTGGGAATAGGAAGAGTGTAAAATAAATATATCTATAAATGAAAATTATGATCACCAACTTGCATCATAAGTTAAATGTTACAGGTGCAATTGAAAGAAAGATTAACCACATATTGGTATTTGAACATAAACCTTATAGGAATCTATTTACATCTTCTATCCCCAATTTCTTCTGATTTGAATTGGTCCTTTTTACAACTTTTGTTTCTTTTGTTTTGAGGTTCATATTAATTTTATATAATACATAGTCAGCGACTTAACATATATAGGATAAAGATTCTAAGTTGCTTATATATGGCATTAATGAAAAACAAAACAATAATAGTCTTAAAATAACTATTTTAAATAGAGAAGGACTTGTGTGTAATTGTTGCATGGATCAACGCGGGTCGGGTCGGGCTGAATCCGACCCGGATCCGCGCATTTTTTTTTTTTATCATGACCTTTATGTTGTGTTAGTTATACCTTTATATTATGTTAAGTATACTTTTATATTATGTTAAGCATACCTTTATGTAACAGTTTAGCTTTTAAAAAAAAATCCTAATTTTGACAAAAAAACCCTAATTTTGGCAAAAATCCCTAATTTTAACGAAAAAATTATAATTTCAGCATAAGAAAACCCTAATTTGTACATATATACTTTTATATAAATATTACGCATACCTTTAATTAATATTAGTTATACTTTTATATAATACATAAAGGTACAACTAATATAATTAAAATGTATGACTAATATAACATAAATGTATGTTTAACATAACATTATAACCCTAAAGGTATGCTTAACATAACATAAAGGTATGCTTAACTTTGTATAAATGTATGCTTAACGTTGCATAAAGGTATAATTAATATAATGTAAAAGACTTGCATAAAGGTATGCTTAATATAATATAAAAGGCTCTAAAGGTATGACTAACATAACATAAATGTATATTTAACATAACATAAAAGTACACTTAACATAACATAAAGGTCAAGCACCTGAAGCGAATTTTGGGTGGGTTTGAGCGCATCCACCCAGATGTGTGAGGCGGGTCAAATTGTTGTGTATGGATCTAGGATCCATACATAAGGTGTACAAAAGTTTTTGTGTTTTAAATAAGGGTAAAATCAACAATACTTCAAATTACAATATTGATCTCAAAATAATATTCATTAATAAAGATATAATAGACAACTCAAATTTGTAAGAGAATAAGAGATATAATGAAAAAAAATGATATGGGGCTTTCGTTGAGTTTGAGATAGGGAGTGTTTTGCTGCAGTTTTATGTGATTTGGTTAAAGAAATCAAGACATCGAATTCAAAGCCGAAAATTGGACAAACGAAGAAAAAGTTTGAATTGCAAAGTGAAACTTTGGTGTGCAATTAGAGAAAAGAAAAAATTAGATTGCAAAGTGCAAAAATATCATACTTCGTGTTTTTTTTTTTTGACCCAATTAAAACTTCATACATATATATATATATATATATATTGTTACTATATCAAGGAAAATAAAATAAAATTATTGGTGAGCTACTTCTATGATGTTTTATACATGTAAAATAATTATATTATAATTAGATATTAAATTCATATAACTAAATATATGATTTTATATATTTATATTTATTATTGTAAACTACAATATATAATTATATATATTGTATATATTAAATCTATTTGAAGTATAATTATAAGTATAATAAAATTTTAAAAAAACAAAAAGGTCACTTCAGTCGACGATTTAATAGTCTCCCAAAGAGACGTCTCTTATTTTTTTAATATTTTCTAAAATTTGTATTTTGCAATATTTTTAATTTTTACATGTAAAAGTAATATATTTTCTTATACTTTTACATGTAAAATATATTAATGTTTTATATTATATATTTTTTGTAAGATAAATTATATAACTATAATATATACTAGTAGTAAAATAAGTTATTTATAGTTATAATTGCAACATTAAATATATTTACAATATAATTTTAAGTTTATATATATATATATTTAAATATTTTAAATTTAACTATAAAATATTTAATATTAGAATAGATCATAAGAATATAAAATAACTAATATATGAAAGAAATTAGATAACTACGTATGTATATGCATGAAATATCATGCACCCTAATTAACACGGTAAAGTGTAAATTTTGTATCAAATATATAATGTTATTATCAGACAATACGCTGAAGAATTTGGCAGCATTAAACTAAATTTGGAAGTAGGATCCTCTGCAAGCAGGTACAAGTTTAAAGGGTTTACTTGGTTATAACAACACAGATTTTCTTTCCTATAGGAGTATATATCATTGTCATTACTTGGTTATAACAACCTATGTGACTGTTAGTTATGTCAGTGCACTAAGGATTATCAAATCATATATTTGGATTTGGTAATGCACTTTCTCCATCTTCTTTGGTTCGAAAAGAGTTGGGATCTCTTTGATCAAAATGTCTGCATATTGCAAGAACTTTAGACCAAATGGTGGAGCTAGAGCTGGATATTCTCTCAACAAGATCTCTGTTCTTGTACAGATATGTGAGTAGGAAAACAACAAGGCAGGTTGCTGTTATGCCACCTGTGATACCGAAAAGTGTCTTAAAACTTTGCAGAGAAATGGTGGTTGAAGCAGCCATTGAATCCGGCCCATGACACGTTGGATCGTTCATCCACGCTCTCTCAATTTTCGATAGCCTGTCATTTTCCGTCAGCTTAACTACTGCACGTGACACATCAGCAACCAACGGTGAGTGCTTTGGGAAAACCTGTTCATTTAGAACAACTTTATGGTTAGAGACATGTATGCATCAAATGTTTGGTTCTGATGTAAAAATGATGCTTACGTAGGCGAATCCTTTCGTGTGGTAAGTGGGGCCAACTGCTGTGTACCTATCACAGTACTTGGACAAGAAAAGCTTTGTGTATGACTTGACTGAAAAAAAAGCTGATATGCCACCATTTTCACTTCCTATGGACAAAGCCTCGTGGCTGTCCTCTGGAATGTCGTAAGCTCTGATCTTCGACTTGTCGAATCCCAGCTTTAGCAGTAGATCGGGAATGAAAGAGCCTTTATGATATCCCACATAGTATCCATTTCTAATTAGTTCCTTAACATCTGTAACGGCTGGTTGAAGCCTTTGTACAGTTAGTCTTGCTGAAAGACTAGCTGTGTAGGTTGAGCTAAGTATGAGGACAACAAACAACCAGACAACTACGACCAGTCGAGCTAGATTGCTCACTATAAGTTCCCCTGCAAAGTGCATGCAGCAAGCCATGAGTACAACCTGAGTGATCTTTCTGTTAATGAAGAAAGGAATAGTTGCTTACTTTGTGAAAATACTAATGACATCAAGGGAAAGTAGAAGATCATGCCAGCCTGTTGTGCAGGGGGGCCTCTGTAGGCAATGTTAAACCTGTGTTCAAGAACCCAGAGGGCCACACCAGTCAAAACGAATAGTGCTATAGCGGTTAGCCACAGTTCTTTGGTGAGGGGCTTCAAGAAAATCCAATCGTTGTTTTGATGATCGTATGTAATTGGCACTAAAATGTCGACTCCTCCTTCTGCAAATGGTAGTGTGAAATCAACATATTCCGATCTTTTGGACGTGATTGTAATGTCCCCCACAGCAGCATCATAGTTCTAAAACAACAGAGAATAACACGAAAACAATGTCAAAACACATAAATAAACGAAACATCTGGGATGTGAGTTATTTTACCTGAAGATGAACTTGATAGGCTAGATCATCATAGCTCCCTGCGCTCGTACCATCAGGTTTTTCAAATGGGACATACTCATATGGGACAGCATATGGTAGTGCTGCCATAACAGCATCAAACATATCTATGTAGCATCCTGTAACTTTAACAACATTAGTTTGAGGATCTTTTTTGACTTTCACAAATTCTGGGAAACCTGGTTCTGCTGGCACTCCAACCCTGAGTTTCTTGCCACTAATAGGAACCTCCCATCCCTTTGGCACAACTGTAGAGTCTCCGGGAAATATAACACTCTTTAATTTTCCATCTGAAAAGGTACTGGAATTCATGCTGTTTTCACTGACAGTTCCCTTTGGTGTCCATATTCCTACTTCTCTTTCCCCCCTTCCAACCACATTTAGTATTTGAAAGGATGATGGCTCTAATTGTCCATTAACCAGATGAAACTTTCCACTAAGTCCTTCAAATGTGACATCTGAAATGGCCTCCAGTAGTTTATGACCTGTTGGTGACATTTCAGTACTAAATGGATTAGTAGAATTAGAAATACTTGTATTCTGCAACAAACTTGTCTCTCTAAATTGAACTCCTTCGGCCACCATAGCCAATGCCCACATAGTATCGTATGCCCACAAACCGTACAGACTAAGATGTGCTTCTAAAATATCAGGATTATCGTGAAGAAACTTCCTTTTCCACCTCGCAGCAGTAAACCTCAGTTTCTCAGATATTGGAATCAGAGGTTTTACTCCAAGAACACCTTGCATTGTCTCAATAACATTTGGGTCGAGCCATTGTAGCAAATCCATTAGCTCACTGGTCACTATCCACGCATAACCTTCTACCATCATTCCTGCTTGCTTCACCTTTGGAAAGAATCTTGAGGCAAGAGAACGTGATATATGCACCACAAATACCCTCGTTTGCATGGTTTTCATCTTATATAACTCTTTGAGCATAGTGTCATCTGTTGCTGATGGAGGGATGATGCCTCGATATGTAATGCGAGCATTGACTTCTTGAAGTGCATTAGAGAGAGTTGGAATTATGCCATGGCCATAATCTGACTCTTCGTGCAGGATAACAACTTGGCTCCACTGGAAGTGTTCAACAATGGCAGCAATGGCATTAACTTGGTATGAATCGCTGAGAGCTGTCCGAACAAAATAAGAAGTTGGAGAATAGAGAGCAGGACTTGTAGCTGAGAAAGAAATGATTGGCACATTTGCTCCATGTCCAAGACCTATCAGAAAACTTGCTTGCGCAGATTGTTGAGGACCAATAATTGCATCGACCTTCTCATCCTTCAATAAACTCAGAGCTGCATATGCAACACAGATGAATTAAAGCAACTATAACACAGAGAGAGAGAGAGAGAGAGAGAGAGAGAGGGTTGATACCATTAGCTGCAGCATCAATTACTCGTCCCCTCGAGTCCTTAGCATGAAGCACAACGTTAGTTGTGTGATTGGTGTTGACTGAGTAGAAATCGGAGAGAGCAAGGGACATGCTTGTCCATCCTATACGGCCTATGAGGGTATCCAAATCAAGAACTACACCAACTTGAAAGGTGGTATTCACTACATCACTTTGTGCATTGCAAAAAATCACAAGTAAACTGAGTAGTAAGACAAATAAAGTAGTTGAGAGAATCATGGCAATATATTTCCGGTTTTAGTAATACTACTCATTTAGAATGCAATGCAGTTTATATAAAGTATGCCGTTGAGGCTCTGTGATGTGTAGGGTCAAGGGTGTTGAACTGGTAAAAGTCCACACTGCTTAAACTATATTTTTTGTGAAGTCATAATATGCTTTGCGTTAGTCAATCTGTAGAACTTCGACTTCAAGATACTAGACTTATCTAAGTTCCAATATTTTAGGATTTCCAAGAATTTCTGATTATACATACATAGCCTAGTTGCCATTTTACGACATATAGTTTATATCTCCGAACAACTGATTTGAGAATCTTTGCCAATTCAAAGGCTTATAAAACAATATGATATGAGAGAGAGAGAGAGAGAGAGAGAGAGAGAGAGAGAGAGAGAGAGAGAGAGAGAGTCATGTGAAGCTCATCATTATGGGGATTCTCAAAGTTCCAGTAAATTGTATTGTGGTGCAAGTTGTCTTGATTGAAAAGCCAGAAATACAGTCGGTTTTACTCCAAACTGAGTCAGAATTGAAGCCAATCTATGTGGACTTTGTACGTGCATTCACCAAATATTTCTGGGGTTTAACTAGTCAATTACTCCCAAAGTCCAGTTGCTGCTTCACCATGAAAAGTGAAAATGTTCACAAACTTGTAATTTCATCCATTAATTAATTAATCTATTATCTATTTATACTGGAAATATTCTGAAGGATTTGTCTCGTGTACTACGAGCCATATGACCAAGTACACATGCAAATACATATTCAAATTCTTCCTTTGCAAGCAACCAATATTAAGTTTTCCTCTGTCCTGAAATACCATTGCAAGCAACCCTGATTGAAAAATAATGTATAGGAACAATTGCTAAATACACAAACATTACAGCAAACTTACTATATACTGCTATTTGTGAGATGCTGTTTCTGGTTCTGTACGTATCCAATGTGTATCTCACCGTATACTACTCTCATACATACATTATAAAAGGAGACACTGTCACCACCACATTTTGATTATTTATGCATTATACAAACTAACATACCTAATATAAGGTTATATGGCCAAAAGAATGCAACTCTATCTCCTAATGAGTGTAAAAACTTGATGCAATTACTCATCCGTGTTATTTGATGGTATGAAACAGCAAGGATCTTGAATCAGATTATAACTTTTCTGTTTGAAATTACATAACAGAGCGTGTAGCTTTAATTTAGCTTCTAATCACGGAAAACATTGTACAGAAATATTTCTTAATTTAAAACTCAACATCCTATCAAGTCCACAAGTGAGATTTCCAAATCAGATCCATTATCTTTATCTAGACAAGTAGCACAGCATTGATACAACCGTCATTCTCTGGATTGTTCGTTACTTGAGCATACTTCCCTGCATTTAAAACATAACAAACAGTTCATATACATTATATTATAACTTCATAGAACTCATCTCCTTTAAAACAAAAGCATGAGAAACAGCACAAGGACCATCATACCCCATACAACTTTTCCAGCTGGTGTGACTAGACCAAGTTCACTGACATTCACCTATATGCACCAAGAAAGTAGATGCTACATGATAAGCATTTAACATTAAGATAAAGAGTATATTATTGATGGACTGGTTAAGCTGTAAGCAGTAATTACCTCAATTATCGTTCCTTTGGTCATAACTCCGAGAGATGTATACATGGGACCATTTGGATTTTTCTTTACACCAATGATCTCTAAATTGAATGTACATTTAAGCTCTGGGTGAGTCACATGGGCTTTAGTGAAGCGCAACCCCGATGGCCGGATGAACCGCTCATATTTGGGTGGTTTCCTCGTAAAACTTGGTCCCACGAATGTAGCCTTTGTAATCATCCTCTTCCACTGCTTGGCTGCCAAGTTGCGACCAAATATAAATCATTAAACTACAAACATAGTTAAGTGAAGTAACTTGATGGTAGACAAAATAGGACACTATCAAGAATTTTTTCAGGCACAGCTGTCACCAAGTCAGAACCAAGATAATATCATGTAGTCAGGATACTTACTTTTTCGTTTACCAGATCTGATCACCCTAAACATTTCATCTTCAGCAACAGGTCTGACCTACAAAGTCAACAAGAATGTCATTCAACTTGCCCTTTACAGGTAGCAAACCACTTGGTAAATTAAAGGATGCATGGACATGGATAAGAATGGAGTGCAACTTCCACAAAAGCTCAAAGAAAACAACACAGTTTAAAAATGATTTAACATATTGTATAAGTAATTATCTTAACGCATGCAGGGGGGACTTATAGAAACATCAAAGCAAATACAAAGAACAAGAAACTCTGAAATTCTATTGATGTGATTTCTGGATTATGTACAGAGAAAAAAAGTCTTTAACTTTAACAAAGAAATGCACAGAAGTGAAAGTTGCATTTAGGTGAGGCAGTTTCTAAAACTAATGAGAATCCACTACTATGTGAGAAACAAGTTAGATACCAAAATGCTAAGTACACTATTTGATCTCTCAGATACACCACCCACAGAAACATATTTTGGTTTCATTTTGGTTCAGTAAACAAGCAAAGTGGCTTATTAGAAATCAGTTTCATATCCACAGTGAATGATGCAATGAATTTATAAGGGACGCATATCTTTACATGATATGTTTAACAATGAGTCTGATTAGGCTGAGTTTCATCTTAAAGTCCCACACAGAAGGCAAACTGCAAGGACAACCGAAGTAGCTCGCATGGCTTACCTTGGGCAGAGGCACCTCCCATTTCCCAGCTTTCTCTTTCCTCTTTTGTTTTATGGTGTTGCTAAGCACCTGCATGAAGAATTAGATTAGTTGCAGCAACATCTAAAAAAAAATCACCTTTTAAAAAACAGTTCAACAAAGGGATACGGACTAAAGAAACCTAGGAATATGAGACTACCTTTGCTCTGGTTGTCTCATCACGATCTAGAAGATATGCAGGAATAGCACCTTCACGGACATTATCATCAACCTTGCGCCTTGTTGATGACTCATCATGCATCGCCAATCTGCAAGGATAACATGAAAGTGAGCATAAGACACAAGTTAACATCATTCTAATATGTTACAAATTGATCTTCAAGTGACAGATAATGCTCAATAATCTGTGTACCTTCCATAATGTGAATCTTTTTAATTAACAGTCATTATTTTCTTCCAGTCATGATATTTGATTAAGATTCACATTGTTTCAACTTTAAGAGACCAATCATTTTTATTGGGAATCTCCATCTCCTCAACCATTCTTAATACAGAGGAAATCTAACATTTCACTCTAGAAAACGTGAACCAATATAAATTTCTAAACCGCCACAAAACAAATATACATGTGAAGAAATTAAAATAACTAAATTTTGTATGCATTTTCACTTCGAAAAAAGTATACAGTAGTCATCCAACTTCTACATCAATGACATGTGAACACCAATAAAATCAGATGATTTCTCTATTTTATTAGAAGACCATAGAAGCACTCTGAGTTGAATCATGAAGTGTGCAAACATACAATAAAAAATCAAAAAGTCTATAATAATGGCAAAAGAATCATACGTTTTCTTCATTAGCGCCTTTTCAGCATATCTCTTCTTCGCAAACATCTTACCCTTAATACCCAGGGCCTGCTCAACACAAGTTAGTCATCGTCAATTTCAGTCACATTTTTCTGCACAAATTATAAAGAAAAGCGAAACCAAGATAAAAAAAAAATAATAATAATATATATATATATATATATATATATATATTCAACCTTTTGCGCCATTTCAGAGCGCTTGTGAACTTCACGAGCCTCCTTCTTACGTTTGCGCTCGAAGTGATCATGGCGGTAGCCATTCCTCTTCCTGTGTAGCTCTATGTAATCTCCTTGCGGCTGTGAATAGTAATTTGCATTAATTAGAACTCCACAACTAAAACATGTAAGAAACAAAAGTATTTTTTTCAAGTAGAATAATAAGAGTGAAATCAGAATGATACCATTTTGGATTTTATTTTAGAATTTCAGATCGATGTTTGGAGAAGATACGTCGATGAAATTTTAAAACCCTAGCTCTCTATTGAGGGCAGAGGGGTTTTAGAGAGAAAGAGTTGAATGAAGGAAAACTGGGTTTAAACTGAATACAGGCACACTATTGGGCCATGTTATGGGCTTATCATTTAGAAGAGTCCAAAATTTCAAATTCAGAGAGGATAGGCTTCTCTGGCCCATTAGTTTAAATTCAACTTCTACACTATTTTGTGCAATTTCTTATTAAATTTTTGCCAACTTTGGATAAATAATTCAATGCAAAATGTTCATTATAATATCTTATAATTTAAAATAATTGAGAAAAAAATAGTATCTTGTACATTTAAGTCCGAAAAAACATGTTATTTCAAATCTTTTTTTTTCCTTTGTGTAACATTCATATGTGTATTATATAATGTATCAAATATGTAGAAAGAAATAGAACTTCAAATTATTTTCGTTCTCACCATGTACCCTCTATAAATACCTATTTTGATGATATATTTAGCAAATATGAACTTACTTTGTAGGTGATGTGGTATACAGTTCCGTTCTAATAGAGTATATTCATTTTCCATATTTATTAGAATCTCAATTTATAAAAAAAAAAAAAAAGAAAGAAATTATTAAGAGAGAAAGTCATAGGTCTCAACAGCGCTTTTAGTTAAAAAGAAAAATTAGGCAGCTACATACACGCGATTCTTCTTCCGCAGACTTTCGTTATCATCATCTTAGCATCTCTGAACTCGCAGAGTCTAAAGCAGAAATCTATGTGATGTACTGAAATTCAACGAATTCTTCTTCAACAGTCAAATGATTCCGCACGCTCAATGTCTAACCTCTAATCTTCCACCTTCGATTCTCCCCATTACCCATTTCTCCAAACCGTTGGTTGCGCACTCTGGACCCAGAAATAGGGCCTTTTTTAAGCCGTTGAAAACTGACAGATTCAGGATTCCGCCATTGAAATGCTCAGTTTCTGTAGTTTCAGAGCCACCCCATCTGGAGTTGAGCATCAATCACAAGCCTTCTCCAGCTGAGGTTTCGAGAACTATTGTGGAATTATCCTCCGTGGCCACCCTTTCTACTTTTTCTCACGATGGCTCGCCTTTGGGCTTCGGCGTTCGCTTTGCTGTCAATTCGGATGGGACTCCGGTGTTGTGTTTCAATGACCTTGATAGAAGATTTTCTGCTGATAGGAGGTGTAGTCTTCATGTTCAGGTGCGTATTTCACTCGCTTAATAAGCCTTCATTTAAGAAATTTTCAATGTTGATAATGATGAATTGATGCTTTTTTTTTTTTTTTTTTGTGGTTTGGATTAATGTGAACCAGTTGGAGCAAAGCGGAGTGAGGACGCCTCAGTGCACAATATTAGGGAACCTCAATCAACCCGGAGAAAGGATGGCTTTGAGGGTAAGATGAAATATTAATTCTGTTCTCTGTTGTTTCTTGAATTTTATGTGAGATGCCTAGTGTATTTAACAGAGATTGAACCTCAATCTCTGTTATGCCTTGATGGAGCAGAAGCTTAAATTTGACTTCTTAAATTGGTCGCAACATCCGTAGCTCCTTGATGTTATGCTATCCCATTGTATTGCCGAGTAAATTTTAAGATTAGTATAAAACTTGTAATCAATGTATTTATATGCAAATGCATTTCATCCTACTACTGATGATGTTATCACCTGCATGTTCATGCTATGGCCCATTGATGGTACCAAGGAAAATTGGAAATGATATTTACATTTTATATAGCTCATGAGACTGTATTGTCAAAAAAATTGTTTGAAACGGGGTCAACCACAAGTGAGAGAGATTGGCTATAGGGTTAACCATAGACTTTTCACATAATTTGAATTCTAATTCCTTGTTTTAAGTTCTTGTTTAACAGAGATTCGGTTCAGCATGGAAGAAGCGATTTAATGAGGAAGTGGAAGAAAGCTACATATATGTCCTTGATGTTGAACGAGTACTTCAGATAGAAGATTATGCTGAGGTATGGCTTATTTTCATCTAGAATTCTTATGAATCAAGAAAATTGTGGATAGATTTATGGAGATGACTGAATAATGCTGAGAACACTTCAGGATGGCGTATGGATAAGTTCATCAGAATATGCATCAGCTGAGGCAGATCCACTTCGAGACTGTGCAGGAAAGATTGTTGATGAGATTAATACTAACAGTAGAGAAGATGTTCATCGCTTCTGCAACATTTATGCGGATCTGGATTTCCAGGTTCATGCCCATTTTCAACCCCTTTATTTCTATATTTTGGTCTTAGCTTATTAAGTTTCCATCGTCTTTGAAACTTCTTTGATTGAAGGTGTATCTTACAGAAGTAGCAAGTTTGATTCTGTTATTTTTGCAATCATACCAGTGGAGTACAGAGGTTGCATGAAACATATACTAGCTTATACTTTGTAAATTGGGTTTCAAATGAAACAACCTTGAGTGGTTTGTGCATCCATGGTCGAAACAAAATATTAAAGGGAAAAGGTTCAAATAAGCGACTGATGTTTACTCTCAAGGTCATATATCCCACTAAAGTATTTTTTGGTACAAAAACACCATTAATGTTTATTTTCAAATTCATAAATAGCACTGAAATATTTTAAGGTACAAAAACATCACTAATGTTTATCTCTAAGCACGTATAACCCATAAAACCCATTTAAGATTTATTTATAATATAATATACCCATAATGTTATAAAATTAAAATATATATTTACATATTTTAATTTTTATTTCTTATTTGGACCTCATATCTTTTACATATTTTAGAACAAAAAAACTATTCATGAAAACATTAATATAATACCTTATTATATATATGTAAATATATTATTATTATTACCATTAATTATGATTATTATTATTATTATTATTATTTACATTTTTTTTTTACTTTTGAAGACTAAATAAACAATTAGATTGATTTGAAATATTTTTTTTTAATTATGATATTTTCTTTCACATAACATTTCATATGATATAGAGGTTTAAGTTGTATTTAAATTAAAAAATTATATCTTTAATATCATTGTGAAATTATTATTTCAAATAAATCTAGGTGTTTAATAGTTTTAATCTTCAAAAGTAAAAAAAAAAAATATATATATATTTACACATATATATAATAAGGTATTATATTAATGTTTTCATGAATAGTATTTTGTTCTAAATTTAGTAAAAAAATATGAGGTCCAAATAAGTAATTAAAATTAAAATTAAAATGTGTAAATATATATTTTAATTTTACAACAGTATTAATATATTATATTATAAATAAATTTTAAGTGAGTTATATGTGCTTAGAGGTAAATATTAGTGGTGTTTTTGTACCTTAAAATACTTCAATGATATTTATGAACTTGAGAATAAACATTAATGGTATTTTTATACCTAAAAATACTTTAGTGGGATTTATAAACCTAAGAATAAACATTGGTGGCTTATTTGAACCTTTTCCCAATATTAAATAATAGCCACTTTTGAATCCAAAAGTAGCTATCAAAACAAAATTAGCCTGAGATTTTGGGGATACTTTATTTTACTGGCTGTTGAATTCAGTGATCTGGAAAAGCAGATTGAATGAATACTTCACCAATACAGTCTTTTTTGCTTGTGAGAAGTGCAACTGTTGTATATTTTATTGCTCAGGCAAGGGTTTATTAAATGATTTACTTAATGATATTGGATAATATGGGCTATTGTTCCTCGCTTGCTTTTTTTAAAACTTAGATCTGAATTTCTCCATAACCAATTGATGCAATGGTCTCAACTGAATGGTTCGAGTCTATTTGATTATTTCACTTGGTGGCAATTGATTTGGTATTCTCACTCTTGTTAGGTACTGGATGCAAAGATGGTGTGGGTTGATCGACTAGGCTTTGATGTGCATGTGAGATCAGTGCAAAAGGATGTATATGAGGTTCGAATACCTTTCCCTAGAGAAGTGACAGACGTGAAAGGTGCCAAATCATCTTTCAATGGTATGTCTCAGATTGCCTGGGAAGTGGAGAAGAATTTCCATGTCCCCGAGTTCAACAAGGTCAAGCATCTGAAGAAGGTCACAGGAACTGCAATTCACACTTTTGATGTCAAATAATAAAAATTTCGAGGTTTTCTCATCCCTCTTATCTTATATTTTTGCCTAATTGTATATTTCTTTTTGAGTTGCGAGTCATTCTTGAGTTTTTATTGTCTAAACTAATATTATTTTCGGATGTAAAACGACCTACAAGTTGCTCGCAAATATGAAGTGTTGAGTATATTAGTTGGGTGGTTTTTCTCTTATTTGGGACCATTCCATTTAAGCATTGTGTATGAAACTTCTGGATAACCATAAGTTCCTTTTTTTACAATAATATCTGATATTATCCATAGTTCAACAAAGTAAAACTGTAAACAAGAAACATGTAAGTCCTAGCCCCCTGTAGTTATAGAACTAGGCATTAAATGATGCTGAATTTCCAGTACCTCAATCTTTTCCCGTTCTATGATTGTAATCCAGTTATAACGATGTATGCACCAAATTGTTGAAAATATTTGTGAGGCAGAAAAGAATTGTTCCTATACGCAGGACCCTGACTTGTGTGATCATTCCATTTTTGTCATCATCATCAGTTGATGCAACAAAAAAAACAGCACATAAACTAGAACACTCAGAAGTGTTAACCTCCTGGAATCCTCCCTGTTGAAAAGCTCTATCTCCCTGATAATATTCATCCTCCACAAAAGTCACCAACATGAGGGTACAGATGGAGCCTAAGAAGGCAACAAGAATTCTCATTTGAGCTGTAAAGCAATCATTAGAAATGAGATGTAAAGCCCAGAAACAAGAATGATGATTTGATGGAGAGCAGTCTTGTTGATTCCAAGAAATGCACCCTGATAAAACTGAGACAGATGCAAAAATGGTTACGTGTCATGCAAAGAGCAGTATGAAAGAAGGCAAATGCAAAAGAGATTTCCATTACCACATGGGGGATCAAATGTTGATGATTTCTTGTAACTCTCCTCCACTTTTCTGATTAGTGGGATGGATATCAAAGAGTGAAGAAAAACAAGAACTAAAAATGGAAAGAGGACATGAACAAAAAATTGAAGTATAGTTCCTTGTTCTTAATAGGAAATTGTATGTCTTTTCTTGTTATCCCTGATATGCTACTCATCGACGAAGATGAGAATGAAGCTGATTTTACATTGAAAGATGGAGGGCCTATGGCTTCGACTTTCTAGTTCTGCATTGGACAGACTGATTGCAAAGGTGTAAGGTATCTCTTCATTATTCACAATGTTGATAAAAGTTGCTTTGAAAACTGATTTAGTGTTTCTTCCTCTGTCTGACCACCTGTTATGGACTGGTTATGAATCCATGTTGAGACCCCCCCCCCCCAAAAAAAAACCAAATATTCATTTGGAAATACTCTCTCTCTCTCTCCCTCCCTCCCTCCCTCTCTCTCCCTCCCCGACACACACAAAACACAGAGGATGCTGCTTCTGCTTGGAAAGTTTAAACATCTACTTGCATAGTACTTGATGGTAATCACATACTATATAAACATTACCAGAACTATTCTGCTTACTAACGATGTAATTTAATAGAATTGGATAGTGGGGAAAGTATTATATACATTGTTAGTTCTAAAGAGAACAATTAAGCTTATAATACAATCACGCAGCAGCTGGGGTGGAGGATGAGAAGTGATTCATAGCAGCAGCATTCTTTATGCCAATCATATCTGTGCATTTGCTGCTACCGTACTTGCCAATCTTCTGTTGGAATAACGACCCAATTATATTCTCTAAGCTCTCACCTGTATACCTCACATGGTTTCCCATATCACTCTCGTGCTCTAACCAGGGCATAAATCTTTGCAGGTAGCTCTTATAAGGCGGAACAATGGCCTCAACTATCAGCTGACGCGTCTTCAATCTCAAGGCTTCATCGTACACTATCCATTTGGATTGTTTCTTACACATTTCATCAAAGGCATCACAGAATCCACTGATTCTCTTCTTCACCAGATTCCGATCAATGGCTCTACCCCCAGGGAACAGGATTAGGCCCTCTTCATGCAAAAACACCAACAGCTTTTCCCAACTCTCTCTCATGTACAATGCTGTGTAATACTTTGTGGATTCTTCGTATTCCCACAGCCAAGAATCCCCCATCAAGTCCCCAAGCTTGATTCCTCTTGTGCTGTTGAACAAGTACCAATGGTTATTCATCATAAACAGGTATGAAAGAGATGTGGTGTTGTAACTTTGAGCCCACATCTCCAAGTTGATCTCTAATGCTTTCATGATGCTGTGAATTTCATTGGAGACAACCCCGTCTTCAAATCTTACTTGGTTCCATACTTGATATATCTCCAGGACCCGGGTGAGAATTGATCTGTTCTCGTCTTCAAGAAGTTGATTGCAGTATTCAGAAACGAAAGAAACTAGCCTCGGAACATTCCCATCTGGTGGTGGATTAGATCCCCTTTGTAGCTCCACTTGTGCCAAGAGTTCCCAGAAAATCTCACAGGCCCCATTGACAACTTTCTTGACTAGAGCCCTTGTCTGGTTTTGAATCTTCACACAAAATCTCCCATCAAACATCTCATTGAATTCCAATCTTAGTCTGTCAAGTGTGGAGAAAACTTTCAGCAAACTCAATAGCTTGATAGCTTCTTTCTTGCATTTGCAAATCGAGCTACTGAAATCGAAGATGTCAAGAAACCCACACTGCATTGCAATCTTTGCAAAGCAATTCATCCACACATCTGATCCAAATTTCTGATACACCTCACTGCAAAGCCTGTACTCTTTCCAGAGCAGATCTCTCACCACAAACTGCATGTTCTTATCCCACTGATGAATGTATGCCTCAGCACTTAGAACACTATCAGTTTCAGACAACTGGATATCCATGTAATCCACATTCTGGGCCTTTATGGTGGCCCGAGCATTTGCAATCCGGGCCTGTGCATGAATAGTTGCACACTTTTCAAGCCGATTGTTTGCAGCCATCACCTCGTTGATGCCTTGCAATTCTTGAATAACGGGTGCTGGAAATAACGGGCCCTCAATGCCCGCCTCCTCCACCTCACAGTAGGGAAACGAATCTTCTGTCAAGAGACGACTGTATTCACCCTCCAGTTTGTCAAATGCAGAGGATAAAACCACCCTTCCTTCATCTTGGCAAAACGACTGCAATCCCACCAGAATCTTCACAACTTTAGCCACACGAACAAGGTGCCGATCATCATCATAATCAGCTGCATTGTTCTTCAGAATTCGAACCACATCTTCAAGCCACAAGATCACCAATCTGCAACTATCATCAAGAAGCTTTAGCGCCTCTTGGAGGCGTTTGATACTCCTGAGATAAGTGAACAAACCACTTGCATGAGGATCGGTCTTGAGTGAATCCTGAAGCTCAAAAACCAGGTCCAAAACCTTCAAAATAGCCGAAGCAGGGCCAATGGCTCGATCAAGATGATCTTGAATCTCATAAACTGCACATTTGCAAGCCATGTCTTTTAAATCAAGTTGCAGAGAGGCCAAATTATGGTGCGTCTCATTCAACCTTGAGCCAGTTCCATCAACCGCAACTGCTATATTTCTCGATATCTCTATGCTGCTCTTGAGAATATCTCTAGCAGCAAGAAGATCATCGAGTTTATGGGATTCTCCCATGTTGATCAAATGCAACAACTAATCATAGCCACAGAAAGAATATTGGGCGATATATGTACACCACAGAGTTGGTTTTTGAGGCACGTCACATAAAGAGTAGTCTACACACTGCCTTACCAAACATCAACAAATCCAAGTGAAAATTAGAGTACCAGATTCCAACCAAACTTTACTGCTAATGTAAGAATGGAAAGGCCAAATATCCACAACTACCCAACTATTCAATAACACATATTTCTAACCTGCATTGCACTCGTCTCATACTTACTTCTTACTATATTGGCTTGAGTAATGTCATGTTGGATGATGACTTTTTTTATTCTTCTCAATCTGAATTGCGATTAAACTTTTCTAGATTTGGAAAAAAAAAATATTGTTTGGTGTTTCTTTTCTCAAAGTTTGCGTATAAAATTTAGATGTGGATACAATTTATACGTATTAATTGTGGATGTTGATACGTTTGATGAGGATTTTTCATTTCATTTCTAATAGGAACAAGTATAGCCTCTCAAAGATCTTTTGCACATAAAACCACGATGTAGATATGAGTCCGCAAACGGCGATAATTGTTATGACAAAACCTTGGATTAGACCATCTGATTCTGTGACTCACAATCTCATCCAATATATTCCATCTTATTATAAAGTCAAAATAGATTTATATATATTTGAATCTTTTAAATGGAACTGTAATCCCAAAAAAAGCCTCAATTGTTGGTTTCAGTAATACTGGAAAAGAGAAACATTGTCTTGATTGTTCTCTAGATATATAAATTCAAATGTAGTCATGAACGATTTATATTGCATCAATCAACATTTGTTCAATAACATCCCTAAGAATATGACTTGTTCCTTGCTCGACCAGTGTTTTTAGTGTTGATTAGATGATGTTTGGATGAGCTTATAAGCTTCTCATAAGTATGGCTAAAATAAGATATTAAAAATTTATAAACTCTTTTGTTTTTTTTAAATAAGTGGATCTTAATTTATTATCAAAATAAAATCTTTATTTTTTCTTTAAACACCTTCAAATTCGATGATATAAACTACATAATTATCACCCCTAATATCTAATAAGTTCCATCATTTTATTTTGAACTATTTATTTTAAAACTAAAATTAAATAATTCTAAAAAATCTGTAAAAAATCTTTCAAATAAATTTAGCCAAAACATCCACTCGATGTAATTTTATAAGTTGAAGATCCAATAAAATACAAACACCATTCATGATAACTATGGGTGCCGACGCAGATAGTGACGGCGAAGAGCGTGTAAGGAACAGCGCGGTAACGTGTCAATGCTTTAACAGCCCAACACCAAAAAGTAGACCGCCTTTAAATAGCTAGCTCCTTGTGATCAGTACAAAAATATTATTCATTCCCATGAATACTAGTACTAGTGTTATTTCCATGGACAAGCTTAAGGTTGTTACGTTGGCGTTTCTTCTCCTCATAGTCTCAGTGAATGGGGTTGAAGAAGAAAAAGAAGAAGGTAGCAGCACAATAATAGATGCTGCAAAGAGGCTCTTTTCTCTACCCACCTCTTCAGATTATTCATGGACCTTCAAGTTGAAGTCACTCTTCCAACAACAATGGCGCCCTTTTTCTCCTCCTAACTTAGAGTAAGCAATAATAGAATATATATACACACACACACACACACATGGTGTCTCTAATAAATCTACATTTGTTTGGTGTTTTTCAGTTTCCGGGGAGGCAGTGGTGGAGTTGGGGATGAAGAGGCGGCAGGGACAGTTAAAGAGGCGGTGATGAAGAGCTTGGATAAGAGCAAAGCAACTGTTGAAGATTCTGCTAAATCTGCTGCTAAATTTACTGTCGACAACACTCTCAACAAGCTCAAGAAAAGCTTGCCCCAACACAAATCCGGATTACAAGATCGTGAAGAAGCAGAACTTTGATCCTCTCTCACATCACACCACCATCGATCTAATAGGGTGAGAGAGAGAGTTGTGTGTGTATTGTACAGGAAATATTTCATTTCTTCTACAGTTCCTTAAGCTTTTATTCTCTTCCTTTTGCTATTTTTTCCCATTTGAGTAATGAAATATGGCTACAATACCAAACCTACATATTATTAATGAGGCTGCGTTTCCTGCCTATGCCTATTATTGAAATTGAGATTTAAAAAAAAAATAATAATAATAATCACTTAAGTAAAAACATAACACACCAATTATTGAGAAAATGATAAAATGCAAGAATATACACTCCTCAATTGGTGGGCCCAGAAATACAACTTCTTTGCACAAAGTCCATTCTTGCTTTGAATTCATAGTCAAGCATCCAACCAGCACAGTAATGATGTAAAAGATAGGAAACAAACTCAAAAAACTTCCAATGCTTGCTGCATGCCATCAATAGCTGCTGCATTTCATTCAAGCTGCAATCATGAGACTAAAACATGTTACTTGATCGCACCATTATCCCGCTTCATGATAAAGGCATCACCTTGGATTGCTAATTAGTTGTCTGGACAACACATTTAGAAGCTCCATAAATATATTAACTTAACAACACCCTTCCTCCTCTTTTCAGGTCTATCAGAGAGTTCATAACTCGACAATATGTTTCAGAAAATTCAAGATTTACTCATATCCATGTATGATGCCTCTGCAGACTTCTATTTACCTAAATCTAAATCTCCAATCCAACATATGGGTCATATCATCATACCATATGTTCCATAGAAATTAGAATATTACCACATACATTCATTAATTTGGTTCTATCCTATTAAGATCATAATAAAAATGCTTTAAGTTAAGCACTCAGAGTTCACCCTCACTATATGTGACTGACATAGAACACCAGTGGAGTTCAATAATACAGATTGATAGTGTAAATTGATCATTTTTTTTCTTTATTCGATATTCATGCAGTCCCGCCATGTTTATTGTTACGAAATGTACTACAAAAACCAGCATCAGAGTGCAGCTTGAGTACAAGCCCACCACAACTCTGCTCAAGAAAAATAACAATTGATTTGTCTGTTGCAGCATTGAATTGACCTAACCTCCCTACTACAACTTAATTTTTCCTAATTTTAATAAAAATTGTAGAGGCAATACTACTAAGTCCTATTGACTTATAAATGCAAGATATTTAAGGCATGGGATTAAGAACCAAACCAACAATCTTAAAAAAAAATCAGTTCCTCAAATGACGCAACATGATGTAATTACAAGACATGCTTCACCTCTCAGCAATCAATATACGCAAACACTTGAACAAAAATGATCATCAAAAGTGGAACCGCACTGATGGTGATTAGATGATGACAACCTTTAAATACTAAATCATTGTTACTGTTCCAGATAGTTCAGCATAATGGAATTGTCAGACTTTTGGGCTGCGGTTCACCAAAAGTAATGGCTGAGATTAATTCTGAGACACATGGTTGTGGGATCATCTAAAAGGAATCTATCTTCAACAAGAGTTAATTAAGAAGACAAATATGAAATGATACCAGGAATGTGCCTAGAGGAATTCGGAAAGATTATTCAAAATTCTAACTGTTTTTCAGCACTGATCAAAAGGTCTGATTTTAAATCACCAACCACAGTTTCCTCACGAGAATGTCAATAACAGCATCCAATTCATTTTATTATTTCAAAAGAAAGGGATTTCTATCCAGGAAACAGGTAAAACAACCAAAGCCATAGTACATTGCAAAGTGGCCCCAAAAACTGATACTTCAAACGAACCCATTCCACAATTGCAAAAGTTAGATGATGTTCTTCGCAGACAGATGCAGGGATACCAGATCAAAGTTCCTTAAAATTGCATAAGATGAAACACTTCCACAATAAAAGACGCAGCATAATTTGAGAGAAAAACAAATAAAACAAATTGATTGGGGGATAGGCTAAAACATGCGACCTTGGAGATGGGATCAATGGGCGCCGTGATCCTTGGCGTGCTGCTGGTGCTCAAGGTGGCGGCGCTCCTCAGGAAGGGCGACAAGGTAGGAGAAGAGCATTCCGCCGAAGCAAATGTGATAGAGAGGGTCGATGGAATCGGTCTCGATGTATTTGGCGTGGTAATTGTCAAGGCCACGCTTTACGCTGTTCTTGACGTAATTAATGGTGAACATGGGCTTCAGATACCCGGGCAAATCCCTCACCTTCAAACCTTTCACCTCGTTGTAGAAGCTCCTCATCGCCATTTTCCTTTTCGATTGCAACAATGGCGTCTCCAACCCTAAATTACTGATTTTCTTCTCTTTTGATTTTCTTTCCTTTCAGTTTTTCCCCCTTTCCCTCGTCCTTTCGTTTTATTCGGTTTGGGCCCTGCACATAAACATATTGATGTTGAAGGCTCTCATATTTCAATATGTTGGCAATTTACACCCAAAAGATAAAATTTTAGCATATTAGTCCCCTCAAAATTTCTCAGTTTCTTATTCTGTTACATTTTGTTATAGTATTATATTAGTAACCATCGATGCCATTTTACTTCACACATTTTTACTGTGACTAACGTGCTCTTAATGGCAATGCACCCTTCTCCTGCCTCTTTTCCTATATTTCTGTTTTTCAAAAGTTATTTTATTATAGATGAACACGAGTTAATCCTTTTTTAATTGTGATATAAGAACATACTAAATTGTTCACTTCCAAAAAAAAAAAAAAAGTGAATTATTGACATGATAATGATGAACACAATGCTGGTAAAACAGTACAACTCCCTAGAAAACTGGTACAACTTATATGATTTGCTAACATATATAACGGTCGTATAAATAAATGAATACCACCATAGAGAGTACCATAATACCAAAAAAAAAAAACCATAATCTATTTTGTATTAACAATTGACAATGCACCCACTTATTACCAACCAAATAAAAATAACCAAAATGATCTTGTCAGATGAAATAAGAAAGACAATGATGATAATAACAAATTAACAAATGATAGTGTGCAAAGACATTATAGATACATAGACCATATTTAACATGAGCAAATCAAACCTTAGTCCCTGTGAAAATCCTCAGACCTACTACTCTGCCTCATCTCACTTTCTAAAGAAAGGAAGAACAAAACTAACATGTTTTTACTCGCATCTGAATGGATAGCAAAAAAAAAAAGGCATGATCCACGAAGGCTATACGTTCTTCACCGGGTTTCATCCTCAAGGTTGCGGAAGCCAGCTGTCAAATCCTCATGAAGCTTGTTAAATTTTGTAACCAACGCTTCCTCTCCTTCTGCTGGATCCTCGAATTTCTGAGAACTGCATCATATGAGAGATGACAGATCAATCAGGTGTTGAGCTGAAATAGGAGTTCAGTAGGATACAATGCACAAAATTCTCAACATTCTCTATAACATACACCAAACGGTAAAACAAATCTCCCAAACGATGCTTTATAATGGTGTAGCTTATCTTCTGCCCATCCATACCAGCACCTCGCTCCACTGCCTGCATGTGTAATCACATTTAGTTGAGTTTCTAGCTACCACCAATAGATGAGAACATGGGGGAAGACACAAATTCTAAAGGACATGCATTCGGTTATTAACACAATATCACAATGCATCTGATACTTTGGAAGAGAGTATAATAAATCAAATATGAAATTTGATCACATCTTTTTTTGTTCCTTTTTTTATTTTGGGGTGGGGGGAGAGGGGGTTCATAGGTATATTTATGATAAATCAATTCTTAATAATAAACAAAATGAGGATAAGGAACAGAACAGGCGCCTGCAACTTTACCTGATTAGCCAAATTGTAGAAATGAATAATGTTCCGCATCATCCAAACTGACTTGTAGAAAGGGCAATATTTGTCATATCTGTTGCCAATGAAGAAATGCAAATATCATCAAAAAACTCAATCATCTATGGAGAGTAAACTCAATCATCTATGGAGAGTAAACTCAATAGGCAGGCACTTACGGAGTAAATGCATTTTGAGCAAGATAGTCCTCCCTCAAGAGCTTTGCTGTTTCCAAGGTAATTTTATCTGACTCGGCTAAGGCATCTTTTCCAACTAGCTGCAAGCATCAAAATAACAGATTTTATCACAATCTTGTACAAGATAAATTGTCAGTTAGTTGGTTAAGCATTCCATTTTATTCCCTCAAATCTAAAGTTACACCTATTTCATTAGAACCATCTAAACATTTATCGGAATAAGATATAATAAGTTCTCGTACATCTACAGAAGTTCAGGGATTAGAATGGATTAGGTTGTATCACATTCATGAGTGAATATCAGCTTCACTGAGAGATAAAAGAAAAGGTCCTTTTCTTGCCAATAAGAATATGTGGCTAAGAGAAAGGGCCTTTTCTCAATACACTTTAAGTAGTCGCATGGGAAGTAACAAGCTATCTGGTGGACTCAACCACTCAAATCAATCTAAACTCCCAACAAACACAATCTTTGTGGATGTAGATTTGAATAACAGCCTATAAGAAATGCAAACAGACAGGCATTGGGAATGAAAAATAGAGAGTACATTGCCTTCGCTTGTTAATGGCTTCTTTTTCAGCTTTTTTTCGCAGTGTTGTAAGAGGAGATACAAGCTAAGCCACTAATAACAAGCGATAATTATGTACTCATGGCCACCAGCCATATAGAAGAAAAGTGACTCCCAACTAGCAGCTTACTATTTCTCCTCTCTAACGTAGGAACGAGTATTCAAACCCAATAGAAACAAATACCTGCACAATTTCATTCAAATCATCCTCTCTCTGCAGCACTTCACGAGCTTTAGTCCGGATATTGATAAAATCTGGATCAAACTTCTCATAAAAAGATTCCAGTGCCTGGATGCAAGAGCATCAACATGTGAAATTAGTAACTTAAGTAAGCGGAATATATATGCAGAGATACAAGTCTGGATAGTCTTTAAACTTAAATGGGCATGTATATGAAGAAATAAAGGGATATAAACAATTATGCCACCTTGACATAGCACTTGAGCAATAAAGTCCTCCAACATTATTATGATTCAAAAATGTCACCATGGTCACAAGCATAGTCGTGCATGATCACTCGTGACCATGGGTGGCCATTTTGAAGAAAAATATATATTGGATGGTTATTTTGCAAATGTGAGGGTGCCAAATTAGCATTCATCCAAAAGTCCCAGAAACAAATCGTACCCCTGAATATTTTGAGTAAGATATAAGCCAGTTTACAGAAGGAAAATGTTTCCTCTGTGCCAATTTTTTGTCCAGACCCCAGAAAACCTGAAACATGAAAAACAATAATGAGTATAGCCTGGTGCAAAAAAAATAAAAATAAAAAGAGTAGCCAAGCTGTTTATGTTATTGGAGTTTTACCTGAACAATACTGAGTGTGGCAGAGGTAACAGGGTCTGAGAAATCTCCTCCTGGAGGAGATACAGCACCAACAATAGTGACACTACCAGTTCTTTCAGGCCCACCAAGACATTTAACTTTACCGGCACGCTCATAGAAGGATGCCAAACGTGCTGCTAAATAAGCAGGATATCCACTATCTGCAGGCATCTCAGCCTGCACAAGAGAAATGATGCTACTTTTTTATCACAGTAAAAGTATAATCTCATACTAGTTTCCTAGTGATCACAAATATCTGGAGCAATGAAATAGATATAACATCTTCATCTAGGTAAAAGAAAAAATATGGAACAAGAATAAGAAGGGGGAAGAATACTGTAACAACTGTGAATGAGAAGAAGAAGAGGCAGAATTATCAATCTAAATCAATAAAGCTTCAGTCATTAATACATAAATGGTTAAAGCATTGTGTTTATCAGCATATGTTTTTCACAACAATAAGCTATGCTTCATTTTCCAGTCATCATGAAGTTCAAGACCATTGAGGTTTTCGTACTATTACAGTGCACAAGGCAGGTTTTCCTAGCATGGACAAATTATCAATGGTCCAAAAGGATAAAGGCCGAAAGATTTTAAAAGAAGATAGACCCCTACCACAGAAGCGAAATGCAATAAACCAATCATCAGGATCATAAGAAGCAATCTTAGAAAATATACCAGTCGACCAGAAATTTCACGCAATGCCTCTGCCCATCTAGATGTAGAATCTGCCATCATACTGACATTGTAACCCATATCTCTAAAATATTCAGCTATGGTGATTCCTGGAAATCCAGATAAAGATAATTATTAAGATCCATATGACATAAGATCAAATAAAATCACATTCTTTTGCCAAACTGATCTGCGCATAGGATTACCCATGCACATGTCTTATTAGATTCAATTAGAAAAATATCATCACCTGAAGAACTGAAGTTAGATGGTCAAAGATTCAGCAAATATATTTTCATTTATTTTAACCAGAATGACAAAAACTTATGAACAAAATTACTCATATTAATCAATTACAAAGCCAACAAACTGTTGAAGAATAAGAATTGTCTCTGAACCAACAACTATGAATAATCTCAATCTCAGTGTCCATAGGGCTATAAGAGCACAGTTCATACAAAAGCCACAGTATTCTCCGGTAACAGGAACATAAGCTGGTGCTTTCAGAAAAGGCACCTGTTTAAAGCCATATCCTATTTTAAAGACTGAAAATAACAAACAAAACCAAAGTGGTGGTGGGAGCCGATCACTTGAGAATAGCAAAACCTCATACTTTTGAACAAGTGTTGCAGGGTTGCCAAACATAAAATAAAAACTGTTATGGGTTTCTTTCAAATGTGTTCATGTAAATATAGTTGTATTTATTAGCGCATGATGTAATTTTGACAAACATACATGTATCACTGGAAATAACGATTCAAAATAAATCTTGAAAAATATATCCAGCATTCTTCATGTGCATGTATACTCAATAGCAAGTTAGGTTACCCGTGTAAATTGAAGCCTCACGAGCAGCCACGGGCATATTAGAGGTGTTAGCTACCAGTGTCGTACGCTTCATGACAGATTCCTCCCGACCATCAGGTAGGGTCATAGTCAATTGAGGGAAATCCATTAGCACCTATTGTTGACATCTAGGTTAAACATTTAAGAGACATCACAAAGGTACAAAGCTAATCGAGAAAAGAAAGCAAACTATGTACCTCTGCCATTTCATTTCCTCTTTCTCCACAACCAACATAAACTACAGTGTCGGAGTTTGAGTACTGCATTTCATAGAAGTAGAATAAAATAGGGTTAGGAGGCAATAAGTTGAAACCAGTTATGGCAGACGAAATTACCAACAAATTGAAAAACCTAATGAAACTAAAATGGACGTCACCTTGGACAGAGCCTGACTAATGACTGTTTTTCCACAACCAAACGCACCAGGAATGGCACATGTACCACCAAGCACAGAGGGAAATAGAGCATCAAGAACACGCTGATTAGAACAGAGAAATCAGTTTCGGCGACATCCCATAAGGTAAACAGTACACAGCTATAAGAACACAAAAGTCGAAAAAATTAGTCATCCATAAACAGTTACCTGTCCAGTCAAGAGGGGCGTATCAGCGGCAAGTTTTGAAGCCACAGGCCTAGGTGTACGCACAGGCCAAGTCTGCCAATAAGGAGGAATATCGAATTGAGGTTCTCTTCATTATTATTCTTAGATTTTTTCGCTTGTTCAACAATATTTAACCAATCATCAATATATAAAGATAATATACAATGTGAAGGCTGACCTGTAGCATAGTGAACTGTTTTTTGACCCCTTGAAATTCAAGCTCAAGGACAGTGTCCTGAAAAAGATCAGCTAATTAAGCAACTTTTGCCTTGGAAATATTACAAGGTTCTGTACACCAGGTTCCACAGGCATAGATACAAACCTTCAATGAATAGTGACCAGCTGGTGCAAGGTAGGTTATCTTCCCCATAGCATCAGGAGGAAGTCCAACATGATGTTCCATTAAACTGTTCTCAAATACAGTCTGCGCAAAGAATCAGGGTAAAAAGATTAAAAAAAATTGCAACTTACCCAGCAATAGTGTCATTAAAAAATTTCAAATTTTCGACAGATAGTAATAGTTTTGTCAAACTTACAGCATATAAGTCACCACTCGTCAAAAGGTCTCCCTCTCCTACCAATGATATCATAAACAATTATAAGGATGCCATAGAGATAAATTTCTCAGTTGAATCTATAAACCCACTTTAAGTTAATGATTAATTTTTAATGGGATGGATTTTAGGCACCTATTTTCTTTGGCTGAAATTCCCAAAGAGTATCTTTGTCAAGTGCTGGGACAGATACACCACGAGGAATGTAGACATCTCCAGATTTTATAGCAATCGTTTTTAGAGGCCTCTGCATCAGTTTTAACACGAAAGAAAAGAAAGAGACGTTAGTAAGCAACATTGATGGGATGAAGGCAAAAAATAATATTTTAAAAAAGCAAAGCAATTAATTCTGAAAAGTAGGAGGAGAAATGTACAAACCTGAATACCATCAAAGATATTGCCCAAAATTCCAGGACCCAATTCCACTGATAAAGGCTGTAAAAGTTGGTTGATAAGTACGCGAAGCATTTTGAAATCCAAGATAAACAAATGTCAAATGTTAGAAATCAGAGATGTATCAAGATAGTAACCTTGTGCGTACGAAGAACAGGATCATTCACCGTCAGCCCAGCTGTTTCCTCATATACTGCAATAAAAGGTCAAAATAACTTTAGAAATCATCAAGCTTTCATATTCAATTTGTATTCTGGAATATGAACAAAGAGAATAGGTAAAAAATAGACTGTTTGCTTTTATTTAATGCTTTGAAGCAGTACATAGGGTCTGTTCACCTTGGCTGGAGTATGATAATGCTAAAGAGTCTCATAAAGGATTTGGTGTTCATATGGGTTAAAACTTAAAACAGTGTTTGGCTGGTTAAAGAAACTCTAACCTTGAATAGTGGCAGAATCTCCTTCAAGCCGAATAATTTCGCCAATAAGGTTGTCGTGCCCAACACGAACTAATTCATACATAGCAGCTCCTGCCATTCCATCTGCAATCACCACTGGTCCTGATACCTGTGGAAAAGAAAATTCATATGCAATCAAACTAAAATTCTATAATGCTTTAATATGTATCAAATAAACAAAACTATTTTATCAGCAAGTAGTTTATCCCATAGAGGGATAATTATTCCCTGGAGGTTGCCAATTAATATATATCCTCAATAGCTCTCAAGATATGGGATGACATTATCAGAAAAGCCTCCATGGTATGGAACATGTAAAATATGCTAAGGACTTGGAAAAAACTTCCTTAAAGAACTTGTACAAGTACAAAGTTTAGCCAAAAATCATTGTAAATATGGAGAAAACCATTAAACAGCTTGATAATGGTGAAAGAATATTGCGCATCATTCTTTCTTTGCCCCAAACCAATTCAAAAATGAAACTTGCTACTAAAGTCCAAATAGAGTGGCATATAGATGCAATGACATAAATGTGTGTTGATAATGTCAAAAATGAAAACTAAGTCAGAATGCACCCCCATTCAGGTGCACCCATACAGGTAAAAGACTTGACCAATGACTTAATAGACAGGAAGCGGTGGAGTAACCAAATCCAAAAACAAGTACAGATATAAGTTTCAAAACCAATATGCATGTAATTATATAAAACAAGTCAAATAGTTAAGAATGTGACAAAATAACAAGAAAATAATTCGAGCACAGGATAGTATAGTACAAGCATCTATTGGATCAATTAGAAAATCACAGAAGTTTGCAGCACCAACTTCAAAAACATGATCTTCAGATGTTGATTACTAGCACTCAATAAGTAACACCGAGAAAAGAAATCACGCAAATTACATAGTAAATCAATCGTAAGAAGCATAGTAAGTCTAACAGATACCAGACACAGATCAAGCAAACAAGAGATCAATTGGAGGAACAGCCAAGCAACTCATCCATTACCAGAGTTAGGAAAAGAATGGGCACATATAAATGAAGAGAAGGGTGATAGGAAGGGGAAGAACCTTGCGAACATATCCATACTCGCTCTCCTTTTCTGCATCCTCGAAGGTTGTCAAGGGACCTCCGTAGACAGACGGCATCTTCAAATCAAACAGATCGACTAGGCAAAAGAATTAATCACAGAATTTGAAGAAACAAGATCTATCGGGCGATGACCCTTCCTCGGTATTCCAATTCCAATCGTAATATTCAATGGAGGGATGGAGGGAAAGGGCAAGAGAACGCGAACAAGTGATTGATGTTGCTGCTGTCTGGTCACTGTGTTAAAATATTTATACAAACATAATTCATGAAATATATATATATATATATATATATATATATATATATATATATATATATATATAGAGTTGTGATCAAAGAATGCACAGCACTTTAAAAAAAAAAATTAATTTTTTATATTTTATATTATAAATAGAATTTTTTTTTACGCTACACTTCACCCATAATCCTTCATACATTTTTAACAATTCGCATCTCACACATACACTTTCTTCTCAATTTTCATTCACACAGATATTATCATGAAAAATATTGAATTAATTAATATTCTTTCAATTAAATGAAATAATGAAAAATATTCAATTAATCAATATTGAAAATCAATTAAATAAAGCAATGAAAATATTCAATTAATCAATTCTCAAAAAATCCTAAATCCTAATCAATATTCTACATAAAAATTAAAATACAAATTGAGCAACAAAGAGAATCAATTCTTAACAAATCTTCAAAATCAACAAATCATATCATTCAATCCAATCATTAATTACCAACAAATCTTCAATCAATCCTCAAAATCCCAAGTCATCAATTACAAGAAATCTTCAATCAATTCTCAAAGTACTGTCTTTTTTTTATCTCAAATATAATGAATTTATACATATGAAAAAAAATGAAATAATGAAAAATATTTAATTAATCAATTTTCAACAAATCCTAAATCCTAATAAATATTCGAGAAATTCTCAAAATTAACCATAAAAATTAAAATAAAAAAATCTTAATTAATATACAAGAGATTCTCAAAATTAACCATAAAAATTAAAATACGAATTGAGCAACAAAAATAATAAATTCTCAACAAATTTTCAAAATCAACAAATCATATCCTCCAACTCAATTATCAATTACCAAGAAGTTTTCAATCAATCCTCAAAATCCCCAATTTTTTTGTATCGTCAAATATAATGAATTTACACATGTGAAAAAAATTAAAAAACATCAGTACTATAATTTTCTAAATGTAAAAACTTTCAAAAAAAGAAAAAAGATAAAAAAATATTATACGATTCCAATGATGTGAAACAATTTTTCCTGTCATGCCCACTAATGCCACAACCATGACAAACTATAATGAATCTACACAAGTGAAAAAAATTTAAAAAAATCAGTATTATAATTTTCAAAATGTAAAAACTTTCAGAAAAGAAAAAAGATAAGAAAATATTATATCATATTATAATGAATCTACACATGTGAAAAAAAAAATTAAAAAAAAATCAGTATTATAATTTTCTAAATGTAAAAACTTTCAAGAAAAGAAAAAAGATAAGAAAATATTATATCATTCCAATAATGTGGAACAATTTCTCTTGTCATGTCCGCTAATGCCACAACCACAACAAACTTTTGTTTTAGTAATTGCTTTTTCCTTTGATGATTTATGCATTTTACTACATATTTTATTCTCACTTGTAAAAAATCATTAATTTTAATCATATTCTTTTTTGGTATAGAAAATCGTTGCACTCTTTTAATAATAACCATCTTCAATGAGACATGCATCATCTAATACAATAGGAGAAGGACTTTTGTGCCCCAGGGGCACGGATAACCCGCTCCACCAACCAATGACCCACCTCATTATTTTTTTTTCTCTCTCCAGCACCTTTCTTCTTCTTCTTTCTTCTATTTTTTCTTCTCTCTTCTTTTTTCCTATGCGTTGTTTTATTCCTTATTCTTATTTTTTTTTCTTTTTTTCTCTCTTCCTTTTTAATTTCTTCATATGATTATGATTCCTTTTTTTTACTATCAAAAATACTCAATCAACAATGAAGGAGATTTGAACAATGAGTAAGGTAAAATATTTCGCTGAAAACGATTTTAAGAATTTGTTCATGTAAAGTCCCTAGGGCAGCTGCACAAAGCAGGAATTCTGGTTATGTTTAATTTAAAAATTGAGATTTCACAATTGCAGCCCTCCTCTGCATTCACTTTAAGCATTTAAGATTAGTGGTTCAAGCAGGCCAGCATGGCCAATGCAAATATATGAGTAGTTGTTGTCACTTAATGGTGATTGAGTTTAAGTTATGCTCCAAATATAACTATTTAAGATATTAGTTAGTATTACTGATTTATACTATAGTGGCATGATTGGTATGGTGGAATGGAATAAAATGTGAATTGAATGAATTTAAGAATGGAATGGTGATGGGAATGGAATGGTATTAAAATGTTTATTCTTTTGATTGGTATCGCAGAGGAATAGGAAATGAATGAAATAATCATTATAATTATATTTCATAATTGATAACTACAAATAAAACATTAAATCAATTTTTATTTGATCAAATTATCATTCACTATAATTTATTTTAATATTCTTATTCCATTTAATTTAAATAATATGATATATTTAATTAATTAAAAAATTATAAAAAATTAATCATTGCACTAATTATAGGTTATACATACCTTCAAATTTTACTATAAATTTTACTATAAAACATATATTTATTTCACTTTTAAAATGAATAATTTCTAATGACCATTTATGAGATGTAGATTAAAAAGTTTTTGAAAAATAAAATTTGAAAAAAACTTAAATGTAATTTATTATTTTCGAAAAAAGACGACTACTTTATTAAATTATCCAATTTATTTTATTAGTTTATGACTTGTTTGAAAAAATATTTATTTTATATTATAAAGTTCTTAATTTCCAAAATCCGAATTGATCTGATCCGTAATACCTGAATCTTTGAAGGAACCGAACCGATGTGACGGAGCAAGTCTGGAGATATTTTTTGCAATTTTTCAAAAATCTCTGAACTTTGAAGCAATTCCAAAAATTATCTTATCCTCAATTTGTTCTGAACCGTGCTCACCCTTAGCACTAATATTAAGGTATATCATACTTAAATATTTTATTTTTTATTTTATTATTAATATATTAATTTTTTATTATTTATGTATTCTTATAGTAGTTAATTATATTATTTTTATGATAATTTTATTAATTATTTTATATGATTTTGTGCTATTAAAATAATACTTTATATTATTTAAAAATATTTTAGTTAGTTATAATTTATTTATATATTTTTATATAAACTAGACTACACTTATTTGTACTAATATTATATTCATATTATCTCTATATTTTTTAAAAATTTATATTCATTTTTTATTTTTATTCTATTTATCTACTTAATTTTATTATTTATTTGATATTTTCATTTTTTTATTTTATATTAAATTTATATATTATATTTTTTTATAAATAATTTTATATTATTATACAATTTTATATAATAAATTAATTTTGGGAAGTCAATTTGTAAAAAATTAAATTAAATAATGATAAATAATCAAATTAATAAATATAATTCATTCATTTGTGGGTGAGGAATACATAATACCATGGGGGTAGGAAGGAATGACCATTCCCTCATCCATGGTAATGACAATTCCTAAAGGAATGGTGATTCCCACTTATAAACATACCAATCAAAGGAATGAGAATGAAGGTAGGAATGATGATTCCATTCCCAACTAGGGTTGTAAACGAATCGAATCGAATCGAATATCATGATATTCTATTCGTATTCGTTTAACTATTCGAATATTTGTATTCGTATTCTTTTATTATTCGAATCACAAAAGTAAATCATATTCGTATTCTTTTAAATATTTGAATATATTCGCGAATATTCGAATATTCGTATTCGAAAATTTTAAACTTAAAATTTCAATTTTTTTTAAAAAAAATATATTTATTTCCAAATTAATATACCTACATAGTACTTAATAAACTCATTACAAATTAACATTCAAGATTCCAAATACATAAATATAAATTCATTCTCAAACAAGTAATCTAACAAAAATTTCAACTAAACATCCAAGTTTTTAAATACATAAACATAATTTCATAGTCGAACCCATCAAACAAGTAATGTTTATTCTTCTGGTAAGCATTTATATATATATATATATATATATATATATAAAATAAAAAAATTTATATAGTTATAATTATTCGAATATATTCGCGAATACTCGAATCGAATATGGTCATATTCGTATTCATATTCGGATAATATTCGAATCTGAAAAGCTATTCTTATTCGGATTCTTATTCGTATTTTTCGAATTCGAATCACTATATTCGAATTCGAATATCGAATCGAATCAAAAAAGTTCGATTCTTTTACAACCCTATTCCCAACTCATTCCATCATACCAATCATGCCATAGGTATTAGATATATGATCTATAGGTATAACAAAAATATCTTCAAGATATTATGAAAATACTTTTCAGATATTACTGATTTGGTCTACAGGTATTAACAGGACATACAGTTTAAGGTATTATGGTGATTAAGTTTAACGTATTCTATAGGTATTACATATATGTTCTACAGGTATTACAAAATTTTGAGTGTTTTTACATGTGTAATACTTATAAGGTAAGTGTAATACTTGAAAGGAACATGTGTAATACCTGTAAGATATTTATTAATACTTGAAAGAACATGTGTAATACAAATCATGATTTCATATTGTTTGAAATAATTGATTTTCAAAGTTTTAAAATTATTATAATAAATTGTGATTTGAAATCAATTATCTAAATTTATGAAAATGAGTAAAAGAGAAGAGGAAGAAGAAAAAACTCCATAAATGACTTTATGAAGATTTGATGAAGAATAAGAACAAAAATATAGAAAAGAAGAATAAGAACAAGAAGATAGAGAATAAAAATAATGTACTAAACAAATAAGAAGAATAACAAATTGATAAGAAAAGAGGTTACGAAAAAGAATGAGAGAAAAGAAAAAAAAAAGAGGAAAAAGAAGAAAGCAGCGCTGTTTTTATATTAATACCTGAAGGGTAATAGTGTGATACCTTAAGAGTAAATGTGTAATACCTTAAGAGTAAATGAGTGATACCTTAAAGTATAAAATTCAGGTGGTGCGCGGCGCACACCAGCTATGGTGTGGCCACGCGTGGGGGCGCGTGGATGCGAGTAAAAGTGGCCCACGCACCGGTTCGGGTTGGGGGCATGGATCTAGATCCGTACCCCTGGTGCATATAAATTTTGTCCATACAATAGAAGTCATTTGTAACAATTTTGAATGTCTTGCCATGTCTCATCTAATACAATAGAAGTCATTTGTACCAATTTTGAATATCTTGTCAGAAGAGATTTATTATGAATGTCAGCATCATGATTATCGTTCACTCTTCCACTCTTTGCACTTATTGTTCATCTTGACAGGATATATTTAGACGAAAGTTTAAAGATCTGTTTGACACGAAAATATGGCAAAATGTGGTTACAAACAATTCATTTGAACTCAAATTGTATGCAACTACATGTTAATGCATCTGAACTCTTGGTGTATATAAGCTTTCATTATCTTAATGTTGAACTTGTATCAATCCTGAATATAGTATACATTGTTTGCAACTCATCATCACATTTCAAATTCACAAAATAAGTATGACTTAACACATTTCTTCCTGAAAAAAGTTGAAATATTTCCTTGTATATATCTTTGCCATTTGTGTTTGGCCAAACATCCAAGTATGATTATTTGGTCATGGTGGTTGATCCGGTTATTGGAGCAAAAATCATGTTATATTTATTTGTGTTATATGTTGTATCAAATACTATAGTATCACAAAAAAAAACTACGTGAATTGATTAATTGAATATTTTTCATTGCTTCATTTAATTGATTTTCAATATTGATTAATTGAATATTTCTTATACTTCATTTAATTGATTTTCAATATTTTTCATGGTAACTTCTGTGTGTGGATGAGAATTGGAAGAATAATTGAATATTTTTCATTACTTCATTTAATTGATTTTCAATATTTTTCATGATAGCTTCTGTGAGAATTGAAAAAATATTGATTAATTCAATAGTTGTCATGATAGTATTTGTATGGATGGGAATTGAGAGGAAGGTGAATGTTTGAGATGTGAATTGTTAATGAGGGGTTGTAAGTGAAGTGTAGCGTGAAAAAAAGATTTTGTGTATAAAATAAAATATAAAAATTTTAAAAAAAAAATCCTAAAGAAGTGCGCACGGTGCGCATTCTTCAGGTGCGTGCCTGATTAAAAAAAAAAAAAAATATATATATATATATATATATATATTAAAGGATTGGGACCAATGTTTTCATAACCGAACCGGTGGTCAAACCGACCTGACCACTGGTTGACGGTTCAACTGGTCGGAGAACCGATAAAATGATCTTTGTCTATTTTATTTCAATATTATTTATGTTACATTAAAAAAATTATGCACTTATATGATTCATATTAAAATAAATACAATAAAGTTATAAAATATCAAACTATATACCCCATAATCCATAATGAAATCTCAAATTAAAAATTAAAATATTAAATACTAAAATTTAAGATAGATAAAATAACAAAGTAAAATATTTTGAATTTTGATGATCATATCACAAAGGATAGTCGTTTTCTTTACTTCTTTTAGTTTCTTTTTTTTTAACTTTTGAAGCCCAATTTGAAAGTTCAAAGATAAAAAATCATTATTTCATAGCCCAAAACAAGAAGTGGATGTAATTAAAAAAAACAACTGATTTTTCGATTTTTCGATTCCCGATTATAACCGATTCAACCGATTCTTTTTGATTTAACCGAAAAAATAATTAATTGAGTGTATTTGGACCGATTTCCATATTGGTTCCCGGTTGAACCGGCCGATCCGATTCGATTATGAAAACATTGATTGGGACTACTAGTCACACTCCATTTAGTTATTTATAAACATACTTTCTTAATTAAAAATATATATATAATCAAAAAATTCCAAAACTTTTTCAAGTTTTTGTTATATTAGTTAATTCTTTAAAAGTTGTTAATTTAGTCACATTATAATAAATTAATTATAATTTTAGTCAAAATTAAATTATATATGTTTTACATGGCGGACACATGAATAAAGAAATTATTTACACCTCATCAAAAAAGAAAAAAACGCCTCATCAATTTTTTTTATTTTATTTTACTCTCCACAGCACTCAAATCCAATTCTTTTTATTTTCTTTAATTTGTAAATTCAAGATGTTGTGTTTATTTTTTATTTTTTTATGAGATGTAAATAATTTATTTATTTATGCGTCCGCCACGTAGGACATATACAATTTAGTTTTGACTAAAATTAAATTTTGACTAATATTACAACTATTGATTACAATATGGCTAAATTGACAATTTTTAAATAATTGCTAAAATAACAAATACTATAAAAGGAGTTGGAATTTTTGGTTATTTGGCCAATTTAAAATCATACAGTAAATAAAATTAAGAAAACGTTGAAAATCTACCATAATTCTTCATCTTTTATCAACCAAAGTTGAATAGAGCTCACGAATATTGGCTGCATGATGTTATTACAAAATACTTGATGTTTAGTTGTGATCTTTTTTCACAAAACGCATTTAGAATGCTAAACAGTGAAATTTAAAATTTGATAATTACAAAATTGTGAATTATAGTTGACATTATTTTAGGAATGAATAAAAACAAAAGTATAAATGCATTTGTATTTTACAATACGGGTGTCGCTATAATTGAATAACAATAATGATATTGTTATGACAATAATAATAAATTATTTATTTTAAACAAGTCCTTCAATCTTTGTTTATTTCAAAGTAAGCTCTTAAGCTTATATTAAAAAAAAAAAAAGCATTATGCTACATCATATATAGTTAAAAATTTGTTGATTTATAGTGCACCAAACAATGTCAATTACAATGGGAAAATAGAAAATAAAATAGTTACAGACTTCAAATGTTATCCCAAATGTTGTCACACTGCACACAACAGATTCTGGAACCGAATGTTGTCGATAATGTTGGCAACACTGTGACAACAGAAACTTGAAACGCCTTCGAACTTCAAAAATCTGTAAGATTTTCGAGTTTTGGCTACGTACAAGATTCAGAGAGTAGCAGCAACAATCTTGCAGTAAAGATCCTTCGAAATGCACCAAAATGAACTTTGGAAAGTCGAGTCAAGGAGACCTTTTTCCTAAAAAACAAATACGTCCCGGCTAGTGCTCACGGTACGACGTGACGTTCCCAAAGGTAAAACGACTTACGTCTTCTAGTTAGTAGCACCACAAAACTAGAAGCACCAACGAACTAAAATAGTGGAAGGACTAGATCGCAATTCTATATGCTTAAACAATGCAAGATTGATTTTGCAAAGATGCCATGAGAATGATCTTTTAGCAAGAATTTCGTGCTCTCAATGTTGTATAATGCTTGTTTCATGCTTATACAAAGAATGAAAACCATGCCCTATTTATAGGCACATCCATCAAGTGAAGGGATACCTCATCTTAATGAGCATTTAAGGCATTTAAGCCCATTAAGTAAGTGGAGTTCTCCACTACTTTACACCATCAGTTACAGAGGATTTGGAAGGCCATTAGCCACTAGGGCTTCGAGATGGGCTACCCAATGAGCTTTTACGTTTTGGGTTTTACAGACGAGCGGTGTTGCCCATCATATTGCCAACATCAAACACAACATTTGACCACCAAACAGGTTTTGGTCACTAACTTTGTGCATGAATTTTCACTCACCGAAAATCGATTTTAAGAGTGTAAATGCACTACGATCATCTACTCAAGACGTAGAACGATCTTTTGCCCTTTATTTTCACATTTGTCCAACTTTGACTCCTCAAAATAATGGTCAAACACATGTGGTCAAGACTTCCTACAAAAGTCAACATTGACCTACATTTTTAATTGGATCAAAACCAATTTTTTCCAACAAAATTTAAGATGTCAAACATGATTATATTTTTATGATCTTAAATAATGATTCATTTCAAGCGTGAATTCATAGTCTTTATTTTTCAGACATGGAATAGATAATTATTATTAGGTGTAATTGCAAAAAAAAAATCATCGTTTTTAAAAAAATTATTAATTTATCCTTTTTTTTATATAATTGCAAAATAAAAAATAAAAATCATGATCTTTATTCACTAGGACAATTTAAATTATATTTATATTTTTCGATAATTGGAGTTCACATCACATATTATGTCAAATGTCACATCATTCCCAACAAAAATAAATTAAAAAATCAAATTGCAAAACAAATTCATCACATTTTTTAAATTGCAATTTAATTCTAACCCTTTATGTAAGTAGCAAAGAAAGCCACAACCTTCGTTCATTATTGCAATTCGAATTTATTCTTTAGTATCTAACTTTATATATTCAAATAAATTTTCACGTGAAACGTTACATAAGTCACATAATCTTAAAAATATTTTATCTACATCAAAATAACGTCATTCAAATATATATTAATTTGAACATATTTCTTTATTTTGATGATACATAAATCATATATCTTAAAAAAATCATATCTTTATTATTTTTTCAAGTATTCAACCTTTTTAATTGTTGAGCATTCACGTATTTAATTTAAAAAAAAAAATTAGAACTCATACATTTGTGTTATATTTGTAAATATGTAATTACATTTAATGTATAATTCAACTATACAATTACATATTTGCAAATATACCACAAAATATGTGGTTCTAATTTTTGAAAAAAGTTAAATACTTGAATGCTTAACAATTAAAAATATTAAATACTTGAATACTTGAAAAAGGGAATAAGGATACAGATATAGAAGAAGAATAAAAGGAAAAAGAGTTGCATTTATATGCAACTGTTGTATGTAAAATCTATACAACACGGGTTGAGTCGGGCCGAATTCCACCCGAATCTACGTATTTTTTTTATTCTGATATTTATGTTGTGTTAGTCATACTTTTATATTATGTTAAGCATACCTTTATGTAATATTTTAACTTTAAAAAAATCCTAATTTTGGTAAAAAAACCATAATTTTGACCAAAAAAACTATAATTTCAGAAAGAAAAAAAAAACCCTAATTTGTACATATATATTTTTATGTAAATATTACGCATACCTTTAAGTAATATTAGTCATACATTTATATAATACATAAAGATACAACTAGCATAATTAAAAGGTATGCTTAATATAATATAAAAATATGCTTAACATACATAAAAACTTTAAAGCTATGCTTAACATAACATAAAATCATAAAGGTATACTTAACATAACATAAATGTATGATTAACGTTACATAAAAGTATGTTTAATATAACATAAATGTAAGCTTAACATAACATAAAAACCCTAAAGATATGCTTAATATAACATAAAACCATAAAAATATGTTTAACATAACATAAATGTATACTTAACGTTATATAAATGTATGCTTAATAAAATATAAAGGTCCTAAATGTATGATTAATATAATATAAATATATGTTTAACATAACATAAAAGTATAACACCTTAAGCGAATTTGGGTGGGTTTGAGCGCACTCACCCAAGTGCATGAGGCACGTGCGCGTGGATTGGGTTGGGTTAAGTGCACGAATCCTAAATCCGTGCATCAGTTACATAAAAAATTTTGTGGAAAAAAAAAAAGAATTGCGACGCTGGCATGAAGAAGTAAAAAGAGAATTAGGGTTTAGGGAAGGAAAAAAAAAGACATGTGAGTGGGTGGTTGGAATGAGTCGGGTTGGAAGCACGGATCCTAGAATCTATATCATCGGGTATAAGAGACTCACTTAAAAATAAATTTGAATTACAACAATTAATAAAAATTGTGGTTTTTTTAGTTATTTATATAAAAAATTGGGATTATAAAGCAATTTTGGAAATGTGATGATATTATTTTTAAATTTATTTTTATTGAGAACGAAACTGCTTCTGACATGATATGTTTGCTGAACAAATAGACTCCAATCGTAAAAAAATATAAATGTTGTTTATATTACAACAATGAAAGATAATTATTTTTTTACAATTATCAAAGGGTAAAAATAAATTTACAATTCTGTAAAAGTGAAGATTTTATTTGCAATTATGCATTATTATAACTTACAGGTTTTATAAATCGAAAAAAAAAAAAAACTTCATTATGTCAATATTGACTCTTGATGAGGCGATCTAAACGAATTCCCTTTTTCCAAATGTTTTTTTTTCTTGAAAATTCATTTGTCATCTGCCAAATTCATGACGGATGAACTACTGGACTAAATAACATTGTCCGTTCTTCAGCCGCCGTCGTTGTAGAAAAACCATTCTTCCACGGAATAGTATTTATTTGTAGTGTAAATAAGAAGAAAAGGAGTTCAATTAATCGAGTTGAAGTATCAAAATCCGTGAAGATGGTGGCAGTTGGGGCGATGATGGGGATGATTAGCGGCACGCTGGTGTATTATCACTGCGCCTACCGCCAATCAAGCTTTGTTTCTCTCTTCGCCGACGTCTTCATCGTACTCCTCTGTTCCTTGGCGATCCTCGGCCTCCTCTTCCGCCATATGAACGTCGCCGTTCCAGTTGACCCACTCCACTGGCAGATCTCCCAGGACGCTGCTACCTCCTTCTTCGCCTGCCTCGCTAATAACCTCGGCGCCGCCGAGTCCGTCCTCCGCGTCGCCGCCACCGGTCATGACAAGCGCCTCTTTCTCAAGGTTCAATTTCTGTGCTATAATTAATTAATTACCCGAGATATTTATTTAATGAATAATTTTGACCTGAATTTCCTTTTTAATTCTGGGCAGGTGGTTTCCTGTCTTTATTTGCTCTCCGTCATTGGAAGAGCATTTTCTGGCGTTGCTGTTGCTTATATCGGTGAGTATACGTGCATCTGTTAGTCATCATTGCTTCTGATTTTTTGCTATATTATTCTCTCCCTGGAAACTCAAGGAAAATTAAGGAAACGTTTATTGAAAACACGTGTGCAAGATATATGGCCTTGTTCCCTGCAGTGGCATGAATATGAAAGAGGGAAAACAGTTGACATCGAAGGAATGAAGGAAATCATAGATGCGATCAAAAATCTGCGACTATTCCCCCTCACCCTTTTTTTAACTTTTAGAATAAGGACTAAAGAGAAAAATAAAAGTGGATCCAATGTCTGCCAAGCTTATATGATGTTGAATGATGTTACTGCTTTAAAGTGAGTGGTTACGGTCCTGCCATGAAAAATTGATGCTGCCATTGAATGTTGCATAATGTATGATTTGAATATGTGGCATCGGTTTATAAGAATCAGAAAATTATCTTTTGCTGTTGGGTGTTTTATCATCCCTTTTTTGTAGTGTTATCTTCCCTTGACCATCTCTATTAAAACATGAAAAGTAATGTTCCTACTCAAAAAATATAAAGAGAGATAGTGCTGATGGTTGATCTCAACTCTCTTACTGCAGGATTGTGCTTATTCTGTCTCTACATGGTTGTTGAGAATTCACAATTGAACAACAGATGTATAGCAGCAAGGCTTCCTGGGAGAAGAGATGCTGCCAATTCTGTTCAAGATAACACCTGATTTTCGTGCTTCTACAGTTAGCATGTTCTGTTAATAAATATATATTCTTCTTTTTTAGTCTATTGGGGGAAATGGCTGCTGCTTCTCAATGTATCTTAGCTTGTCTGGGCCTTACAATCTAACTTTGCATGATTAAATAATGCCTTTTTGATTTCAGATGTAGAGAACAGTTTCCTTCTTTGCATTCGTGTCACTTGTGAGAAAGTTGTATACCTGTGCTATCTTCCACTTGAATTCTACCCGAGATCACTGATTATATATGAGGAAAAAATTGTCCAGATGCTTTGTGCTGTTGATTTATTGCTTATTTTCTTGAAGATATTTAGTTTTATTTGCTGCTGTTAATTGCTAGATTAGGAGTTATGACTCTCTTATTATGCTTTGTACTTTTTCTCTTACCAACCACAAAGGAATGGGATTTCGCTCCTTTTGTTCCGGAACACAGATGAGAAGAACAACTCCCTATCTTAAGTGGCTGCTTGTGAATCTTGGTACCTGGTCCAGGTCAAGATACATAATTTCTTGAGAAGGTATAATATTTTGTTTCCTAGTTTCAGTTTCTTGTGTTAGATTGATTGGAGCATTGATTTTTACTCAAGAGTGCCTCGCAGCTATACATAAGGTGACATTTAAATTCATATGAATTTTACTTCATTTGTTTGCTAAGTTGGTGCTATGCATTATGCTCTGATGAATCGCGTTCGTGACTGGTGAACTTGACCAGTGTTTACATTTATAAGTCACTTAGTGATCAAGATAGCAATTTTATTAATCTCTTATGTTTTTACTCGTCACTGAAGCTGACTGATCCTTTAGAGTGGGATACTTGCTCCCTCTAGAAGTAGATTGTAGTAATGATAACACTCATTTCCTTTGAGATAAAGGAGATGAAGTGATGGCTTTAATTACCTGAAGTTTCATGTCATCAGAAGAGATGATTATTGAATTGAAGTCAATCCTGAGAAGTTAGTGATCATTTAATTGAAGCACAGGGTTATGTTCATAGGAATGAGTACCTTTCATTTACCAAACATGCATGGTTTATAATTTTCAAAAGTAAATGCATATAAATTTCATTCTACAAACAAATAAAATACAATATAACCCCTATGCAAGCATGGATCTATCTAGCTTGTGCAAGGCCACAACCTCTAAATTCTCTCCTAAATGAAGGGTACAATGGGACGACTGACTCCAAAAGAAAAATAAAAAGAAATTCACATCAAAAATTAAATTAGGATATAAAACACAGATAATTAATAGCGGAGGTGGTCAATTGCGGTTTATTTATTCTTGTACTTCTTCAATCTTTGTAACTGCCTCCTCCAAATCTAACCTCTTGTCCAGGTCTTCTTGGCAGCAAGCTATTCCAATCTTCAAAAGCTTCTCCATTTCGACTCTGCAGCTATCCGAGCTGATCTCCATTTCCTTGTCGAAAACTTGGCTGTTGTTGCTGCTTTCTTCCTTAACAATGTCGTTTATCCATCCAGCCAAATCAGCGCCATACTGCTCACCTCCATGGCCCAGGTACTTGGCCACAAGCTTGCCCGTCAGAGTCTCTAATATCAATATCCCCAAGCACCAGACGTCGGTTTTCTTGGAAGTGCGGCCAGTTTGGGCATATTCAGGGCATTTATAACCCACCAGGACTCGGTGGACTTGGTTAGGGTTCACCACTGGCCCTAGGGTGTAGTCCATGAGCAACGGATTGAACTCGTCGTCTAGTAGCACATTTGATGATTTTAAGTGGCCATGAGGGACAGTGAGGCTTGGAAGCTCAGCATACAGATAAACCAGACCTTTGGCCACTCCTTTAATGACCTTTAGCCTGTTTGCCCAGGTAAGCACCGGCTTCTCGTCCGAGCGTTTTCCTGCAAGAACAAGACGAGCAGCAATTGATAAGATCATATACATGTGGAGTAAATGAATAAACCATATTTGTCTACATCTGTACTCTATACCAACCATGAAGGTGAGTGGCCAAACTGCCATTGGAGACATGGTCGAAAACCAAGAGCTTCTCTTCTTTGCGATACAAGTAAGCAACCAACGGGAGTAGATTGGGGTGTTTGAGCCTGCCGAGTCTTCTCATGTGCTCGTGGAAGTCCTCCCTTGCGATGTTATTCATCTGCTTGAACCTCTTCACAACCAGTGCCTCCCCATCAACGAGCACTGCCTTGTACGAAGCCCCAAAGTTGCCACTTCCCAACACCTCTGCTGATGCTCTCATCAAGTCCTGTAAGTCAAACTTCTGCCTATCGTCTCTCACAAATGACAGTTTGCCTGCCTGCTGTTGTGGCTGTTCGCCTTTCCTGACACCCACTGCACTTATTTCACCACCATTAACAGGGGCGGCAGCAGCAGCTCCTGCCATTGTTGCAGCACTTTTTTCATTATAGGGTGGTGACAGTTCTCCCCCCGTTGCTTTCTTGTTATTGCGGCTGCGACAGAAGAGGAGGAGGAGCAGTATGATAAGAAACAAGGCGAGTACGATGGATAAGATGATAATTACAAGTCTAGCCGGAGAAGTCTTGTTTTGAACCGGAGCAACGGAGGGAGAAGGGGAGATTGGGGGCGGTGGTGGAGAGTGGAGAATTGGCTCCAAGTCCGGTGGGGGAATTGGGGGATCGCATGATGCTCCCAGAGGCTTTCCGCACAACCCTTTGTTGCCTGCATGCATGTGCAACGGATATAATTATCTATATCCAGGCTTCCTTTTATATGCACAATTCTAATTCAAACTTTTGTGCACCATCCATCTCTTACGTTTTTGAAATTCTAACCATTATCACGAATAATCTATTGGACCATGTTTTATGCCCATTTTTCTTAAAAACACATGTTAGTTACTCAATTTTCCATATCTCTTGAAGCTCAATAACATATCTCAAAACTTTTGTGTTAGATTTGTTTGTCATAAGATAATAAATCTTGAAGTTGTGAATTTCGAGAGATCGATCAAATCTCAAAGCTCAATAAAATCGGCTAGAGATTATACTCCTTTAGTCCTATAAAGATAGGTTTAATTACAATTTTGTTTGATATGTTTTTTTAGTTTTCAATTCCATATACGTTCTCAAGAAATGTACATTGATATTATCTTCACTTGAATTTTGTATATTATTTTTAGAAAAAAAATGTTTCATTTAATATGTGACTCAATTAATGAAACTCAAAAGTATAAATGAAAATTTAAATATTTTAATTGTATGAACCATACTTTCTTAATTTGTATGAAAACATAGCCGCTGCCTTCTGTTAGTATAAAACATCTTTTCTAAAAACTAAGGGTAAAAACATTTAATTTTTCATGGAAAAAATCAATGTTTATTTCCCATGATCACTTTGGTCTTGAAGTGCAAAGGAACCGTCCAAATTCACGACGTAGATAACATAAAAGCATGAAGCAATTATATATATGTACCTGAGAAGGAGGAAGGATCCATTTTAAGCAGAGGCGCAGGAATGGGACCCTCCAATAGATTGTTCGAGACATTGAAAACCTTGAGATTATCAGAGCTAATGGCGGGTATCGATCCCGTGAATTGATTGTTATCAAGCCTCAACTCTATAAGCTTCGGCGATTCAAGAGACGCCGGAATACTGCCGCTAAATTTGTTGTTCGACAAATACACCTTCTTCAAAGAAGTCATTCCTTTGAATGCATCATCTGGAATCTTCCCCGAAAACTGATTGTTGGACAAATAAAGCGATTTCAGAGCCCCAAGCTTCCTCCAATCCGGCATCATCCCCTGGAAGCTATTGTTCATGAAGCTAAGAGTACGCAGAAAACGCAGCGACGTGAGCGCGTTCACGTCGATCTGGCCATTCAGATCCTTATTCTCGAGCTGCAATCCCCAGACATAGCCGTTGAAGCAGAGAACCCCCACCCAATTGCCGTTATTCCCCGAGCACGGAGGCGTGGGCGGACTCCAATTTCTTAGGGCAGGATCTGTGTTGGCGAGAGCGCTTTTGAATTTGAGGAGAGCTTCCGATGAGTTCTCTTGCTCCGCTAATGCGTGGGAGGAAAACACCATAACCATCACCATCACCACCATTTTAACCATATTCGATGTTGTTGGAGGGCGCACAGAAAACGCTGCAGCTTGCGCGCCCATTGTTGCTGATCTGGCCGATCGACCAACTGCAAATTGATATTAGGTATGTCTTATGGCTAGCTAGCTTTCTTCTTTCAGGAATTTGTGACGTTGGCTTGGATTTGAATTCAACATGAAGAAGGCATGGTGATCATGGATTGGTCGCGCGTGCGTGGGTGTGTTTTATTCAATATAGAATTTGTTATTCTTGTTGTGTTTCTGGATAAATTTGGTTAGATTTGTTCCTCTGTAAAAATTTCCTTGATTATTGATAGGAGAGAGAGAAGGGGAAAGAGAGGAACAAAGAGAGCGAGGAAAGGGGTAGAGTTTGTAAAATGGAGGGAATGAGAAGACAGGTGGTCGTTATTTTAGGAGAAATTCTACAGCTAGAGATACATTTGCCCCGCCCTTTATTTTTTACTAAATATACAACATTCCATCACCCTTTTTTACAAACCTCTTTTTTTTTTCTTTTTTTTTTTTGAAAATGGATCTATAATTTATATGCTGTGAAAATCAGAAATTAAATATTCATATTTGGAGTGAATACCAACAATATCCTTCAACTTTGCAACTTCAATCTTACAAATAATTAAGGAAGATCGAACTTTGATATACCTCACAACAATACATTTTATTGTAACACATATTAAATCTGGACTATAATTGGGAAGAAAAGAGAAAGACCTTTTCAATTCATATAGAAAAAATAAATAAATACTAAAATTAATTAGTATATAAATAATTTCGTTTATTGGACACATAAAATAAGATGCACATTGAGCAAAAGATCATATTCCAATGTTAATATTTCTAATCTCATCAACACAAAGTTTCAAAGAATATCACCATTATTTGGTTTTTCATTTTTTAAATTTTCAAGTGCATATTTCCCCCTTTTTCGTGTGTGTGCTATGGGATTAAAGAAGAAAAATGAAGAAGCAAATTTAGGGGATTTTTATTTGGGGGGGGGGGGAGTTAACTGTGTTAATTTATTTCTAAGATTCTAAAATTTAGGTTTTATTTAAAATAAATTATTTCATTTGGGTCTACACACAATTACTCTTGATTTTAGAGCGAGTCAGATGTTTTATGGATGTTTTATAGTTATAGAGGTAATTTTTTATTGCATTTTTCCCAATTTTGATAAATCATAGTACTTTAATATCTCAAAATCAAATAATCTTCTGTATAATCTTCAACAAACATTAAGTGATAAAAACTCTTAACATTACAATTTGCAAAATTCCTAATTTGTATGTCACACAGGGAAATTACTAGTAAAAATAATAGCAAATGATGATATAACAGGAGAGCAGCCTAAAATCTCTAAAATGAATAGTTCGGCACAATCTTTTACTACATAAGGATACATTTATACTTTCATCCAATTTTGGAGTAATACTTTGCGACCCAGGGGGCGAGTTGCGTGATATCCGGTGCTCTGGGGTTGACAGAGTAATAATCAGACCAGTAGCAAGGAGAGAGCCTCTCCGTAAAATCTCCACTTGAGAAGATGCAGAATGGCAGCCACTCTTCACCTCCGTTCATCCTTCTTTTTCTCTCCCTTGGATAAGCTAACGGTGCCTGTACATACCTGCAACTTGGGAAGCTTAGTATTCGTAGACATTTATCACTTGCATTCTAGTAAAGGGACCTAACACATTTACACATTTCTAGACCATCAGTGACTTTGATTGAAATCATGAGCCAAGTTCGCTATCACCCAGGAAAAATAAGGACTGTGTTTCATTGAAAATATGAAGAGATGGAAAATTTGAACAATAATCAACTACAAGAAATCAAAATAACATTTTGTTTCATAATTTCTTGGACTAATGCCAGTTAAATCAAACAATGATGCTAAATGTTAATATTTTCATTTCGTTAAGGATCAAGCTACCATTAGGTCTAGCTTTATATATAAATTATGAAATAATAGTAATAGCCTCATTTGAGGTCTAATACACTAAATAAATGATGCTCAGAAGAAGGCAACTTAATGGAATATTTTGTTTTAACAGAACAATCTGCCACAAGTGATTAGTGAATCCTTTTCATTATAACAATCACCTGATACCATCAAGAACAGCATCCCAACAAAAATGGGTGTGACCAAACACATGGCATGCGGATATCGGCCCTTCTGCACCATATATAGCTCTTATTCGTGTCTCAAGATATTTTGAGCCGATAATTTTTGGAAGGTTAGGATAGAAGAGCATTCTTTTCTCAGGACATAACTCTTGCCTGCAGAGAAGAGTCAACAAGATGCTGTTAGCTTCGGATAAGCATCTTAGTTTGACATACCAATAATAGCTCAGATGCATGTAAGATATAAACAGGTATTGCTATTTTTTTTTTTTAATAACAAACTGAAAAGTGGAAAAAGAGCCTCTTTCAAGATTTGCATCTCCACCCTCTAAAATAAAATATATCATTTTATTGAAAACTAATCAAAATTTTAAGAGACTATGGTAATATTGACCATCACATCCTAGCTTTATCGAACACAGAAAATTACCGAAAGCAGAATCCAAGAAACAGGGAAGCCTTTCATAATCAGTTGGCTAGTTGACTACAAGAAGACCATAGACAGCCGAACCAAGAGAAGGCGTCCTCAATCTGGTTAATTAAACCTAACATATATTTTTCTTAACATCACAAGGATGAATTTAGGGCAATATCAGCTGAAACTGAGCACATAAACAATCATCATATATTGCAGAGTAGTTGTAGTACAATATACAAGTATACAAACTTTTTAACTGTTCAAACATAAATGGGCTGACTTCCTCAGACCTATTGCTTCAAACAGGAGCTTATTGGAATCAAACAACTTTTTGCATTATATCTCAACTTACTAATCTGCAATTCTCTTCTACTGTTTCGAGATTAGAAAGTCATACGACAAACATAAACAAGCTAATTTTGTAAGGCTTCTGGTCCAGTGCAACAAATGAATAATGGCTTATACCATTCAGGGACTTGAGCAGAAAGCTAATGTATAAAACTTAATTGTAAACTGGAGATACCAATCCACCCTTGTCAAATGGACCCCCTATGTGCCTAAGCTGTCAGCACTGAGAAATCGAATGAGAGAAGAAAATGAAGTGCGACTAATTTAATTAAATGTAAGATGATCCTAACCACCCTTTTATAAAAGGTTCCCACATTCAAACTTTAAGAAAGTAGCCCCATCTTACAAAAGAAGACGTGATGAAGATAATTAAACATTAAATGACAAATCTCCATCAGCCAAAGCTTTCAGATGAGGCAAACATTCAATAGAGCACTGATTGCTATATCATGCATGATAATAAGCTTTTAAAAAAAGTAATATCCCATGCACTCAAGAAACATGATGAAGTAGTGAAAGCAAGAAGTTTATAGAATACACAAACTCTAAAGTGTCTTCACCCCTACATTTCACAAATCATTGAGGAGAAGCATTCATCAAATATAACAAGCAGAAAATTCAGAGTATTTATTAATTTTTTTTGTGGACTAAAAGACCAAATACCACAACACTAAAACGCCAAGTGTTGCAATTCTTGACAAGGCAAAAGAATAAAGATTCCAAGTTTTGCTAATCCTTCCACAAAAAAAGAAAAAACCATTCGTGGTCAAGGCAAAAGTTTTGCTACTTCAGCATACTTATGCATGAGAACCAAGAAATAAGAGTCCAAGTTCAAATTCACAGACCTTGGAACAAAGTGAGAAAACGAAATTATATTAGTGCATCTCTTCATGATATCGTCAATCGCATCGCAATTCTTGTCATTCAAAGCATCAAAATACAGAGCAAGGGAAGTCTCTCCACTTTTCAGTTCGTTGGGCCATCTGCATACATGAAAGTCCTTGCAAGCCTATAGTTGAAATAGGGAACAGTTTAGCTTATGGAATCAACTAGAGAGAGTAATGCATTATTTGAATAACTAGATGAAGTCAATGCACTATTGTACCTTATCCCTATACAGCATGGTTACAAGGGTACAGATTATTGTTCAATAACTCCATTGATAATCAAACTAAATAAAATGAGAAAAGGTGGTTAACCTCTTCGGAATGATGTGACACAGAACACATCTTCCAACATATCCACACAAACGTTAATCAGAATTCCAATATTCCAGTGATGTGCTGTCAAGTAAGACAGAGATATGAAGTCCTTACTAGGAGAAAAAAAGTTAATCACCATCTCCAAGGGCGGAATACGATGTCCAGTTATATCTCTTTCCTCATCGAAGCTCTGTAACAAAGTAAGGTCATAAAAATGAACAAGTGATTCAGATCTATATAGAAGCCTAGAAGGCATCATCATATGATAAAGCATTCAAAAAATTTACCTCGTGATACCAAGAGTATAATGGGATAATTCCCAAGCCATCAACTATGCTAGGTTTTGTTTCCACACCAAGTTTTTGACACGCTTCGAGCAATTTATCCAGCTTATTAAGAGATCCCAACTAAACACATATTGAGAGTTAAAAGTTTGTCAACTCAGTAATTGGCAACAAGTTCTAACAATCAAAGCATTTGTACAATTAATCAGAGAGAATGGATAACACAGGGATTTATTGATACAGAAAAATCTCAAATGATCAGAGGGGAGAGGAAACGATGCTTACGTAATCAATTTTCTCCCTGCGGAGCCATAGATCATGGTTACCAGGCACAAAGAAAACATGCTCAAACTTATCCTTCAAAATGGACATTGTGAGAATGAAATTTTCCTGAGTCTCGGCGACATCACCGGCGACGATAAGTACATTTCTATCGTTTTTTTGGGAGGATAATGATTTGACCCAACACATGTTTTCGGGGTAATCCGTGTGCAAATCGGACACCGCGTATACTCTGGTGCCGTCGCCATTGCTAGTCACAGGCGTCTCAATCGCAGGTCTGGTAATGGAGACCTGAGTAGAAAGATCGCCTCTGCCAGATAAGCTGGAGTCAAATTGAGTAGAAAAGACGGAGGAAATTTTTGAATTTGTGGGGTATCGAAGCGGCAATGAGAGGACAGCAGAGGCGAAACACTGCGCCATGAAAGCGAAAAAGGAGAAGCAAATCACCTCTGCGAACGGCGATGGTGGAATGTAAAGCTGATGTGTGTTAGATACAATCGAGAGAATATACTGAAAATTGGGGACTAACTAAAATCACATTAATTTAAATTTTTCGACATTCGGTATATATAAATATCAAAAATATTAATATTAACTTATATATTATTTTTTTAACTAAAACTTTAATATTTCTCATTTTAATCTAGCTGTACATTCGGTAATTTCAATAATTAATATTTCTCATTTTGATTTAACAATATTTTTGATATATTGAAGGTGTTCAATTGATAGACGATTAATACATTTTTATTATGCTAGAGTATTACTATAAATGAGTAGAACTTTTGTAAGACCATTTCACGAATCTTCTTTCGTGAGATAAGTTAATTCATACAATTCACAACTCATATTACATATGAATTTGTTAAAATTGATTTGGTTGATAACTAATGTGACCCCATCTCACAAAATATATATGTGATATCGTCTTATTTAAGTTTTTATATAAATTATGTGTACTAGATTTGTGTTTGTTGTGACTCAATGTAACTTGTATTTACTTGCTCGAGTTATTATGCCAAATGTAATTTTTTTTATTAAAACAATTATCAACATTTGTTTATTATGTCAAATATCTTGATTTTTTTTAACCAAACACACATGAAACCTGCGTCAAAACACATCATATTTTAAATTAAAGAAATTTTGAAATCAATTTTATGATATCCATTTGATTCACTCTCAATTCAAGTAAAAATCGAATGAAAATTTCAATTTTAGCTCGAAATATAACCTGGAAATCGCCCTAGGCAATTGAAAATATCATTAAATTTGAGGTTCAATTGAAAAACAAAAACAAAAAGTTTAATTTAATTTGCACTTGAATAAAAATACTTCAAATTGATTTTCTTTATTAACTTTAATACTTTATAGTTAAGGAATAATACACTCACTGTATAGGTATTACTTTCTGTTGAGTGATACCAAGCTTACTTTTTTTTTTTTTTCCTGACAGAGTAATAATTTTATGTTTTTGAATTTTTTTTATGATTAAGTAGTAACGTTCTTGACCTTATAAATATTATTTTATGAGTGGTAGACCAATATATGTGATAATACTTTACTCCTAAAAAGTAAAGTTGTATTTTCGTACTTAAATGAAATAATGTCACGGATATATTTTCAACCGCGATGACTGAAAATCACGCATACACAAGTTTTTCCAGTAATGTTTCTTAAAATACCTCAAAGTATGTATGTATTTTGTCAGTTCAACATCATTTTAATTAAATTTAGGTAAAATTAGAATCGCAACATTTCCTTGAATACTAATAGTCGATTGACGTAATTATATAGTATTTAATGTTCGGATTATTCTATGACATTATATTACCAAACTTTGAACGATGCATTTTTTGAATAACTAGTGTAAAATTATAAGTCACTAGTAAGTTCTCCCGTGCATTGCACGGTTTATCATATAATATATGATAAATTTTGATTTTTGATAAAATAAATATAAATATTTAAAAAAACACAGAATATATAGAACACTTAATTATTAGAAAAATTAACTTTAAATAACTATATTTTATCTTATATATCTATATTTTACTTTATATATTATATTTCATCACAGTAAACAAATGAATATGTTATAAATATCAATTACTTAATAATAAAATATAATCAATTATATGCACTATGAATATATAGAGTATTCAATTATTAAAAAAATAATTTTAAATAACTATATTTAAATCTTTCTTTCCTCTTACATGATTGTATTTATTAATTCCAAATAATTGGATTAGAAAAAAAATTAAAACAATATAATTATTACTCAATCAATTGATTGAAAAGTCTATATATTAATCTAAACATAGAACAAAAATAGAAATATATTAAGTTAAATAATTATAAAAATAACGTAAAGTCATATAAAAATATAAACAAAATCATAAATAATTATTGTTGTTGATTAGTTTGGAGATAACAATATATATTAGTATGCTAGCATGAAAAATAAAATTTTTTATAATAAATTATCTAATTAAAATTATATAGGACAAAACAACATAATTGTTTGCAATTGAAACTTTTTACAACAATGTTACCACTATTGTAAACATATGATTAGATACTTAAAAAAATCAATAAATCAAGAAACACTTTATAACAATTACCACTATTGTCAACATGTGATTAGACACTTAAAAAATTAATAAACCAATTTAAGTAGGCTTAAGTTACTAAACTATGATCCAACTAAAATTAAAGCAATCTATTTATTCAATATTTAAATAATTACTTTATTTATTATTTTTTATAGATAAATAATATGACAACTATATTTTCAAGTATAAACTAATATATATTAAATATAAATCTCATTATGATAACCATTATTATTTAAAATCTTAAAATTTTTGAAATATTTTAGGAATGACTTATTGAATAAGACTCCAATTATATAAAAAAAACTTGTATCATAATTGTATCAAAGAGGAAAAAAAAATCTATAATGTGATATTTGTTAGAGGGAAAGTGACAAATTAATAATTTTTGACAACTTCTTTCCTTTTATATTATCAAATTACTATAGATAGATATATGTCAACTTATAAAGAGAAGGACTTATGTGCCCCCACCCAACCCGCTCCATCAGTCAATGACCCACCTCATTATTTTTTTATTTTTTTTTTCACTCTCCAGCACCTTTCTTCTTCTTTTTTCTTCTATTTTTTATTCTCTCTTCTTTTTTTCAGCGTCTTTCTTCTTCTTCTTCTTCCTTCTTCTATTTTTTCTTCTCTCTTCTTTTTTCCTATGCGCTGTTTTATTCCTTCTTCTTTTTTTTTTCTTTTTTTCTCTCTTCCTTTTTAATTTCTTCATATGATTATGATTCCTTTTTTCTTACTATAAAAAATACTCAATCAACAATGGAGGAGATTTGAATAATGAGTAAGGTAAAATATTTCGCTGAAAACGATTTCAAGAATTTGTTCATGTAAAGTCCCTAGGACAGCTGTACAAAGCAGGAATTCTGGTTATGTTTAATTTAAGAATTGGGATTCCACAATTGCAGCCCTCCTCTGCATTCACTTTGAGCATTTAAGATTAGTGGTTCAAGTAGGGCAGCATGACCAATGCAAATATATGAGTAGTTGTTGTCACTTAATGGTGATTGAGTTTAAGTTATGCTCCAAATATAACTATTTAAGATATTAGATGTATGGTCTAATATATATAGGTATATATTACTGATTTATACTATAGGTATTAGATATATGGTCTATAGGTATAACAAAAATATCTTCAAGATATTATGAAAATACTTTTCACATATTACTGATTTGTTCTACAGGTATTAGACATTTGGTCTACAGGTATTAACAGGACTACAGTTGAAGGTATTATGGTGATTGAGTTTAACGTATTCTATAGGTATTACATATATATTCTACAGGTATTACAAAAATTCTGAGTGTTCATGATTTTATAAATCATAATTACCCTAAAACATTGATATATGATTGCTCATGATCAGTGATACTTTTAAGATATTATTGATATGATCTATAAGTACTAGATATATACTCTTCAGGTATTATAAAATTACATGTGTAATACTTATCAGGTAAGTATAATACTTGAAAGTAACATGTGTAATACCTGTAAGGTATTTATTAATACTTGAAAGAACATGTGTAATACAAATCATGATTTCATATTGTTTGAAATAATTGATTTTCAATATTTTAAAATTATTATAATAAATTGTGATTTGAAATCAATTATCTAAATTTATGAAAATGAGTAAAAGAGAAGAGGAAGAAGAAAAAACTCAATAAATGACTTTATGAAGATTGATAAAGAATAAGAACAAAAATATAGAAAAGAAGAATAAGAGCAAGAAGATAGAGAAGAAGAATAATGTACAAAACAAATAAGAAAAATAATAAATTGATAAGAAAAGAGATTAAGAAGAAAAATGAGAGAAAAGAAAAAAAAAAGAGGAAAAAAAAGAAAGCAGCGCTGTTTTTATATTAATACCTGAAGGGTAATAGTGTGATACCTTAAGAGTAAATGAGTGATACCTTAAAGTATAAAATTCAGGTGGTGCGCGGCGTACACCAGTTATGGTGTGGCCGCGCGTGGGGGCGCGTGGATGCGGCCCACGCGCCGGTTCGGGTTGGGGGCACTGCGCTGCTGAGTCGTCGGATTTATCCACCAGGAACGATGACGTCATTCCTTGCGGCAACCAATTTTAACTAGAACAATAGATCTATTAGATCCGTTCCCCTGGTGTATATAAGTTTTGTCCACTTATAAAAGGTTATATCATTATTCAATTGATTAGAAAAAAATTGTATTTTGGACCTATTAAACTTTCATTTTGAGATAAATTAGTATATTTTATCAGATTTATATTAATGTTAAAAAATTGTGTAATATCAAATTAGATGTAATCACTAAATATATTATTATAGATGTAAAAGCAACGTTCAGAAATTAAACATACGCCACAAATATTATTAGATAAGTGTTGTCGATGTTTTCATTTCAAGGGTGCAAACTGTTAATTCTTTGATTTAAGGGTTCATCATGTGTCAAATAGGTGATTTAAAATGCAAAATGCCAATTCCTCTAAATAATTTTTTTCATGGGGGACAAACCTTACTACTTAAAAAAAAAGAAACCTTAATAACTCATTCATGCATATTCAATTAATTTATATAGTGTGGGCCAATTTCAGCTACTTACTGTCTACGCCTCCTTCACCCCTCCCCCAATTTATTCTATATGAGTTAAATTTCATAACAAGATATAATTTTTAGATTAGTTCTTAATTTTAGATCATAAATTTTAATAAGATATTCAATTTTACATTTTTTTTTCAATTTAAGATTTGAAAATTAAATTGAGTCCCTAATGTAAGACAAAATTTCATTTTATTTTTATTTTTATTTTTATTTATATATATATATATAATTTATTTATATTTTATAGTTTAGATAAATTAAGATAAGTTTGTGCAATTTTGGAACGATCTTTATCCAACTTGCATTAATTATAATAAATGCAATTCAAAAAATTAAGATTCCTTTATTTTCTTTATTTTATGAATAAAAATATAGAAAATCGATTCTAATATTAATCAGTTTAATATAAATTATATTTTATGAATTGAATTAATTATTTTTTCTTTTTTTCATATAAATTAAGATAAGTCGAATGAAAATTGTTCTCAAAGCACACTAACTTGTCTTAATTTTTCCAAAATATGAATATATTGAAATATAAATAAATCTATAAATATAAAAAAAAATTGTGTCTTGAATTGAGAACTCCATCTAAATTTCAAGTTTTAAATTGAGAAAAAAATGTTAATTTGAGCCATTTATTAAGAAACTTTAAAATTTGAGTTCAAAATTAAAAACTAATTTATAAATTGAGTATTATTATGAAATTTATTCATTTATATATATTTTACAATTATTTGAAGTTATTAATCATCACTAAAATAGAATTAAAAAATTGAGCACACATGTGCTGAGAAATAAAACCAACAACATATTATGACTTTACATGGAAGATTTTACAATATAGGATTTTAGTCTGAATCTTTTATTATGTATCATGTTTTTTTTTTTTTTTTCCGTTGATGTATTAAATAGTGTTAGTGTCATCATAATAAGTAAATGTCATATAACCTAATAAGAGTTTATTTGTCTTAACGAGTAAATTAAGAATATTGCGTCTTGAAATTAGTGACTAATTAAGTGTCTGGAAAACGTGAAGTTACTGGTAGTTTTGATTAGTCTACGTATTATGTAATAAACTATTTCTACTTTTTTTTTTTTTATACCCTATCTTCTTGTGCTACCTTGCCTTTTTGCAAATTTCTTTAATATCCAATTTAATCATACCCACGAAAGTCGAGAGATGAAAGTAATTGGATTTAATAATTATCTTCCAAGTTTTCTTCCTATCTCTTAATATATCCAATTTTAGTTGATCTCATGTGCATCAGTACATGAATTTAAAATTCATATAACTAGGTCTATCGAATTCACAATTCCTTTTTTTTTTTTGATTAATGTGCTAATATTTATGTATATTTGTGTAATTTTTATATTTATTAGTACAATCTTTATGTATAAATATTTTAATTTTTATATAATATTTTAACTGGAAAAAAAAGTGATTTCGCCACAATTTATACAAATATACTTTTATTTGATATTACTCATATACATGTATGTAATATTACTTATACTTTTATATCAATATTACATACATTTATCTAGTATATAAATATACAACTAACCTAACTAAAAAATATGACTGTATAACTAAAAGATATGACTAACATAACTAAAAGATATAAAGATACATATCTATCTAAAATAATGTAAAGTACAACTCACATTACTGAAAATTAATTTACGAATAAAATCAGTACCAGCAAAACAAGTAATAAAGTGTACAGTAAAGTTGAAACTTAAGATGAAACTTAATTTGGAACATGCAGGATCGATTCCAAGTGAAGTAGTAATTAATTAATTATGAGTTAATTAAGAGTAACTAAGTAGGCAGTTTTGTATTAAATAGCCTCACCAACATCTACTTACAAACATCAATGAGCACACAAACTAGGAGATGAGATCTACCTAGCTACTCGAATATATATATGCACCTTCACACGTTTCTAGCTGGAACAATTTCATTTTAATTTAAACCACTCGTGATTAAAAATAAATATAAATTCTAACCACAACTTAACATTCATTCGTTTTACTTAAATTTGAATATTTTTACCCTTCTTTTTTTACCAATAAAAATCGGATTTTTCCATTTACATTAACTTGTATAGTCAATATAAGTGTACCACTTTAGTAACAATATAATCAAGTTGTTCTAACTTCATTAGTCTGTACCACCATATCTCGTATAAATAGTATAATCGATCAAAATGATTGAAAAAATAAAATTTGCCATATATATATATATATATATATATATATATCTTAGTTAAGGGGATAAAAATGGGGATTTTCACTAATTTTTTTCCCTCCCTAATTAAGAATCCAATACTATTATAACATCTACTACCGTTATAATAATTACACATTAATCTCCATGATCAATGCGATTAGAGTCTAATCGATGTTGGTCATGATCATCAATAACTCTACCTAGCTAGTTCGTTCACTTTCACAACCTCAATTAGCTAGTTTAATTAACTAATTAAAAGTAGTAGGTAACTAGGTACTTCAAACCAGCTCATACTGATCAAATTAGGATCACAGATCACAAAGACTTGTCCAGAGATCGAGATGATGATGGAGGCAAGCAAAAAGGACATCGTTTGCAGGGGACTTGTGGGCGACGACGACGTATCAGCGAGGCTTACTTGGAAGGATGTAAGTGTGATAGTGACTCTTGGTAAAGGAGAGACTCAAACAGTGTTGGAGAAATTGAGTGGCTATGCAGAGCCAGGCAGTTTCACTGCTCTTATGGGGCCTTCGGGCTCGGGGAAGTCGACATTGCTAGACGCGCTAGCTGCTCGACTTCCCGCCAACGCCTTCCTTTCCGGAACCATTCTTCTTAATGGTCGGAAAACTAATTTGTCTTTTGGCACCGCTGTGAGTATACATAGTCCAATTTGAATATTACAGGTTATTGCTATATCATAGTGATTTTATTTGATTGACTTAATAGATAATATTGTTACAATCTCGTATGACGTGATTGATCGGGTCGGTTCCACGTTCCAGCTGATTGATTTGCTCGAGTTTGAATATTTCCTACAAAGTCTGGCATTTGCATTGTGGAATTAAGAACGAATTTTGTGTGAGAAATAAAATTACATTTGGATGAATAAGTGAAAAGGAGATTTTAATCGGTGGAGAAATCGTGAGAGAAATTTTGAAATGAAAGTCGTGGTAAAAAATATAATATTGTTTATTACTTATGAGTTTTTTTATTATTTTATTTATACTATTATATGTATATTGGTTTATGACATTATATACATATTGATTTAAAAATTATTAGTTTTGGTGTGGTCCACTTAAATGTTTTATCTGAATATAATGATTTATCAAAATAATTTGAAGGTATATAATTGATTCCACTTAAATGATACAATTTAAAAATAATACTGATATTAATTAGGTAAAAAAAAAAAACTGGCGCAATATAATTTTTTTAAAAACAACAATGAAACACCATTGAAACAGAGGATTCTGAATGCATTAGGATGCAAAAAGTGATTGTCAACTCACATAATAATAAGGTTACATAGTTTGAAATGTTTTTGTGAAATGGTTGAAAACATAAAATAGCCATCACTATTCTAATTGAAATAGATCAAATAAATACAATGTCTTGCTCTTTTTTTTTTGAGTACTTGTTTTGATAGTTGCAGCTTAACTATAATAATTTGCATTATTGTCTGCTTCATGTAATGTAGGCATACGTAACACAAGAAGAACACTTGATTGGCACATTAACGGTGCGCGAAACAATCTCATACTCGGCACAATTGAGGCTTCCTGATAAGATGGCATCGACCGATAAACGTGCATTGGTTGAGAACACGATTGTGGAAATGGGGCTTCAAGATTGCGCGGACACAGTGATCGGAAACTGGCACCTGCGTGGGATCAGTGGTGGCGAAAGGCGACGAGTTAGCATCGCTCTCGAGATCCTCACGAGGCCTAAATTACTTTTTCTTGATGAGCCCACCAGTGGTCTTGACAGGTACGGTCACTTAACTAGTATTATATAACCATTGTCTCGTCTAAAATACCAAAATACCCTTTGATTTCAATTGAATATATATTTGTTTGGTGCTGGAGTGTGCAGTGCAGCAGCATTCTTCGTTACGCAGACATTGCGTGGGCTGTCTAAAGATGGACGGACAGTGATCGCCTCCATTCATCAACCTAGCAGTGAAGTTTTCGAGTTGTTTGACAGATTGTACTTGCTTTCTAGTGGCAGAACTGTCTACTTTGGTCAAGCTTCACGAGCATATGAGGCAAACACATATATATGTCAGCTTTAATGATGTTTGGAGATGGATATGTATGTGGTGTTTATGTGATCATGAAAAATGTTGTGCAGTTTTTTGCAGATGCCGGATTTCCTTGTCCGGCCCTTAGGAACCCGTCCGATCATTTTCTCCGGTGCATCAATTCCGATTTCGACAATGTGAAAGCAACTCTCAAAGGATCCATGCAATTGCAGGTATGTATATCTTGAAATTGCTGGAAAAAATTGCAAATTAAATTGGTCTCATGACTATGATGGTGTGCCAAAGTTAGTTTTTTTTTCTTTTAAAAGTGGTTCGTTTTAATTATGGTGTTTTTTTGCTTTAAAATTCTTAATTTAGTTGGAATTCTATGTACTTTGACTAATTTAGATGATGTAGTGCATAGGCCTTAAATGAAATCAACCTGATGAAGCGCCACACGAACAACAATGTAAATTGTATTTCTACACAAATTTGTCAGTTATTTAACTTGTATAGTGTCAAGTTCATATTATCTTAATTGAATCGACAGCTAAAATATATATAAAATGTGCAATTCCAACTAATTTTGGCACAAAAAAATGCGATATAAAAATGAATAGACTATTTTGCGACTTTTAAAACAAAAATAATTCGTTAAGTTGTCACCCCTAAAATTATATATGGAACTAATTTTGCATTTTTCCCTGAAAATGCTTGTTTTAAGGGGATTACTATTTGTTTTAATGCTCAATAGATATATACAGAACGATGATCAGAGTAGTCCCCAATTGTAATTAGTTGCTAATTAAGTAGACTAAGAAAGGATGACAAAGAAAATCTGGAACAATTAATTAATTTCTAACCCAATCTCTTAACTCTGTTTGTTATCAGCCAGGGATAAATGATGATGATCCTTTAGAAAAAGTAACCACAGCTGAAGCTATACAAAAACTTGTAGACTATTATAGCTCTTCTCAGTATTGTAATTCAGCAAAAGAAAAGATGGAGGAAATGTCCAAAGTAGTAAGTACTACACTTGTCTTCAATTTCTTATCCACTTAAAATTGTTGATTGTATGCACATATATGTGTGTTGCTTAATGAATTACAGAAAGGAAAGATTCTTGATTTGGGAGGCAGTCAAGCTAGCTTTCTAAAACAGGCAATCACGTTGACTGAACGATCATTCGTTAACATGTCGAGGGACTTCGGGTACTACTGGCTCAGGCTCGCTATCTACATTGTTGTCACGATCTGTATTGGGACCATCTACTTGGACATAGGAACCAGTTATAATTCCATTTTGGTAAATAAAGTTGATTATTATTCTCAATTAATAAGATGCAGACTGAACTCGAAGTTGAAGTCAGTCTGATAGGTTGCTATATAATATGCAGGCTAGGGGAGCTTGTGCAGCTTTTGTCTTTGGTTTTGTTACATTTATGTCCATTGGTGGATTTCCCTCTTTTATCGAGGATATGAAGGTACATTTATATACTAAATTGTAAGACCAAATTTCAAAAATTAGCAAATAAATAATATATCATCATATTATAAATATAGACAATTAAACATACAAATAACAACTTAACAGTTACACTCAAAGTTAATGTTGGTCATATATTGGATTAGGAATTTGAGTTTTTTCTCAACCTTATATATGTGTTGTTCAAGTTGACTCATTGAATCGAGTTCAAATTGAGAGCTCAAAATAATTAAGCTAGATATATAATTGTTGGTGTTTGGTTGATCATCAGGTATTCCAAAAGGAGAGACTGAATGGGCACTATGGTGTGGTTGCATTTGTGATCAGCAACACCTTATCAGCAACGCCATTTTTAATGATGATAACCTTCCTGTCCGGAACTATATGTTACTTCATGGTCCACCTGCACCCAGGCTTCTCTCATTACGCATTCTTCGTGTTGAACCTCTATGCAAGTGTTACCGTGGTCGAGAGCCTCATGATGGCCATAGCCAGTGTTGTTCCTAATTTCCTTATGGGGATCATCATCGGCTCCGGAATTCAGGTCCGGCTTCACCTCTCCTTTTATCCTCCACCAAAACTGCCTATTTGTTTTCCTTGCTTCGATTCCAAGCTTGTGTGATCATGTTACAGGGAATATTTATGCTCGTCTCCGGCTACTTTCGCCTTCCGAATGACATTCCAAAGCCCGTCTGGCGTTATCCCATCTCTTACATGAGTTTTCACTTCTGGGCTTTGCAGGCATTTCCTTAACTATCCACTAACATGTCTGAAAAATCATTATCAAAATAATTGTGTTAAAATCATTTTTCTAATCACTTCTAATTTTGATCTCATAATTGTAACAATTTTCAATTTAGCCAAATTTCTTCAAAAGAATTTGAGCTTTGGTAATGATGTGACGACACGTGTCAAATTATTGATCGACATCTGTCGTCAGGTCACTTCTAGGTCAACAAAAAAACAATTTTTTCAATAAAATTTGAATATTCCAGTCAAAATGTGATTGAAATCGAAAGATTCTTGAACATGAAAGTAAAATGAAGGTCATGATATATATTTATGAGATCAAAATCGAAAAATATCATAGTTTGGAAACGATAAATGATTTTAACCCAATATAGTTTTTGGTTTTTTTTTTTTTTATATCTCATTTTGTGATACCTAATAAAACGACTAAACTTTGTGTCATGACTCAGGGGCAATACCAAAATGATCTGAAAGGGTTGATGTTTGATAATCAATTACCAAATGAACCCAAGATTCCGGGAGAATTTATCCTAACAGAAATATTCCAAATCGATGTTCATCGATCAAAATGGGTGGATCTGAGTGTTATATTCAGCATGATATTTATATACAGGATCATCTTCTTCATTATGATCAAATTCAACGAAGATGTGACCCCATGGATACGTGCTCTCATTGCAAGGCGAATAATACAAGCCAAAAATAATGAGAATCATATCCAAGTTGAGAATTCTCTTTCTACGGTTGTATAAGCTATGATACGTACAATGCCAAACTTAAATAGAGATTTGACATAAAGTAAGTCTGGTATGTAATTGGTACATCCGGATCGATTCGAATCCGTAAATTTTCATTTTTTTTACTTTAGACTAAAATCTTTATGTTGTATTGATATGATCATTATATTGCATTACTGTAATCTTTATATACAAATGTCGTGACCTTTATGTAATGCAACTTAGAAAAAAAAAGAAAAATTCAGCAAAATTTGTACATAAATATTTTATGTCATATTCATTTGACCTTTGTACATAAAGGTCGCATGAATGTACATAAATGTCACATGAATATCACATAAAGGTATCCATGTACAAATTTTGTTGAAATTCTTCATTTTTTCTATAGTATATAAAGGTCACGACATTTATATATAAAGATTAGCACATAAAAAAAAAGTTACCCAAATTGCATGCATTTTAAATCCATACACCTGATACACAAACAAATTTATGTTGACATAATATATGAGAGTTTTTTTCATTTGGATTTTTCCTTTGTACATGAAAAGAGTAATTACACAATTAATTATTTTTTTGATTAAATATATTATTTGTTTTCGTTTAGCAAACATGTGCAGGGGCCGAACTTAATGAGTGATGGTTAAATCGGCATGAAACTCCTCTATACTTCAATAATTGCACGAAATCTCTTTTGATTTTCTAAATATAGTTCGAAATCTCCAATTTCGTTAATGTTAATGGAAGTATCATGCATACGTTATTCATGCTTTTTTTTAAAATAATTTTTTGCTATATAATGACATATTTACCCTTCTTTGACTATATTAAAAAACTCATTATGTTGTGGGGTTCTTACAATTAAAAACACTTTCTTCAAGCTAATTTTCTACATTAACAACTATTTCTTTATTTGTTTTTTTTTCATTTAATTTTTTTTACAATATTAATTTTTTGTTTAGTTATTTATTTTATTGTTATTAATGCCAACAATTGATACATATGTTTCTTTTTACTTTTGTATTCTTCCGTTCATTTTTTTTTCAATATTAATTTATTATTTAGTTATTTATTTTATTACTATAAATAACAATGATTGCTATTTATGCTTCTTTATTTGTTTTAGGATATTTCAATTTTTTTTTACAATGTTAATTTTTTATACAGTTTTTTTTATTTCATTAATGTTGATGATTGATGAGTAAGATGTGGAAATATTCAATATTATACTAATTTCACCTTAAATTAACACTAAAGTGTAATTAACGAGACTCTAAATATAACCAGTAGTGTACCCGTGCGTTGCATAGTTTGCCATATAAAATATAATTAATAATTTTATACTTATAATAACATAATGTAAATATATAATATACAAATACGTAGATGAATTAAACAAACAAATTGAAAACTCTATATTCAAAATAAGAATGAGATAAATAAAAATGTTCAATTTGACCAAATTTGTGGAATCATTAAGTACTTAAAAATCACATGAATTAAATTTAGTAGCTAAAATTAAAAAAAAAAATTTGAATCCTACACATATGCTATATATATTGAAAATGATATAAATTTAAATAAAAAATTATGATTAATAAATATTATATTTTATCAATGTTTATAACTATAGAGATATTTTAATGAAATTTTTGGTTCCATCAATACAAATAACTCTATTATTCTAAATCCAATTAAATATATATCGACTCAACAAATACCCAAAATCCATTGCTATTTGTATAAATAATATTATTGAAAACTGAACTTAATCTATAATATATTCAACACCCCAATCTAAGATAAATAAACCATACCAAGAGATTTTTTTTTTAATTTTTTTTTAAATAATCAACATTTTCTAATATGTAATTTTAATTAAAGGTATTTTCTTTCATATTTGTAATTTTATTAGGTATAATTTTAACTTTAAACATACTTTTAACTCCCACACTTTAGTTTATAACCGTAACTACTACAAATCAATTAAAAAATTATTCAAATTCTCTAACATATTAGATTTGATAAATTGCTATATAAATATCAAATTAAATATTATATTAAGTGGTAAATTTGATATATAATGCATTTAAAATAAATTTTAAAATGAAAAGATTATAAAATTTGAACTTATTGTTTAAAAAAAAAACACTCACATCTCCTTACTTAACACAATCAAAATTACAGATTCAAAATAAAAAGTATGTTAATAAACAAAACTATAAATAAGAATGATAAATTTGATTTATCATGCATTAAGACGAATTTTATTAGAAACTATTTATTTTGAAATTATGATTTAAAAAATGCACACCGCACCATCACCCCACCCCTTACAACATCCATCAAAATTATAAATATAAAATAAAAATGACAATGAACAAAATTTCAAATAAGAAGGAGAAATATGATACATATGCATTAAAATAAATTTCAAATGAAGTTTTTTAATTTGAAATTCTTTATTTGATTTAGTTATATATATTTTTATTAAGTAAATTTTGTATAATACATTTCTATATTTTTTTTCTAAACTTTAATATAAATTTACAATAACTTAAAGTTACACAAATATTTAAAGTAAATAAAAAAGCATTTCATTAGGTATACAATATGAATATCAAATTAAAAATCATTAAAAGTGATTAATTTGATATATTATATGTTATAAATGAATTTGAGATATAGTTATTATACTTTGAATATTTGGTGAAAAATATTAATATACAATAAATGCAATGTGAAATGTAATACAGGATATTTCCTAAAATGGAAAGTTAAAATGTGCGGGAAAATATTTTTGATATTTTTGGCAGACTATTCTGCTTTTATATATATATATATATATATATAGATTAGTATACAATTTTTCTTCAAAAAAAAAATCGATTTCCATACAAAAAAATGAAAAATCCATTGAATTTGTTGAAGAAATCAAGATGATTAAAAATGTGAACAATGAGAAAATTTGCTATTGAGGTACATTCTGTTTTAAAAGGAGTACAAGGTATGTTCCAAGTTTTTCTCTATAAATTTTTTTTATTTTGCTTGTCTCTTACAAATTGATATGTTTCAAGTTTTCTTGTATAAATTTTATTATTTTTTACAAATTGGTATGCTAATTGTTTATTGGATGATTAATTTTGTTTGTTATACCTAATAATTCTTAAGTATTTAGTCATTTAAATTTATATATATTTTATATTTTTTTTAATATTAGGTCTTATCTTCATGATCAATATTTGATATTAATAAAAATAAAATAAATAATCAAATAAAAAATTAACACTGAAAAAATTGAATTGAAAAAAAAAACTAATATAATGAAAAAAATATACATATCAAAGACAAAATTGTAAATTTAGGACACCATTTTTAAGCAATTCACCAATGAAAGACACTAACTTTTCGGGTCCTGTCATTTGGGACACTAATTTTTCAATTTAGGTGATTTTAGGATAAAAAAACTTGTAATCATGAATTTCGGGTCAAATCGTTTGAGATTTGGGTTTTTGCTGAAGTGATTCGCACCAAAATTTCAATGATTTGGCCCGAAATTTATTTCGGATTTTTTTGTCATAAAATCACTCAAATTGAAAAGTTAGTCCTCAATGTTCGGGCCCCAAAAGTTAGTGTCATTTATTGGTGAATGACTCAAAGACAATGTTATAAGTTTTTAATTTCTCCAAGTATCAACCGTATGCAATAATAGCAATAAAATAAATAATTGAATAAAAAATTAACAAAAGAAATTAAACAAAAATAAAAATAAAGAAAGAAACATCATTAATGTTATAAGTAGCTAAATAAAAATTAATTAAAAACTTGAAATAAAAATGAGTAAAAATAAAAATATATACCAGCCATTGACATTAGTCACAATAATATAAATAACTTAATAAAAATTAACATATAAAAAATGGATTAAATGAAAAAAATAAAAATTAAATAAACAAATATGTGTTGGTATAAAAAATAAGTTTAAATGAAGTATTTACAATTGCAAGAAACCCTCATAAGAAAATGAGTCTTTTAATATAGTTCAATAAGGACAAATATATCATTATATAGAAAAAAATTGGAAAAAAAAAACACTAAAAAGGCCTGAAGAGCACGTGCACAACACTCCTATTAATATTGAGGGAATTGGAGATTTCAGACTATATTTAAGAAATCACAAAAAATTTCGTGTAATTTTTAAAGCACAAGAAAGGTTTTACACTAATTTTCCAAAGCGTAAGAGAATTTCATACAATTTTCCTTATTATAAAATCAACTTTAGTTTATATTATAATGTTTGTAATATTTGATCCTCACATAAACGGGTCAACGATTTCTTAAATTATAAATAATGGAATCATTACACATGTATGGTTCTTAAATTATAAATAATGGAATTATTACACATGTATGGTATGTTCCTGTCTGGTTTTTTTTTTTTATTTAGACAAAAATCTCATTTTTTGTGTTTATGAAAATTTTAATATCATTATTTATATTTCAATTTTGGTTATTTAATTGTTTTTTTTTTAAACATGGATCCTTTTCTCCTTAAAATGTCATTTGATGGAAGTTATAAGTGAAAATTCCACATCAATAATTATAACGTCTATATAGTCAAAATTTGAAAATTTGATCAAGTTAAATGAAAATAAGAAAAAAAAATTATAAAATCAAAATTAAATTACTTAAAATTAGTAATAAAAATTGATAAAATCTGATCAAGTTACTTAAAATTAGTAATAAAAAATTAATAATGTTTGACTTACCGTACAAGTTGGAAGTTGGAAGTTTCCCTATAAAAATCACAAACATATCATAACTTACCTATTAATATGTTTCCAACACGCAGCAATTACATAAAATTATTTCACAATATAGAAAAACGAAAAAGAATGAAAAAAATATTATTGTAATAGAAAACACGAGATTAATTACAATACCTTTTCCAATTAAGAATAAAATTTTGATTTTGATTAAAATATCGATATTTCTTATAATTTGTATCATGAAGCCACCGATATTAAAATTAATACTCATATTGTCGATATTCCATTGATATTTATCGATATTTATCAATATTTATTTCACTTATTTTCGATATTGATATTTTGGAAATATTTATTGTTTTCTTTTCAATGTTTCATTAATTTTCCTACAATTTGTAGGATGAAATCATTGATATCGATATTGATATTATATTGATACTTTGGTAAAAAAATTAAAATATTCGATATTTTAATATTTTGATTAAAAAAAATGAAAATATCGGAGATATATGGTTACAACTTGATTTTATATCCATCATATAAAAAATGGAAATATCGAGATATTTTGTCGATATTTATTATTTTATAAAAAATGGAAATATCGAAATATTTTATAGATATTTATTATTTTCTCTCCAATGATTCACTTATTTTCCTACAATTGTTCACTTATTTTCCTAGGATGAAGCCACTTATTTTCCTACAATTTGTAAGATGAAGCCATTTTCCTACAATTATGTTACTACAAAGGATGAAGCCATTTTCCTACAATTTGTAGGATGAAGCCATCGATATCGATATTTTATCGTTATTTTGGTGAAAAAATGAAAATATCTGAATATCAATATTTTATCAATTTTTTGATGAAAAAATGAAAATATTGGAGATATATTATTGATGTTGGTCCTAAATGGTGTTCGAGGTTAAGAGGGGTGAATGAACCTTGGTCGATTTTGCAAATCTTTTAAAAACTTACTGTTCTACAAGTTACTTGAACTTGTACCGCCAGACAGTTACTGCTTACAACACTAGTATGCAGTGCTGTAACTTAGAGTTTTATACGCAGCGGAAAAATAGGTTTTATGACACAAGGTTGGTTTTCTCAAATATGATCCTTTAGAATATGTTTTATGCTTATGACAGAGATAGATATGAAAGATAAAACACAGATAAGAAGTAATAAAACACTCATGGTTTATGGTTTTCTCAAATATGATCCTTTAGAATATGTTTTATGCTTATGAGATATGAAAGATAAAGCACAGATAAGAAAACAATAAAACACTTATGGTTTATAGTGGTTCGAAGGTGGTGTAATCTTTCTACGTTCACTCTACTGCTACCTCGAGCAGGAACTTTGTTAAGCAAGATTGGTTTACAAGATCTCTCTTATCAACTGTTCGACACCTAAAACAAACTAAGCACACAGCAACAATGTTAAAAAGTATATAGATTTGTTTTTCAACCGGTAAAGTGAGCTTCTGAATCCTTTAAAGGATCTTTTAGCTTGAACTTGCTTCACTGAGGTCGAGTGACTGAAACTTTAGAATAGACTTGAGAGAGAATAGATTTGAGAGAGTATAACTTGAATGCTTGAATGTTTTTGTGCACAGGTTTCAGTGGTCAGCTTCAGGGTTGCTCGTCCTCTATTTATACTAGAAGAGAAATATCCGTTAAAGGAGATATCTCTCATTTGAATTTGAGTGTACTTGATCAAAGGCATGGCTCATATTAAATGCGACTTAACTTTCTCTTTTGGAGTATTTAATGCGGTGGTTGAGGTTCGTAACTTTTTGCAGCACGTCAATCCACGTGTCGTCTTGGTATTGGCTCCGTGTCTGCAACTTTGATCTTCTTTGGAACGGTTCTATTATTCTTGCTTGGTTCTTCATTCCTCATACTGCATTTATCCTTCCTCGGATTGCAGGATACTTATACTATTTGTCATTAGTGCTGTTGACTGTTTATGCAGCAAGCTTCGTGCTGTATCTTAGGTCTGTTTGTAGCTGTTCGTTCTTTACAGTGCTGTTGTAACTTGACATTCTTGCAGTAACTTCATACAGTACTGTTGTATCCTTTCTTGTAGTAACTTCATACAGTACTGTTGTATCCTTTCTTGAAGTACTTCTATAGCCTCTTCTTGCAGTGATGCTGCAGGCCATTCTTACTTACTTGCTATATTGTTGTATCTGCCTTCTTGCAATGATGTTGTATCTGCTTTCTAGCAGCAGCTTCATTTTGGAATTCTCAATGCAGCATTGTACTTATGTATGCCTCTATTTTTCAGCACCTGTAACCAGACTCAATCATAGTCTATGTTTTCACTTAAATATTGTGAAAAATTGGGTACTCAAAACTTGCTATTACATACTTCGTTTATCTCATCAAAATCTAAACATTGAAATCTCAACAATTACAGCTCGTTTTTATATCGATCATATCAAAACATGGAAATATTAGGAATATATGAAGATATTCTGGGATATTTTGTTTCCAATCTTAGGTTGTAATTAAAGAAATGAGGTACTCAAAACTTCCTATTACATACTTGGTTTGTCTCATCAAAATATAAACATTGAAATCTCAACAATTACGACTCGTTTTTGTATCGATCATATCAAAATGTGGAAATATTAAGAATATATGAAGATATTCTGGGATATTTTGTTTTCAATCTTAGGTTGTAATTAAAAAATCTAACCTACCTATCTTGGTCAAAGTAAAGCCTACGTAAAACTATGATCCCTATAACAACACTGTCATTCATTTAAAACCCTACAAGAGACCATGATTTCTACCCTACAAGAAACCATGATTTCTATAACAACATCCATAAATATGATAATGAAGAAGCGCAGACAGTGAAGAAGCATAATTTAAAACCTAGCGTAATTTAAAATCTAGTGAAACCATAATTCCTATAACAACACTCATCTATAATTCCTAAAACAACATCCATCTAATGAAACTATGATTCACATAACAACATCCATCTATAATTCTTAAAACAACATCCATCTAATGAAACTATAATTCATATAACAACACCTATGAATATCCAAATTTAAAAGAACTAGTTGTGAACACTCATGAATATCCAAATTTAGAAGAACTAGCTAAATTTAAAAGAATTAGTTCTGAACACCCATGAATATCCAAATTAATTAGAAGAACTAGTTATGAAGTTTGTGTTGAATGTCCAAATTTAAAAGAACTAGTTGTGAAGTTTGTGTTCCACGAGAGATGAGAAAAGATCAACATCTAAATACTCTACTCCTCTTCGGAGAAACAACATCCATCTAGTGAAACCATAATTCATATAACAACATCTATTAATATCCAAATTCAAACCATGATTCATATAACAACATCCTAGTAAAACCATGATTCATATAACAACACCTATGAATATCCAAATTATATAACAACATCTTAGTGAAATCATGATTCATATAACAGCACCTATGAATATCCAAATTGAAACCATGATTCATATATCAACACCTATGAATATCCAAATATGAATATCCAAATTTAAAGAAAACTAGTTGTGAACACCCATGAATATCCAAATTTAAAAGTTGAATATCCAAATTTAAATGAACTAGTTGTGAACACCCATGAATATCCAAATTTAAAAGAACTACTTGAGTGTAAACACCTATAAATATTCAAATTTAGAAGAACTAGTTGTGAAAAATTTAAACGAACTAGTTGTGTATGAACACCCATAAAAAAACTAGAAAGAACTAGTTGTGAAGTTTATGTTGCACGAAATGAGACAAGATCAACATCTAAATACTCTACTCCTCTTTGGAGTCAAAAGAATAAATTAAGAACAAATTATGTATTGCAGATGAGACAAGATCAACCAACATGTTTAAACATCTTGTCTTATCTCGTGCAAGTTTTGATTCAAAAGAGGAATATTTATTGTCTTATCTCGTACAAATTTTGACTCCAAAAAGGAGTATTTATTGTCTTATCTCTTTAAGTTTTGACTCCAAAGAGGAGTATTTAGAGGTGAGGATTCTCAAAATTTTTATTTGACTCCAAATAGGATATTTAGAGGTGGGGATTGTCAAAACAATCATGTTATTGAGAATCTTTAGAAATTAATGAGAAAAATACACGAGAATGAGAAAAATACACTTGTTTTCAGAATCACCACCTCTAAATACTCCTCTTTAATTAAAAGAACTCTTAAGTTTACAGATTATGTGTTGCACGAGATGAGACAAGATCAACATTTTGGTAAGATAAAAAAAAATTATGTGGTTAAAATTATGTTCGATATTTTTATGTTATATGATTAATACATTTATGTGATATAAATAATATTTTTACTCATATTTCAGTAAAATGAGATACTACGTTAATGAAATGAAGTAACACCTTTGTGTGATACAATTAATATATTTTAATAAAATAATAAAATCTTTTTTAAGTAAAATAAAGTAATAATTTAAGTAAATACATCAATATATCTATGATGTGGTTAATACATTTATATGATATAAGTAATATCATTATCTATGTTGTGGTATGATATAAGTAATACCATTATCTGTGTTGTGGTTAATACATTTATATGATATAAGCAATACCATTATCTTTTCTTTCAGATAATACCTTTATGTATTACAAATGTTACATTTTTATTGATATAATCCATATTTTTACATTTATCAACCAGTATTTTTAGTGATATAATCCATATTTTTACATCTATATGATATATCTAATACCATTATCTTTTATTTCAGCTAATACATTTATGTGTTAAAAATGTTACATTTTATGTAATACAATCAATATTTTTAGTGATACAATCCATATATTTTTTTACAAAATTCTGTAAATGATTATTATGTTTAATTGATATGATGGATTTATAATTCTTAGAATATTTGTAATAGGGATTATCTACGAGCATTGCATCTTCATCACGAAATCAAGTAGATTAGATCGGATCTGAAAAGAGTAAAAGATTGCCATACGATGAAGAAGAGAAATCTCTAAGAAACAAAGAGAAAAGAGAGCCTTCCAGAAAGAAAGAAAAAAAAAAAACAAAGAAGAAGAAAATGAGAAGAGATAATCGCCATTGAATATAATTATTAGTGAAAGAGGAGATGAGAAGAAGATGAACAACGCAAAGAAGAGGAGAGTGAAAACCCTATCATGTTTTCAAAAAAAAAAGAATCCTTTATATAATTTTCATGCGAATTCGAATTGAGGATGAAATAGTCTAGTTGCACGGATCTAGTTAGATCTAATCTGCGTATGGAGCACAATTCCACATTAAAAAATATTGCATATAAGATGTCATCAAAGTATATAAAATATAAATTAGAGACAATAAAAAAGATGACCAAACGAAAAAAAACCTCAATTTGTAAAACTTTATATGATTGTAGTATATGTTATTACCAAAAAAAAAATTTTATTTTATCTAAAAATTATGAAAAAAATATTGTATAGCTAATTATTTAATAATTATATCATATTATTTACAAAACTTCAACTAAAAAGATTATATTTAATTTTTTAACGTGTTCAAAAATAATAAATAAGATAAACTTAATTTTGAACAATTATCATAAGTGAATTACATATTTTTATTAAATATGTTATCTCTTATTTTGAAAATAAGGTATTGGAGTACTTGGGGGTGAAGATAAAAAGATGCAACATGCATTAAGAATGATAATTTTATAACTAAAAATAATTAATTTTAAAGTAATTTGTAAAAATAATATCTTATGTGGTAAATAATATGAAGTTTCCTTATTTTTACAAATACAATTTATAAACTTTCAATGATCAAATTTTCAAAGTTTTTTTAAATGCTTATCAATCAATTTTAAAAAGTTTATAAGATGTCAAACATTTTATTCTCCTTAAAAAAAAAATCTTATTCAAAAGATTTATAAGCTCAAATCTTATTCAAAAAATTTAACAAAAAAAAAACTATTACATATGTATAGTATGAATAATATGTATTATTTAATTGAATATAAATACAATTATATTATAATTCGCATCACACATTATTGATTAGTGTACTAGTAAATAGTAATGCGCAAAAGAAATGCACATTAAACGTGCCACAATGGAGGATTTAATAAAATTGGAAACCCAAGGGGTGTTTTTGAAATTAAGGTAAAACCTTGGGGCATGATTTAGAAATTTTATTGCAGCAGAAGGGCTTCGAATGAATCTGACTCTGGCGTAAATTAGAGTATTTTCCCCCTACCCCTTCCTGATTCCGCCTCCGTCTCCGATCGAGTCTTCCCTTTCCTGCCCTCCGCCATTGTTATGCCCACGTAATCTTCCTTCGACACACAGGAGCATCCATATTCTCATATAAAGTTGCTGCTGTTGATTGCTTGAATTCATTGGAGATTCATTTTTAGTTAATTGAGGGAACACAAGGAATGGATTTAGACCAGTGGATAACGAAGGTGAAAGACGGCCAGCACTTGTCCGAAGATGAGCTCCAGCTCCTATGCGAATACGTATCTACTTCATCCTTTTCGTTTTTCTATTATTTATCTTAATCTTCTCATGTGAACTTTTCTAGAAAATGAAGTTTTGTAATTTTTTTTTCTTGTTTGGATAAGGGTTGAGGAATTGGAAATGACGCCATTTTACAAAGAGCGTCGCGTTTAGGTTTTGGTAGTTAGGGTTTTGTATTGGGGATTTTGTGTTGGGAGGGGGTGGGGGATGGTTTCCTGAATCAACTCACCAAGTAATGTACCTGGGGTTTGAGGAAGATTGGGGTTTATGTGGGTTTTGCATTGGATCTGGGTCCTTTGATTTGATTTTATTCATGTTGACTCTGTGGTATCTTTTGTACATTTATACCATGTCAATAGTTTTTCTCGTACATATTCTGTTATTTGAGGTTTCTGAAAAAGTGATTTAACCTATCTATTTGGAGTAGAGTTGATTAACTTTGTCATTGTGGTGCAATCCTTGTGTAGTATCCACATTAATTTCAAACGTTAGCTTCCTAACATATACTGTGACATCATTCTAGCAGTGATGAGATGAGCGTTGGCCTAAGTTCACTGTTCTATTTGTGATGAGCTCAAAGCTTAGATTTTTAATCATTAAATTCCAGACATAGCATGGTGAATACCTGATGGTTGTCTAATCCTGTGGAACTGGATATTGTCCCTTCTCTGTCAATATTTTTCTTTCATTCAGAGTGTTAAAAAAAGTCTGCCCCCTTACATTTGATCTCCATCATTTTTGTTTTTTTAGAGTGCCTAAGACTTAAACATGCTGCAGAAGAGGTGAATGTAGGGTACATGGATACTGTTTCTGTGAAAATGGATAAATAGGTGGGAGACTATCTATATGCTTTTTTACTGTTTTTCCTTCTCAGAATCATGATTGCAATTTAATAAGGTGTACTTGGTGGATATAACAATTCTTTTGAAATATCTGATGTGCCATTTTGTATAACATAATCGCATGCCTTTTGCTAGACTCCTCAAAGTTCAGCAATCAAATGTAAAACAAAACACACTTGCAGCATGCTGGTATGCTATGCCGTGTTGCTTCTGGTAGTGGTTAAGGGTTTCTCGAGTATTAGTTGATTTTAGCTTAGATCTTATATTTTTGGTCCTCAATTAGTCATCTGGCAACTTGCGGATTTGCAGTATTGCTCCAATGCAGGACTGGGCATTTAATTTCCTCATTAATCCTTCTTAATTGCTTAATGGTTTTTTAGTTGTTTAATCATATTACTGTGCATTAATATGCTCCAATCATAAGATGCTTCAATTTGGTCCATATCTATTCATTGTTCTCCCTCAGGGATCCTTTGTTCTCTTCTATTCTTAAATCTAATATTATCCTACCTGGTTCAGGTAAAGGAAATTTTGATTGAGGAGTCAAATGTTCAGCCTGTCAATAGTCCAGTCACAGTATGTGGAGATATTCATGGACAGTTCCATGATCTAATGAAACTTTTTCAGACCGGAGGTCACGTACCAGAGACAAATTACATATTTATGGTAAATACTGTAAATTGCCTTCTGCATGTTTGTTTTTCCGATTTATGTATGATGTAATTTTTTTTTTGAAACCTCTTATTTCTTGACAGGGAGATTTTGTCGATCGTGGTTATAATAGTCTAGAGGTTTTCACCATTCTTTTGCTTCTCAAAGCAAGGTGCGTAAAATGTGAAAATCTGGTCGATCAGTTGTGATATGCATTTTTTTATCTGCTACTGCTAGCGAGCCTGTACCACATTTTCTCAAGTGGATTGCTTTGGCCAAGCAGATTTTTTTGCTCATCTTTTTCAAGAATTTATGTATCAGCAATATGGTTTTTGCAACCTTATGTTATCTTTATTTTTAATTGTGTACTGTGACCATTTACGTTGTCAAATTTCATAGGTAATGAATAAGGAATCACAGTTGTGCTACTCTGCTACATAATTCTACATCTTTCCTGAATATTTCAATCAGTGAAGTTTTTCACATTCCATTCAAACAACCAGTACCTACCACTTACTGTCGCCGCTAGCTTGCATTTGCTAATTTGTACTTCAGAATTGTTTGTTGTCTATAACAAGTGTGATTTTCCTTTCGTTTGTTACTCTTCTCTGATATCTGAATAGACTTGTTGATGACATTATTTTTGGAATTTATTGTTGGTAAGCAAATATCAATTTTTAGCTTGTTAAGCTATAAGTAGATGTTTCTGAATACTTGTTCATATTAGTGAGTTGTTCGTAATGTTTTTGTATTTGCTTCCAGATATCCTGCTCATATTACACTCCTACGCGGAAATCATGAAAGCAGGCAACTTACGCAGGTAAATTTAGAACTTAACTATGCGTGTTTCCTTGGCCAGAGATTAGTTACTGAAATAAGTACGTTCCTAAATGAACAACATTACTTGTAACACTAATGATGCATTCTTGCTGCCAACTAATTATGGCTCAATGTGCACTAAGCATATTTTGGTTTAGGATCTAATTGTGCTGGCTGACGTGAATACTGGAAATTGATTTCCCTTATTTTTCATATGGAGCATTAATGATTTGTGTTGTCAGCAAAAATCTTCAGGAAAAAGTAATGTCTCTCTCTATTTATTAGGGTGGGGAAAAGGTGCTATAGAAGTTTCTAGATCATGTGTTTTGCGTAACGCTCATTTTTGTTTCTGTATCTTTTTCCAAGCCTTCCATTTAGTTTCATTTAGTCTCTGTATCATTATCCCCCTTCTGAAACATACTTGACCTGTTGTTCTCCATTACCAGCAGGCTAAATTATACTCCCTCCATCCCAAAACTATGGGGTTAATAGATCATTTCAGATCAATAGAATATCCTCTGTTTGGTTTTATTTCCATCGTCTCATTTTCGTGTCCACGGACGGATATTTTCGAGTTACCTAAATATCAATTGTTTATAGCATTATTTACATAATTCTACCTCTTATACATCCCACTAACTGAATTATGTCATTGCCTTTGCACTGTGATGCACCTTGCTTATTTGACAAGACATTTACAATTGGAAATGTAAATTTTTAGACCAAGGCCATCTACTGAGAACAATGTCTCCCGAAAATACACTCATTTTTTCCAACAAAACATTCAAACACATCTCTATTCTCTACTCATTTTCCAACCACTAGCCACTATCAGAATATAATGTCCAAGGACAAATACGACAGTCTCTCTCCAATGGCTGGAAATAAATCCAAAGGCATCATGTCAGTTTATCACATTTCCTTAAATGTATCGATCGAGAGTTAGTGGTACCACACTCTCATTGAGAGGACAACATTTAAAAATATTACTTTCTAGAAATCAAGTCTTATGTTGGAATGTTCCAAGGAAGGAAAAGAGTTTTATCACACTCTGATTAATTATAATTAAAGATTTGAAAAGATAAGTAAGTGAGATAAGGAATAAGCTCCCTAGTCCCTATGCATCTTGTCGTTGCATGAAAAACCAGACAGGCCTCTATAGCTGCTGCCTTTGTCTCTGGATGCTGAACCTATTTTGAGTTCATTGTTGCTTATGCAGTGTACATGTTTTTTTTTATATGTGGGCAACTATATTCGTTTTGAATAGATTATTTTTCTTTTAGGCTTAATTAAGCCATCTGTTGTTCAAGATAGCTAAATCATGCCATTGCCTTTCTTCTTTGGCACACCTTACTTGTTTGTTGAAAGATTAAGCTTGATCTCTCTTGTGCTTCCTTGGAGTTCCGGAGGATATTATTTTATTTGCTGAGTTGTAAAGTCTGTCATAACTACTGTCCAATATCTATTCTAATACTTAGTTGCCCAATGACCTTGGAAACTTTCATTCTTCTTGTATTCTTACTCTGTTAGTAATTAAGTGCCATTATTTTATTTATCATATATTTAATTTTTACTGCCTCAAGTTTTCTTTGGATATAAATTATCGGGAAACTTAATGGCCTTTGTCATTATTATTTTTTTTTCGTTTTTAGTATCTTACTAAAGCCAGACCATGATTTACAATAAGGTCATCCTATGACTGGAAATTGCCAAAAGTCCTCACGAGTTTCTACATGCTTGTTCTTGGCAGGTTTATGGTTTTTATGATGAATGCCAGAGGAAATATGGGAATGCCAATGCTTGGCGGTATTGCACAGATGTTTTTGACTATCTAACTTTGTCAGCAATTATAGATGGGACGGTATGGATTATCTCTCTCTCCCCCTCTCTCTGTTGGATTTGCGTCTGAGTAGAAATTTGTGAAGAACGTTGCCCAATTTACCCATTAACTTGAATATTTTTTTAGTGTATATATTTGAGGAAAATTTGAGTAACCTACCATATTTAGAAAATCCTTCTTGTTTACTAGTTTTTAATTGAATTCTTTGGTGGTAATAAGGCATTTGCTTTTTGGAATTTCAGGTACTTTGTGTCCATGGTGGCCTATCACCAGATGTTAGGACTATTGATCAGGTTAGAGCGTAAATCGTTTGAGTTATATATTTTTTGTGCATATTATATGCTAGGATTTCTGGGTGAGATGAGTACTGGATGATTCCCTGGAATATTGTAGCATTGAGCATGAGACTCCTATTACTCAAAATTTTCATTATTCAGCAGGGAGAGATGGCTTTGCCTTTCAGGAATGGAATGCTCACTCTGTATTTTTTTGTGGAGCTTTACCATCTATCACCTCTTATATCTCTTAATCAAATGATGTGATATTTGGTATTGTTATTCTTTCAATAGCTTAGACATCATGTTTGCAATTAAGTTATGCTTGCTGGGGTTTTTTCTTGCCAGATTCGTGTCATTGAACGGAACTGTGAAATCCCCCATGAAGGGCCTTTCTGTGACTTAATGTGGAGTGATCCTGAAGATATTGAGACATGGGCGGTCAGTCCCCGAGGGGCAGGTTGGCTTTTTGGATCAAGGGTTACATCTGAGGTGAGTCAACAAGATTTTTGTAGGAAATTTTTATAGGGATGCCCATTAGATAACATTACACTACAAGCTCTTACTTTCAAAGAGACCATGTCAGGAGGATGCCAGTATGTTTTCTATTTAGATTTTTCAGCAAGTTTTGGAAATGAGTCTTGCTGAAATTGTAATTACTATTGGCAGTTCAATCATATCAACAAACTTGATCTTGTTTGCCGGGCCCACCAACTTGTCCAAGAAGGTCTGAAATATATGTTTCAAGACAAGGGGCTTGTGACAGTGAGTTATTAATCTCTATCATGGCACAGTTAATCTCTCATAGTAGAAATTGTTATATTACGTATTTTCTTATTTTGTATTGTGTGCAGGTGTGGTCTGCACCAAATTATTGTTACCGTTGTGGAAATGTTGCATCCATTTTGAGCTTCAATGAGAATATGGTAGTTAACGTCTTATTTGTTACTCTCTCTCTCTCTCTCTACACACACACACATATTGCATGTGTGTGTGTCTCTCTGTTTCTTATTCTCTATATACAACTACTTATTTCTTTATCTTAATAATCTACCCTATGAAGCAAGATCTTGATATTATTAATTTTACAATTTTGATTTAAAAGATTTCACGCTAGGCAGGGATTTTTCCTTGTTGCTTTATTTCCCTTCTTCTAGTGGATGAGTAGGGTTAGTGCTAACAATTATAGTGTGTATAATTTTGTTAATGGCGTAAAGGATCACAACTAATTTATTGCTTGGTCGACTCTGTCTAAGCATGATGGTAGTGGATCAATGCTTTGAATCCATAACTAGTTCTAACCTGTAATGTTGCAATAACCCAATCATTTTTGGTTTCTGCTTTCACAATCCTTTAGGAGAGAGAAGTGAAGTTCTTCACGGAGACAGAGGAGAACAACCAAATGCGAGGACCTAGAACTGGAGTACCTTATTTTCTCTGAGTTACAATTTTTTGCTTTCCAAGAAATGGAAACTCAATTTAGGCGCTTAATGCTGCCTCAAATAGAGAGAAAACGAAGGAAATTCAACATTCGAACTTCCAAGGTTGCCCTTCTGTTTTATGTAGTTATTAATGTGTATTCCAGATAGCTTTGAGTGAGTTTAATCTTTTTTCTTGTTGCCTTCATTATTTGGATTACTTATGACCTGAACATTTCCATTTATAATGATAGATTATGTACAATTAGAACCACTTGCCTTGTGAGCTTCTGCATAAATGTGGAAATTGCACCACACTTTTTTGCCCTTGATGCTAATCTGCTCTTTAAACGCTTCTGCAAATAGCTCCCCTCAATACTCTTGATGCTTCACTCATTACTGCCTGCATCAATTTATTAATTATAAAAACTTATATGAGTTGTTTATGGATATAATTTCTTGGGATGAAGTTCCACCACCCATATCTCAATTTTGTAGGTTATGAGTTGGTTTGTCTCGTATAATTAAATCAACTAGTTAGTCTCACAAAAAGTATAGGTCTTGGAAATATATAGAATAACTGTATGAGAAGACGTGTAGGTGTTTTTTTTTAAAGCCTTAAACGATTTTAATGAATATTTCGTTTTTTAATTCTTACTATTTTCATTGGGCACTTTGTGTTTCAGATCTTCTAAATATTTATTTTTTTTACTTTTTTTAATTGGTGCAATCTCCTTTTGAAACAATAAAATGGTGAAGTATGGAAAAAAAAAAAACATTTATCATATGCTCATATCAATGTACTCCTTTCGTCCCAAGTGAGAAGTCACGTTTTTATTAAGATAGAACATTTTATTTCTTAGAATGTACAAATTTCTTTGTAAGGTACGAAATTTTATTTATATTCCTACATTTATTCGTTCCATCAGTCATTAAAAATTTATTAAAATTATTTTTTTTGCACGACTTTTTTTATGCATATAAAGAGTTCAATTTCTCCACAAAATAAAAAACTAGATAAATGTATGTTTTTTGAAGCCAATAGAAAAAATACTAGACAATAATACATTTCAAAGAATTTTTGGAAGATTTTTTAACGTGTAATGTAACAATATACTCTGAAAGAAGAAGTCAAAATTAATAACTGAAAATTGTATGAGGGGCGCCTGATAACAGCATAATTGTAATCCGACCCTCGAACTTCTGGTATTTATTGAGCTATGTTGAATTTCCCTTACCACTCTCTCCTCTTTCCGTAAATACCAAATCGGCCCCCATTTCTAGGGTTTTCCTTCATCGCCCCACCATTCTCATATCACTCCCTCCTGACAATACTGGTAAATTCCCTTCATCCTTTTCAACTGTCACTTTTATTTTTTATTGTTATTATTATTTAATCCTTTTTATGCTTTCCTTTGCTACCTAATTAACTGATTAATTGGTGGATAGCAGCAATTATCTGCCGCATTATTGTTTTGTGTATTCTTTGCATTTTCTTGCAGCTATTCTGGTCAGTTTTATTTACGTGTTTTGAGTTGACTTGTTTGTAGTTCAATCGTAAATTCTCAGTTTCTGTTTTGCGTTGATTTTTATGTTTCGTTCGAGGTGTCGATCAGAGGAAAGCCAATTGAAATCTGTGTGTTTACCGCATTTGTCTACAACATTTGAGTTATCATTATTATTATTGATTTCTGTAACTCAATTTTCTGAATTGAATGCAGTGTCCATGTTGAGAAGCCCACGTAACATACAAAAAGGAAAGTACATCTAGGCCTCTTTTAGGGAAAAAACTGAAATTTTGTGAACACAAAATGTTTTTTCTGTTGTCAACTGTCAAATTTAGATGATTTAAGGGCTCCTCTGCTATAGCTTCATACATAACTGGCTAACGTGTAAATTAGATGGTGATCAAGTGAATGGGAGATCATATTTTGAACTCATAGCTATTTTTAGGAATTGTGTATGATGCAATCCTTAGATTTGTAAGATATTATTCTCAATAGTGCTGGTTCATGCTTGTGAGTATTGCAGAGGGAAAAAAGTTACTTTTCCTAGTTTCCTGACACTCGTTATGGAAATTTCCTAACTACAAAAAAAATTCAGTTGATATTTATAGTACCCTTGCTCACAAAATGACTTTCCACATCATTTATGTGTAAGAACAAGAACAATGATTATTTTCATTGAAAAGATGGAAAATTACAATTTCTTTTCTAGAAAATTGTTTATCCACATCTCTAGAAACAACCATTAGATTTTGAAGACGTTCCTAGATCCCTGAAATATTTCTGTAGTTTCAGGTGCATGAAATTTTTTGTTAAACTTGTGCCTGTTATTTTATTTTGTGATGGGGTTTCTCTTTCACCTTTTCCTGCCTTTATTCATCATTTATCCAGGAACTTGCAGCTTGTTTTTTTTATTTGTTTTGTTCTCTTAAAACATGTTACATGTTTGAGTCGAATCCATTGCATTGGCATCCCCTGATATGTTCTATAATATTTTCTTCCCAAAGGTGTTGTATTTGAATAAAATTAGTGTGATAGATGATATTATTAGCAGAACATTTTTGTTTTGTTGCCAATATTTAAATTATTCTCAAATATGCATTGTCAACATGACTTTGTAATATTTAACTTCTCACTTGACTTACCATCTGCACTAAATTTTCCATTAGCCTAAAGGCTGTGCCATATGCTTAATCTCGGTGCTACTCTTTTCCAATTGCTGTTTCTTGGTTTTCTGGTGGGGGGTGAGGGATGAAATTTTTTAGTGAAGGTCATTCTATAAAATATAAAATATAAGACATACCCTCTGATTTGGCTAACACATTCCTTGATTTTCCAGAAGATAGATGCCATGGCAAAGGGGAAGCTTATACTAATTTGCCAGGCGGGTGGTGAGTTTGTAACCAAGGATGATGGCACCTTGTCATATGAAGGGGCAGAGGCAAATGCTCTAAATATCAATCACGACACCCTGTTTGATGATCTGAAATTAAAGCTAGCTGAAATGTCCAATTTGGACCAGAAAACAGTTTCTATCAAGTATTTCCTCCCAGGAAACAGGAGAAATCTTATTACATTAAGAAATGACAAAGACTTAAAGAGAATGATTGATTTTCATGGGAATTCAGTAACTGCTGATATTTTTGTTGATGGAAAAGAAGGGTTTGACCATGTTGCTGCAAAAGAACACACTTGCAGGTATGGGGCTTTGGTGCACGTTGTACAGGATCTACTTCTATTTTAGTATTCCATTTTAATCTGTATCAGACCATTATTTCTTCTTCGTACCTCTCAGGTGAAATTTCTCGAGTATGTTTGTAGTAAACTCATGAATGATACCTGCAGGGACAGTGGTGTGAAACTAGCCGAGACGGTAAACAATGTTTCTGTACACTCATCTGCTGCTTCTCCAGTTGTCAATAATCTAAAAAATTTGAAATGCCATGGTAACACTTCACCTGATGATCCAAACCACCCTAGTTATGCTCCTTCTGGTTCTACAGCAGCAGCAGAAGCTGTTAAAAATTCAGAAAGCCCGTGCCCCAGTCAAACATATACTGCTTCACCCCCATCTTCTGAACATGGTTCAGACCATGATTGTGAATATAAGCCTCGGTTAGGTGTCAAACCAGATGTTGATGAGATCCCGACAGGTGTAGACATGTGTGGTAGTCCTGCAGATACTGTCAAAAAGCGGAGACGTACAGCCTCGTGGATGATTGGTGCCAATGGTCCAACTATTGTTGCAGTTAGTGATAGTGTTGTGGACAGGAGAAAACGAAAGAAAATTAATCAAGGATGCAGTAGTTTAGCTACCACTGATGACTTGGAACAGCAAAGAGATATTGTTGTGGTGGCAAATCATCTTGACAATTCATCCAGCGTCGCTTTCCCTGATGATTGTTTGCCAGATAACATTGTTGCCTCGTGGAGAGATTGCATTAACGGGGTAGGGCAGGATTTCAATAGTGTAAAGGAATTTCGAGAGGCACTGCAAAAGTATGCTATTGCTCACCGCTTTGTCTTTAAATTAAAAAAGAATGACTCTAATCGTGCTAGTGGCATTTGTGTTGAGGAAGGTTGTTCTTGGAGTATCCATGCATCTTGGGTTCCTGCTTCTCAGTCATTTAGGATTAAAAAGTTCAACAATTCACATACATGTGCAGGGGAATCTTGGAAGAATGCTCATCCGGCAAAGAAGTTGTTAGTAAGCGTTATAAAGGACAAGTTACGAGATTCCCCACATCACAAACCCAAGGAAATTGCTAAAAGCATTTCCCAAGACTTTGGGATTGAATTGAAATATACACAAGTAAGGCGTGGGATAGAGGGTGCTAGGGAGCAACTTCAGGGTTCATATAAAGAGTCATACAATCGCTTGCCTTGGTTCTGTGAAAAGTTGGTGGAGACAAATCCTGGTAGTTTTGTCAAGCTGTTGACTAATGATGAGAAAAGACTCCAATGCCTTTTCGTCTCTTTCCTTTCCTGTGTAGAAAGCTTCCAGAGCGGTTGCCGTCCCATTCTTTTTCTCAATGCTACATCTCTGAAATCAAAATACCAAGAAAGTTTATTGACAGCGACTGCAGTTGATGCAAATGATGGATTCTTTCCAGTTGCGTTTAGCATAGTTGATACTGAAAGCGAGGACAACTGGCGTTGGTTTTTGGAGCAACTTAAATCTGCAATATCAACTTCCGTACCCTTGACTTTTGTCTCAGATAAGGAGAAGGGACTAGAAAAGTCTGTGCACGAGGTATTTGAGAATGCTCACCATGGTTACTCCATTTATCACCTTCTGGAAAATTTCAAGAGGAACTTGAGGGGTCCATTCCATGGAGAAGGAAGAGGTGTTCTACCGGGAAAGCTTTTGGCTGCTGCTCATGCTGTCCGGCTTAGTAGTTTCAAAAAAATCACTGAGCAAATAAAGCAGATTTCTTCAACTGCTTATGATTGGATTGTTCAGATTGAGCCAGAACATTGGACAAGTTTGTCATTCAGAGGTGAGCAATATAATTATATTGTACAGAATGTTGCAGAACCATATAGTAAGTTGATGGAAGAAATTAGAGAATCAACAATGATGCAGAAGATAGAAGCACTCATTTACATGATAAGTGAACTGATAAAAAGTCGTCAAATGGAGTCGAGCAACTGGACCATGATACTGACTCCATCCAAAGAGAAAGGGATACAAGAAGAAGCTCTTAAAGCACATGGTCTGAGAGTGTTCATCTCTTCAGATGTTCTATTTGAGGTTCACGATGATTCCACTCACGTTGTCAATACCGAGAAATGGGAATGCACTTGCCTGGAATGGAATGGAGGCGGCTTACCATGTCGCCATGCTATTGCTGCTTTCAACTGCTCAGGGAAGAGTGTGTACGACTTCTGTTCGAGATATTTCACTGTAGAGAGTTACCGTCTAACATACTCCAAATCCATAAATCTTATTCCTGGTATTGGTGCGCCTCTGGTGAAAGAAGAAGCCGATTCAGGCGATGTGAAGGTACTTCCTCCGGCCCCACGGACTCCCAATCAGCCGAAGAAGGAGCAGACGAAAATGGAGGATCCAGATAAGAGGACGGTCACTTGTTCCAAATGTAAGGAACCTGGACACAATAAGGCTTCGTGTAAGGCCACCTTATAGGTACTATAGTTTTCATGTAAATTTCTGTATAGCTTGTTCATGATTATAGTTGATACCTACTGAGTTTATCTCTGTTAGCTGTGGTTGATTCTCTGAGAGTTAGCTGCTTTAGACTTTATGCCAAAACTATTACAGGTTTTTCAAAAATGTTATGCTTAGTTAGTCTAATCTACATCTGCTATTGCAATTTGTAATTGATGTAAGGATGATAATATATTTATGTGTATATATATCTCTCATCAATCATCCAGAAACAGAAGCAGGAGCAGGGTTTTTTGGATACGAGCCTTGAAAGTTTTGATTTAGGATTTGCTAGTCTAGATGTTGATGTTGAAAGTCTATGTTTGAGATTTTATAGTTTATTATTCTAGTTTAAAAAAAATAGTGGTATTATATTTTTGTGGAAGGTTATTTGTAATGTTTTTTTAAGTATTTTATTGGGATTTGTGAGAGAGAAGGCATTTAATGGGATTTGTTAAAAATGTAGAAAAGGACGATTATGTAAGTGAATGTGGCCTGCCTAAAAAATGGGGTTTTTAAATCTAAATATTTTGGCTAATTTGGGCCAGCGTCCCACTTTTGTGTGGAAATGGGTGTTAATGGACTTTGGTTTGGGCCCAGCCCACAAGTTCAAAACCCTACCTTATGCTTTTTCGCCAGTACATAATTCGTATACGTATATACAAAACAAACACACAAACAAAGTATAGAAAATTTCCCAAATAATAGAATCGAATTGAGCCCTAATCAATTAAATGGGCAGCGGCGGAGAAGAGGATTCAGTGGAGGCAGCGGCGGCGGCTCGCAGAGAGAAACTGAGAGCGCTTAAAGCTGCTCAGGAACTCTTCAATACTCCCGATGATATTGCTAAACATAATCACCAAGCAGACACACAAGATGAAGATGATAACGATGATGATCAACAAAATGAGTAACATTCCACCTAATACCTCCTCCCTCCCATTCTCAATTCTTTTCATCGCACTTTCTAATTTGTAGTATATGCATCTAGGCACATTTTTCTAATCTGCTGCCTGTTTTTTCTTTCCTGCTTGAACATTTTCACACCTCTTAATAGTTTGGTTTAGAATGTAAATTTGTAAGTCAGCTAGAATTCTGCTTGTCAAAATGATCACTGCAGTACTATCTTTTGAATAATCGATGAAGTTGTTCTGTTAAACTTTGAGAATTTTTTTTTTCTGTTAGGTTTAAGAAAACTTTCTCAAACTTAAAACACCAATAGTTTCATGGACTTCTTTCCATGAATATGAGTTTTCTTTTCCCCTCAGCCATGGGCATATGTAGATCACTCTTTTGAATAGATTTACTTTATGAAGCTTTCAGGCCTGAATTGTCATTGGTTGTATGCATAAATATCAATTATTTTGGTAAGAAGCTGTAGATATGGAATATAGGTGTCATGTGGATATCAACTGCTGATGTGTCTAAACAAAACCACCCACTCACCCAAATAAAAAAAACAAAAAAAAAAAACTCATCGCTTTCTTGGCAAAGAGACAATGTACAATGTATAATGAAGGAACTTAATAGTTTGCTTGCAATAAATTGGTGTTCTCGCTCAATATTTTAATTCTGAGAAAGCTACCGAAATGTTTTTGAGCTTATTATGTTCTTCATGAAGCTTATGTGACTGACTAATTGATGACAATTTTTATTGCTTCCAGCAATGTGAACATGAAATTCCGCAATTATCTTCCACATGACAAACAACTTCAGGAGGGTAAACTTGCCCCGCCTGTGTTGCCTAAATTTGAAGACCCTGTCCTGGAAGCTCCTCCTCCAGACGAAAAGAAAGAGGTGCAAATTGGAGTTCTCTCTCTTTCTCTCTCTCTCAAATATATTCTCATGTGATACTAAATGTCGAGAACAAAATTCAGGATCCATTTCTGAACATAGCACCAAAGAAACCAAATTGGGACCTGAGGAGGGATGTGCAAAAGAGACTTGACAAGCTTGAAAGACGCACACAGAAGGCTATGTTAACACTCATGGGTTGGCCATCTTTCTTTATCTTGTTACTAATCATTAGCTATCCTCTTTCCTAGTTTATTGGTGACTGTAATTTGTTATCTCTTCTTTGCATCAATATTTTAATGTCTGCATGTATCAATGATCACTCCAAGATGCTTCCACTGTTATTCAAACAAGGTCTTTCACTTTTCACTTAGCATCTTGATTAGCTACTGGAAATTATATACAAGTTTAAAAGGCAGGATAAGTCACCCTCATTAGGAAAGTAATACCTGGCCATATCACTAAGTGATAAGTGCATAATAAGCCAATTAAGTACTACTTGACATCGAAGGCAGTATAGTCGTGCACTGCTGGAAAACACTCTGGATCAACTGAATACCGATTTCATCTGCTTCGAATGACATATTTGAACAGATTTAGGTAGGACTATGTTATGGGGATTCCTTTTGATGAAGTGTGGTTTAAGGCCTCTAACTGGTAACAATTAAGCTGATGAGACTAAATGTTTGCAGCACTTTAATTTACTTTAGTAGCAAATGATGTCATATGCTTTACTTCAGCCCAAGTTATGAGATGTCTAAAGAGTTGGCTTATCTTCATATGTAAACATATTTTGGTTGGTGTAATCACTGGATATGGTTTTATTCCATAAAAAATTTCTACTTCTATAAAGATTTGTATTTTAGGCTGCAGTTCAATCTTGCATTTTAGGACTAAAATAAGTCTGGATATATCTTCTGCTTCTTAGAATGACCTTGAAGAAATGCTTTTATAAACTTGTAAGTGATGAAACTTAATTAAATTAATGTGCATTTGTTTTATTTCTTTTTTCATTCGAAAATTTATGCAAGATCAGTATTTGTTGTGTTGGAAAAATACACAACAAAAACTATTTCTCTTTTCTGGCATTTTACAACAAAAGTTGATTTATGATCATTCTATAACTTGTGCATTTGGATATATATGCTCATATAGATTGTATCTTGTGCAGAACGGGAGGAAGCAAAAAGGAAATCAGAAGAGACAGAAAATGGCGGAGAAGATTAATTCTTCTCAAACATGTAAAATTTATTGGATGAAAATTCTCCTAATTTTAGGATTACAAATACTTCACTGTATGAAAGAAATTGATGCGACTTGCTGTGACAATAGGAAGACCTACCATTTCCGTAGTGATTCTTACAAGGCTCCACTTCTGGGCCAGTTACAATCACTTGCTTCTTTAAAAAAAAAAAAAAAAAGAGTTGGAATATAGAAAAGGCAGAAAGGCTTGGTTTTTGAACCTTTGGGGCGAGTGATGATAGGTAGAAAAGTGATACAATATGCATTCCATGAAATTGCTATCTTTTATGCTTGCTAGAGGGTTGGACCTCTTTATTTGCTTCTTCCTCCCAAGAGACATCCACAAGAGGAAGCTGATATTCATCAGGCTTTAGAGCCAACGCAAAGTCTGGCAATGTTGGTGCTGTTTCCATGATCCTACACCCAAAATTTACAATTGAGATATTTTAGCAAGAACCCGTATGGTATGAAGATGAACTTATTCTATTAGATGAAAGCACCTACTTTTCATGTGAAAATAGATCCTTGTTGATTCGCACCTTGCTGGAGGTATCCTTGGGAATCTTTTCAGATAGATACTTTATGGTTCCCCAAAGAGGAGGGCTCCTGTTTAAAACACCCACCAAATCATCTGCTAATATCACTTATCCACATTTTATGTTTACAAATAAATGTAGCATGTCAAATTAGAATTGTTATCTGATTTCTATTACCTAGAAAGAGGAGGAGATGAATTGAAAGCTTGACAAGCTTTCTTGCTCTCTTTCAGATATTCATCAGCTGCCTGCAGGGCTGCAACAGCCATGCCATGAGACTTGTCGGTATTCCCCTCGTCTAGTATTAGACCGTGATAGTAGTAAGCTGCTGCCTATGAAAACATCATAATCATTGCACATCAAAACAAATGAGATCTGATATGGAAAGGATTGCAATATGAGATTGTAACGACTTCCATTGATACACGTATCCGTTCAAAGCTCGTATTACAGAGAAGATACACATTGATACTACATATATCCATTGCTTGATTTTTTAAAACCATTAGCAAGAAACTTGCATCACTCTATAGAAAACAGATCAACTTACTTAACACCACCTACACTGAACAAGCAGGAAACAATCTTTGTTGTGCTCTTGCCAATTATCTTTCGTAAAGTTGGGACTTGGATAATAAGGCTTGACGGAGTTATTATACTTTTAAATAAACTGAAGAAAGTAACTGTTGTTTGAATTACTTTGATAGGTATGGTTAAATTGTGGGGAACAAGGCAAACTTATATATAGTTAAATATATAGAAAACGGAGATGAAAAAAGCTTGGAAATAAAATATGGAGGGGAAGAGTACAGGGCACCTTAGCTTCAATATATTTCCACTTCACGAGTAGCCGATGTTTTTCTCCCCAACCGTTTCCTAATGGAAGGTTCATGATGTTATCTTGGGCCTATAAGATAACACACAGAATCGATACTCGATGGTGTAATAAATCATGGAGCAAATATATGTCAGAGGAACATATTTGTGCTATCCAAAGAGTTAAAATCCAGCAGTTGATATTCCATGGAAAGTTTTTTCATGAAAGACGAGGACGACTTATACCTGCTGCCAGCATTTAACCATCTCACATGCAAGTCTTCGTTTCACAGCAAGTGTGGCCTTGCTACTCTCTATTGCAAGCCCAAGCTGAATGTCAACACCCTGTTTAAGACAGATATGTCACATGCAACTAAAATAAACTTTGCTATACCTTAAGCAAGCATAAGCAAATCCAAAAACAAATATGGACAGATGACAAAGCATGATGCTTAAAGACATCCTATACGATGCTGATGTTTCACAATTATAGAGAAGAAACAATATGAAAAAGCTTGCATCAAAATGTGGTAAAGAAAGGCTAGGACAGCAAGATATTTTAGACAATCAATTGCTAAAGAATTCCTCAAATCATTTTGGGAGAAACCTATGGTTTATACTTGATCTATAACTCCAGATAGTAGAAATCTCAAGCCTTGAATGAAGAATGACTATGAGAGGACTCCATGTCTTTTAATGGAGTAGATGGTTCTTTCAAACCACCAGTTAAGGGTGTATGAGTTACACGTGCACACACACACACTAGGGCAAATGACTATGTAAAAGACAAATCTTTCCATGCATCTCATAAGTTATTGGAACTCCATAACTCAGTGATCAATAAAAAAACTTTTACCAACTATAAAAGCAAGATAGTCGGTAATCTAATATCTGTCTTGGAGAAGTGTAGAAGTGTAGCTATATCTGTGGCGTAATGTTGTGAATTAGTCAGCTACTTGTGAAGCATTACCTGCCCAAGAGCTTGGAGACAAAGTGCTCGTAGAGCTCCTTCAGCAAGATCCACCGGAAGATATCTCCTACAGCACATAAATGGTGACAGGGTGAACCCCTGACTGATAGAGATGATTTTAATTGCTAAGCAAGCTCGAAAGATACCTCAGCTCATTGGGAAACTGTGGAAGCACATGTCGGACAGCACAATCAAGGTACCCAGCTGCCTTTAAGAAAATATCAACAGAAGACCTCCGGCTCTCTGTCGGAAATTTGCAAAATCATAGCAGAATTGGACTTATTTGAAGTATACAATTTAGAAAATTATGGAGAAATGTCATATACTGCGCATGTATGTTTTTTTTATTCTTGGTCATCTATGTATTCTCATGCAGTTAAATTCCCAGCATAGGACATGACATCAGTTCCAATTTTTCTTTAAGTAAATTTTTGACCTAAATCTTGAGTCTTGGGAACAAATGCATTAGTGAAATACAGAATTCTGATTGCATATAAATCATATAGAAAGTAGGGGATCAATTCAAATTAATACAAATATCTGGTTCTTTTAAGTACACATCTGTTGATCAATTCAATATAAATCAATATCTATTACCTATATAAAAGTGTGGATGTTTCTTACATATAAATCTGGTTCTTTTAAGTACACATCTGTTGATCCAATTTGATCCAATACATCATGACAATCTCTACACACATTGAATTTAAATGAATTTAATTCACTTGTCTCCAAATCTAAGACTTGCTTATTTTAAAAAGTAACCTTGGAATATAAATCATGTCATGATCTATGAGGTTTTATAAATGAGATGTCTATAATAACTACACCAAAAGTTGATATCAAGCACACTCTAAATCAATTGCAATGATGATCTTGTGTGCATATATGAAACTACTTTAAAATATTAAAAAACAAAATCATGCTTACATGACTTGAGGAAGATCACATTTATATTGAAACCAAGTTAACAGCACAAGATCTGAACATTATGGTTAATACACGTACCTTCTAATACCTTTGGCTGATAACCATCGGTGGATGTTCTTGGAAGAAGCAACAAATTAGCTTGTGAAAACAATAGCATTGCCATAAAGTGCAAAACAGATAATACTTCATACCAAGCACTATACATCTCGGTTTCCTGGAGATATATACGATGGTAAGAGATGAGCAATTATTAAAAATCTTGTAAAAAAGAAAGAAACTAATGCTTGAGAAGGGGCAATTATATCTTGACCTCTGCTACGTCCTCTTGATTAACCCAGACAAATTGTACTTTATGTTGCAAAGGACTACCTGCACAACATGAAGAACTCATACTAATAAATATGATCAATGCAGAAAGTTTGAGAACTTGATTGGCATGAACCAGCTTACCATCTTTAACCAATCCCAAAAGAACTGGTAAATATTCTTCTAGAGTGTGAAGAAGATCACCCAATATTGAATTCCCTGCAGGAAACAGATGGCATGTTATCAATTTCAGAGGGTATCGAACACCAAAGATATCTATTTAAGGTTTGAACAATACAAACCATGTTGACTAGCTGTTTTGCGTCTTGTTCGTGTAATTGTTGGAGCTTCCTGCCCAGCCACAACTACTATTCTTGTTCTAAGGGCAGAAAGCCGTTCAACCAAACGCTTATTTACATCATCGCCCAGTGACTGGGAGAAATTGACGGGCTTAGGGATCCGTAAGCCCGGAACGAACACAGAGACCTCCCCAATGTTTGCAGGCCGCCTCCTGTTTCCACCTACGTCCTTTGGAGTCGATATGAGGCACCCCATTTCCAAGAAGTTTTTAGTCTCCAAAACAATCAACTATAACTGAAAAACCCTGGAAATCGAACCCAAAGAAATATGAGAATACATCAAAAGAACATAGCCAAAGTATTTGAAAGAGCAGATCTATAGATTGAGCTTTTCTTGCATATAACAAAAAAAGCAGATTGGCAGCATTCTAAAACAATCACAGGAACGATGATTGAAATCAGAGCAGAAGTCAATCAAGTGCCTAACTCAATAAATGAACACAACTAGCAAAGCAGTTGGAAACTCACGGGTGGTATAGCCAGATAATGTCAAAACTGTATGCTAATTAAGAGAGATAAGTGGGATTTTAATGATCAAGAAGACAAAATATTTCAATCAACTTACTTTCTGCATGAAAACTATAGAAACCAAACCATCAACATAATAATGCAACCAAAATTACAAGTACACAAAAACTAAAACAGGGTAATAAAAAGTAACAGCGTATATACATCACAGGAAAAGTATGAGAAAAAGGCAGTCACTGGTGCTACTTTATTAATTCAAGTTGCACTTCAATGCATTCTCATTGATTTAGAGCATTAGTATTTTGCTTTGAACTCTAAACACAAATTGATTGCCACTTGCTGTTGGTTTTCTTCATGTGAGTAGCTTGTGACTCAAGTGACACTATGAGTTAAGAATCAACAACAACAACAACAAAAAGGGACCAGAGTGAAGCAAGCAAACATAAAATACAAGCAAAGATATGGAATCTTGGTCTTGACAAGAACTTACAAAACCAAAAGCAGAAAGAGACAGATGCCTACTTCATTTATTGATAATTGAAATAAAAAAAGAAAAAAAAAACATGAAATTATTGAAGAGAAGCAAAACAGAACCTTTTTATTTGGTTATTTTGGAAGGGATTCTGACATTCTTTTGCTGATTTTTTGTCAACAGTGCTGACACTATTAAGCTGTAGGAAACTGAATCAAACTCAATTAAATTATTGCGCCACTGAAGAAATTTCAATCATTAATCAGAGAAGGAGAAAGAAAGAGAGAGCCACCAGTACAGAGAGAGAGAGAGAGAGAGAGAGAGACATATGTACAAGTTTTTTATTTTTGTTTTGGAAGAATTACTTATCAATTATTAATAATTTACATTCTACTACAGATTTGTTATAAAAACTTTGAATTATAAGTACTAAACTTCGATAAAGAAATTTCTGACGTTGAAATTTGTTGATGCTAGGTGGCAGCCAAGAGAGGGAGAGAGGAAAATGTCTCTGATAATAACACATTATTTTATTACCTTAAAAATATTAGTTCATCTAATTACCTAAAAAGTATTAGTTTGAATTTTTTTTTCTAATATATAAATTAATTTTCTAGAATCAACGAGGAATTTTGCGATCAATCCATTAGCAAAAATAATAAATTTCTTCGACGCTATTAAGGGGTGTTTGGCTAAGTTTATTTTAAAAATTTATAAGCTCTTGTATCTTGTAAGATGTTTTTAGAACTTATAAGATGTTTAATTTAAGTTAGAAATAAGTTGTTGAAATGTTTGGATAAATAAAATGGTGGAGCTTATAAGATATTGGTAATAATATTTATGTAATTTCAATGATCAAATTTGAAGATATTTTAAAAAATAAACTCTTATTTTAAAAATAAATTGGGATTCCCCAACTTTTTAAAAAAAAGAACTAACAAGCTCTTTATATTTTATAAACTCCTAAAATAAGATATTATTTTAAAAACTTAATCAAATACTTATAAACTCCTAATATCTTATAATCACTTTAAAAAAAATATAAGCTCAAACAACCCTTAATAATAGCTGGGAGGCATCCCTCGTTATCGCAAAGGACATTTCAGTTCTACGGTACTTTGAACAAACATAAATAATATACTTTCTCAATTTCAAAATAATTATCATATAAAATTATTTTTTTATAAAATTAAATAAATCATTTATATATATCAACCTACAAGTTATCATTGATGTTTGATATATAATTTAAATATATTACTGTAGAAGCTGTTTGATATAATAATAATCTAATCTCTCTCTTCCCCCACCCCCCCCCCCCCCACCACACTTAAGACACAAGAAGCAACTTCTACAGATAGATGTACAACAAATGTACCCTGAAAAGATTTGAGCAAGCAATTCTTTTCTTTATAAAACAAACATGATTGAATGGCCTGGAATTACATGCATAGCAAAATCTCTCACCAATGCTGAAAAATGGTGAGTTACAACAACTGAATTTGGATAATCGAACTTGATTTTCTGTTGCAAAATACCCTCAAACATAGATTGACAACAATTATTTATCCGTCTTGATAATTTGTGTGACAATCCCAAGAGCAATAGTTCTTCCTGATGCTCTGAGGAACACCCTTCCAAGAGCTCTACAACTACTATACTCCTCCACACAAACAGGCCCTTGCAAAGCCACCTATAAACGAAAAGCATGTTAGCAGAAACACCAAAACAAGATAAGGAAATGTCTGTTATCTGTGGTTGTGAAATTATTTTTTGTATCGTTCATAGTTTCTACAGCTAACCTCAACCATAGCATTCTGCTTGGACAATAAACATCTTGGGGACTTCTTTGTCGCGTTCCCTGTCTTTGGATCAAGCAGAGACAATATCTTCACAATTTTCGCAGCCTCTTTAGCATGGTGTATGTGAAACTCTAACTGCAGCATCCCACATGAATGGTAATTAAGTTGGAGTTTCGAGGTGGTGTCGATTCCTACTTGACAGTATAAAAATTTTAAATTGTTTGGATTAAGTGATGCAACCTGAGACCCAATCAGAATTGGAGTTGAGATGTCGAGGACCACGATTTTCAGTTCCAACCGGCTTGCAACTTGAACTGGGTAGTCAGGGTGACATAACACACTTCCAGCTGTTAGATTATTGCCCTCAGTACCTTGCAAACTGACTGTTACATTGTCACCAGCTCTTGCAATGCTACAAACCTGAGAGTCCCGTTCCAAAGAACGGACTGTCGCTATTTCTTTTGAAGGCATGACCAATACCTGCAACCAGAATATACTCTTGAAATTGGCAAACAAACAAGTGAAAGATAAAAACTGAAAATACAATGGTAGTGCCCTAGTACAGTCCAAACAACAAATAAAGCACAGCACTTTACTCAAAATTTCCAAGAGCAGACGGAATTTTTACTTTATGTGGTTTATACAAGGAACATACAGATCAAAATCCTGCAATTCCAAATCTTAAATAACTCCATTTTAAGTCTACATTTGCCTTCATTGAGCTATGTGCTGTCTCAAAGATAACAACCATCCAAAACTGCTTTCTTCATGAGGCGGGGCCAAAAGTACCATTACAATTAGACTTAATAAATTCTAGTCTAATTGGGAGATGTGATTCAACAAAGTGTGTAAACGCAAGAGATACTAGATTGAGAGGTATAAATTAACTCAAGAAAGAATGATACATCACTGATGAGATATTCAACCTAGACCAAATGTTATGTTCACCAAAATAAAATAAAAGAACCACAAATCCTGTACCTTAGATCCTGTTCGAAGAGCTCCACTTTCCAATTTCCCACATGCAGACACCTGACTTTGGGATTGTGACTTAACATCACATATAGGCATTAGTAGCGGTTTGGAGTAGTCTCTTGCAGGAAGTTGGAGAGAATCTATTGCATCCAACAAAGAAGGCCCTTTATACCTGAAATTACAGTTAGATCACTAGGGTCAGTATAGCTTCAAATAGAAGTAAATCAATCACACTTTACAGGATTATTAAATACTGTGGCAGAATAGAGTGTATGTACTCAATCCACACTTTAAGCTCACTAGAGTATGCCGCCGAATTGCATAGCCAAATCAGAACATTTTAAGAGAAACACAACCAATTAAATAAAACCTCTACCCCCACTGATATCCAGAAAATACAGCAGTTAGATCATATACCAGAGCTTCTAGACTTTGAATTCAACCACTGCTTAGAGATTGTGAATATCGCCATATACAAGGAAACGTATAGGAGAAAAAATTATATGGATTTAAGCTGTGAAACATATATTTCTTCATTTTATATTAAGATGAAACTTATAAGAACTGAGTCAAAAGTGCATTGATCTAGCAAGAAAAAAACAATAGAAGTCTACTTATTTGGTATCTAAACTTATGCCAACAACTAATGTGAGAGAATGCTAACAAGACATAAAATACATGGCATGAAGGAACTAGGTCAAAAGGGGGGGGGGATCTAAATATATGTGTGTGTGTGTGTGTGTGTATGTATATATATATATAGAGAGAGAGAGAGAACAAGTAACTAACCAGGACAACTGCACATCAGGAGAAATTGCTACTAAGTTCTGGTTTTCCATGGCACTTATTGGAACCCATGTAATAGAAGATTCTTTAAAACCACAAGAACGGAGAAGTATTCCTAGTTTCTGCTTCACAAAATCAAATCTTTCCTTGGAGTATTCAACAACATCCATTTTGTTGACAACAACGATAATCTGATCAACTCCAAAACTCCTAATCAACTGTGCATGTTCCCTTGTTTGCCCTCCGGTAGCATCTATACCAGCTTCAAACGAACCCATTGAAGCATCAACCACTAAAATTGCAGCATCTGCTTGGGTTGCTCCAGAGATCATGTTTGGAACAAAATCTCTATGCCCCGGGGAGTCAAGCAGCACAACATGGTATTTATTAGAAGTTAAAAAGGCAACACCTACTGTCATAGTTATACCCCTTTCCCTTTCTTCAGCACTTTCATCCAATGCCCATGCGTAGGCAAAAGATCCTTTTCCCTGGTCAAACAACAAAAGGCATATTATATTTCCAAAATTCCAATTTAGAGCCACTTCAAAAAAAAGAAAAATTGATGTAGTGTTATTACCACTTGTTTAGCTTCTTTTTCATATTTGTGCATCTCTCTCTGAGATATTCGTCCCAGAAGATGAAGCAACCTTCCTGAAAGTGTTGACTTCCCAGAATCAACATGGCCAACCTAAGTTTGCAGAAAATTGTAAATTGTGAGTGGGCATAAGTACATTTCTTGGTATACATTCTGATAGAAAATTAGAAATTTACAATTGCAAGATTTAGTTGGCTCAATTCACTATCTGTTTTTTCGGGAATCATCCATGTCTCAGGATTATACTGCGAAAATGATGCTGTTTTCCCCTCGCTGACAATTTCTGCTTTTCCAGTTTTGGAAGACAAAGATTTGCTGTTTATGCTGCTATCAAAAATATCCCGTTTGTTTCCACTGGCTGAAGCAGAATCATTCTGCTTAACTCCATGGCTACTCTCCCTTGTCACTGATACTGAAGAGGACACTTGCTCTTTAGCAGCTAATACTAATTCAACTGGAGCGTTTGTGTCCCTTCTTGAAACATTACCTGTGAGAAATACTTGTGATAAAACAATTGATTTATCAAAGAAACAGACATGATAAAGTGATCAAACACCACTGAGACTTAAGGCTTTGTTTTGGCCCAAAAATTTGGAATCACTTGGTTTATGTTCAATGAAAAAAGGCCCAGTGATGCACTAACGGTAACAAATATACCTTTTGATTTCAATTTCTGAGATTGCAATCCATCTGATACCAGATTGTCCGGAGAAGGAGCATCAAACTTGAAAGGGGCTGCTAGCAACATGTCTAATGTTAGAAATAAAGATAGATAATGTGTCTCTATTCATAGCAACAAAGAAAACGATTTAATGGTATATGGAACAATTTTCCCTTTTGCTCTAATAAAACATAATTATCTACTTTTTGATAACAAACTTAGAACCTGTTCCAACCTATATTAACATTTTGATATTTTTGAGAACTAAAAGCACTACTGAGTTCAGGAAAAGTGGCACGAATATTTCCAGGTTTGTTGAAGTTAAGATGGATATCGGTGGAAGAAACATCATTCTGCACTTCAAAGAGTATGGAAGCTTTAGCCATATGTTGCGGCAATGATGCAAAAAGAGACTTGGCCATCACTGATGCTCCAGAATCTTTGCATATGCCACCCACTGCATGGAAAGTATCTACTCTATGAAGTACTTAACTAAGTAAATGAAACCTGTGGAGAACAAAGAACAGACGAACAAATTGTAGAAGAAAGCCTAGGATAAAAATTAGAAAGAAGACAGATTAGAAAATTTTGGTAATTTCCGAGAATAGATTCCACTAATAACTTTGGAGCCATTCGATTGAATTGAAAAGAGAATAGGGAGAAGTCCAGAAAACAGCATGTTTCTCTTATTGCATGTGATTCAATTACTCCACAGGCTTTTTAAAAGAAATACAGAAAAACACATGTAACATACAGATACCTACCTGTAACATTGTCACTTTTGGTATTAACCTTGACCAAACGGTTACATAAAACTCCACATATGTCACATGCAAACATACTATCTTCATTATCATAGGTACAGATTGGGCATCGCCAGACCCCCATATTTCTGGCTTCTTCTTTGGGCATCGCCTCAGCAGCTGCACCTAACAGAAAACCAATAAAGAGATAAAGTATTCATAATGAACTTCATATTGGCATTGCAAGAATTACAAATAAAAATGATCATCAAAAACAAGTAAAGATAACTAAATCAGATGAAAGCTAATAACTACACACTTGGAGATCACCATGGGTTCCAGAGCACACAAACAACCTCAAGTAGAATCAAATGAACTAAAAAAGTTTAGGGTTTCAAAAACAAGGAAATCATCATTTCTCTAATACTAAGTGCAAGAAACAGCAATTTTTAAAATCTTTATTGACAGAAATTTACAAAAATTCACTGAATTTTTTTTAATGGTACATCATCTCCTCCATTTCATTTGATTGGGCGACAAGAAATCTCCTGTTTATCTAACTCGTCAAAGTTTTTAACAGCATACAGTAAACTCTACAGACAGGTTAAGCATCTAGATTCTCCAACACAAAGAGTTTTGGTAATTAGTAGATTCAAGTCAGCCTCATCATTATGCAATCATAGAAGGACCTTGAGGAATGTATAATGCCTTAGGTATCAAGTTGAACACATCAAGATAATCTCATACCATATATTGAATATTTAGCACCAAAGAAAGGTGCTTGTTGTTTCTATTGCTCAATCGAGTATGCTTGTTTCTATTGCTCAATTGAGTATGCTTGTTGTTTTGATTCCCCAATCTACCTCCACTCACTAAATTCCAGAAATACACAACATTACTCAACGAGCCTTACACCTTCCTATTTAAGTGTCAAACTTTAAATGTGACCCCAGAGGATTACTTCATTTCCTTTTCTTTTTTCTTGCCCTCATTGATTTACCAGCAAGTTAAACATCAGCATCAACTTCCACATCAGCTTCTTCATCAAGTTATCAACTTTCATTTAAAGAATATAAGTACCAACTTCCCCAAAATAAAAACCATGACTCCATGAACATAGGTAAATGAAGACACTTTTATACTGAGCTCTTCAATTTCTATATTATTATATGCATTCATAATAACTACTTAATCAAATGTACCAAGTTGATGTCCTACATCAACCATAAACCCCTAGAAGCTGCACCATGAAACATGATCCAATCAATTGTTATCATCTCTGTGTTAACAATCAGATAAAAAGAAACCACATTCAATTTGCCTTCATTTGTTTCTTCTCTCTTTTAGTATTCCAACATCATTCTCCACAAGCATAAAGATACCCTATCTAGCTTAGACCTCAACATAAAAACTCATATTAAAAGTCCTGAACTCGATCAATTGACGGGAGAATCCAAGGTGCTATGTATGTTAAAGAAAATAGAAAATAATTGAACTTTATGAAAACACAATAGCACTGAAGCATCCAAAAGTTTGGCTTCTATAGGCAACCACAGAGAAGGTATAAAGACTCACCATTTCCTTCCACTTGATAATTATATCCATAATCATCTGCATCATCATCGTCATAATCTTCATCAAGGTCATAATTATCATCATAATCAACTCTATAATTCACTTTACGAGGCATGTTTTCAACTCCTGTAACAACCAGCAGAATGCAAACAAATAAATAAATAAATAGATAATCTGAAAGTAAAGCTTTATGCAGTAATTGTGCTGCAGGAGTTCAATTTTAAGAAAGGATAGAATAGCAGAAAAATGAATTATTCTGCAGCAATACCTACCTCTAACTTTCACGCAGCAATAATTAATTGGGCGGTGAAAGCTCGAATTTTTGTAACATATATAACTACAGCTGTTCAATGCTGCCTTTGTTTACACGCGTTGAAGCTGCTCTGTGCACCACAGTGAGAAAATAAACAGTGAATTTTTTTTTTTATCAACCAAAATTGTGAAATCTCCATGTGGAACTACAAAACTTAACAATTTCGAATCGCGAATTCGAACATTGTGGAGACAGAACAATTTTAAAGCATATATATCAGGGCGCATCCGCCGGCGGTGAGGGAAAATTTCCGGTGCGGTGTTGCGTTATTTTCCCTTTTCTTGTGTTATTCTTTTACCTGATTTGGGACCTTTCTTCTCACTCGTTTCTCTATATCTGTAATCTGCTCCAAATAAAAGTATATACCGATTTTACCATATATAATAACTGTACTAGTATAGATAAATATGATAATAGAGTTCTAATACTAATAGATTTAAATTAAGATTTACACTTAAAATTATTTAAATATTAAAATATTAAATTACTATTATAATCTTAAATAATTTTTGATAAACATATTAAGCATTCATATTTTATAACAAACATTACACATTTTTATTTTAATAATATTGATACTAATAATAATAGATGTATATTCAAAATAATAATGGCAACTTTTATTTATTAATTAATTTAAAATAAAACTATACCAATTCCCTTTTACACTAAGTTTGGGTGTATATATATACACTGTAGAACCTCAAACATAAAATGTGTGTCGGACATATGTATCATTTTGTATCTATCAAAATTATTATAAGTTTTTTATAAATGACAAGTGATGTTTTGGTGTCATGTGAATCAGTGTATGTATTTTTAAGAAATTTATATATATATATATATATATATATATATCATAGCAGTTAAAAAGTGTCTACTGTTAATAGTTAAGAATTCCAACTTATGGCTAACTAAATAAACTAATAACTTCTATTAATAAGATACTTAAAAAAATATAAAAAATTCTTACATGAATTTATTATCAACTGAGTTTAAATCAATTTTATGGGGTTTTTTTATACAGTCATTCTGCCTATAGTTAATTTGTTTATCAAAACACAAATAGTTTTGATTTGGATATTTCAAACATTATTTGATTTGCCCCCTAAAAGCATTATTTGATTTCATTTGAAGTTAATTTCGTAAAGAAAATTTTGCATGTTATGTTACGTTTTCTATTTTACAATATATATCCTCTAAGTTGGATAATATAATGTAAAATGCACGTAGTATATCACCAATCTTGTAATATTTATAATATTGTGGTGTAATCAGAGATAAAACAGTAATTGCAAAAAAAAAAAAAAAAAACTAAAAAAATTAGTAGAACATTGCTTGATTTAAGCATATTTATGAACAACCTTTCAAATATGGCACCAAAAATCCTGTTAACAGTAACAACTGAAATTTAATCCCATTTTCTTCAAACAAAAAAATAAAATAAAATCGATCCCTTCATATAAATCATATTTTGCCATCGTTCTCGATTAAAGTAGGAGAAGACAGTTTAATCCACAGCGAACTCAGAAGTTATTGAACATTTATTCAACTGAAATAGCAAAATAACTTGGTTCAACCAATACGTGAGGAACAGTACATACTGAGCACAACAAACAATAGAAGAAGAAAAGATGAAGAATCTAAAGGGCCTAAAATTTAAGTCTTTTTAAGCAAGAGATGGTAGCCACTCAAGTGTTTCACCAGCAAACATGGGGACAATATCACCCCATGCAAAAGAAAACTCCTCTGGCACCTTCCATGGGGTCTTGCTCAGTTTGATCTTTGATGTGTTTCTAGGAAGGCCATAGAAGTCTGGCCCGTTGAAGCTCGTGAAAGCTTCTAACTTATCAAGGGCACGAGCCTGTGATACACACAGCATGTTGGCATGGTCATGTAAAACCAAATTTAGAAGCTTTACTGACTTTAAATTTCATCATAAATGTACTCTCTCCATTCAATTCTATCATTCATTTAATAAAACACAGTTTGTTCTACTTCTAGCATCATTTTAGATAACAAAATAATTAAATTCGATCAAACTTCACCCATCTTGAATTGGGAGCGAGTCTTCTTTAGTTATTGGAAGTGACTAATTGACAACTTTAAGTCTTCCTAAAAGAGGTAGTACTCTTTTGAATAGGCATAAATTTATGCCTATTCAAAAGAGTACTCTTAGAATATCTGTTATGACATATCCTAAAATGACTATTAGAGTGGAGCAGGGGGATTAGTCAGTTCACTAAATTTACCTCTTCAAAAACTTTTGCATACACTGACAAGGCCACTGGAGAGTTGTAGATTCCAGCACATCCACATTGACATTCCTTTTTTCTTCTATCATGTGGAGCACTGTCAGTCCCAAGAAAAAACTGTTTACTTCCGCTTGTGACAGCCGAAACAATTGCCTGTCCTGAAATGAGAACAAATGAAACATTGTAAAAGTAGAGTGCACAGTCAGAATGAAAGAATACATGTGCGACTATAGTCATGGCATTGAACTTCCAAGGAAGAAGTTGCACTAGTAGAAAGATAGTAGCAATTCTTAAATAAACACAAAAAGAATTAATCATTTTCTTCTTGTTCAAGTACTAAAATATACGACAAAAACAGTTGCTGAAACATAAATCCTACTAAAATTCACATCATTCCATACCTAGATTTTTTTTTCTTTTTCCTTATAATATTTTCCTAGGATCATAACAATGTTAAATGTATTTCCATATTCCCTTTTTCCCTCTGCATAACAAGGGAATTGCAATAATTCAAAATCAAAAAGTTTAACTGAGAATACCCTTCAGTTAATGTCTAAGACTGAATACATGTCCTTTCAAAAAAAAAAATAATAATAATACTGAATACGTGTATTTAACATACAAAGGAGTAAAGTCGGTCAGCTAAAACGGGAAGTACAGATTTGACCATGTCAAGTCAAGATGGCTCTGGCATTTGTTCCTACTACCTTGAGATGTATCAACTCTTAGATGATAGGTGTACTTATAAATAGCAGGTACCTATTACCAATTAACAAAATATAACATTAAAAATCTCTCACACACAAGCAGAAATGGAAAATGATATAACAGATTAAAGATATATACATTCCATAAGAAACACTATCTGGAGTTAAAAAAAAAAGAAGTCCGAAATAGCAATTGTTTGTTCAACACTAGAAGATTAAAAGGCATACGATGTAACTCTCTCTTTAGTACTGGAAGGCAGTAATTGTGAGGTTGCAATCCTCCTTGAAAAAGGGAATTCCTGTTAAGAACAAGATGTTGTGGTGTGACAGTTGCTGCTACAAATCCTAGGAAAAATAAATTGAAATCAGATGATGACATGAAAGGAAGATGATATGAGCTTTTTTTCCTTATTCAATCAACAAGAAGAAAGCTTCTGAAGCCAAGTGTTCAAACAAGACTTACTTTCATCACAGGACTCAACAAAAGTTACAGCATCCTTAGTGGTAATGTGCTCCATGACGACCTTCAATTGTGGAAACTTTTTAATCAAGGGGATAAGAATTGTGTCGATGAACACTTTTTCACGATCAAACACATCTACATCAGGACTTGTCACCTCCCCATGGACCTACAGATAAAATCTCACTTGCATGAGGCTTTGCCACTTATGCATCAATTCATCATCAGTTATATGAAGTATGGTGATGACAAATTAAACATATTACGCAATGCAAGCATTCCCTTTAACTAACCTGCTAACTTATTAATCTGGCATTCAGCAGTGTTATTTCTATCAATCAACAAGTGTTAAAAAATTTTGGAATCTGAAAAATGATCTTCGGTAAAGAGAGAAAATACATTCATACATCAAATAAATCTTAAAAATATCGACTTCATAATTGTTTCAGTGCTTTCAGAGTATCTAATGGTTCAAAACATAGCAGATCATGATTTCATGTTACTACATCTCTTTTCCATTTTTCTGCTCTAGGACTTGGGTATTCAGCAAAAAAAAAAACATTTATTTGGAGATAGCACAATTTTTTTTCACTTTTCATGCATGTTTATGAGTCCTGAAATGACTGCAGATGTGATATATACATCTTATTTCCCCCTCTCGTCACTTTTACCCAGCCATTGATTTCATGCAATATAAGACTCTTTGCTAATATGAGCTATTGATTTTATAGTTAATGTAGAAATATTATTGATACATTGTTTTGCAAATACAGCATCTGAATATCATTTTTAATGGCACTATTAAACGTGTGAAAGGATAGTGACCTTCCAGTGTCACTTACTAGAGAGTAGAATATATGATACATGTCACACTTGAGCACAATTAAAAAATAAATAGACAAAGATAAGCTCACCAGCAAAGGAATGTTTTGTCGAACCATTTCCTCAAGTACAGGTAAGCACTTCCCAAATAAATCTGTAACCCCATCTTGAGAATTCGTTGTAGCGCCAGCAGGATACAACTTCACAGCATATACAACTCCACTCTCTCCTGTTACAGCAAGTATTTACATCAAGCATGAACTAAAGAATAGAAAAATCAAGGAAATAGAACTTAATTATGTGTTAACTTCCACAACACAGAAGCGTGATACTCAGCACCAACAAGAACATTAATCATGCAGTTCCCCTTGAAGTAAGTTGCTAAAAATTAACATGAAGCCAAAAAATAAAAATAATATCTGGCTCCTTGCTTGAAATTAATGGTCAATCATTTCTATCCCCCAACTAATATGAAATATAAAACACAACTGAACTTAACAGCAACAGATTTTATCCCTTTAGAATTTAATACCACTGTTTAGTCTGTTTGTATTCAAATTATTAGAAAACCACATTTTCTTGCTTATTCTCTGTTAATAACATGCAGAAACCACCAAAACAGCATATATCATGCGAGAAAATACTTATTGATGAAAGAATTGTGAAAATTCAATGAATGCATTCCTTAGTTTGTTAAGTAGTTCTACACAATAATATTAAGACATGAATTGTAAAGTACGGCATCAAATAAGCATCCCCGAGTTGTATTCACTACGTAAATGAGGAGTTGGACTCACTTGCTAATTTAATCTCATTAGGGCTGGTGGTGTCTGTCAAATAAAGAGTCATCAAAGGAGTGAAGTTGCTATTTTCCGGTAGAGCTTTCAAAATTGATTGACGATAGGCCATGGCTGCAGCTGTGGTGGTGACCGGAGGTTTAAGGTTTGGCATGATTATGGCTCTTCCAAAGTGGAGTGAACTATAAGCATGATAGCTTTTAAGACAAAAGTTGGGACATGAACAAGGTGGAAGAAATAAATTCAACAAGATAACAAATTACATCCAATGTTGGAGGGTGGGGGCGTAGATCAAAAAAAAAAAGCAAACATTTAAGGGTTTTACAAGTAGAGTTCTAGTGACTCGACCTGTGAGAGACAACTGATTCAAGAAGTTCACCATCGCGAAGATGGAGATGCCAGTCATCAGGACGTGCAATTGAAAGCTCCATTTTTTCTGTAGATACTTTTAGATGGATGGGTCCTCTAGCTTTCACAAGTACAGGTGATAGCTGTACAAGGAAAAAGGTCATGATAAATTTGGAAAAAAGGAGAAAAAAAAAAAAAAATTCAACTAAATGACATCAAGATATTATGAAATGAGATGAATTCAAAAGGAGCTTCCTACACTCAAATGTGTACCGATTTTCGTAAGACCACAAAACACTTATACATAAAAAGATCAATACTGTAAGAGTTTATGTGTGCAATCAGTAGTTTATCAGTACTGTGAACCAAATTAGAAACAATCTACAACTAGTGGGTTCAAAACGAGCACCTTGATGGAGAACACTGAAGACGCACCAAGAGCACTTCCCTAAGTACCAAATGGAAGAAAATGAGCATCAACCTCGAAGATAAGTAAACATGGCATAGATTGCTTTCCTAGATATCTATGAATAAAACAATTAATACATATACACGAAAGATAACTTGCATACTCTGCAAGGAACAATGGAGGTATTCAGCATCCTACAAACAACAGAACAACTTCGATGCCCTTTGTAGCACAGGTAGCCTGTATCCCAATAACAAACATTAGATTCTGACGGTGATTTTCAGTATTCAGAAAGAATGTAGATAATCTAGCATATTCATTCAATGAGAGGCAGTAAATTCCTCATTTTATATCTCATAGTAAGGCGGAGCTAGACAACTTATATTGAGGGGGCTTGTTGGCTTTGGGCCTAAATTACTATAAAATGAGTATTTTAACACTTAAAATTAAAAAAATATACATAGAAAATTAAATATTTTAAAAAAATTTGGGGGCTATCCCTATGAGGCTCCGCCTTACCTCCAAGTCAGCTGAAAGATATACATAGAAAATTAAATTTTTTAAAAAAAATTGGGGGCTAAAGTCCCCACATTGCCCTATGAGGCTTCGCCTTACCTCCAAGTCAGCTGAAAGTTTGATCAATTCTATAGATCAAATCATGCGAATGTTTAAGCGTATCCAGAGCGCGCGCGCACCCGAGCGACGAGAGAGCAAGAGAGACAGGAGCTTAGTTATACGTCTCCGGCAGATAGATAAAGGCGGCGGCGGCGATGGGGAGCGGAGGAAGCAGTTGAAGGCGGTTGGGTTTCCTAGTTTAGCACTGTAATTCAGTTACAACATAGATGAAGACGATGAAGGGCTTGGGAAAAGGGAATAGGATCCAGTAAAGTAATTCGGCCCAAATTATTATGGCCCAAGTTCTGTTAAGTGGGCGTCAAACCTCCAAAACACACTTCGTGGGCTTACTTCAATTAATATAATTTCCTAGTATTCTGATTTAGCTTTAATCCTAATTTATGAATATTTTCAATTTCAATCATAGGCTATGAGATTATAGATACTCTTTGTGTACAAAACTGAGTTGATAATCCTAAATTCCTAGTGGTAATGGTAATTAGATGTTAGTTCCATTTAATGTTGGAAATATATGGTTTTGAGGAAACGTATCTTTTCTCATAAGCAGAATAGATGTTTGCTTGACCCTAGTGTCTTAAGATCAACTTCACTTGGTCTTTTCTTTTCCAATAAGATACCATGTTTTACTCTTCTTCTTTCACTTCATTTCGTATGTTGGTTTATGATATATAGTTGTTTACCAATTTTCCATCTTTTATCTTTTTATTTTTATTGTTATTGCCTTAAAATTTTGATTTACTTATATTTTCATCTTTACATACCATTTGCACTCAAAGTTGTACCATATCTTAAGTCAACTGAATCAAGTCGTTTCCACTTGTACAACCAAAATGATTAAAAACAAAAACGAAAAAAAAAAAAAATGAAGAAGACAACAAAAACAATATTGATACATAGATTGTTGCTCAATCTCGGTAAAAATCACCATCAACTCAAAATTGTAATTCCAATTCTTCACTTCCATTTAGTAATATTAAGGGATTGTAATAAAAATCTCATTAATTAATATTAATCTATAAAGGTTATGATGAATGATGGGAGAATGATGGGCATTAGTATATCTCTCACACACGACATGATCACCTTACAAAATCATGATTAGTTCTTGAGCGCACGACCAACTATACTTTAATTACTCACCTTCCAACAACTTTATACATACATATTATATCACAAAGTAAAAACAAATTACCAAAAGAAATCACAAAAATGGATCTCACAAGAATTATACCCAACGAAAAATATCTAACCCTAGTTTTTGTTTGTTGTGTCTACGAGGAAGAAATAGCTCTTTGAAGATTGATGAATGCCTTTTCATATCTCACAAAACCCATAAACCAAAACTCAAAATTGTCTTGAGTCACAATTTCTATGTACTTCTGAGCTGGATTGTTCACATTCTCACTTTCATTTGCTCCCTTTATCTTCTTCACTGGGATTGACAGCTGCAATATATATATTCATTCATGTTCAGACACACACACACACACATACATACACATATATATCACAACCTAAGATCAAACCTTAATGTTATACCTTGTAAGGAGTTCTGATAAGGCCCCCAGAAGAAGAGTGAAGAGTGATTGATCTTTCACTGCAAAAAGCAATCTTTTGTGTTGAAATGAAGAGAAATCCAGCAATTGGACCTGCTGTGGTTGACAAATAGCATTGTGATGCTTTCAGCAATTTTTCACCATCACTAACACCAAATACCTCTTTGAATATGTTTTCTCTTCCTCCTTTCTTTATTATTTTCGCCCCAACACTTATCTTTCCCTTCACTGTTTCTGAGAATTTTGGCCCCAATCTCACTGCATCATAATTCACATATCTTTTATTTGAAATTCATACTAATGTATCGGTGATGTTTGGATTGATATGAATTTGATTTCATTCTCAACCGTTATTTGAATTACATTCATTTTAAATCAGTAACCTTAAAGTAATGAAAAGTATAATGAGATAAAGTAAGTACCATGTTCCCTAATTCTATAGGCAAAACTTGTACTCTTTCTATCTAGCTTCTTCTTCTGATTACTATTCCCATTTCCTGCAACTTTTCAAGAAACTCTTTTAGATTCATGAGAGATAGATAGATAGATAGATAGATAGATAGATAGATAGATAGATAGATAGATAGATAGATAGATAGATAGAGAGAGAGAGAGAGAGATGTACATACTGGCATATGGAGGAGAGAGATGATGATCTGAGGTGAGAAATTCAGATGAGGAAGATGTTGAGTCTGAGGTTGTTTCCAATGGTGGGCTTTTCATGAAATTGTGTTCAAACTCATAATCCTTCATCAATTTCTCCATTTGATCCTTGAGTTCTATCAAGTATGAACTCTACCTGTTCTCTTTTCTTGTGATTGCTGAAAATAATGAAGAAAGAGAAGAGGAAGAAAGGGAAAGCAGAAGGAAAGTCTTGGCCATATTGTACTAGCTATCATTATTGAATTTAATTCAATTGATTTGAATCAACATGGTGGGTCCCCAATCATATGAAGATTTCACTATTTTTGAAATATTATCATATATATTATGGACATTAGTCATAATAAAATGTGTAAAAACTGAAATATTCATAATAGCGCATGGTGGGTCCCCACAAGTTAATGTTGAAATTAAGTAGTTTACTTATTATAGTTAGTTAAAGCCAGCAGGACAGATTGTGATGGAGAACCAAGCAAGAAAAAATCCAATTAGTTTTTTTTGTTTATTATTATTATTATTGCTTGGATAGAAGTTTCTTTTGGACATTTGTTGGAAAATTCTGAGGTCAAAACAGGCTAGCGCGTTTGAGGGTCCGGCCCGGTCCATAATATATTTATTCTATAAATAATGTTTAAATATTTTTCTTTAGTTGAAGATATAAATTTATGAAAATTAATTCGATTTTAGATTGTGAGCTTTATCTCCTAAATTTATACCATAAAATCGTGCAATATGAGTTTTCATGTAAGTATTTCTATTTTTCATCATACCATATGAGAATTTTTCTTCTACTTTAATGTGATTATACGATGACTAATTTAAGTTAAAATAAAAAAAGGGTTAGTTCAACTAAAAAGACTTTTTTTAAATTTAACAAAAGGAGCACGCGGATTGGAGATGAATTTGATATAGAAAAGAAAAAAAATCAAATGACTACAGTATTAGATAGATAGAAATAGAGTTGAAAATTTGTCCCAAAAAAGAATTATTAAAACAATTAAATTTGTTTATTTAAGACTTATGCAATATACTGTTATTATGGATCTACATTCAAGAGACGAAGACAATTTTTTTATTCAAATTAATTTTTAGTTTTTCAATTTATACTTTACTTACACGTCAGGCATTACAATATACTTACATTAAAGTCTTCCTCCTAAAGATTTTATCCATTACACAGTCTTCATTTAAATAATGTTGTAATTTTAATTCAAGTTTTATAGATATTGAAAACAAGAAAAATATAATATTTTGGACACTAACATTAAAATATGATTAAAGATAGAAATGTTACAGCACAATTTACATTTGGAAGTGAGCAAACTTTGTCATGACTTTAGTGGGATTATAATTAAGTAGTGGCAGTGCTCGTTTGGTTGGACAATTTATCTCTCATTATTATACAATTATTATTCATACTTACCCTCAAGACTTTGACTGGCTTCAACCAACAATAATTTCCCAATTTTTTCCTGAGTTGAAACAAACAGTTCCTTTGAAGGAACAATATGCAACATCTTTTTTTTTTTTTATATAATGAGACATTTAAATGCTCCAAAACGACGACGTGTTGAAAAAGGGAGTTATACACTCAAATTAAAGGGGGAATGAGATCAAAAAGGATTTGGAAAGAAACGGTTAAAAAAGACAAGTCACTTGAATATACTTGAGAAGTGTATTCAGAGCGACTATATACACTCTATACAAAACTGCTGCATCTAGTGTTTCAGCAAAACACGATTCTTTTCAACGCGTACGAGAATCAGAAAACAAACCTGCACCAGCACAAAGCAAACAGCCTTTGCGATTCTCACTGAACTAAGTCCGAATTCCCAACATGATGCAAAGGAGAGTACCTGCAAGAGATTGAAGTTTTGTAGGTTATCCTCTCCTTTATCTATGTGTATTTTGACTTTGAAAGCAATCAATTATGATACTAGTACAAAAGCGTAGTGGCTAAGTAGTGTAAGAGAATGTTGATCTTTCACTTTATTTTAAGGGTGTGAGCAAAAAAGGGCAAAAGTGAGTCCAGATAGAAACATTGCAAGACGAATAAATGAGGGGAAAAGCAAAAGGCAGTTGTTGAAGCTACAAAAGTGATGATGCTATGGAAACAAAAACAAATTTCGTTGCAGAAAGTTTGTTCTGCAAATGAACAAATCATAGCAAATGATGTCCTCGAATATGTATAGTGTACTTCTGGAAACCAGAATATACTTTCACTTTGGTCTTTTGTGAGTAGCAGATATGTTTGATTTGCGTAATCAGCTTTTCCTTCGAAACACACATTAGCCTATATAAATACTACAGAAACTGTTTTTATTCCTGAAATTACAATGACAAGAAAAGCCAGAAATAACAAATATCAATATATTGCACCAAACAGAGTTACCTATTTGGCAAGAACTTCTTTGTGAGCTTTATACGAGAGAATTACATTCCATATTAAGGCAACAAAATTTGCTGCAAGAACCTGTGAAAATGACATGTTAGTTTGCCACACAACAGCACAAGGGGGAGAGAGAGAGAGAGAGCAATCAACAACCCAACATGATTATGTTTCGAGAAGCAAGAAGACTATTTTCTCCTCTAAGTGAAAGTAAAAAAACCACAAAAGTCAAATTGATTATGGCCTTAGAAGAGCCAAACCTGAAATTGCTGAGGCACAAAACGAAAGTTGAGGAATTGAAAAGGTATCCATAGTTGCCAATTTGCAAGAACTGAGGAAAACCACTCCTATAAAATAACAGGTCAAAAGCCTCAAATATCGACAATGGAATCTTTTCCAAATTCTGTAGATAAATGAGTGGATAAATTACAATACCTGTTTTAGCTTTGGCAATACATCTGATGGCCTTCCCTCAAGTGTGACAAGAGTAGACAAGAAAACACCAATAAAAGCAGGAGCAAAAAGAAACTGCATAAGATGGTGCTCAGTCAGAAGAAATAATCAGGAGAGCAAAAGAATTCAAGATGATATAATTGTTAAATGTATCTCTAAGCATGGGAAGAAAGGTATAACCTGATCAAGGAGAAGCCGTAATAGAGCACCAGAAGCTCCAGGGGTCGTCACAAATTTACTCAGAAAAAAGTACCTAGTTATATAACAAGAGAAATCAATTCATATCCATAAAATACTAAAAAGGGAGTACCATAAAATCTCATTCAGATTTCTCAATATTCAGTTTCACAAAGACTTTTCTTGCTCAATCCCACCAAAGAGAAATTATGTAAAGAAAAAGAATTTTTTTATGATGAGAAGTTGTAAGGTTCAAAATCCACTCCATAGATACATTTGAAGCTACATTGAACTAACAGAAACAGCACAAAAATTGCCAAGCTGCATTTTATCAGGGATCATACAATACTTTCAGGGACAAAGCTTACTGCACTACTCAATAGTATAAATTCTCACGACAATAAAACTTCATAAGAGAAAGTATGTACTTCCATCAAAATACATTTATAAATGATCTTTGGAAAGCATGTAAGTAGTCCTTCTGTAAGAATAAAGGGTGTATGATTTCCTTATTATTTGTAAAAGACATTTATTAGAACCACTCTTACTTTTATGCAGTAAGTATGAAGCATAAGATTTCATATTTAATCTCAAAATATAACCAGATGCATGGTTATCGCAAAATTTTATACAAATAAATTATTTGTGTTTATGCTATAGCTTATAATAAACATATTTTTGGGCATAAAAACTGAAAAGTTGCAGCCCCTTACCAGAAATGCAACGTTGGGCCGACCAATACTAGCCCCAACAGCGTGAAAATAAATGTCCTCTTTAGGTCCAGAGAAGGCACTTGATCAATCACGAGCTAGAGTTCATCATAGACAAAATTAGAAAGTTAACAGTAGGAATCAAACCCTCTTTTCCAACAAGTTATATGGTATTTCCAGCTTGGCGTCAAGGTCATTCATCACAAAAATCAGTGGAAGTGAATTCGAAAATGCAGTACCAATTGGTGGTATTACAGTTGTCAATAAAAGGGAATGCAAGCATTTTCTGAAGTTTTTGAGTGACCATTTTATACAAGTCATTTCTGAAAAGAGTGATTTTCTAAAAGCAGGTATTACGAGATAACCCTTTTGATAACGAATCAGTCTAGCCAAGCTCCCCGAACTCTCTCGATCTTTTCAATAACTAAAATTTCAGGTTATGCAAACAAAAGAAGAAAAAGTTCGTCAAACATCCTATAATACTAAATAATGTCCTATTCATAAAACAAATCAGTTTCAATAGGACACTAAAGAAATGATTACTAGCGAATGTTGATCACCTAAAATTATATATGTTGGGATTTCAGTGTTTAGATTTTGATGAGACAAACCAAACATGTTATAGGAAGTTATGAGTACTCCATTTTTCACAATATTTAAGTGAAAACATAGACTAGTTTTGAGTCTAGATATAGGTGCTGAAAGATGGAGGTTTACATAAGTATTATGCTGCATTGAGTATTTCAGAATAAAGCTACTGCAAGAAAGCAGATACAGCAAAACTGCAAGAAGGCAGTTACAACAATGCAACAAAGTAAGAAAAAACGGCATGTAGCATCGCTATAAGAAAAGGTTACAAGAATACTGCAAGAAATGATACAGCAGTACTGTACGAAAATACTGCAAGAAGGTCTAAGTTACAGCAGCAATGTAAAGAACGAACAACTGGAGTCAGTGTGAAGCTTACTGCATAAACAGTCAACAACGCCAATAACAAACAGAATAAGTATCCTGCAATCCGAAGAAGGATAAATGCAATACGAGGAACGAAGATCCAAGCAAGAATAAATAGAGCTGTTCCAGAGAAAATCAAAATTGCAGACATGAAACCAATACAAAGACACCACGTGGACTGATGCGCTGCAGAAAGCTGCGAGCCGCAACCACCGCATTAAATACTCCGAAAGAGAAAGTCAAGTCGCATTAAATGCGAGTCATGCTTTTGATCAAGTACATCCAAATTCAAACGAGAGATATCTTCTTCAACGGATATTTCACTTCCAGTATAAATAGAGGACGAGCAACCCTGAAACTGACTACTGAAACATTTGCGCAAAAACATTCAAGCTATACTCTCTCAAGTCTACTCTCAATTTCAGTCACTCAACCTTTGTGAAGTAAAGCAAGTTCAAGCTGAAAAATCCTTTGAAGGATTCAGAAGCTCACTTCACCGCACCAGTTGAAAAACAAACTTATATACTTTTTAACCTTGTTGTTGTGTGCTTAGGTTGTTTTAGGTGTCGAACAGTTGATAGGAGAAATCCTTGTTATTTGTATAGTTGTCGAGATAGGCAGCTTCCCTGTGTGGGAGTTCGAAACCCTGTGTGGGTTTGTCTTTAGAGTTTGCAGTTGTTGTGTATACGCTGGACTCTAGTAGGTTTTTTACTTTGTAAAGTTGATAGATTGTTAGGAGTGTCTTGTAAACCAATCTTGCTTAACAAAGTTTCTGCTCGAGGTAACAGTAGAGTGGACGTAGAAGGATTACACCACCTTCGAACCACTATAAGCCATAAGTGTTTTATTGTTTTCTTATTTATATTTTATCTTATATATATTTATCTCTGTCATAAGCATAAAACATTTTTAAAAATGATCATATTTGAGAAAATCAGTCTCGTGTTATAAAACCTATTTTTCCGTTGCGTATAAAACTCTAAGTTACAGCGTGCAGCACTGCATACTAGTGCTGTAAGCAGTAACTGTCTGGCATTGCAAGTTTAAGTAACTTGCTGAACACTAAATTTTAAAAGATTTGCAAAATCGACCAAGTTCATTCACCCCCTCTGAACCTCGGACACTACTTGGGACCAACAATATACACAGGCTAGAACATCTAGCAACCTTTGTTACAATAACCAGTATATATATATTGTCGAGCATAAAAAATGGCCTAACTACTTTTCCATAAGTTAACTATGGCGGTACTAGGTTGTAAGAAGAAACCCCTGAGAAGTTTTTACAGACATCTCCTTCATAAAATAACAGCTTATCTACAGACTCTCATCAGCTTCTCTTTTGCCTCCAATTATAGATTAGAGCTCAGTATAACTTGTGTATATGTCTTTAAGGTCTACAATTAACAATCTAACACCCTTTATGTGGTGGAATATGCACCTTTTTTATTTTGTTAAAGCTTATAATTTTCAATGCTAGCATGGCCTAACCACAACAAAGTTAAAGACAATAAAATTCAGAATTTCAATGGGTTGTCCAGCTACACATCACAAATTGGTATTACTCAGCTAATAATCAGATAAAAAACATCAAACAGTCAAACACCTAAGCAATTGTTGCAATAGTATGATCTAAACAGTATACACGTGGATGGTTTACCTGACAGATCAAGTCGCCAACTAAAGTCAAAATTGCTGACGTGACAGCTTTTGTCATTACAGGATACTTAGCTAGAAGAGACAGATACCTGGAGAGAAATGAGAATCAAGACAAATGTAAGGGAGCCATTAACTATCCTTAATTAGAAACACGTTAATTGGCGGACTACGACTTATGACAAGAAGCTAATCTCATGCCATATGTTTGCATTGCTTCAATAAGCAGAATGACCAAATTTTACAAGTACAAAGTTTTTTTTCTCCTGATTGCACCGCATATTCGCAAATGATTTCAGTCTCTACTTCTTTTTTCCTTTTTTTTTTTTTTTCTTCTCTCCTATAATTATGTCTATTCGAAGGTGCATAATTGTAATCAATGAGACAATGTCAAATCTCTAATGCTTTAGTTAAAACTTAAGAGACACAAAGTTTGTGTGGGGGACTTCATAATGCTTGTCCGAAACATTGCATAATTCCATGCAATATGATGATCCTAGTAAAATATGTGTGTTTCATTTTCAAGTTCACCAATTTACAAGAAAAAAGATGTAATCATTAACCATGCATTCAATCAAATAGGAGAAATTTCCCAACTCCCATAAACAGAAGTAGATAACAAAATGCTTCAATTAACAAAACTTTTTTACCATGAAAGAAAAGACCAATTACTGCCACCAGCCCCGCCACCAGTGTAGCCACCTCCACCACCGGAGCCTCCAATCCCACCACCAGTTTTGTTGCCACCACCGCCGCCGGAAACCCGTAAAGAAAACATACCCGAATTTTCAAACCCGAATTCGGAACGTCCAAATACTTTAAACCCATGTGCAGAGGGCAGAGTAATTCTAGAAGAGAAGCTCCTGTTAAGGCAAATTGGGTGGTTAGAAACTGGAATCCTGCCAGCAGTGGTGGTGACGCGGGTGGTAGTGGAGGTGCAAGAGAAAGCTGCCCATTGGAAAAGATGAAAGGATTTTCGGGTAAGCGGGTTCATAGCCATCATCGTAAATTTGAATCTTCTTGCTTTTCTTCAAATTCAATGGGGTTTCAGGGTTTTGAGGGACAGACACTTTACACCTTTCGGCTTTTAAATACTTTTATAATTTTAATTTTAATATTTGATATAGCATAGTTTTTAAATTATATTCTTATTTATTCTTTTAGTCCTCCTCCTACTCTAATTATGCGTTCGACATCAAATTTTGTTTTCAATTATTTATCTTTTTTTTATATTTTTATATAATTTGATTTCAAACTTACTCTTATTAGCATTATTTAGCAAAAATTTAGGAATTTGATAGAAACATTTTTTAAATTATCTTTTTTCAGTTTTGGATCTCAAATTACTTAAGTAGCTAGAGGACAAAAAAATTAAAAAAATCTAAAGATATATTTGTTCAATAATTATATTCCCCATTATATTGTCTAAAACTATAAAATGATACCTGATTGAGATTAGATGTAGTATATGAATAAATATTCTCCATCGGATAGAGGATAAAAAATAAAAAAATCCAAAAATATATTTGTTCAATATTTATATTTCCCGTTATATTATCTAAAAATATAAAATGACACCTAATTGAGATTAGATGTAGTATTTGAATAAATATTCTCCATGGGATCCCATTTAGATGATGTTTTAGAGGTTAAAATTTGTTTCCAATCTATCATATTTAGATTTTACATACTTTTAGGGTATCTTCAAGGACTTGCACTATTTTAGTGTAGAATCAACATTTTTTCTCCAATAGTTCCCACTATTTTATTTTTAATATCCATTTTATAAATTTATTAATACTAAAAATATAATTAAAATACAAATTACATGAAATAAAAGTGCAATAAAAATACATATTACATGATTAATAAAAATGCAATTAAAATAAATATTACATCATAAAAAAATGCATACGCCACTACATATTACATGATTAGTCACCCGAATTTGAATATTTTGCCCACAAATGCTCAATCAGTGCATTTCGTATTGTGAAATGACCTTCTGAAGATCGAATTTGCCTAAATCGAGCCATAAAATTTTTAAAATGTGCTTTTAATACAATTAAAATTTTAATTAATTAAATTAATTATATGATTAATACAATTAAAATTTAATATGAACTAATCAAATTAATTGAATTTAATTAATTAATCAAATTAATTGAATTTAATTAATTAATTGAATTAATATTTAAATTGAATTAATTAAATGTCTAATACAATCAACTTAATTTTTAGCACTACTTTATTTTTATTATTATTTATGAATAAAAAGAAAAAGAAAATAAAGAGTACACTAAAGCTATTTTATTGCAAGGTTGGAGATGGAGTATAAGATTATAATATATTTTAAGTAAACCTGTAAATAATGAAAGCCACCCCCAACTGGTAAGAAATGAATGCAACAACTATGAGACATAACAGACAATCGCTTATCAGAGCAAGAATTGTAGGAGAAAACAGTACTCAATAACATATTATTACAGAAGAAGTAGGTTTACATAATGGTCTAGCATTGCAGAACATTTTTCTGTAGATTACAACAAAATCAGCAGTAGAAAAATGACACTTTTACCCCTAGTTCTTTTCGGCACTGCTTGGTGTCTCATCTTGCCAGGTTGCTTGCCACTGCTTATCGTAAAACGTCGTCTCATCAAACAATTTCTTGAGGTTATCAATGTCCTCGTTCTTTCTTATCAAGAGAACACCTGCTACTGCTACAAATAATAGTGTTTTACAGAAGAAATTGCCCATTTGATCAACAAGACCTACTCCAGTTAAACTGTCTACAAAGTAGGCCATGAAGAATCCCACCATTGCAGCTCGACCTGCATAAAGTTCATCAACTCCGTCAGTTGATCAACGAGCTGGATAATTTCTATATACTATTTGTGCAAGAAAAAACATGCAGTGTAAACCAACCATTAAGCAGCTCAGCTTCTGGAAGATGAAACCTTTTCATCCACGCCCACCAAGGAATAATGGCCGTGTCAAAAACAACAGGGTCTTCATTGCTTGACGATTGTGGGTTGTCTTCCATCCACTTCCTCCTCTTTACTTCTGCATTCATTAATCCACATACAGAGTTATAAACCAAGTGACACTAGAGCATCAGAACTATGTTGCAACAAACAGTTTATAGATGTTAAAAATTAAAAACTAAAATTTGGTAAAACTAGTCAAACTATATCAAGTCAACCCACTCCATAGCTAGCAAGTACATCCTCCATTCTCAGTGAATAAACAAGATTGTGAAACATCTGATCTTAACTACACAGATATGAGATGAACCTAATACATTTTATTTTACAAAGAACCAAGCAGAACCATAATGATTTGGAATTGATCGGTTATGGTTAGATACGGTGGTTCATAGAAACACCAACATAAAAGCCATCTTCACCACCAGCTCATTTCTGACAATAGTCGTAAATTTCAAATCTGAGACAAGAAAATTGGGTAGTTTTGGAGGCATTCAAGATGTTTCCAGAAGGTGTTCAGTCCCTCAACTCATGATATGATAACCAAACACACCACCATGTTTAGCAAGAGATGACACCATATGCTATTCAAGAATGTGAAGATGATTTACACACAGCTAAACTATTACACTCATATGTTAGTGGAATATCATATATAACTGAAGTGCATTGTATTATAACTGAAGTCAAAGCAGTCCTGAAGGTTATTCATATTCATGTACTTAGACAAAGCACACAGTTAATTACTTTGCTAATACGATCAAATTACAATCATGCCGAGGACTAAAACAGCTAACCCAATTATTTCGATTCTAATTATATATTAAGAAAGGAGATTATATTACATTGGCTCACAATTCCACCATCTCCAAAAGCATCAACTAAAACTCAGAGAGATATCTAATTCAATTCGAGTAGAAATGTGTAAAAATAATGCATGCAAATTTAGAGAGAGAGAGAGAGAGAGAGAGATTCACCAGCATCAATGACGGCATCCCAATCAGTCTCTCCATTTTTCGCAAACTGCTTCAAATCCCATGTTCCTCCAACCCATCTAGCGTCCCCAAAGCCGCTCACAAGCACTGCCGCCGCCGGTTTCACAGGATCCACCGCCGGACGCGGCGGCGGAGACCCGTTGGAGCCAACAGACTCCTCGGAACTCACGGGAGCCTCCTCTGGAACAGTGGCGGCCACACCAGCGCCATTATCGGCGCAAATCAGAAAGTGAAATTGAAGGCTTTTGGTGGGTCTGAGAGGAAGAAAAGTCCTGCAACTCAAATTGGGTTTCCCATGAGATGCCTGTGAAGGAGAAGGGGCGAGTGTGGGAAGCTTAGGGGAGAAAATGGCCATGGACATGTTGAGAAATTGGGATGCAGAGAAGTGAGGAAGCAGAGAGAGGGAGTTTTTCAGAACATGGTAGCGATGATTCTCAACCGTAGAAAAAGGTTGGGGTTTTTGGTCTCGTTTGGGTGTGAGTGAAAATCTACTCTCTTAAGGAATTATCGTTTTATGGGTAAAGGCAAACTCCCTTCATTAATGGTTAATAATGGGGACTGTTTGGCTCTTTTTGGATATTTGTTTTTAATGAAGTCGGTTTCCTAACTACCACATTTTACAATATTTATGACAATTCACTTCAATTGTAATTAATTGGGTTAATATCAAATTTGTTATTCAAATTATTTCATTATTTTTAGTGGGTTCTAAATTATAGGAGTTTATCGATCATTAGTCATTTTTTGAGATTTTCTGGTTGTAGTGAAACTCAATTTTTAACATATTTTTCAGTAAAAAAATAACCATCGAATAATTCTATACGTAGTATATATTCAAATATCAACCAAGATGCATGAGTTCTACACCGAAATGATTTATCTTCGAATCCAATATATAACCTCCCAAATCAATTAAACGTTTTTCGTGTAATTTAAGCTTGAAGAGAAAAAAAATCGTTCAAAACTTTATAATGTTTTTGTTCTATTCCTGATTGAATCAAGTGAGAAATTATAAAATTAATTGAGGTTATAATTGGGCTGGGAATAATGGTCATTTTGACATATTTATCATACAATTTTTTTTACTTACATTTAAAGGTGAAATGCATTTTAGAATTTTCTAACTAATTTTATTCGGTAAATATGCCAAAAAATAACTACATGATAGTAACCTTAAAAATTTCAAAGACAATAACTAATGATTGGAAAACTGTTTTAATTTGGATGACCACTGAAATAAAATACAATAAATTGAATAGTAAATTGATATTAACTCTATTACCAAAAATTTGATCATTGCTCCATATACTAAAATTAAATCAATTCAACTTTAAGATAGTCCTACTTCAATTGAAAATGTTACAATTAAAGGATATATGCAAAAAATTATATATATATATATAATATGATAAGAAACCACTGTTTGATTTCTTATGGAGCCAATCTGGTTGATGTAACAATACACGTAGATTTTAAGTTTGTTTCTTTATGTATCGCGATATTCTCTTCTTATTACGTAATTTGTTTTCTTTTTTCTTTTCTTATGAAATTTAATTTACAGCAATCATACTTTTTTATTTTATTCCATTTTTAAATAAATATTTTTCTTACTTATCTCAATTTCTTTCTTATTCTATATCATTTTTTCTTATTTTATCCCATTTTTAAATAATTATTTTTCTAATTCTATATCATTTTTTCTTATTGTATTGTTTAAAATGTTTTTTTTCTTATTCATATCAATTAATTTCTTATTCCATATCATTCTTTCTTATCTTATCCCATTTTTAAATAATATTTTTTCTTATTTATGTCAATTTCTTTCTTATTCCATATCCCACACGAATTTTTTTCAAACTCATCTCAATCTAAATTCATTTTTCAGTAAATTGTCAAAAACAAATTTTCTCTCAGTTGCACTAATATCACTAGTACTTAGGAAAAATATTTTTCAAACTCGTCTCATTCTATCTATATTAAATTGTCAATTTCTTATCTTCCCTATCTCCCATTTTCAGTAAATTATCAATTTCTTTCCTTCCCTCTTATTGTCATTAATATCAATAGAACTTTAAAAACATTTGCTCACATATTTTTCTTTAATTGTACATAAAATTTAGAAATTGAATCAAATTTTCAATTTTATATACTTATAAAATTTTATGGAGTAATCTCAATTATCTATTTTAAAAAAAGGAAATAGTGAAGAAAAAAATTGACAATTTAAAGATACTCGGCAATTTATTGAAAATTTGATTTAGAATGAGATGAGTTTGAAAATAAATTTTTAGGGATATAGAATAAGAAAGAAATTGATATGAATAAGAAAAAACATTATTTAAAAATGAGATAAAATAAGAAATGAACTGACATGAATAAGAAAAAAAAGTTTAAAAATGAGATAAAATAAGAAAGAATGATATAAAATAAAAAAGAAATTAAAATGAGTAAGAAAAAAAATTATTTAAAAATAAAATAAAAAAGTATGATTTGAGTAAATTGAATTTCGTAAGAAAGAAAAAATAAAAGAAATTACGTACTAAAAAGAGAACATCGCAATATGTTAAAAAAAAAAAACTTAAAATATATGTGTATTGACACATCAATGAGATTGATTCAATACATTTTTTATGTATCCATGAGTACTATATTGGATTTGAATTAGATTTTGTATCAATCTATATTGATTGACTGCCTCCATTATATGTTTCATAAGAAACTCAATAGTGAATTTTCTATCATATATATATATATATATATATATTTATTTATTTATATTGTAGCCTTAAAAAATATCACGTATGAATAGTAAAATACCCTAAAATTTGTGGGTTTGATAAGACTAGTAAGTACATATATTGATTGGAGTTTGGGCTTTTCTAATACTAGTTAGTATATTTAATCATAATTATCACTAGTCGTTATCGTTTTCCTAATTATAATTTACAAGTAGTGGGAACTCTCAGGCGACATGTAAGTATTATTATTAGATAATTATCTTTTTTTTCTTCCAGTTATCTTATTAATATCATGTGTGTGATATTAACTATGAATAATTAATATTATAATATAATCTTAATAATATCATGTGTGATATTAACTATAAATAATATAAAGGGAAATAAACATATCAAACGATTATAAATAAATATTATAAATAATAATAATTAGATTTTTTTATCTATTTTTTTTTTATATTATCTCAAATGAGAACCTCATTTGCATCATGCTCATGATCTAATACATATTATGTTTGATCATCATTTATTAAGATGATATTCAAATTAAAATTAAAATGATTTAATAATGATGCACAACTTAAATGTCTGTCACCGTGACATGTGCGCTATCTTATATGTTCATATAAAAAATGGAAAGAAAAACAAAAGATTGCATTGTAACTTATATGTTCATTAAAAAATTGTAATTTATATGTTTACATTAAAATTGAAATATTAATCACAATTATTAATGAGTGGCGATCAAATATTGATTTTTTTAATTGAGGCCGTCACCGATAACGACGATAATAATAAAATGATATTTTTAATTAGGGTTTCCACAGGTAACGATGACAATAATCAAATTTGTCATTATTGGTGACTTCTTCCAATTTATCAATTACCCAATTTTCACTATACTTATTTTAACAAAAATTCCTAAACTATAATATTCTATTAAAAAAAGTATTCTGTTTTCAAAATGCATCCAAATAATTAATAAGCTAAATTCGATTCAATTACAAGTTATGAAAACGTATTATAAGGATTCCCATGCAATTTCTTCAGCCTTTTTAATTAATCACTGTTCTTTTAATTTTAAGTTGATAAAAAATTGTATAAGATTGTTTTCGCTAATTTTAATTCGCGAAATGAAGTCCTGTGTTGAAGTAAATAGGTCAGTGGACAGCCAATTGATGGGTCATCGTGGTGGATCAAAACTCAAGTCAAATTCGAAATATTTTCTCTTCGTGAAAAATATTAATTTTGACTCAAAAATTATTTATATTTTAAAAAGTATTATGCCAATTTTTAAGTACAACCGATTATTTATTTTAATACTAATTCAAATTACTTTTATTTAGAAAAATATTGTTTTTATTTAGAAAAAAAAACATTATTTATTATCTGATATAAAAGTCATTAAAGTTATTACTTTTTACTTGAAAAATCAATATTTTACTTTTTTATTAAAACAAATATTTTTTATCTAAACTTTTCCTAAATTTTTCATACAATTATTTCTAAATTGCGTTGGTGTCATAAACTTGAGCCACTATGTAATAATTAGTCTTGTTCGTTACAATTAAAATATGAAAACTCGACCATCTAATAGTAACCTCAACATAATCCATCTATATTATTTTAATTTCAAACTAGCATAATCAATAAAATAAGAAATGTGCAAATAAGAACTTGAACCAAATAAATTAATTAATAGAGTATGATTTTAGATTTTTTTTTTATTTTTGATAATTTTGTGTGTGATTATATTAGGATAGTTTTTGATATTTTATACATTAGATATGAAAAATTTCACAACCTGAAATAAAGTTGATGGACCGAGTTGGACCGAGTTATAGCGAGGGTTTTGCTAGGGTTCATCACAAAAATTGTGCAAAATAAGGAATTATAAAGCGCTCTTCAACCCTCACGCTACTATTTTGGAGAAGTGAAATAACAATGGCCTCTCGACCGGAGCTGCAAGCGCCGCCGGAGATATTCTACAACAACGAGGAAGCACGTAAATACACATCCTCTTCTCGTATCATCGATATTCAGGTACACATATTTTATTCTATACCTTTAATTAACCATCTTTTTTCTTAAATGAAGCGCACTTCACATCAATTAGTTGTTTTGCGGCTTTGCTTTCTGTTGAAAGGCTCAACTTTCTGAGAGGGCACTGGAGCTTCTCGCCTTGCCTGATGATGACATTCCAAGATTACTGCTTGATATTGGTAATTAAATCTTTTTTTCTTTTTGAGTGAATTGCATATTGAATTGTAAGAGCACCTCAATTTTCTGATAGGTGCTCGGCGAAATATTTAACTGTATTTGGTTATGTACAAATTACTTTATGTTGTGCCATTTATCTGGGGATTTGTTTTTAATTTTCTTGTTCATGCATTCTGTATTTCCAAATTAGATTATTTGTGTTGCTATACATGGGTGTGAGTTCAAATACTGATTCAGCCGAGATTTGGTTTTGGGTAGTAATGGTGGTGTTGAACTAAAACACTAATAATTTGATTTGTGAAAATATTTTGGCAACAAATTGGAAAGCACTGGTCATAGTAACCAGATTTATCTGGTTACACCATTTGATAAGTTAAAGCTTGATTCTACCGCCCACATATTTGATTGCTGGTTATTGGGAAGAAGTATTTTGTGGGAGTCACATAGTATTAAAACTTATGAAGCCATATCCCAGATGCCCTGTTGGAGACAGGCTATTCGGCTATTCAACTGAAATACTTCTTTTTGGACAATTTATTGCATCTTCATTGAGTTATGGACTTAATAATCTTTGCTCCTTAATAACTGTGGTAGTAAAATATAGCATGATTTTACTTTTTGACCATACAAGTGACTTAGGTTACTTTTCTTTTAACTTTGAATGCCAAAATTTACATTGAAAAAGAAACACTGGCTCCTTTTTTTTCATCTTACTAAATAATTATAGAAACGAGTTAAATAATTCAATAGTGTTTTGAGCTTAGGGTCATTCATTGAGATTTCTGAAAGCAAGACTTGCAGGGATAAGATGGCCCTTAAACTTTAATTTAATTACTTTCCGATGATGGTTCTTTTCTGAGGTTTAGATCTTTATTGATAGGTTAGGAATGTTGTACATAAATTCACAAATCCTTAATGAACAATAAAAAAAAGAAGTATGATAGAGAAGTTGTGACCTTTGCTTGATGTGGCATGTTTCGCATGTATGTACTTAAGCACGATACTTGTTTGTGATGCTGTATGGCAAATGTTATGTGCATCCTCCAGTTAACTTCGTTAAAAACTGTCATCGTCTGGTTTGTTCAGGTTGTGGATCAGGACTTAGTGGGGAGACATTGACTGAAAATGGGCACCAATGGATTGGCTTAGATATCTCCCAATCAATGTTAGGTATGCTGCAGTTGACCTTATATGTGGTTTCTGTTGAAATTCTGCTTGTTACTTTTGCTTTTTGCCGTAACCTAATGCGTTCTAACCAATCCAGATGTTGCATCGGAGCGTGAAGCTGAGGGTGACCTTATACTTGCTGACATGGGACAGGTAAGGTTGAAACCAACCCCAAATGTTTACATGTTTGCTTCTAGGATGAAGTTTGTGATTTATATAACCTTGTATTTCTCTGTTGAATCCTTCATCTTATAATTTTCTCGGAATCTTGTGAAAGAAATGACAGTAGAGTTGCTAGAGAGGTATAACCCCAGCCTAGCAAACAATAAAGAAAAACACAAATTATAACTTTATTTTCTATATTTGCAATATATGCTCCATTTTTTTATGGCTCCCTATAAAATATACTATTACTATTTTTTCCCCTTCCCAAGAAAAGCACCAGACATGTATTATTAAAAATCATTGACTCTTAAGTTTGTGTTGTTCCTTGTGATATTTGAAAGTTAACCTAATATGATGAATAACTTAGTGACACTGGACAACTCTCTCTCTCTCTCACACATATAATATATGTGTGTGCGTTCGTGTCTCTTCATGCTTTTGATTTTATAAACTAAGATCAAGAATTCTATTTGCGAAGGTTACATTCCAGCTAAGTCAAATATTATGGCTGTTAAAACTTGCTAATTGTTTATTACTCAGCACTACTCAGAATTTAGAATTCGGTGTATTTCGTCCTGTTTATAACATGTTATTTTTTAATGGGTGTATGGATAATCACATTTGTATGATGAACTACTGTAGGGCTTAGGGTTTCGCCCTGGAGTTATTGATGGCGCTATAAGTATCTCAGCTGTTCAGGTTCATTTCTCTCTCTTTTGCGGATGTTTTTTTGCCTTTTAGTAAGGTAGCATATTCCATATAGTATATAAGAGGAGGTGCAAGGCAATATAACGGTTTATTGAACAAGTTCCTATGCAATACAATTATTTTATCTCAGTTAGTCATTGACACACATCTAATGTCAAGGACACTAAAGTATGCCAGTCCTCGGGTATTGCCGATGCCAAAATTGTGTAATACCTCTTTTAGCATTTGCTATCTGTTTCTTAATTATGCATGCTATTCCTTGGTGGCCTGGAAGCCAGTAAAGCAAAGTATTTGGTTCGATTTCATTAATAGCTATATTCTACACAATTAGTTCACGTGTGAGTATCTGCCTAGTTGAACTAGATCAAGCTCATTTTAAAGCGCTGATTCGATTATTCTGTTTCATGTTGTCAAACTAGTGGTTATGCAATGCTGACAAATCATCTCATGAGCCACGTCTGAGACTGAAGTATGTACTTTCTTACCTTCTGAGTTCTAATCCTCCTATTTTTTTTTCACAATAATTGTAATTCCATCGCGTTTCCTCTAAATCATGTTTATATCATTGTAGGGCTTTCTTTGGTTCATTATACAGATGTTTGGCCCGTGGAGCTAGGGCAGTGTTACAAGTATATCCAGAAAATTTGGCTCAACGTGAGCTGATTCTGGGATTCGCTATGCGAGCTGGGTTTTCTGGGGGAGTAGTTGTTGATTTTCCACATAGGTAAGTGAAACGACTTTTTATTCATTAGCTTGCTTTTCGTCAGATCTATTGAACCCTATATTTTTCTGCAACAGTACTAAGAAGAGAAAAGAATACCTTGTACTCACTTGTGGTTCACCATCTTTGAGTAGTGCTACCCCAAATGCAAAAGGTGAAGATGGAGAGAGTTGTTCTGATGAAGAAAGCAGTGAGGATGAAGAAAACCAGACAGTGAGTAACCCATATCATTCTTGATTCATCAATTCATTCAAAAATTGTAAAATAGCATATATGATGTATTGTGTTAGCTTGTTCTTGAGTACAAAGAAGTCTTAATCTGATCGTTGAATTGTTGTCCACATTTTGCAGATTTCTGTATCAGATAGGCACAGACCTAGGAAAAAGCAAAAACTTAACAAGAAGGTGAAGGGAAGAGAATGGGTTCTTAATAAAAAGGAAAAAATGCGCAGAAAGGGAAATGTGGTTCCAGCAGATACAAAATACACTGCTCGAAAAAGAAAAGCTCGATTTTGATTTTCTTTTTGGTCTTAAGTTACAAAGTATCGTGTGGGCTTTCTAGTCTCCATGCTCATTATCAAATTCTGGAAAATAGCGAAAATGCAAACTACAATAGTGATCATTAGGACCTGAAATCCTTGGTTCACAGAGGAAGATTAGTTAGTCTTGCTATTGTGTATTGATATCAAATTCCGGCCTTCTCCTATCAGTTTTTTTTTTCTTTCTTTCTGAAAAGCTGTTGTTTGTAGCAAAGGGATTCAAGCTTGCTTGCTTAATTTTGTGAGTGTGTTAGCTCTCTCAGCACAACTCTACTATGTCAGTTAACAGATGTTTTATTGTGATTCACTCTTTATGCATCAATGCTTGCTTGAACGCAAGTTACCTTCAGTATAGTACTTTTTAAAAATATTTATTTTATTTTAATTTAATTTTGCTCTAGTTTAATTTTAGTCAACACAATTTAACTTTTTTATTCTTTATACTTACCATTTTATTGAAAAAAATGATAATTCACAAATTATACATGGACGTATGTACTGTTTAGATGTTTTCATGCCTATAAGAACAACAAAGGCTACAAGCATTTTCTTTGAAAGAAAAAAAAAAGCCTTAAATAAGGATAATATTAGATATATTTCTCATAAATTAAGAAATACATTAAAAATGTAAAATAATTTAGATACTGCAGAGTATTTTGGGCAAACAGGTCCTTTTCCAAAAGTCCAAACACTTCTAATGTAAAATCACAGTGAGAGAAAGAGAGTAGAGCAGAGCAGTGGTAGGGTTTAATAACACTGATCTTCTCCTCCTTCTTCTTCATCCTCCACCATGGATCTATTCAATTGATTCTCTGAAATCCTACCAACGCCACAATCAAAACCCTTAATATTGTCCCGATCCACCAATTAATTCAATGGTCGTAACTAAAATGGAGAAAACATCTGCCGATCTGCTCGCGTCACCCAGCGTGAGCTCGTTGCTGAAATCCCTAAAGCTGAAGACGAAGCAGCAGGAGCTCTTGATTCGTATATCGATCTTGTGCTTGGTTTACATTCTGGCCTTCATTACTCGTCTCTTCAGTGTGTTGCGTTATGAGAGCATGATCCATGAGTTTGACCCCTATTTCAACTACCGAGTTACTCAGTATTTGACCCAGAAGGGCTTTTATGAATTTTGGAACTGGTTTGACTCGGAGAGCTGGTATCCACTCGGTAGGATCATCGGTGGGACCCTCTATCCCGGCCTTATGGTCACTGCTGCCGCCATTTACTGGACCCTTCATTTTCTCCGGTACATTTCCTCCACCCTTTGTTGTTTTGCATGCTTGCCTACACTTTTCGCAGTGATTTGTCTGATAATATAATAGTACTTAAAAAAAAAAAATCTGGGTATTGTAAAGTCTCTTTTCCATTTGATAAAACGGGTGGAGATGTGTCCCGATGTGAGCTGCCTACATTTAAGTTTGTAAAGATAGCAATACTTATTATTAGCTGTACACATGATGCGGGGATACTTGGAATGAGTTAAGGTTATTTAACTTTCTATGAGTCTATGACATGGTCAATTATTGTAGATGTAAAGATAAGTATTTTAGATTTAAAAGAAAAAGGATATTACATTGATCCATTTATTCCAAACTTATTAATCATGGTAATGAGTTGAATTTGTGACAAAAAGAAGAAAAAAAGTAACGTAAAAATCAAAATGGATGTGGATGATAAGTGGGCACTTAACCTCTTCAAACAAATTCAAGGTTTGAAAATTTCGTTTCCTTGATTTGAGTTTCACGATCAAGACAAAGTTGGGAAGTTTAAGAATGTCTTGCGTGTTGAATTTTGTGGACCTTCATATGCCTGCATGTTAAAATTTCTGGACATACATCATGTGGAGAGGAGGGGGGGGGGGGAATGCTTGTTGTAGCAATATGCATATGAAGATGATTTGCACATGTCTGAAGTTTTTCTTGAAATCTTTTGTTGTTGTGGATAGAAAAATGAATAGCTAGCTTAGCTAATAAACTTGCGTTCGTTTATGGTGATCCTTTATCTTCCCTTTAGGAATAAATGACAATAAGTATTGGGCATTTGTAAAATGATAACAGGGAAGCAAAATTATTATACTTAAAGAGATCTTGACAAACGGACCTAATTTATCTACTACATGGAGAAGGCTCAATTAGAAAAACTTAGATTGTTCATGGCTTATTCATGTTGATATCTCAAATATTTTTCCGTAATTTTACAGGTTTTTCGTTCACATTCGTGAAGTTTGTGTGCTCACTGCACCGTTTTTTGCTGCCAACACCACTGTTGTAGCTTACTTCTTTGGGAAAGAGTTATGGGACTCTGGAGCTGGGCTTGTAGCCGCTGCTTTAATTGCCATATGCCCTGGTTATATCTCGAGGTCGGTGGCGGGCTCATACGACAATGAGGGTGTTGCTATATTTGCATTGCTGCTTACTTTCTATCTATTTGTGAAAGCTGTGAATACAGGTTCACTTGCTTGGGCCCTGGCATCAGCTTTTGGGTATTTCTATATGGTTTCAGCTTGGGGTGGTTATGTCTTCATTATTAATCTGATCCCACTATATGTGTTGGTTCTATTGATTATCGGAAGATACTCAATGAGGTTGTATGTAGCTTATAATTGCATGTATGTTCTGGGAATGCTACTGGCGATGCAGATAAGATTTGTAGGCTTTCAGCATGTCCAGTCTGGAGAGCACATGGCAGCAATGGGAGTATTTTTCTTGATGCAGGTATGCCTTTCTGGCTTCTAAGAGCCATTGTGCTACTCAGTTATTTGCTAATTCCCTGAAATATTATAGTCATGTAAAAGAGACTTGAGGCTTTCTGTATAAAACCTGTAAGTGTGGTGGGATCTCAGAATTTGTTTTGAGTTATTTTTGCTATTGCACTTGAATTCAAAAACTGAAAAGCTTGCTTAATGATATTTATGTGTTGCAAATGAAGCTATGTTTTTTATTTCCTCTAGGAACTACTTGATGATAATCAATTTAGAGTGGACCTACTTGCTTCTTTTAGCATCTAAGCATTTAGCATCCTTTCAACCGTAGAATCAATGTTGATTTCCTCCTTGAGGATTAAGTAACTGCTTATTAATGTGCAATTTGACATGTCTGCAAAGAGGCCTGGGATAGAGGTTGGTCACCACATGGAATTTTCTGGATCTGTTGCCTTGTAAAGGAGACTATATGACAACGAAGTTATATTTTGAAGCCACTCCTTGTCAACTTTATATTTTTTAAATAACTCGTCTACCGCTCGTTACTGGTTTAAAGTGGTTTAGAAACTTCAGATGATGATAATTTTGGGCAGTGGCCTCCAAAAATATATCTAAGCTGGATAACAATGTTCTCTGTTTCAATCTATCTGTAACCTGCTGTATTTTTTTTATCCTTCTCATTTGTGCTCTTTTGTGCATGCTGAGCAACCTGTTAAAGGTTTCTAGGTGATATCAATAATCTGGTGCTAACTTTCAGCTACCTGTGCAGGTGTTTTACTTCTTAGATTGGGTCAAGTACCTGCTAAATGATCCGAAGAAATTCCATTCGTTCCTGAGGATTACAGTGACTAGTGCTGTAGGTTTGGGTGCAGTAGCTCTAGGAGTTGGCACTGCTTCTGGGTATATATCTCCATGGACCGGTCGATTTTATTCTCTCCTGGATCCAACTTACGCAAAAGATCACATTCCAATAATTGCATCTGTCTCTGAGCATCAGCCAACAGCTTGGTCATCGTTCATGTTTGATTTTCATATATTGTTGTTTCTTTTCCCAGCTGGTCTCTATTTCTGCTTCAAACGTTTGTCAGATGCCACGATATTCATAGTGATGTATGGTCTCACCAGTATGTACTTTGCTGGAGTCATGGTGCGGTTAATACTTGTTGCTACACCTGCAGTATGCCTTATTAGTGCTATTGCTGTGTCTGCTACCATAAAAAACTTAACTCAGTTGGTGAGGACAAAGAGCAAACCTGTGCCTGTAGGTTCTAGTAAAGGAACATCTAGCTCCAAGGCTTCAGCTAAGGTGGGTGTCTGATTCTTAGTTCCTTGTTCCACATCATGTATGCAAGGCATATTGAATTCACTCATACTGCATTTCATTGTGTATTGTAATATGCATTTCTGATTGATATAACTGTTCATGAAGATCTGAAAAACTCAACTGATTTTGATTATTATTTTTTAATTGGTACTTCTACATTACCTTTACCAGGTTGTAGGACCTTTTCTTTCCATTTTCCTGTTTTTAATGTTGTATACTTCAACTTTTATCATTTCTTACTTCCCGTCAATGCTGAACAAGGGTAGGGCGCCTTCAAAAGTGAAATGAAAACCAATATTTTGGGAAGAAAAGAACTTGATGTTCAGAGAATCCAAGAGATTCAGTTGTCTCAGTTAAAGTCAATTTAAACCGTTTTACTTTCCCAACCTTAAAATGTAACTCAATTTTATCACATGGCCGAGTAATTTTCTGGGAGGTTTTTTGTAATCTTATGCACTTTTATTTTTTCTCTGATAGCTTCCTGCAATGAAGCTAGATTATGTCCTTCGGCATGGATGTTCTCCTTTCCTTTTTGGTTATAAATATCTGGGTGTTAGTTCCTCGCAATAGTTAAACGCCATCACATTACTTATCTTGTCTTGTCTTTGTACACACAGGGTTCTGTGGATCAATCTCTGCCTTTCCAGACTAATGGTGCTATTGCCTTGCTTCTTGGAGCATTTTACTTGCTTAGCAGATATGCTATCCATTGTACATGGGTCACATCAGAGGCATACTCATCCCCATCAATTGTTTTAGCTGCTAGGGGTGCTCATGGCAACAGGGTCATTTTTGATGATTACCGTGAAGCATATTTCTGGCTGCGCCAAAACACTCCTCCAGATGCCAAGGTGATGTCTTGGTGGGATTATGGTTACCAGATAACAGCCATGGGAAACAGAACGGTGATTGTTGACAACAATACGTGGAATAATACACACATTGCTACTGTTGGACGTGCTATGTCGTCTTATGAGGATGAAGCATATGACATTATGAGATCACTAGATGTTGATTATGTTTTAGTGGTTTTTGGAGGCGTCACTGGATATTCATCCGATGATATTAACAAGTAAGAATTAAGATATCTAAGATTAGAGTTCTATTTCTTCAAAGTGCTCTAATCTGTTGTCTTCTGCTGACTGAAAACTTTTCACTTGCAACACTGAGATTCTTTATGTTTTCATGGTTGCATTGGATGAGTCTTGGTTCACCACTTGAAGTATAATAGTAGATGTGTAGAAGTTGCATCCATGTTTATCTGACTCTTGTGTACTCAAAATTATCAGTTTTCAGGAAAACTAAATGGCTCTTTGATGCAATCATTCATGAAACCCATCCTTGGAAATGGGGTTCAAATCAATAGTAGCTAAGAGCCCTTTTGAATGTCATGTAGCATAGGCAAGAAATACCTTCATGAAGATAAACTAATCTCCATCCTGATTGAAAACAGTAGTGGTGACATGCTGGCAAGATCATTCCGTCATTCTTAAACAATATCATATAGGCCTAAAGTGCATGCTCAGAGCTCTACTATTGCTCAATCCTAACTTATATACTCCCCCCATCCCAAAGTTAAAAGTTTATTTTTATTGAAATTTCTATAATGCCCTTATAACAAACTTGTAATTTGTTGTAAGTTCATAACAAACTTTGAATAATGGATATAATGAATAAGTGGTGGGGGATTAGTGGGATTTGATGGCTTACAAAGGGTTGTGCTTTCATTTAGTTGACCAAAAATATATAGTTGTACTTTGTAGAGATATGACTTATTTGAGATGGAGGGAGTATCTATTATAATTGGATTCATATTGGTTGAAAGCTTGAGATATATGACTAATTTGCTTTAGTGTACATTAAGTGATGTCACAGTATCTGTATTTTGTGCTGATCTATTATCTTCTTATGCCGATTCTTGTCTACGGATGGTTTCAAGAACAACTGTCAAACTGATGTAACCATTTCATGTCAGATTTTTGTGGATGGTAAGAATTGGAGGTGGAGTTTTTCCTGTAATTAAGGAACCTGATTACCTCGTTAATGGAGAGTATCGTGTGGACAAAGGTGCAGCTCCAAAGATGTTGAACTGTCTAATGTAAGTTAATTTTCATGTCTAAGAGTGATGAAAAGCTACCATGTTTTCTGCCAGTATCATTTATTAGTGGCATCTTGCAATTATAAATATCTTTGACAAGCTCTGTTATGACTACGGACATTGTTATAAGAAAGCAATTCTGAAGAGTACACACCTCTCGTTTTTCATTTTCTATGGGAGGGTTTTTGCATCATATCCCACTCATTAGATGTGTTATAGTAAATTTATTTGCATCCCCACTATCAAGGTATCATGTGTTGCTTATGTAGAATGACTTGAGTTTTCAATCGAAGTCCAAGGATAGGAATAGTTCTATTTTCATGCCTCTTCTGAGGTGGTTTCCATAATTCGGGTCTGGGTTGTAATGTTCAAAACTATAGTCATGCCTGCATGTATGTACATTTGCATGAGCTTATAGTTCATACTATATTGATTTCTATAATTAGAAGGATTCAGACATTATTAAATCCACCTGCATAGAACTCTCAATTAATTTCTGCAATCTGCTCTCAGAAAATTCATAGCTTTGATAGGTCATTGGCTATACGACAGGTTTCTTCTTTGCCTCTCCTATTATCATTAATCATTATGACTTCACTTCTTGATTAGGTACAAGTTATCGTATTACCGATTTGGCGAGTTGACAACAGAATATGGGAAGCCTCCTGGGTGAGTTAACTGTTTGTCTTCACCTTTTTCTTGTGTGTGATGTCTAATTGAGTTGCTAGCTCATGATTTTCTTGGTAGACTTGGATGATTGCTTGTTATAACTATGATTTATCGGCTTCTACAAACTAAATTATATCGATGTTTTTTGTCGGTGACAGATACGACAGAGCACGTGGAGTTGAAATTGGAAACAAAGACATAAAGCTAGAACACTTAGAAGAGGCATTTACTACGTCAAACTGGATAGTTAGAATATACAAGGTCAAACCCCCAAACAATAGATGGTGATTCAGTCCTTTTGTTTTTCTTCTTGCGGGACTACAACTAGTGTTGAGTTTATGCATAGATTTTATAGACTATTTTAGGTTTCCATTTTGTAATGCTTTAATTTTCTGGAATTTTTTCTTGTTTTCCGTTAACAGATTTTATGGTTTACTGATACCTCGTTACTGTAATTGGAAGCTATTTATAAAGAACTTTCAATCGTCCTTGGATACGCTTCATAATTTGGTCGTTCACTTCTTTTGATTGTGCATGCATTCTATTTTATTTTGCCAGATATCAAGTACCGAGTTTGTACCCACTTCTTTCTCTCACGAGAAACATGTTCATTTTAAACTAGAAAATAGCCGAATAAGTATATTCTTTTGTTGTATTTGATTTTTCTACATGTTAAAAGATCGTCTAGTCGTTGGAGTAATTGGTTGCAATTATTATCAATTTGTTAAAATGATCAAAATTTAATAGGTTTTACTTGAATGCTACCAGGCATTCCAAAGATGATCAAATACAATTTCCAGTCTATGAACACGTCTATTGGTAGATGCAAAAATATGGCATTTACAATACTAAGTCTCTATTTGTTTGGGTTTAGGTAGAAAAATTTGTGCGCTACATTCGTCATTGCACTTGGCAGCTAAAAATTAGCCTAAATGAACCTTAGTGAGAACTTGTAATTTTGAAAAAAATAAAAAGAATCAGGAAAGCATCACAAAGTGTTGGGATTTGGGATCTTAGGCATTTATACTAGGATCTTGCATCACATGTCACATAATCTGAAGACAACATTCACATCATAATATTTGGCAAATAATGGAATTTCTCCAGAACAATGCTCTGCCGATGGAATTAAAATGAGAAAAAAAAAAAAAAAAGTTGCAACAATATCCCATGATGTATCAAATGACAAATGTAATAGAGCTACAAATCATTGGAGCAATGCGCCACACAAACTTTGCTACAAACATTTATGATTATTCAGGAAACAGAAGTAGCTAAACTGTACCTACTTTTCTGTTCAGGAATGTCACTATATGGAGTATACAAATATCCTCTGTTCAACTTAGTATTATTTTTAAGAACAAAAGCTCCACTGTGTATCACTGCAATACAAGAGAATAGGTGCGATTTAGTCAAGTAAAAACATGGCATATGCCGATTAGAAACATGAGATAACTTTTTTCCTCAGTCGAGGCACTTGAAACTATATTGGATTATAGAGATGTTTGAAACTAGAACAAACACATAAAACACAGTGACTGGGTGGATCTCATTGAAGACATCATATCATAATCTGTGGCTCCTGATAAAAGTTTTGCACTTGTCCTTTATTTTGCAGCACACAGCTACTCTGCTACTATTTGTATAGGACCAAAAAGGTGCAACGGGCACAATATTACAATGGATATAAAGATTTTAATCAGTATAGGATCACAAATTGAGAAAGAGAAAGCAGGGTATTACAGCACAATTTTTTCAAAGCCACTAAAGTTTTTATCTGACAAGCTAAGTGCAGAAAAGCCCCAACCAGATGGTGCCAGTGTAATTTTACTCAGGGTTGTTTATTGAGTGGCATAGATGCTCTCAAATAACTTTGATGTCACAATAAAGATTCTCTGATGCAGTTAATAGCATGGGCAATGTTTAGTGCTTGATAGTGCAACCTTGGTTGGATGAAATCCACATGAGATCTCCTACCACTTGGTGTTTTATCTAATGTTTGAAGATAACACCACATGCCACTTGCATTGGATGACATCACTAATTAACATGTACCATGTAAAGATAACAAGCACCAAAAGCAACCCATATTCTTGTACCAACGTTCATAACCATAGCTATATCTCATTTTTCACATGAATATGTTTTATTCATTAAACTTTTAGTGAGTTAATATATTATATACCATTATAGCTTATACAAAATGCAATTGTTCCGGGACAGTTTGTGGAAAACATAAAAAAAATAAAGCAAAACTAAGGTTTGCAATTACACCTTTCATTAGCGAAGGATCTGGTGTGAAGTGGTTTGTGAAACGTGGTGTTTTGACCATAATTACCTCATTTGCTCCACAATCATGTCGGAGAAGGTACAAGCACGGGTTGTTGGAAAAGGGCAAAGTCTCCTTTTGATCAATGTGTGGAAGCATTACCTTAACTTTTAAGGTTTCTGGGACAGCAATAGAACTCAAACACACACTGCTAAGCCAAGATACCACTTAGAAGAATTAGAAGATGAGGATTTTCCAATCTTCTCTGCTATGAAACCTAGTATCCTCATGAATGAAGATAATCATTTAAGTCGTTGTGGTAGGACTCTACTATTCATATCTGACTGCATTCTTTTATCTCTATAGGTCCTCCCAGATAGCAGGTCATTTTTTACCATATCGCTTGCGTAGGTGATCTAGATCAGTGTAATGAGTGAATCAGTTTCAAACTCTATCTATTTACTTGTCTTGCTAAGTGTGGTTGCCACCAATTTTCAGGCTCTATCTATTTACCTGTTCCCTCACTAATAACATATATATTTGTAGTTATGTTTTAAGTTATTTTTAGAGGTGCCACAACGACCATTAGGGCACCAATGAATGACTAGCATTGAGTATTTCTGCATAGGAGGTTTAAAAGAGTTTTCAGTTGAGTAGGTCATTTTTGGTTCGGCACAAGGGCACCTAGTGCCTGGATGGCCTAGACCGATTTTCACAACTTCTTTTCTATCAAAACCAACAGCGGCAATGCAGCAGTGTGTATGCCTCATAGGGCACACTCCATTTTTCTTCCTGACTTTCTTAAATCTAGATGGTATTCTGAGAGAAAGGAAAGGTATAACAGAGAGGACTTTAGGTTAAAGGTTTAGATGGAGAGAGAAATTGGGGATGGAGGAGGACAATGGGTGGGTTATATATGATCTCACTCTCCAAAGAATAATTATGCAAGGCTGCTTTTGTTGAATTGAATCATTGAAATAAGAAACATGCTATATTCCTTTAACCTAGTCATCGCAATATGGAAAATCCACCATTCATTGAATTGAGTCACTGAAATATGAAATATCCTGCCCAATGTCAAATATTGACATCACATGGGAACACATTGAGATCTATTATTTCTCTATGCAATTATGCATTTCTATTAAATAATTAGTTTTAATTATTTTAACAGTACCCAAATCTGATAAATTAAGGATATATATTTTAAATTAATGTTAAAATTTTATTAATTTATGCATTTTTATAAATTGAAGAAAACATGCATATTTAGCCCCTTAAAACTTTCAATATATATATTTTTAAAATGCATCTTTTGCCCCTACATTTAATATTTTTGTAACTTTTGTCTTGTGTACTTTATTTCTAGTTTTTTGTTCCACATACTATCATTTTCTTGTTCTTTGCCCCCTCAAAATATAAATAAAAGGTAAAGCCCAACGTTTAAAAAAAAAAAAAAAAAGTCAACAGTACAAGGGGAAAAAACTAGAAAATAAAGTATATGGGGAAAAAGAAAAAATGTACAAAAATACAGAGGATGAAATGTGTTTTCATTATTATTTTTACCTTTTCTTTATTTTCTGATTTTTTTCCTCTTGAACTTCAATTTTTTTTTAGTTTGCCCCCTATACTTTATTTTCTACACTTTTGCTTCTTGTACTTATATATCTTTTAGTGAAAGGTGAAAGTCCATGGGGCAAAGGGCAAACAAAATAAAAGTGTACAAATGAAAGCATAGGGGGGAAAAGTCAAAAAAATGAGAGTAAAAGGGGCAAAAGTCAAACAAAATGGGAGTATAATGGGTAAGAAAACTAGAAGAATAATGTGATATCCACTCATACCACGTGCCTGTCAGAGTGATATTCAGCTTACTCTTACATATCTCACGATTTTTGGTTGCACAAAGCCGTTTTATGTCTGTTGATGATTTTATTTAGAACAAGGTTCAAGCATTCATCATTCCTTTAAGACCATTCATAATATGTTCAAAGTTATTTCTTATGGCTACTGAGGTTTCAAATGAAATGAGTAATGAATGAAGATGGTGATTGTCTTGATTAACCCAAACGTTCGAAAAACTTGAGCATGTGCTGACATATATATAAAACCCAATAAAGATGAATGTCAAGGTTAAGTTAGTTCATCGAAATTTTAACAATACCAGAAGGCTCTTCACTAGCTTCCAGATTGGAAGTTGGTGATTGCAAAACACAAGTAGAACAAAAGAGCTGCCTTCTGGGAAGGTTACTCAAGCTGAAAGACTTGAATGAATTCAAAGATACAATCCAGACAATACCAGGCATAAACCTAACCCAAAACATATCGCACAACACTGAACAGGAAAGCATGCAAGTTTCTAGCAGATTGTAGTTTAGCAAGTTGGATTGAGCAAGTACAACAAAACTAACAATGCATAGCAGCAACGGAAGACGTGGTCTCTATGTGAGACAAAATGACAACCATTTTCGTGATAAGACTTGTGAGCAACTAAGTAGTTCATATGGAGAAATAGAAATGCCTCCTTCCAGTAGTAAATCCAAGCAGAAAAGCGCTTAAAGAGAAATCAATCACATTTTAACAGAAGGAAGGCAGCAACTTACTTCAATCGAGATCCTCCTCTCTAGCCTGCTCTCCTCCTGCTCCAGAGCCCCTATTGGATGTTCCACCGCCACTGTTGTTGGTGCTGTTATTACCTCCAACATTACCCTCACCAGCAGCCCCACTACTGCTTGTCTCTGCTGGTGAAGTAAAAGCTCTAAACAGTGATGGCAAAGATATCCTAAACCTACTTCCCCCAGTTCTTGGAGTCTGTTGGTTGGTATTATTACCATCTCCACTCTCCTCACTCCCAGCAACTGCCCCCATACCCAAATTACTGCCAATGCTGTTTCTACTACCATTATCATTCACCTGTTCCTTCCTTTGATTTTCATAGTCTTGATCATCAGTAGGTAACTCATATCTACAGACTGGGCAAGAATTATGCAATTCAAGCCAGGGTAATATACAGTCTTTATGGTATATATGCTTGCAGGGTATCTGCTTTGCTTCCTCATTCAATTCAAAGCTATCTTTACACACGGCACATTGCGATGAATCTGAGGCCAAGATCTCCTCTGTAATACGCACATCTGGCAATCCCTCAACTACAGATTTCGAAGCAGGAGGTGTACCATATCGATTAGGGTCATTCTCCGCAAGTTGCTGAATCAGTTGCTCTAAACCAGGTCCAACAAAGTAATCCCCAAAATTTGTAGGAAACCTAAAATCAGCCCCACCGCCGCCCAATCCTCCCCCACCAGGAGATTCAAAAACAAGCTGAATGTTTGCCCCCCTCCCCTGAAGATCATTGATATAGTTGTTAAGAAAAGCGAATGGATTAAATTCATTCGGGGATCGCGTACCCAAAAGTGAGGAGAGATCATCAAGTCCACCTCCACCGCCGCCGGAGGAGACGGAGAAGGAGGCGCCGCCAGGAGAAGCGTAGGAAGACGAGAACACAATGGGGAGACCGCCAAAGGATGGGAAACTGCCGTCGAAGGGGTCAGGGACAGTGTTGGTAGGGTTTGAGGGGGGAGCAGTGTCTGATTCTTCAAGGAAGCCGCCAAGGCAATTTGGGCAAACGAGTTCATCGGTAGGTGAGTTAGGAGGAGTGATGGTAACCTGGCGCTCGCATTGATAGCAAAAGTATTGATTTACAGCAGCGGTTGCGCCGCCACCTCCACCACCGGGATTTCCCGCCGAAGACATTGATTTTTAGAGAGAGAGAAAGAGAATATTCTGTGAGATTTTGGGGGAGAATATATTTTAGTGAATAATGAGAAAATAGAAACAAGTTTCTATGAGAAAACGTGTGGATAATTGATGATAGGGAAGTCATTCTCTGCTGTTAAAACCGTCCAATATCTTACAATGCCGTCCAAAGTCGCAACTCTCCAAAGAAAACTCTATTTTGTGCATACTAATAAGCTAATTACGTAGAGACTTTAACTCGCCGACAAGATGGTTGTTTCATAGGATTTTGGAAAATAAATAACCATTTAAATTGCAAAGTTAATTATTTTATTTATTTGATGATTTAGCTAATGATTTATATACTGGGTGTACATAAACCTAACGTGGATAAACATAGTTGTCTTTCAAAGTTTGTTTGGGTCGCTGTAGAAGGAGGATATATTATCTTTTTCACACTTTCCACCAGTTTGTTTGGGTCGCAGAGGCCGCGTGGATCAAATGGCATCACGAACGCTGATCTCAAGGGCTAGCCGAATCAAGACGAAGCTCGAAACGGCGCTGCAAGCCGCCGTTTTGGAGGTTGAGGACGTTTCCTACCAGCACGCCGGACACGCTGCCGTTAGACAAATGGAAGGCGGCGCCAATGAGACGCATTTCAATGTGAGAATCGTCTCCACCCAATTCGAAGGCCAAAACCTACTCAGACGACACCGTATGGTGTACGACCTCCTCTCCGATGAGCTTCAATCCGGTTTGCACGCGATCTCTATCACCGCCAAGACCCCTACTGAAGCTGGCATCGGCTCTACAACGGATAAAGAATAACAATTTCATAATTCACGGCGAATTCATTTGCCGAGTGGTCAGTGATTGTTAATTCAGATTAATCATTTGATCATCGGAAACTTTATTCTTGTCAACTGCAACATCAAAGCTCCAATAATTCTTATCTTGGGTAGCTTTTCGCATCTGCTTGTGTTAGATAAATTATATGTATGTTCAATAGCTGGATTGATTAATCAAAATAAATTGCTGGAAGTTTACTCCCTTTTACTTTCAAGAACTGAATTTTCATTTTGGATGATCATGATATGATGTATGATTATCATGATAGTTGCAATACATTGATATAATACATAATCCGTATCGATGCATAGCAACTAAATGAATTGCTATATTTCTGTAAAAGTATCAGTTCATATATTCTGTTTGTTTCTTACTGCCAAAGATTTTTTCCATGTGATTGGTGTGGTGATTACTGAATAGCATCTCCCTGAACTCGAATGATGATCTTTTGTTGAATACGATATGGTTGGCATTAATATTCTTTGATAATTCTTGACTGAATCATTTTCATCATGGACTGAAATTTATAACCACATTACTAAGGCTTTGGGATTGAAATTTATAACCACATCACTGAGGCTTTGGGATTGAAATTTATAACCACATTACTGAGACTTTGGAATTGAAATTTATAACAACATCACTGAGACTTCTATATTGTAATTGAGTGCCTAAATTCTACCATAGTGCTATATGAGTTTCTTGAGAAAATCTTGAGAGCCTTTGCATATGAAATCGATTTCCGTTGTAGTTGGGGGTACAATGAGCCACCTGTGAGACTATTCTTGAGTGTGTTCCTCCGTCACACCCCCCCCCCCAACCACCACCACCATTTTTCGTTGTGCATTCTTGAGATGGTTGAGTTTAAAATTTACTCTGTGCTTAGTTATGTTATTGATCTCTAGAACCTTGTTAACAATCTGACTGATCTGTCAATGCTTTGGCTGTTTGTACATTAGAATGGTCCCAGCTGTTGGTAAATGAATCTGAGAATGAAAAACAATTGGTGCAGATGCTTTGGTAGCCTTTTCATTTCTTGTGCTGTTTTGCCCAACTGCGATTCAATGAGTCATTCTCTCCTCTCCCCAGAACCCATTGCTTCCACTACCTCATGCATATGTTTTATGCCTTTTAACATGAAATATGTAATTGGATATTGTGTCTGACTCCAGTATTCGAAATAGGACGGTGTGGTTTCACCATTTATAGCACTTGGGGAGTGGAAAGTGAAATCTCTCCATTGGCCGACTGATTTCTGGACCGTTTTATCAGTTGCATGGAGAAGGATTGTGATTTCAACCTGACAGCACACAGAATAGCACAATGCTTTGTGCCAATATGTGTTGTTGAAATTAATTTAGCCTCAAAACTCCGTTACTGAACAAGAAAAGAGGGATAAACGTACATCGAGTGGGATATATTAAGTGTAGATCTGTTTCTTGCCACACACATCTCTACAAATGTGTGTGTGATTATGCCGTAAGCCGCTGAACTGTTGCAGTTTATTTTCCCTTTCTTCTTTCTAACTTTCATTATGGAAGAGCAGATATGGTTGACAAATGTAAGTCATTGGATTCTGATCTGTAGAATTCTTGCAAAGCAGAACCCAACTTTAGTAGAGTATAATCATATGAAGTGATAAAGAAACTATATGGAGTGCATAACAGGAACACGATGGACCAAAGAAAGGGCTCACTTTGGACAGCAAAAGGATGGATGCTATTAATAAAACGCTAAAAGAAATTGCATAATTTTCCCCTTGCATTTTCTCCTTTTATTTCTGAGTAAGGAATTTTGTCTGGCTATCTCATATTATCTAATTTTGTGAAATGAATCAACTTATAAAATAGAGATTGATTTGTAAAATGAGTTTAAGTTGTGTAATGGGGATCCATCTCATAAATTTTTGTGTTTCTTTCTAGATCTTTGCTCTCTAAATTTTAATTTTATGTTTTTGCTCTATGTACTTTTATTTTTATTCACTTTCGCCCTTCGTTATGGACTAGAGGTAAAAAAATAAAAGAAAATTATAAGGAGCAAAATATTGGAAGGTAATTGTTATCGATTAAATTATTTCTCTCTGATTTTGTAATTATATCTCAGAAACTAAAGAGTGCAACTGTTTTAAGGCTATCTCACACGAACCTAATTTTTTGAAACGAATTAATCCATATTTCATAATCTATATATAAATTTCATCAATACAAATTGTGAAAATCATTCACAGAAGTTTTTTTCTGAAAACGAAAAGTCAATAGAGTAAAAGAAAGAGTTGTTTTCTGTGAAAACGAAAAGACAGAAAAAGAAAGAGTTCATTGTGATATTATTTTCTTCATAAATAAGCACACCAATTATCACAAAAACAAGTCATGTGCTTGTGGGTTTCTTGTTCAAATAAATTTGATAGCTATTATATTAATTCAAAAAAAAATCCAAATATTTTCAAATTTTTACTATTTTAACCAATTTTTTAAAAATTATCAATTTAGTCAGCCAATTCTTACACAAAATATAAATATAAACTAAATATGCTTGGAAAATTCTTCATATTTTTAAAGTGTTCTTTTGGTGGTATCCTTGTCTCATTGGTCCACTAATCTTTGGTTCCGCGGACACTTGGAAGTGCCCTACTCAAATTCAAACAATTCATTTAAATATATTTAGTCAGAAAAGAGACAATCATCAATAATTATCATCTTTAATGCAGGACATCACTGTCCCTTTACCTTTGTCCGGTTCGATTATTATTTTGAATGCATAATTATAAAAAAAAAATGTGTATATATATATATATATATATATAAATAGAGTTAGAGAGCCACAATTATTGAGAATATTATATTAGCATGGAATAATTGTAATTTGGAGGTAGCTCTCCACCAATCACAGGTAGCTGTGACAAGTCAAATGGTTTGGCTGCATACTTTGGCCTAAGGATTAATATTTGTTCGATAAATGTCCTTCTGTGTAACTTGTATATATATAGACACTAGTGCAGGGCTTGTGTAATATACGAGTTTTAAAAATATAGTTAAATTAAATAATTTTAAATATTATTTTATATTAAAAATTATGATTATGTTATATGTATCAATTATAATATAATTTAATTAATATATTATTTGATTATATATGTTGCATTTGTAAGAGAATACAAATATTTTCTATTTATTATATATGTTGTTATTTTTATTAAATTATTCAACTCTCCCAACAATATTCTAACTTTTTTATGATTTTTTTTTTGTAAATATTACATATTAAAGATTACAAAAATTCTCAAATTTTCATTTCAATTATATTATAAATAACTCAAATCAAAAATTCTCAATAGTTTCTATGATTTAATGTAAAAGTTATTTTAGTTTGATTATTTAATAAGTTTCGAAGTTTCACTAATTTTTTAAATAAGCACTTTTATTTGAGTTATTTTTGCGTTAATTTTTTATTTAAAATAAATTAAAATTATATAAAAAATTAAGCTATATGCATGATTGATATTTCATGAAATTTGTAATTCATATTAATAATAAATATGTTTGAAATATGTTTTTAATACATTCATTTTCTATCTATTTCAATACATTCCATCTAATAATTAGATTGACATGATTTTAAAATGGTAACAAATTATTGAAGTGATATTATAAAGATTGTTTGCCATAAAATTATTTAATATAATGTAATTATTAATGTTATATTTTGAGTTTTGAGAGGATGACATGTGACATTAGTGGTTGTTCTTTTATATATATAATTTTTTTCTTTCACTTTCCAATATATATTATACGCGTTTTTTCATTTTGAAATCTAAATTGTTTTATTTCGATTAGAGTCGATATTATACGTTTTTTTTTCTTTTCTTTTTTTCAATTTTACAACTTCTGGCTTTCTGGCGAAAAAAGTGCATACTGATTTGCACATACACAAGTGAAAGATACTTGTCTTTTTTTTTTTTTTTATAAGACATGAGAAAATTTGGTGTTAGAGTTAGTTTTAAGGGTAAAAATACACATAAATATTTTGGATTTGTGACTGATTTTAGGAATGAAGAATAAATTAGAATTAATGTCAATTTTGGAGGGTAAATCAATTAATCAGAGAGAAAATGACAAAATCTTCAAGAGCTGTGCATGTGCAAATAACATGTTGTTTTTTTGCCAAAATTTATTGTTGGAGGTTGCAAAATTGAGAAAAAAAAAAGTATAGCACTGGCTATGATTGGAAATATATAATAGTTTAAGTTTGAAAGTGAAAAAATGCATATAGTATAGGTTGGAAAATAATATTAATTTTTTTTTATTTCATCAAGTTAATGAGACCATTGAGACAATTAAGAGGTGTTTCTTTATCATTAGATCTTTTGTCCTTTCCTATTTTCGATCATTGGACTTAAAAACTATTGCTCTGGTTCTTAATCTTTTGAAATAAATGGTATGTAGGTTTTCTCAAGAAGTCTTATGTGTAGGGTGGGTGCATGTGTTTTTCAGATGATTAATCGAGTTTTCAATACTTTATCGATCTTAGAATGGGCTTTAGATTGAGTTGGTCCCACTAAACCTATTGCTCACATCAGGTGCAATCACCAAACAATTTTAGATCTAGGATCAATGAATTTGGGATTTAGAGTAGGCTGATCCCATTTAGAAAACACCCTGAATTTATTCTATAAATACAATCTTTAATGCTAATTTAGATTTTCCTAAAACAAGGTAAGCTAATTTAGATTGAGTACTGAGTATTTTAAAATATTGATCGATTGAAATTTTATTTTGTTAAATAGTTTCCTTCATGTTGTTAAAAAAAGAGAATGTAATTTTCTTGGATTGTGGTGATCATACCTATTTAAATGAATAAATTATATTTATATGATTGATATGGGTCAATAAAATATAGTAGTAAATTATAATGGGATATTTAATTCTTTGTAGACCATGCATGAGAAAAAAAATTAGGCACCCCTACCCTACCCTACCCTACCCTACCCTAAATGACATTTAACCTATATATATGAATTGAAGAAGGCATTAATTTCCTTAATGCGACATTCATAAAAAAATCAAAAGCCACGGCCGCGGCCGCTAATGGTGGCCCGCCACCACCACCAGCCACCACTACACACAACCATTATATCACTACCTATATATATTGTGTATATATTCTACTATACTTTTTTAAAGGAAATTTCATTAAGAATTGTATATCTTCTTTATAGTCTAACTCCGTATTTGAAATGAAATGTATGAATGAAGAATTCGAATACGGAATTGGTCGTAATTTTGAACCTGTTTTTTTAATGACTCCTCTTACTTGAGATGAATTAACAATAGTAGATCATATTTATCATTTTACACTTACAAATCAAAACTAGTAAACACACTTGACGGAGAGAACTTAATACTATGAAAATGATGCAAATGAGAGTTTCTCATCAGAACATGAACAAACTCGTTCACTTGTATAGAAACATGTTGAAAAGAAAGATGAAATTATTATGTTGAATATTGTTTGTAGCTCTAAACAATGCAACAAAATTTAGATAGATCGTGAATGTTTTTTTATATCTGCATATACTTCTTCATTAGTTTTAATTTCAAAATGATATGTACGAACATCTTTAATTCAACATTTTATTTTCAAATGCATGTCATTGTTGATTTGTGTTACATCTAAAAAATAGAGAAAATAAAATATAAAACTAGAGTATGGTCATAAAAATAATAAGGGATAATACCTAAAATAATATAATAATAAACCAAAATACCCACTCATCAATGTTTTTTCTGTTGACTTCCCTATAAATTTAGATTCTTGTGAAGAAAATTTGAAATAATAATAAACCAAAATACCCACTTATCAATGTTTTTTCTGTTGACTTCCCTATAAATTTAGATTCTTGTGAAGAAAATTTGAAAGGATCGATTTCTGATCAAATTTTGGTAGAAAATAATATTATTATAAGAAAGTGGGTATACAATGTGGTTGTTATATTAGATTGAGTAGTGTGGGTTGCTATCCCAAATAATAATGTAGTTGAAGACTACTAGTTTTTTCTAATGCAAATAGCTACAAATAAAAGTCTCATTATTTAAAATCTAAAAATAATCATAATTTTTTAAATACCCCGTTCAAAAGTGGAAGCTTCAATAAAAAAGAGGAAGCCACTCCTCATTATTAGGCACATTTCCCCAAATTGTTGTCATTATTTTAGTGTATATTTTATTATTATTATTATATATAATTATATATTTGTGGAAGGTGTTTCGAATAATCAGACAAGTGTACGTTTTTGGGACCCTTCCACGAATTGGCAACAATTGTGGGTGATTTAATTTGTATTCGATGCATGCCTATACTATTCTTTCAACTTTAATATTGTATCCAATTGAAGATATTATTCCCAATTGTCCGATATATTCATAATATGTAACAAATGAGTAGGTCTCGTATGAGACCATCTCACAGATCTTATAAATAAATATAGGTTGGATCAGATCGGTCGAATATAATAAATTAGATAATATTTTTATATGTATTAAGTAATATTTTTTTATATTTTAGGTAATATGTTTGTATTATATTATGTAGTATATATACATAATACAAAAGTATTACATGATATATAGAAAATAACACTCAATTCGGATCATGTATTTTATAATACAAAAATATTACCTAATATACAAAAAAGTATTACCCGATACACATAAACGTATTACATATTTTTTTATAGTCAAACTCAACTCAAAATAAAAATATTACTTGATATGTATAAAATTAATATATATATAAAAATATTGCATATTTTTTTATAATTCAACTCAAAATCATCTTATAAGACAAAGTATTACCTAATATAAAGAAAAATATTACTTAATACACACAAAAGTATTACATAATTTTTATGTTCGACTCAACTCATCTCACGAAATGGGATCCGCGATACGATTTCACTCCAGAATTTGCCGTAACACACTTGGGAAAAATGAAGTTGCACAAATTAATTATTGATTTTTCAATTTGTATTCTGTCACACATAAACAAGGGTAATATTTATTCTAGTATAAGTGTATAACTACACACGTCTACACATGTATAAAACAACATTTATTAGAGATGTACTGCAAATGTTGAAATAGAAGAAATATTATAATTTGTAATTGAAAAATCAACGAAGGAGCTCATCATCCTGTATTGTATGCTGTCTCTCAATTCGAACCTTTATCAATTCCTTTCATATTTTCTTGACAATGAAACAACGAGCACATATAAGCTCTTGTGTCATATTTTCGAATTTGTTGAAGTTATTAATAATTTAAAAAGCAATAATCAAAGTACATCTTATCTATCAAGCAAGTTCAAAAAGCACAGGACAAAAGAAGAGGGGTCATGATTTAATTAAACATGGAATAATTAGCTACAAATTCTTTAATAATCTTATCAATATTTAAAACCCCTTCTCCTCTGCAGTTGGTGCCACTCTTTTTCTTGGACCTTCAAAAAGGGAAAAACCACTGCATTTCTGAGTGGCAAATAGTTGTAAAGCCATCCTCTTCAACCTTCTTCTCTTTGCAAAAATTGCATCATACCAACTCTAGACCAAGCAAAATCGCGCCTTTTTTATCCGTTTTTTGCTTAAATCATCGATCAGATGGCCTTTTCGTTCATAGACAGATCAACTCACAACCATAGTAGTACACTGCAGAATGCAGCTGAGACTTTGAAGGTGTTGCTTTTATCAATAGGCCTAATTTCCACTCTACTAATAATGAAAACATTGATGCCCTTTTCATGTGAGATAGTTTTCTCCAATCTCATGGGATTTTGGAACTCAATTAGGTGTTTGTTTTCTTCTTCTTTATACATTTGCATCATCATCAACTCCATGGTCCTCCTTATAGTTGCCTCCTCCACTTTCCACCGCCACGAATCCGACCACGACCACCCTCCTCCGCCGCCGCCACCACCACCGGAAACAACACCACTATCAAGAAGTGAAGGTGGTGATCATGATCATGATCAAGAAATCAAGAAAACTGCAGATTCAATCCATGACTCTGAAGTAGATACCAATCAGATAGACAAGAAAGAGAATGAAGAAGAAAAAGAAGATACAATGGAGGCAACATGGAAGGCGATAAGCGGGGCGAAAACAAAGCAGCTAAAAAAGAGCCAAACATTGCTGCCAAGAAGTGGGCTCCATTCAGAGGGATTGCCAGCTCCATCAACTTCTACATGGAAGGATTTGAGGAAATCGGAGACGTTCAACGAGGCAGTGTCGGTTAGGCGAATAGGGGGGCTGAGGAGAGATCCTTCAACCGGCATTGATGAGTTCAACCAGAAAGTTGAAGCTTTCATCAAGAACTTCAATGAGAATATGAGGTTACAGAGGCAAGAATCTGATCAGAGGTTCTTGGATATGGTCAATAGAGGACTTTAATTCCCATATGCTTATTTGTTGCAATTTGGAATGGATTATGTGTAGGCTCTATACAGACTGTAGAAGAATGTGGTGTAATGATTCATACACTATTGGATTTTGGACTTGTTGAGGTTTGTTTTGCATTTGTTTCTTGATAAATAATAGTCTTGATTTGAATTTGTGATGAGTATTTGTAAATGGTAGAATATATTGAAGCTTGGCACCTGGCATCTTTGGACAGTGGCATTCATGAGTTTGGTTAAAATCATGAAGTTTGACTTATGAAAGAAAGTCAACTTTTTGGGCCAAGGACTCAAATTTGTGGCACTTTAGTTGTCGTTGCAATTCTTTTCTCTATTTTTGTTTCTTCTAAATATATCTCTTTTGGTTTCTCTGTAAACTGAATTGAATCTTTAGTTAATTGGCTTTAATTATACTATATTTTGTTTGTGTTTTTTTTGATAAAATATTATTTAGAAGGGAAAAAAGGCAACATTACAGGCTTAATAATGTCCTGGCCCAATTTCTTGGCTGACCAAATAAATTTAAATCCTCAATCCTTAATTCCGCGCTTTGGATTCTGAGTTGTAGTGGATTGGCCCTAGAGAGCTAATATGGGCCTAAAGCTAGTTGGGCATTTTTGTTATCATTTAATACATTCATTAATATTTTGACTTAATTTTATATAAACAGATTATAATCATTATAAAAATCTTGCTAAAAGGCAATTGAGGACGTTACACAAAAGCTACAGTGAGAGCGTAAAATCCACTTCATTAATTCTATACTCTATGTATATACATATAAAAGAGAGGTTGGCTCACTCATTTGCCAAAATTGGAACAGTTATTGGCATTTATCTTGGACAAAGTATTGGGCAGGACCGTTCAGGTTGGATCGGATTGAATATAAGTAATTATACAATATTTTTATATGTATTAAGTAATATTAGATAATATTTTGTATTATAAGATAGTTTTGAATTGAGTTTGATTATAAGAAAATATATAATACTTTTATATATATTAGGTAATACTTTTATGTATATCAGGTAATATTTTTATTTTGAGTTGAGTTGGATTATAAAAAAATATGTAATATTCTTATGTGTATTGAGTAATACTTTTCTGTATATCAAGTAATACTTTTGTATTATAAGATATATGACCCAAATTGGGTCGGGTAGAGTTGCTAAAAAAAAATGTTGATCCTAGTTCTTTAGGTGCTCTTTTTTTCCATACAATATGTAGTACTTTTGTATATATTAGGTAATAGTTTTCTATATATCATGGAACACTTTTGTATTATATACATATATTACATAACATAATACAAAAGTATTACCTTAAATGTAGAAAAATATTACCTAATATACACAAAAGTATTAGTTAATTTATTATGTCTGATTCGACCCGATCCATCTTACGAAATAGGATTTTTGAAACAATCTCGCACAAGACCTACTCTTCATCTTGGTACTACTTATTCGTTTGTGGTGTTTACAAGAATGGACATGTTAAGATTGTCGCAAACGGCTGAGGCTTATCCTGGAAAGAAAAATTAAGGATGATGTTGTCACTCTAGGTAATGTTTTATAGCTAAATTCTTCTTCAATTTGATTGAAAAACATAATATTGTTACTCATTCTCTTTGCTTCTCCTCTGCAGCTTACTTCAATGATGCCAAAGATACTGGTTTAATCGATCCAAATCCATGTGTAATTATATGTAATTCATATATGTGAGATCTCCATCCAATTCAATATGGAGACAAGTTATATTAGATGTGGCACGTGTGATGTGATTAAGAATTGTACAATCATTAATTTGAATGTCAAGTGTAGATGGGAAATTACTTGTACATATTATTCCCTCTTGATAATAATAATTAACATGTAGTATATGCAACCCACGATCTAAATCTAGTCAAGATAATTCATCAACCCCATGTCCTAATTTTAATATGGTATTAAATTTATATTTATCTAGCTTATAAATCAATAAATCCGCATTTTTTCTTAAGCAACTAAATTAAATACAATTGTAAAGAATATTGCCAAAGACATCCATAAATATTGAAGGTTTGGCCCAACAATGACGACTATCATATTCATTATAGAGGAGAAGTCTTAGCAAATGATCAATTTGTTAGAAACTAAATTAATTTGAAAATCCTTAAATGTGTACGAATGGGATATACTATAATCCCAATTCAAATTCTAATACTTTTGAATATTACGATAAATACCTTTATATTTAATAAATAATACCTTTTATTAAAACATATACTTCAGTTATATAAATAAAAATACCTAATGAATAAACAACTAATATATAATGAGTATACAACTAATATATTTCACTAAAACATATATTTCAAAATTACAAGTAATACTTTATGAATATGCAACCAATATCTTATAAATATACAACTAATATGTTTCACTAAAACATATATTTTAAAATTACAAATAACACCTTATGAAGATAGAACTAATACCTTCAATGATACACCACTAATATTTTATGAGTATATAACTAATATCAAAATAATAATATTTTTGTGGATACGCAAACCATGGGTATATAAGTTTTTTCCTTTCATAAAATGTTCAATATTGAAGGGAAAAAAAGTGGTTTTATTTATTTATTTAAATTTTGAAACATAGAATAGAAGACTCAAAAGGGACTTTAATGATAGAAAGAAAAAATAGAAATAGAAAATTTCTTAAATAAATATGTGAAAATTTAGTGAGATTATGTAGTTCTTGAAGTGTTTGAAGCGGACAAGTGGGTTGCTTGAATTTGAAGTGTTTATAAAATACAAACTGGGCCAGGCTGTTTTGAAAGTCAAAATGTAGAGACTGGGTTGCTTGAATATAAACTAGATCGACAAGTGGACCAGAAATTTGATGTTAATTTATGTTAATATGTATATATATATATACAAAAAACTCTAAATATTTTGTATTTTATTATCGCATGAATTTTGATTATATAATATAATTTTGATATAATATATAATTAAAGTATATGTATTACAAATTCCGTTATTTTGTTTAATCTTTTAATAAAATGTTGAAATATTATTCGTTAAAAAACATTTTTATCAACATGATGACATTATTTTTATACAAATCAAATTTATTCCCAAATTATTATATATATATTTTTTTATTTAGAATGTATTACATTATATAGTAGTTTTAAAAAAAATATATTTTTTTGATAAATTCTAGTAAACATAAAAGCGAAAAAAGAGATGTGATACAGTTAAGCTTAAATTTTAAGAAAAAATAGGTAACACTTTTTCATATATATCAAACTTTATTCTTTAGGTTCTCATCTCTCGAATTTATTGGGACTGTCTTATTCACAACTTTCCCAAAAAATGGACAAAATCTTTTCTTTTTTCATTTCAATCAAAACAAGTACAAATTATTAAATTTCAATTCATATATGTCAATATTCAAGTACACTTCACTCTATGAGCAAAATAATCACTAAAACTCAAGTTCATTGAAATCAAACTCTAGTAATATTTTAAAAAAAAATTCTAATTAAAAAGTACAATTGTACTAAATCTTCCAAAGCATGTGTGTTTTTATTCTTTTTCTAAGAAAATGATTTAGGGTATACAATCCTAAAACTTAAATAAATGAAGCTTATATTGAAGAATGCACATTCCAAATCGTGTTGTTATTCTTACTTATCATCTTGATAAACAGAAGAACACGATTCTCTTGAAAAAGGTAAAGAAACAAAATTACAAAAAAGAAATCGGAATCTTCCAGCCAAAACGAACTTTGGACGGTCAGGATCCAGACATGAAAATCTAATCCAACGGTCTAAACACGCTCACAGTTGCAGGCGATTTTGAGCTGTTTTTGAATCGAATCTGCAGACAAAACATACAAAACTACGATTCCTATAAAGCACAGAGCATCTCTGTGTCACTGTGTGTAAATGGCGTCGCTTTCTTCTTCATCGGAGAAGGGAAAGGAAACGGAAAATGGAAAACCGTCGGAAGATTCAGTTAAGCAGAAGGTGAAGAAGGAAGGATTGGGGTGGATTGAATGGCTGATGGGCTGGTTCTATCTCCTTTATGAGATACTGTTTCAGAGAATCGTCGCCAGCAATGTGCCGAATCCAATGCCTCTTCCTCCCATTGACGATCTCACCTTCGTCGTCACCGGCTCCACCTCCGGCATCGGCAAAGAAATTGCCAGGTCTTTTCAATTTCGCCATTTCCTTTTTGCTTATCCCAGCTACTACTGTTTTCAACAATTATTCGTAGGCAGATCTTTTGTTTAGCTGTTAGCCTGTTACTGCATGGTTTGGGATTGGTGTCTGGTTGAGTGTGAATATTTCCTCTGTAACCTTATGATTATGATATTATTGTTGAAGTTAAAGACTTTTTAGGGAAACGAAATCTAATGGGGTTTGATGGAGTCATCTATAATCTTTGCTATTATAACGGTAGGTCAATTATGGTGGAGTTGAGATTGAATTATTTGCTTCCTGCATCCATCAGTTCACTTATTTCAAGCTTATGTTTTTTTGTCTCTGTCTCTCTCTCTCTCTCTCTGACGTCATTTCTGGTTTGGTTGTTGGATAGGCAATTGGCTGAAGCAGGAGGGCATGTAGTAATGGCTGTGAGAAATCCAAAGGCGGCTAATGATTTGATAAAGAAGTGGCAAGAAGATTGGTCTGGAAAGGGTCTTCCACTTAATATCGAGGTAGATTAATAACAGAATAGGAAATATATGAATTCCTTGTTGTTGTCACCTGTCTATTTTCCTAGTTCCAAGATTAGGCTTTTTATCTACAGTTTTTGTTTTAGCAATAGTGAGTTGAAGAGAATTTAACTCCCTACTCATTTAAGGTTATGGAACTTGATCTTCTCTCTCTGGAATCTGTTGTGAGATTTGCTGAAGCTTGGAATGCACGTTCAGGACCTCTTCATGCTCTCATCAACAATGCTGGGATATTTTCCATTGGAGGTTTGTATGTGTTGAATCGAATGATACTACTTTCCGATTTTGTCCTGGTGGTTTGGCAATAATGAAGCCCATTTTAATTTACCAATATTTTGACTAGCTGCCTATTACTCTGCTGTCCCATGTTTATTTTCTGTCCTTGCAAATTATGATATCATGGCCAGTGTAAATAAGAACCTCTCAATCCCCACATATGCTGTGTTTCTTATCACTTGAAGCAAAAGAAATAAGGTCTCCTCCTTGTTCTTATTCTGTTCAGAACCCCAAAAATTTTCCAAGGATGGGTATGAAGAGCACATGCAAGTGAACCATCTAGCTCCAGCACTGCTTTCAATATTGCTTTTGCCTTCCCTTTTGAGGAGCTCGCCAAGTCGCATTGTTAATGTGAATTCGGTTGTAAGTTTCATGAGGATTGTATGCTTTATTTATGTATAAATAATCAATGGCAAGTTTTATTTTGAAAATTTTGCATCTTTAGCCATTTAGAAATTTCTGAATCGACTATTATGGAACTAAATTAGAATATATTTGTACAAATGTGTAAGTACATAGTTTGGACATTTTAACACCTGAAAGATTAACAGATTGATTCTGAATTTCTGGAAAGAAAGCTGAACCCCAAAAAATTGCTGTTACAGGTGCATCCATTAATAGAACACTGAGGAGATGAAAGATGAAAAGTAATGAATTAACTCATGAGAACTTTTTGGTCTGTGGATGTAGAATTCTATCATGTTGTGAAAAGATAGGCATGTTAGAGTAAACAGTTATACTATTTTATTTTTTTAAAATTTCGTTCTTCAATCTACCCTCCTGAAAGGATCTTTTCCTGGCTGATGGAAGGAAGCCTTTACTAGCTTACAATATCGTACCCTTGAATCATTAACTAGATTTTATGCACCTCTGATTTCCTGCTACTTGTTAACATGTTGGATATCTTTGGGATGATATCCGAAAGCAGTATTCCAGTCATTATCACTTGTTCGGAGCTTACCTTTGTATTTGCCGTCATTCCTTAATTTATTGTTGGAACCATATATTACAGGACCTATATATGCCAAATCGCTGAGATCGTGTCTTGTCGATATTTATGACAGTTGCTCTTAAGCTTGGTGTCTACTGAACCGTTTTGTCATTCTGCAGATGCACAACTTAGGTTTTGTTGATCCAGAAGATATGAATGTGACATCTGGGAAAAGAAAATTTACAAGTATGATCGGATATTCAGGCAGTAAACTAGCTCAGGTGTTCTTTAATGCTAACTTTATTTGCTGGGCTTCTGAGTTAAATTATCGTATCTCATCTTTTATTGGGGTCACAAGCTCAGTCAAATCCCCTAGTTGGTACATTAATCTCCTTTGGTGTCTATGTGCCTTTGCACATCATGGAGCTTGGAGCATTATTCTTTCAAGATTCATGCTTTCAGTAGTGGAAATAACTCATTCACTCTTTATTCATTCTGTGGTCTGAAATTCTTCCATGGTAGATTGAATTTTGCTATAGATGTTACGTTTAGGGACAGATGATGTGCTTAATAACTAGCTAAATTTTGCATCATCACAGCTCTGCTCCTTTGTTGTTTTGCTTCTTTGCTAATGCTATCTAGATATGTGACTGCAGGTCATGTTCAGCAGTGTCCTTAATAAGAGACTGCCATCTGAAGCAGGAATTAACATAGCATGTGTTTCTCCAGGAATAGTCCATACCAATGTTGTAAGTTCGTTTGACATTACAAAGATTTTTCCCTCTTTGGTTCCCACCATCCAACATGACCATGACATTTCGTTTTAATCGAAAATATTTCTTTGTTTACCAAACAGGCTAGGGATCTCCCAAAGATTGTTCAAGCTGGTTACCATTTAATTCCATATTTTATTTTCAGCCCTGAAGAAGGTAAATATCCTGAACGCTATCTGATTCAAGTGCCATATCATGAGCAATGCATTTTTAATCGAAGTTATTTATCATCGGTATGTGATGGAACTGCTTATTTCATTGTATGGCTATTTACAGGCTCTAGAAGTACACTTTTCGCAGCCACTGATCCACAGCTTGTAGATTACTGTGAGTCACTGAAAGCAGAAGATTGGCCGGTTTGTGCTTTCATTAATCATGATTGCCGCCCTACAAATCCTTGCGAGGAAGCACACAATGGTGAAACTGCTTACAGTGTGTGGGAGAAGACACTCGAACTTATTGGCCTACCTTCGGATGCTGTAGAGAGGCTTATCGAAGGGGAAGAAGTTAAATGCAAATACAGGACCTCCCACTAGTATATCAATTCGATCAAGGTTAGCAGTTTTTCTTTTCGGTTCTCAATTGTGAGCAATCGCCATAGGGCTATGACACATTGAACTGATGCTGATACAATACAAAGATATGTTAACGGGCTACATTTTGCAGGCTTCTAAGATATGTATATTGGTAACCTGGGATTTTCCATCTCAAGTGTGTTGTGGAATATCTAAGATATAACAGTTTGGCTGTGTATTACTAATTTACTATTGATCTGCTCTTTGTAGGATTTCCAAATTTTTGTGATCCTTCAGCACAGTAATTACCTTCGCATCTCTATTTCATACCAACATTTTGGAAATCCAACGGATACTCTTTCAATTATAATATATATTTTTAAATGTATGTGTACATATGTATGTGATATTCTTTATTTTGTTGAATTGCTTAGATATTGATTTCTTCTGGAAGGGATGGTTTCATAATGTATTAAGTAATTATGTTACTGATAAATTTGATGATAGGTAAAACTGAGATTATCTGAAAGTTTCACAAAATGTAATTATTTATTGTATGAAATCAACATTAAAAATAAATTCTGCCTAAAAAAAAAGGAAATGTTTAAAACTAATTGGTTAAAAACCAGAAAAGAATAAAGTTAGTTAGTCATTTTACCTATAATTGAATTAAACTCTTTTTTTTTTTATATAATAATTGAATTAAACTTTTGAAAGGAACGGTTCACTCACAGATTTTATTTCAAACTGGCTCTAATTTAATTTATATGCATTTTTTTTTTTTTAAACGTAAAACTTCGAAACTAAGAGTGACACTTAAATACTTTAGGACATGGATCTAGATCTGTGCTCCCGGTCTATATATGCTTTTGTGTAAGTTTAATCATATGCTAATTAATAATACATTACCACCTAAAATTCACAATCTTCTATTTTTAACAACAAAATTAGAACCTTCTAGCAAATACAAACAAATCTACAACCAAATGAAACGAAACAATGACATAGAAATCAGAATTATTGCCCATTCGATCTTATTTTTAGCCCACTACTCAATAACTTATTTTCTTTGTTTTGGTCAAATCGAGAATTTGGGTGGAAGGAAAGGAAATTCTTAGAGATTCTCATGAGATAAATAATAGAATTGTAAGGAATATATAAAAGGTGCCTAAATTCAAATAATAAAATGATTAAAAAAATGATATCCTATTTAATTTTCGTGGTGCAATCACCGTACATTCACCCCATAACAAATTCATATTGTGTCATCCCAATTTATCTAATCAGATTCTAAAGCTTCCACTTTTGAGTACCCAAAATTTCAGTTTAATTTTTTTTTCCCCAATTCTTAAATTCCCTTAAAAAATGCAAACCAGAATCTATTGTATAAATTTTACGACACACAAATAGAGAATAGGTGATTTCCTAAAATCGAGGATGTAATGATGTCTTAAATTACGTTTGAATGAACGGTCAATCAACTTTTAGTTAGATTTGAAGAAGTAAAAAAAGCTGAAATCTCATTGACTTTCACCTTCACTAAAACCTTCCCCTAGAAAATTTAGGTAAATATTTAGGTAAATATTTTGTAAGAAATATCACATTGATATGTGGCATTTAATTTTTATCATTTCATTCGCGAATCTTTGTACTTTATATTAAAGAAAAACAATTAAATATTCATTATTGGCAATTTTTCGTATAATAATCTCATGCTCTTATTATATAAAAAGTGAAATTAATAGATATTTTGAATTTTTGACACATTAGGTGAGCATGTTTACCGATCACCCTGGATAACTATTTCTCCATGGAAGCCGCCATATGGTATGGATATTCCCATAGATGCAAATTCAATTGTTGTTTCAGATACAATCTCTCAAGATGACCTGTGGGATGCTCTCGAGCAGGAAAACTGGAAAGAGCAAGCATTGTATTCGAGAAGAAAAGAATGCAATGTGGTGCTTCGTCAAGTGAGGCACTACAGGTATTGAATTCATCAAACTAAAAGTTGTTCCCAGTGAAATGGAGTCCGACTTCCCTTTTTTAAGCATATAGCACAAAAATCAATAGCATGATTGTTATACTAAATTGGTTGATATATATTATTTTAGTTATTTAATAGTATCAATTAGCTATAAAACATAAAGGTAGGAAGACCTAATATATTACTTATTCTACCATAAAAGATAGTTTATAATCATTTCTTAAATCTCTCCATTCAAACATAATCTTTTAAAGTTCATGAAATTTGTATAGGTATGTATCTTTGGTTGAATAGAAGGGCTTAAAAGAAAATTTGTAGGTAAAATTTGTTTCTTCAAATACGTAAAAAATAATTTCATAATCTGTGTGGAAAATGAAATGGATTATTTTTGTGAGATAAGGGTGAGCGTTTATCAAATTTTGGTAAGCAAATATAATGGTGAGTAAAGATGATTGAGATTAAATGTAAAATGAAATAATTAGAAAATCCAAAAAGTTGATGACCAATGATATTCAAATATATATATGAGCCGCACCAATTGGGTGTCAATTAGTAGCTAAAGTTGAAGAGTGTTGCAACTTGCAAACTCAATTAATTCATTTCTAGAGAGAGAGAGAGAGTATAGTAGTTTATGTGGCTTCCATTTCCATTTCCATTTCCCAAAGAGGCTATAAAGTCTTCTAGGCCTATTGCATTAAATGTTTGTACGGCCATGATGGATACGTGGCACTCACTCATTGGCCAACACTCAAATCATTCTTAGCGGGGTTTCCTTCCCTTAAAACCCTTCCTCTCACCCATGTCCTCCTTCTTCCTCAATTCCCTTCTCTCTCTCAAACAGTGTGTATGTGTGTTTTGTAGCCATTGAAGCCACTCAGGAGGAAAAGGGTTTCTTCTTCTTGAATTTCCACCCATAAAAGCAGAGGTATATATGAACAGGATTCCATCTTAATTTCACTTCATCCACACACTTGATGGGGTGTGTGTGTTTTTCTCACACTGCTGCCTTTCTTTGTTTTTATCTTCAGTTTGCAAACACTTACACAAGTAAGGGTGGATAGAGGAGATTTTCCATTTATATATATTGTGTGATCTTCATTTATATTATTTTTCTTCATTCAATGTGTACATATGTGGAAGTATCAATTTTGGTGATTTTATTTTCATGGTAATGTGGAATTTCATTTAGGTGTTTATATTTATTACATAAGATATGGAGCATTATGATTGTCTTCAATTTGCTTTGATTTATTGCATTGTCTGCTTTATTTTATAACACGACATTAAATCCACTGTATTTTTTGGGTCATTATTAATTATGGATATAAATTTTAATGTTTATGTTGCAATTAATTCTTAGCTGTGCTCTCTGTGGACTTTTTAATGCAGTAGGGTCATAATTTGTCTGGTGAAATGGTGGCAAAGGCTGAGAAAAGTGGCAGTGGAGAGGCAGCTTCCGGCGGTGCTGCGGCGGTGGTTACGCCCTCAAATCATCAATCACGGCGGAGAAGAAATTTCAACAAACCATCCTGGCTTCTCTGCACCATTGCTGGTACTAAATCATCATTCAGTGTTTTGTCTCTCTCTTCAAGTCCTTTATTTATTTTTTAAATTGATTAATTGATCATCATATATAATTTGGATTCTTGAAACAGAAAAACCAATTTAAGACGCACAAAATTTCTTTATTTATCAATGTTCAACAAGAAAAAAAATAAAACATGTTTTTTTGTTTTATTTTATGTTTTACATAGAAATAAAAAAGAGTGGTCTTTTTAAATCTCTAACTTAAATTGGGAAATTTCTTCAATAGTTATGTTCAAATTTCAAAATGACGTACCAAGTTTCACTAGCTAAAGTATAAAATCCCTTTATAGTTGTGTTTTCAAATTTCAAACAATGTGGAAAGCATCATGTACACACACATATAATTAAATACACTTTGGACAAGAAATGAGAAAGAATCCAAAAAACAACGGAATTGTATCCTCTAATTCAAATACATGTTTATTATGACGTAAAAAAAGATAAGAAATTTGAAATTCAATTTACATAGTGGGGCCATGATAGTTCCTAGGCAAAAGTGCTTTTCTGCATGTAAGTAACTCCTATTTGGCATTGAGTAAACAACAATCCTGTGACGTCACTTTCAAGTTTCAACCACTATGAAAAGAGGACCCCATAAAGGTTCTCTTCACAAAGCTACAAAATTGACCATCCTTTGCTCACTTGCTACACTTACCAACTCCTCTTTTCTTTTCTCATGTCCAGAATTTGAACCCTTCTGGACAAGTAGCTTTTATTGCTGCCTTGTTGCAGATGTAATATGATTTGATTCTAATTTCTGGAGATTTCTGATCTTAACTGGATAATAGCCTTCTGTTTCTCTCTCTCTCTCATCCCATGTGTTGTGCCCATTGCTATGTCAGATATGTCTTTTTGCTTACAAAATTCCAAAATCTTTGGGGCTTTTTTCCTCATTTGCAGAAGTGTCTTTCTTCTTCACAGCTCACAAACTATCTTCTGGGTTGATGCTATCCTTTGTGTAATTCACTGATGCTGTATATAATATATATTGTCTATTTATATCAATAAGAAGATATTGTACCTTATAGAATCCTCCTTCGCATATATAAAACAAAGTTATCTTTTTTCTTCATTGATTCCATTTTTCAAAATTTGAATTATAACGTCTCCATCAGGAATGGTATCGAGAATCATAAATGAACCTGCAAATATTCAAATCAAACCATGAGCAAATATGCATACAAAATCATCGTCATTTTAGGACCACAGCATGTTATCTCTACACTTTTGAATTTCAAATGAACTCTTTCTTTGGGACTAATGGTATATGGGTCCATATCTATTGTTGAAGTTATCTATTTCAAAAACTGTTGCAGAATTTCAAATGCTTCCTATAAAGTCTGACCCCTTTCATTTAATGCAATTGGAATTAATAGATTTGGATGAGAAGATGAATATGCTGACAAAGAAAATATCTAGAGGGAACAGTCCTGACAGTTTTTCTGAAAGGGCAAATTCTTACTACCATGAGCGCCCTCAGCTGCTGGCATTACTTGATGACTTGTATAACGGCTATCTCTCTTTGGCGGACCGTTACTGCCAGGTGCTCTCCAAGAACCAGCGTCATAGTCGATGCTCTTCCCCGATTCCGATCTTGAAATTTGATGAAACCACTCAGCCTGATGAAGGGGACACTGGAGAAGTCATTGATTCCGATGCTGAGAGCTCACTATCTTTCCAGCCGCCAGCTGTATCCGCTGTTCAGGCTAAAGAAATGGATGCTGATATGATTATTGCAGAGTTGGTTATGAAGACAGTAGAGTATGATATAATTCTGAATGAGCTTACTGTGGGGGAGAAGCGATGGGGTGAGTCCTCTAGGAAACTGGAGCTGCAGCAGAACCTGTTGGATGTGCTGGAGTCAGAGAGGTTGATTCTGCTAAATGACAATGCGACGTTGGGTTATAGAGTGACGGCATTGGTGGAAGAGAACAAAGGGCTGGTTTCTGAATCCATGTTTTTGAAGAGGAAGGCTGCTGATCTAGCAAGATGTGTGTTGAAGACAAGGGAGGATTACAGGGTTTGCATGCTGAGTCGGAAAATTGAGGATCTTCAGGGGCAGATTTACGGGTTGGAGAAGAGGAACAAGGAATACTATGAACAACTTGTGAAACAAGAAGACAAGAGTGTGTCTAAGGGGGTGAAGGGTAAGGGCAAGGGCGGAGAACAAGTGAATTTGGACGACTGCTTCCAAGTAAGCGATGGTGGTGCTATCGGTCTGAGTAAATTCTTTAGCTTCAATGTGAAAAAGGTTGGTGATCAGAATCCAAATGGTGAGGTTGAAGGTAAAAGGGTTTCTAAGTTGTGGGATAAGGTCAAGAAGTTCGATTTGTTCCACTGTGGCCCTCACTTCAGTTCTCCAAGTTCCTGAGAAATTAAAAAACGAACAATCCAATCCAGAACAATTTCGATATGATATGATAGTATAGCATTTGCTGATATATATCAAATATATGTAATATTTACAGTTTCTGCTCTAAATGTAGAAAATGAAGCCACACTAATGGCCTTAACTTATCGAATTTCTAGAAATATGGACTATTCATATGCAAGAGAGGTTATATAAAAGATGTATATACCATTGAGAAATGAGTATCGAAGCCTACCCTTTTAGTTTAATTACAATCGTTCATTACAATCAACCTAACACAAAGAAAACTTCAATCCAAATTTGCAGCGGCTAGTTTCTCCTGAAGCTTTGCAATTCTTGCCTGACCACAAAAAAAACCAATTGTTAGTTCAAGCATGTCAGAATTGTCATTCAAATATCAAACATCAAACCCAAACTGGATTAGCCACAACATGTAACACGACTATGTTAGATAAATCCTTCTTCAGAAGAATGCTAATGCTGACAATACCTTGAATGATTTGGAACGACGAATAGTTGGATCTAAATCTAAAGCAATTGAATAGGACTCCTCAGCCACATTGAATTGATCCATAGCCATATAAACATCACCTTTGCAAATATAAGCCTGTAAATATGAAATTGATGAACTCATGAACCATTGAATTTCATATACATTACCCAAACCCCAAACAGTAGAAGATTGGACAACCATAATCATCTATTTGTTATGTTTCAGGCAAAACATCATACAATTTGTGCAGGTATGTGTAGTTGACTGAATTAGGAAACTAAATTTCTTCTCTTCTATTGCTGTTGGGAGCTGTTAAGCTAGGGATAGGAGTTGAGCAAGTTCTCTCCTATTGCTGTATGGCTTTAGATGATTCCAGAGTTATTGTATTTGTTCTCATTTAACTACTAAACATTGGAACATAAAGAAAACAGCCCTACTTCATCTTTCAAGGAAAACCCCACTGTGGTACTCTTAGAAAGGTGAAGTTGTAAAAGAGGACCGAAAACAAAAATAATAGACAATGTACAAGCAAAAACCTCATTCCTTTAGATCCTAATATTATTTTGTTGTAAATGTTTTGTGAATCGAGGGCTTCATAAATTCTTTTTAATTGTTTAATTTAAGAATTTGCAACTGATGTGGAAGAAGAATTATCCAAGCCTTCCACAATATGAAAAACAGTTAGACTTGCCTCAGGGTAGTAAGGTGCAAGAGACAAAGCCTCTTTAGCATCCTCAAGCGCTCCATTTATGTCTCCCATTGCCAACCTCACAGTCGACCTGATGAAAATACCATCATATGACCCTCATAATGCATGCAAATACAAATGCGGAAAAGTTCAACACTCTCATTTTGATGATTCTTGATGATTCTATCATGATCATGCTCAGTTATCTAGTTCGACAAAAAAGTCCATTTGTATACAATAATGCACATTTCACATCGGACTAAAATATAAACTGAATCAGGAAGTGGGGTTCAACTGCTCATTGCTATTAGACAAGGAATGAGAACAAATTCTTCACATACATTAATCTCATCATGAAGGCACTAATTGGACATAACAATTAAGGCACTAAGAATTCATATGTTGTCAAAACATCATTGTGCAAATAAATCGACTTCCATTTCAGAATTTAATCAAGTTAAAGCTCCACAAACTAACCTTTCTTTGTACATTCTATGCAAACCTCCAAATGGTTTGATCTCTATAGCCTGCAAACACGATCGCATACGTTGATATCAGCACTTCTTCAAGTCAATACATTCAATCAGAACCCCAGTATCAAAGAAGGAACAAACCACAGCTCAAGAGATATACCTGTGAGAGTAAATCATGAGCCAGAGCACAATCACCTTTGCCCATCTCATCTTCAGCTCTCTTCCTCAATGCCAATGCCTCCAGACACTTCTTCCCACTGCTTACCCCACCGCCATCTTCTTCAATCCCACAGACCACCGACATCACATCCGCCGCCTTGTTGGGGGTCCCACAATGCTCCACAAAAACACTCTCCGGCAAAATCACGATATTAGGGCCCGAGCCACACCGCCCGAGGCAGCCGCAGGAGTTCACGGTGACGAACGGAGGGGCAATTCCGGAAAGCACTGGCAAAATGTCGAAAGAACCTTGCTTTCTGCATGTCCTGTTTGTACACACTCTTATTTCGATCTTTTCCGAAGAAAATGAGGCTGATGATGCTTTTGCTGTTGTATTGTTAGTTCGTTTTGTTGGGAGATTACTCGTAAGAAGAAGCAAATGGAAGCAGGAAGTTTGCGTAGTAGCTTCCATTTTTACTTCCCTGCAATCTGCACTCAAATGTCATGGACATAAACAGTGAGCTTTCGTTGGAAGTAGTACCTTGCACTGTTTCAAGCTTTAAGAAGTTGTACGTAGGTTAAATTGGAGAAATTAGGGCCTGACAGGAAACAACGTCGTATCGGAGTTGTCCAATTTTGCACGACACATGGAACTGAGTAGTTGCTGACCGACCTTTATGTCAATGTTTGATTAAATTTTTTGAGAAATAATTTTGATCAAGTATGAAAGTAACAATTGAATTACTTATTTTAGCCCAAATGAAGGTTGTTGATCACATGAATTTACTTAAAATTTAATTAATTTCACCCATCCTTCTTTTTGGCCCTTTGAACTTATCCTCGAGCATTATTCAATATAATTTATAAGATGTTTTTAGGATTTATAAGTTGTTAATCTCATACTAAAAATAAGTCATTGATTTTTAGAAGAAATAAGATGAAGCGTTTTAGATGCTAATAACGACTGAAGTTAAGGTTGTGTTTGGATTTACGATTTAAGAAAGAATTTGAAATTTACAATAACAAAATCTATTGATTATGCCTAGATTAATCTGATTCTGAATTTCAACATTTTCATTTTGAACCAAATTTTAAGTAATTTAGATAGATTTTAAATATACAATAAAATTGCTTTAACCAAACACAACCTAAAAGAATTTTTCACAATAAGAGTTTCCTTACTTTATATAGAGAAAAAAAAAAAAAAAAAAACAGTTTGGAAGCTCACTGTATCTAAGTTGGTGATGAAATAAGATGTTAAACTTTTGCCAAACCCTTTTGAGCTCTTTTAACATGCTATAAGATGTTTCAAGGACTTATAAGCTTGCCCACACACCCTCCGAGATGTTAAAAACTCAAACTTCTTGGTTCTTACACTGGATAAGAGAATGTGCCTACACTGGACAGCCTATAATAACTGCAGACAGCTGTGATGCCCCAATGTCTTGATCTCAACATATACCTTGAGGGTGACATTCAACCAGATGAAAAGATTCCTTAGTCCATACCCTCGTTATGAATTGGGGACCGGATCATTGGCTATCTCATCAGTAATGCATGCTTCCTCAGGTAACCTGAAGCTTATACAGAACATTGCCTGTCGAAAATTAAGTCCACACTTCAAAATCTTGATATGAAGCTAGAGCATTGGCTTTCGAAGAAATGATGCTGTGATCAGAAAGGAGAGAAAACAAATGAGTTTAAATCAGTTTATACCTTGTTTGGTGCAACGTCTCTGACCCTGTGAAAAGTTGGGTCTAGTATACGAGCACCCAATGCAGTCTCTGCCACCTGAAATGCACCAAGGAACTCTAATTTCAGATGGCATGCTCAAAATGAAAGAAGAGTGAGTGGAGTGTTGCAGTAAAGGAATAGAGAAAAAAGTAACAGAAAGACAAAGCTCTGCATGTGAAGAAACTTACTGATTTTATTGAATCCTCGGTCTCATTTGATCGTATGAAGCAATAGCAGTGTATCCATGGGAGAGATCCTTTCCAGTGCTTTCTGACGATAAGACATCTAAAGGCATCTGCAGAAGTTTTATTTCAAGTGCTCAATTTCTCCCATTCCCTTTCTCACATAAATTAACAAAGTGATACAGGTCTGAAAATGAAGATATAACTTAAGAAAATGGATATGTCCGAGAGAGAGAGAGAGAGAGAGAGAGAGAGAGAGAGAGAGAGAGAGGGGCCTTAAATTCATAGATCAAGGATGAGATGAGTCAAATATCGAACTAAACACACAGAATGTTACCAATGCCTGCATCACTGAGACATGGAAAAAGCTTAACTTTCATGCACTAGAACTACAAATTTATATAATATATCCTCATAGTATTCAAACATGAGAACTCGATATACTAGTTCTATGTTGTATCCAACCATAAAGATAGGACTCCTAATAGTCATAGTCATAACCAGCTAGTGTCAGCAAAACTTCATCTCATAAACTATATCTGAAGATAAATTATCTTAGGTTCCCATGCAAAGCGACTCATAATTCCAAACAACCAAGCAACAACTTTAAAGATTAAAGATTGCGAAATATGCATCTAAATAAATCAAGGAAAAGAGCCGAGCTATTAAGAAAGAAAGACTGGAAAGGAAACGGAGGAGAAGTTACCAAGAAATTGTAAAGCAGATGCAGGTAGATTCATTATGACATGATCAATGTGCTCCCAGGGCTTTGCATTAAAACTATTAGACCCTCTAATGCGCTTATTTGAGACTCTTTTCTTCCTTGCAGGAACACAGTTGCCATCACCATTTGCAGTTCCATTGTCTTCATGAGATAGTGCAGAAACATAAAGTTTGCAGACAAGTTAAGATGTATCACAGGAAATTACTACAAAAACACTTTGACCTATACTCAAAAGAATGGTATACTATTTTACACTGACTAAAAATCAATAGTTTATCAAACTACCCCATACCTTCAAGCAAACTTACAGAACGTCTTCTTACGGTGGCTAAATTCCCTTCTTCCTGTGCTTTCAACTGTTCACTTCCAAGATCAGCATCACTCCCACCCGGAATTCCTTGCATAGCACCTTCAAGAGATCTGAAGTCTAACTCAATAGTTCATAAGTAATAACCATAAAATGGAAACATCCAGCAAAACATATTACCTGTTAGACAACTGCCTTTTGACTTTGTTTGTGGGTTATAATGTGTGTCCTCTATGTCAATAGTCTTCCAGTTTCTTTCATCAGATTCCACACAACCTTCACTTGAAGGTACTTCCATTATTGAAGAAATAAACTTTCGTGCATCCAAATTGTATGCACGGACAAGATCAGTGACCTTGTTGATTTCTGCATTGATCTTCAGATAACGAATGCTATCAGGATTTAAATCATTTGCATAAACTTGGCATCCTTTCTGTGCTGCTGGAATAGCAAATGGGCCAATACCGGAAAACATATCACACACAGTATCCCCAGCCTGGAACTTGGAAATCAGTCTTATATGCTCATGTTCCAGTCTTGAATTCCAGTACACCAAACCATAATCAAGCTTGAAAGTTGCTCCATACTGCTTCACCTCCGTAACCATATTAGAATCTCCTGCTAATACTTCAAATTTTGGCACGCGGAACTCATTCGTTATTGTTCCAACTTTATTAACAATGGTCTTGATTCTTGGATAGTTTTTCTGAAAATGGACATAAGATTATATGAATAAACTAGTATTATAGTGATAAGATCAACTCATACAGATTTCTATGAAATCGACTACAATGTTGTGTGTCAGTGCAGCATCATTTCTCTGTTATAAGACAGAGGACAAATATACTGATCCCTATCAAGTATGTAGTTGTTTATGCTTTCCACTTGACTCCAACCATTTAAAATAACTCATAATTCACATTTTAATATATTTACCAAACCACAAATTTTATTTTGGATTTGTTCAGTTCAAATTTGATATGCAGTAAGTTTTTAATAGCCGAAATAACATGTACATCATAAGTAATCATAAGGCTAGCAAAAGATGGGTAGACATACATCATAAATAACTTTTGCTATAACATCCTTGTAAGGGAGTAGCTCATCTGTTATATTCAGGTGGGCAACATGACCTGCAAATAGAGCAATTGTGAAGTATAATTAGTAACAGAGACCTGATATGAGAATCATAATTTTACAGGCTACAAACTCCAAGCAAAAAAAGGCCGGCCTTTGATTAAAAATTGATCACCCTAAAAAGTGCAAAAACCGTCCCAGAAATCTGTACGGATGAAATAATAAGAGAATGTAAAGCTGTCAATGAAAAATATGAATACTAACACATAATTTACTTAACTATTGTCTCAAAAGATGAAGGTACTTCAACCCCAGAAGGTAGAATCTGCTTTAATATATGATCTGTAACAGAATTATATAGAAAAAAAAAATTAACATCAATGAATGATATGCAGCTATCAAATTTCAGTCATCAATATCGGCACATAATCGACAAGATATAAAATCACCAGAATGAAATAAAACCTGCAAAACAAAAACAGCCGCTCATAGAAGGGCTACTGACTACGCATTGACAGCTTACAAACTATAACTGATATTTTTTCATATGAATATTATTCCAGAAAAATTAAATTCATAAAGCCAGCTTGAAAAAAACAGAAATCAAGAAATAGAGAATTTAAGACATCTAGATATAGCTCTTTCAAACAAATGAATAACATAAACTCTGGAGGCAAAATAAATTATGCCATGTCATAACTTCATGTCAGAACTAACTCCCCTACAAATTTGCTATCTTCACACTTTATAAAGCTTGAAAGAGTGCAAAGATACACAAGAAAACAACTAATTTGGCAAAAAAGAAAGAGGCATTGCATGAGCAACAGAAGATGGAAATAGTGGAAGCATACAAGCATTTTCTAGTAGGTCTCCTGATTTCCACTGAACATTTACAAAACAAGTATAAATAGCTAAAAATAGCTACTTCTATTAAAAGAAGAGAAAGAACTAATCTGGTAAAATTGCATAAAGTGGATCACAAACCTGCGCTCCAATATGAATAACCAAGTGTCATTGAATATGGAACTACTTGGATCTCAAAGAGCCTTTTCAATTCTTCAACTTTTTGAACTGGGATTTCTGATAAATCTGTTATTAATGGCCAACACAAAAGCCCATTAACACGTAAGAATGATAAAATCCTAGAGCGTTATGATAAAACTCTATAAAATACATGCTCTTTTTTCACTGAATTCTCCCACACTACAAAAATAGCTAGAAAAAATCACCCAAAAAACAAAACAAAACAAAAAATTATACCAGGATTTTGAATTTTCTCAGATAATAACAAGCAACGATTTTTATCAGATGTTGGGTCCTCTGTTACAGGCTTGATGCGTGATCTATCAAGTAAATATCTACACAAAAAGAAAGCCATTATCAAATAAAGCTACAGAAAATTCGAGAAGATACTTAAGTTAAAACAGCGTAGAGAATACTATTATCTCGTACCCGTTAAGAATTCGAGTTGCGAGCTTGCAATGCTCCCGAGGAATTCGAAGTGCCCACAAATTCAACTGCACGTCAAATTTTTTCTTGTCCAACATTTCAACTACGACCACCCAAAAAAATTGGTCTTTGAGGGAAGTAAAAAGATGTAATTATTGCAACCTTTGCACCGGTTACTTGATGAAAGCGGCTGCGACTGCGAATCCGGTGAAATATGGGGGTTTCTTCGCCGGCGGCGGTTATTAGGGCTCTAAAAACCTCGCTTCAGTTTGCAATTTTCGCGGCTTAAGCCTCTTTCCTCTATTTTCAGATTTTGTATTACAAGTCGGCCCCACCAAATACATGGGACTTAAATAATGTATTTCCATATTTGACCCCTCATATTTAACAAAATTATTAAAAAAAATAATTTTTTTTTTTTGATAAATTTTTTTCTTCAGATAGGGGATGAAACTTAAAATAAAATAAATCTGAAGGTTCCTGTGTGGAAAAATAATATACTTTTCTTTTCCATGTTCACATTTGATTAAATTGAGATAACAATACGAATCATCTGAGTTATCATCATGTAAATCATTGAATGTATTTAAATAATATGATTTGAGGTTTGATCACTTATACCACTGTCAATATTCAACTTTAAAAAAAAAAAATACTAGAAAAGTAAGCAAAATTTATTTCCTCTCCCAAATTCGTTCCACATTACCAGCTTATAACATGATTTACAATCATTTTGTTTGCTACCAAACAAAACCAAACCCTTTTTTTGTTCTACACAAACATTGTGATAAAATAGGGGAAAAAATTATTGCCAAGGATAAAAATAAACTTTTATACAAATTCTCTACTCATAGCTTCATTGCTCTACTAGAAATGTAGAAAAAGTAAGAAGAATTACACAACAAACGTTACAAGAAGTGTTAACATGACAATGAATGAATGATACTACTTCATTATCAGTTATCACAAACTACATAAATCTAAACAAGAAAAAGAACTTATTGAAAGGCAGGATATCTGTTCCACGACAGATACGTTGGATCCCCCAAAGGCCTGATGAAGAACACCATTCATTTCAATCAATTAAATCAATAAAAATGTAAACAAATTCCAAAAGAAAACAAGAAGTAATTAGTTAGTTACCTTGGTTTAAGGACATAAAGAAGTGAGAAAACAAGTGCAAGCAACAAGCTAGCCCCTCCAACCATCATGTACATTCTCCCTAGAAAATCATTCTTCCCACCAATCCACGATGCTGTCGATAGTACCAGCATCTTCTTCCCATTAAATGAGTACGTGTTGTAGTTGTTTTGTATCACAACTGTCAACTTCTGGTTCGCTTCAAGATCCGTCTCAATCCTCCCATACAGCTTCCTGAATGTTGGCAATGCTGCTGTTCTCATCCACACCATCAGATCCTCTTGCTCGCTCAGCTGTACCAAATCCAACGGTCATGATTGCACAATGAAATAACCGTAGATATAGGAAAATAGTGAGTTGGTGTAATATTTTTGAAAAAATACTAACAGGTTTGGTCTCATCAAGCTTTGCACCTCCAATTAAGGTACCATTTTGGAAGTTCTTTGGGAAAACATTGGACCCAAATTTCTTGGTCCTGTCACTTCTCCAAGCAATGTCTTTCTTGTTGATTTCTACAGCTGCCTTGTTTCTTGACACCCTGTATGTGTCGTTGAATAGACTCCAAGCAATAAGCCCACATGGGACGATAGGCTTGTTGTTGACCCCTGTTCCCTCTGGCTCACATAGCTTGGTGCTCAACTCTTGTTTTGGGCTCCACAACTGATGATCACTTCTACTTTTCACATATCTACACAACAATTCAAGATTAGTACTATGTGCACAATGAAACATGAATAGTTTGTAGTACTAACTAACCTCCTATGGTTCTGATAGAAATTGTCCAGCTGATAATACACATAGATTGGACTCCTCATCTTCTTTGGAACCTGAAACATAGTTAACAATGTCTCTAAAAATAATCAAAAGATTATACAATTAGGGAGTTTGGACTAACAATCAAGGTCCTGATGCAGGTTTTGTTTGTTTGAGGATCTTGGATGAAGCCGACTCTCCCATTGTTTGACGAAACACATGCATCATCGTAACGATCAACCACTTCAACCACCTTAACAAGGAAATGTTCATACATTAAATAACTAGGAAATTATCCTAGTTTTGGAATCATGAGAAAGGTGAAATTCTTGCAGATAATGAAGAGTTAAGTAGAAGATTAATACATTTTCTGATGCAGAAAATGTGAGAAGTCCAATTGGAATAAAAACTATTGCAAGAGAGAGGAGAATTCCTATAACCTGAACAGGATGAAAAAGGAAATTACAATCAACGTTTTTAATAATGGAAATTAATTAATTTCATATCTATATATATATATATATAAATGTATATATAAAAGAGGGATCAACATTGTAGAACATACCAATCCAGGTGTTAGAATTGGTTTGCAAGCTGGGAGTTCTTGCTGTGTAAACCTAGAATCTGCAGAAAAGAATTATGCAATTAATGTTTTTACATCTAACAAATGCAGGAAGAATTAATAAATGGAGATATTTTTTTCTTAAAAAAATTATTATTATCAAATAAAAGTACGTACATCTGGGTTTCCTGCTAATCTTGGAAGAACGAGAGGATTCATCTTCAGAACTCATTGTGAAAATTTTGAGAATGATGAAACAGAATTAAGAATGTTCCTCCAAATTGACAACATTAAATGAATCAAATCCTTAAAATTTTGTGTATATGTTTTAGGAAGGAACAGGACAGAGATTAAGATGATGATAGCATGGAATACGCTTCGAATCTCCCTTTTTCTTTTTCTTTTTTTTTTCCTATCTTTTTTATTATTTCTTAAAAGGGGAGATTTGAAATTACAATTTTGCAATATAGTTTAATCACATAGTTTTCATTTTCAAAGGAGTTATGGCGAATGAAGCGGGGTCAGATTTGTTATGCATAATTCATAAATCATAAATGTACAATATTTAATAAATCAATGGATCCATTTCAAAAATGAAAAAAAAAAAAAAATAGAGATTCAATTATTAATTTATCATTGTTTTAAAAATAATAGTTGATCTAGAAAAATAAAAAGTTGAACTTTGTGGCCACGTTATTGCTTTGTATAATTTGTTTTGGAAAGATTGGATAACCTTTTAACAACTAAAAATAAACACAAAAACTTTTATATAAGTGGTGCACGAATTTAGGATCAATGTACCTGATCCAACCCGATTCATGCATCGATTTATGCGCTCTCCACGCATGCGTACATGCCCCCACATGTTTGGATGGGTGCGCTTAAACCCACCTAAATTTGCTCCAAGTGTATATCTTTATATTATGTTAAGTATACTTTTATATTATATTAAATAAACTTTTATGTTATATTAGTCATATGTTTAAGGCTTTTTTGTTGTATTTAGCATATCTTTATTTCACGTTAAACATATTTTTATATTATGTTAAACATACATTTATAATTTCATTTTATGTTAAGCATACTTTTAGGGTTTTTATGTTATGTTAAACATATCTTTATGGTTTTATGTAATGTTAAACATACTTTTATGATTTTATATTATGTTAAGTATACTTTTAGGGTTTTTATGTTATATTAAGTATATTTTTATGATTTTATGTTATATTAAGCATACTTTTAGGGTTTTTATGTTATGTTAAATATATTTTTATATTATGTTAAACATAGATTTATGTTATGTTGTCATACATTTTAATTATGTTAGTTGTATATTTATGTATTATATAAATGTATGACTAATATTAGTTAAAGGTATACGTAATATTACATAAATGTGTATATGTACAAATTAGGGTAAAAAAATGCGAGGATTCGAGTCGGATTCGACCTGACCCAACCCACATTATATGAATCTTAGATGATAGATTCATACAATACTTACACAAAAGTGCAACTCAAAAATAAAAGGGTGATGTTTATTTGTACATACTCCATGAAACACTACATGTATTTTAATTTTTTTTTTTAAATCAGAGATATAATAATTCATTTTTAGTGGGTGTGTTAATAATTTTAAGGTATGAATATCCCCATTCAAAAAAAAAAAATGTACCTAATTTTTTTTACAAATTAAATTTTTATAAATATAGTTTTAAAGTCTTCCTTCCATTTTTGTGATGGTTCGGGTTCAAACGAATCCAGATAATGTAAATTTTATTTTTTAATCTTCATTGTTCTCCTCCTTTCCATTCAAACTACACTCGTTAAGAAAAATTTAATTAATAAAATGTTATTAAAATCATTGGTTAACGGTCTTAACTACAATTAATAACACTTATGATATTTGAATATTGTAATGAAGTTTTTTGGTCATTGTAAATTTGTAATAACAAAAAAATTATTCAACATGTAGGAATCGATTAGAACATTTGAATTTGTTTGAACAAACATATATAAATAATTTTTGACATAATTATTAATTTTGAATTTCATTTAATATAATTATAAAATAACTTGATATTTTTATCCATAACTAAATTGATTGAATATAGTATTATCATTCATTCATAATTTTAATCTTTTTGAACTTGCTTAATTCTACATACATGTTATCTTAAATGCCTAATCAAATGAAATAAAATATAAAAATAACTGTTCGTACATTTACCTATAAAGATTAGCACAAGAATGAACAATTAGTCAAGCACATATATACAAAATGAAAAACATCACTAGCAAAATAAACTTGCTTTCAGAAAGCCTTGCTACAAATTACTCAACAATGCACGTAATATTAAATATGATATATCACTATTTTACGGATATTAAATATAGTATTAAACTAAACTTTACAGATTTTTCTATTATATTTCTTATCACAATTGTCAGACGTCTATTTCTAGTTTATTCCACAAATGTATAGTGTAGATTATAGATATGAGGAGTAAGATTATAAGATCCTTAGAGGATGAGCAAGATCACGAACTCCTTAGTTAACAATCATGTTGGTAAAAAAAAATAAAAAAAATTATAAAACGACATGATAAAAACTAAAAATAAAATTAAAGAAAAATTTAGTGAATTCGTGATTGTTACTTCTTTAATCTTGAATTTTCAATTTTTTATTCTTAAGATGTATTTTGCGTATATGAATATTCATCTCCTTTCGAATGACTTCCAAAAACCCTATTTTTACTTAGGATTTGGATAGAAATTTTAGTTGAAAAAAAGTCAAATTCTAATAAAAAATCCGTGACACGACCACTTGTGATCTGGACTCACTCAGGTTGACTCAGGTCTTGACGTCCAACTTCGTTTTCACCTTTTGTGAGCCGAAATCAACTTCAATTTTTTTATAAAAGTAATAGTCAACTATACAACGTCACTAATCTCAGCCTTTGATGATATAAGCTGTGTGGATAATAAGAATAAAATGATAAAATAATGTCAATAATAGTATAAAAGAATGAAAAACAATGTTTTTAAATTTTATTATTGAGAGCCATGAAATGAATAAATATTAAGTTACTATTAATAGAACTTTTTCTACTATAAAGAACTAAATGTTCCTAATTTTGTTTTAGTGATACTTAAATATCATAACAATGCATGACGTGTATGTGCATATATATATATATAAATATTTAACATTGTAACGAAATTATGGCATGTTTATCAGCTGAGGTGTGTATTTCAATTGAAAAAACTATTTTACAATATTCCTTGAAAAATACATATTATAATAGTAATTGAAAAGTACAAATTTAAAAAGTAGACAAAAATTGAAAAATATACAAAGTTGAGCGAGTAAAACAAGAAATTGCAATTCCAGGTCCGAAATTGCTAATTCTTCAACTCCAATCCACATAATCTGAAGAACACGAAACAATTGGCCATCGGCAATGGCTTCCTCCTATGCCCTTATCTCATTATCCAGACCCAATTCCACGGCCACAAGCATCAAATATTTCACTCTTTCCATACAACAACTCTCCACTTTCAGCAATGGAACCCAAGTATTCAGTTCTCTGCATTTTCCACGGCGCATAAGTAGATACAAAATCCATGGTGGAAGTAGTTTTTCTTCGAGTTATGGAGTTAGTATCAATCTTTCCGCATTTTCTTCTTCAAATGGCGACTGTGTAGAGGTGGAGGCTGCTCCTTCTAAGGAATACAGGGATGATGAGTTCATTGTGGTGAATTTTTATCGATTTGTGTTTGTAGAAAACCCTCTAGAGGAAATCGCTAAACACCTCTCTTTTATGCAGGTCTCTCCCTCTCTCTCAAAATTTCCCGTTGTTTTTTTTGCGATTACTGTATATGTTCACATATGTTGTTGATTCTATCTTTTGCTGTACTTTTGCTTGGTTTTTGTGATTGATTGCTATTTATAATGTCATTTAAGTTAATCAGGATGAATGTATGGCTTTGTTGAAAGAAACAAATGCCTCTGCTATTATATAATATTATCTAGTTGCCTTAAAGTTTGCCTGAACCGGAAATTCCACATGTTTTTAAGGCTAATTTCGAGCTCGAGTGGATCATTTCTGCTATTATACTTTCTCTTCCTTGGATGGGCTATTTGTTTGGTGCCAATGAGGGTGATAGAACAATTACTTGTATTTTGAATTTATTTCATTTGATGCATGGCAAATTTACTCATTTTTTCTTTGACAATTATTTTGGACTGCTACCACTATTGGCTAGTAACTATCATTCTTTTGATACTCAATTTAGGGTCGTGACATTCATGGTCGTATATACTTGAACGAACAAGGGATTAACGCACAGGTATTTCTTTTCTTTTTCCCTTTCTCTCTGTTCTTTCACATTTATATGCTAATAAACATCATTTACTTACCAATACTGGTTCAAAAGCTTGATCTTTATGTGTTTCTCTGTGGTACACAATTACAATGATTTCCAGTAAAAATGTAAGTTTTGTTAGTAACTATTAGCTGGCCGAAATATTGGGAAGTTACTTTGTCAATGAGTAATTCTGTTTCAGCATTTTTGTTGACCTTTTATTGCCTAATGCTCCATCTCTTGCAGTACAGTGGACCATCTAAAGATGCTTTCGCATATGCTGAATGGGTTAAGGAAGATAGCAGATTTTCTGACATATTAATTCAGATTTCTCCAGCTATAAATGGTCATGCTTTCCCAAAATTGAAGTTGCGATACAAGCCATCACTTGTACAGGCAAGCTACATGTTCATAGGGTCTCCTTATCGCCTAATATTCTAGTAATTTTGTTTCTTCTTTTAAATTTTGGATTCAGATGCTGTTTGTATAAGGCATAACCTTATGGCTTCTTCAATTCAGTTCCGTAATTGGAAGCAACCTTTCTACCCTTTCCCCTTCCACTTCATCCTGTTTCTTTTCTGATTGAGAGAGAACACACAAAATGCTTGTGAAAAAGAACAATGGGTCAATCTAATTTACAGTCAATAGTCATGGCATTATGGTTTCTGATATATTCTTTGTGTGTTTATGTATGGTAAAAGAACTTCATAGTTGTTAGATAGATTGTGGGAGCCGAAGTATATGCATTTCCCTTTAATTTATTGCTTTACTATAACCTTCTTTGTGCCTATTTTTTCTTCACAGTTAGAAGATGGCATTTCAGATCTCCCTTTGCTTGATCTTTCAATGCGGGCTAAACCTCTTACACCATCTGAATGGAGGAGCAAGTTAGAAAATGCAAATAAGATTAATGATTCCTTAGATACAGTTAACAGCAACTGCATTCTACTCGACGTGAGAAATGGTACCATCCTTTTGAAAATATCTGTAAATCTTTCTTATGTATCCATGATTCATCTACTTGATTTTAACTTTCCTAGGGCACACAATCTGAAGTCTCATGCACACTTTGGTCATTTAGCGTAAATTCTGGACTTAGCTGAGTTCTTGAGATTTCACTTCTTTTGTGGTTAGTTCTGGAGGTTATACTTCTTTTGTGGTTAAATGTAACAACTTCTGAACTATTTGGTAGTGTACCAACAGCTTATATCTGCATGCTGTCTCATTTGACAGTTATTTTCAATGCATCACTTTAAATTACCAGTTTCATTCATTTTTGTGTGCTAATCTACAAGAGTACTTTCTGTGTGATTGCTGCTGTTTTATTCATATCCAGATGATATGAATGATCAACTGTTTAAATCATCTCAAGAGTCATTGTTTGAATTTTATAATGAAAGTTTCATTCATTGTTTAAACAACTAGTTAAGCCTTTTATGTAATTAGGTTATGAATGGGATGTCGGTCACTTCCAGGGGTCTCAGCGTCCTAATGTTGATTGTTTTCGGAGCACTTCCTTTGGCTTATCTGAGACGGAGGCAAGGCCATCTTCTAACATGCTACCAATCACTCTCTGAATATCAAGTTTTCTGTGATGGCTTTGATATGTATGAAGACACTAAATCTTATCTGTGTGCAATGACTTTGAGGTGGTATGTCAAATATGTTTTGGTGGCTTAAACCATATTATCTTAGCCACTTGATAGAACAATAAATTGATTTCCCAGCAATTTGACTCCAGGGTAAGAAGAATGTAACATAGGTGACATTTCAAATCTCTATACTGGTGGAACATTTAATTATCCCTCTTATAAAATAAAAAAAGAAAGAAATACTTGTTTCCGCACCCAAGTTGGCTGTATCATTTGCCTTAACCAAAACACTCTTCATCCCAGTAAAAAGGAAATCAGTATATCATAAAAGCTGTTCTCTACATATTTTATTATTTGCTTAATATTTGTCCTTTTTTTCATTTTAGAATTTCAATTAGATTACCATTTCTTATTAATGTGGTTTTCTACCATAGATATGATCCATTGTTAATTATTTCTCTTTGATAATTATTTCTTTTTGAGATAACTAATAAATGCTTGCACAATCTATGACCAGGTTAGAGCTTCAGATCCTTTGGCTGCTGTTGATAAAGAGAAGACAGATATATTGATGTACTGTACAGGTGGAATACGCTGTGATGTTTACTCCACAATCCTCAGGTCGATTGTTGTTTTTACAATTTGCTCTTCTTTCGTATTTGGTTTTGTTCCTGCTTCTGTTTGCATTTAAAGTTGACCTCACCATGTTCAGATTTTACCTGTGTCATTTATAAGTAATATTTAATCAGAAGCTTCTGCACAATCTAATTCAGGTGAAATGAGCACTTAACACTTTAGAGATAATAATATCCTGATTAACTCTCAGTGCTACATTCCATAGTGTTGTGTGTGACCGAAAATCCAAGTGCTCTGGTCTTTTTATTTATACTGCTTGTATGCCATGAAAAAAGAAAGTCAACTTTCTACTGCATTCCCAAACTTAAATACCCCTTTCTTGGTGGTACTAAATACTTCTCTCGTGGCAGACAACAGGGATTCAAAAGATTATATACTCTAAAGGGAGGTGTTTCTTATTATTTAGAGAATGAAGGTCCCACTGGATGGGTTGGGAATCTGTTTGTTTTTGATGCACGCCTTTCTCTACCACCTTCGACCTACAAGCCGGGAATCAGTGCTGAGGCAATTGGAAAGCAAGTGTGTCATTCATTTGCTACATGCTACATATGTGGGTCTCAAGTGTCTGAGTTGAGGCATCGCAATTGTGCAAATCTTGATTGCAACCTGCTCTTTCTGTAAGTCAAGTTTATAAGAAGGAATTGCACATATTTCCATACGAGATGAAAATTGGATCTGTGATGCATTGGCCAAAGAAGTTAATGAAAATAATGGTTTATTCTTAGTCTTGTATTTCTCTAATGAAATTAGACTGATAAATTAGCTTGCAAATTACTATCTATTGGTTAGAATCTCTGACCTGAAAACATAATTGCCAACAAAACCTTCTTCCTATAAATTATAATCTAATAAAGATACCTGATCTAATTGCTGATTTCTGAAATTCTAGATTGTTTGATTTTTGCACTCCATCTAAAAGAGATGGATGATTCCGAAAATAATGCCATGTTTAATTGAGGACCTCGTGTGCACTAGTCTTAATTAGAGATGGGTCAAGATAGTATCACAAAGTCAGAAATCGGACAACATGATGCACGCTCATGGCATTTATAGATGTCCAGTGTCCATTCCTCAGTAGCTTAACAATGTCTGTATACCTCATTGCAGATGCTGTTTGAACTGTGTTGATAATTTCAGAGGATGCTGCTGCGTGAAGTGTACAACTGCACCTCGACTCAGGCCTGTGCTATCAGGCCACCAAAGATACCAAAAGTGGCATACATATCGAGATCCTGAGCTTCAGGAGAGGGGAAAGCTAAATCCAGTGCCATAACACATTTTCAGCAGTCTGGTGTTGCAATTAATGCACCAATCCCTGTTCACTGATCTCATCCTTATAAAATGATCGAGGTATCAGATAAAAATGCCATTTGTTACTGGATATCCACACAAGTCGATTACAGAAATTGTTCTGAGATTCATCAAATAGGAATAGGTATTGTCTTGGAAGTTTTGGCTCAATGTCGTGCTGTGATGACTCGAGATTGATGTGATGACCTTTGTGATAGAGTTTTGAGAATTGTAATGTAGCACCTTATGAAGATAAAGTACACCTTGTCCATACTTTTAAAATCTGCATGCTGCCCTTTTCAGTCAAGGATCCTCCATTCCAGATTGTGTTACGTTGAATGATCTTCAATTCCGTTGAAAGAGTTCAATCAAGTGAAAGTTTATCAATGTAGATAGATATGTATTGTTGGTATTGAAATATGAAGCCAAAATACTATTTAAAATAAGAAAAGAGCTTCAATTATATAAGAGTTATATTTTGCTGCGAGGCACTCTATTGTGAGATTTTTTCATTGATCAATCTGTCATATGAAACTCTATTCATAAAGTTTTAATTTAATAGTAAGATATAAATGACTTGGACTTGGCTTCATTTTAAAGAATGTAATTTATGAAATAGTTACATTGAAAATTTTGCTAATAGTAAGATATGACTTGGCTTCATTTTAAAAAATGTGATTTATGAAATAGTTACATTGAAAATTTTGCCTTTGTTCAATTATTGTTACAACAATTTGCTTTCAATCATTGTTTCAACAAGTAACAAAAGTATTTTCTTGTTGATTTTAACTTTCCATTTTAGAAAATTTTATTTATTACATTTCATATTGCATTTATTGAATATTAATGTTTTTCAATATTTTTCATCAATTTAGCTTTTCATTTTAGGAAATTCTGTTTATTACTTTTCATATTGTATTAATTGAATATTAATATTTTTTTATATTTTTCGTTCTCAAATATAGGTTCAAAAAAGAAGGCGTGCTACTTTTTTTTTTGAACCCAACAATTGATATGAGTACATGTGTAATACCTTCCATGACCCTCACTTCTAGTTCTCTCCCAATACTCCATCCTCATCCTCAGGAGGATGAAATTGTGGTCAGAAAAATAAAATTAAGGTATAATTAAATTATAATTGAGAACATATACCTAAAAATCAAAAACAACGGTAGAACCAAAGACGAAAAAATCGGTATCGGTGAAAATATCGGTACCCTAATTTTACGGATATATCGGTATCGATATCGGTATCGGTGGAAATATCGGACATTTTTAAAAAAAATATAAAAACTTTCTAAAAAAATTGAAAAATATAACTACTAGTTATAATATCATTATAACTGACATTAATACATATATTGAACTTATAATTTCAAATAAAATGATATATTTTCAACAAATATATAGATAAAATACTATATAAACGTTATCTACTATGATAACATGACAAATTTTGTATAAAAAGATACTAATAAATAGAATAATTTAATAATTTTTGTACATGCTTAATACCTAAGCAATACCAAGGCATTTTAACTTATTTTTCGAGAAGTGTCTTCATATAACTAACATTAATACGTATATTGAACTTAAAATTTCAAATCAAATGATATATTTAAAATAAATATAGAGACAAACTATTATTATATAGTATATAATATATACATCATAATTCTTTTCTTAAAATAAAAAAAAATTAACTAAATTTAATTAAATTATGAGAAAAACTTAAATGCTAGTGTGTTAATTTATTTCAACAATTTAATTAAAATTATTATTTGTTCTAATTATAGATAAAAATATAGATATAGAGCTTAAGTTTTATAGATTTTTTTTAAATATATATAAAAAAATTATAATAAAAAAGAAAAAAAACAGAAAAGAAAAGAAAATAAGGAAAAAAAAAATTCAAAAAATACTCAACTACCGATATTTTGAAGCACCGATATATCGACGGATATATCGTCGATATATCGGCGATATGGCACGAAAAATACACTGGACTCCACCGATATCGATATAAAAACCGATATTTACCGATATATCGTCGATATTTTAACGAAAAAAAACTGCAGTGCATTATTATATCGGACTTCACAAAATACGGATATATCGACGATTTTTTCCGATTTTTTCATCCTTGGGTAGAACATATGATTCATATAGGTTATATGAAAATATAAAATAAGTGTCTAGTTTGATTTGATTATTATAGTGGTACTAACAGTGTACCCGCACGTTGCGCGTATTGTTATATAACGAAATAATTTTAATATAATTAAATTTATAAATACACAACACATCAATATTGAATACAACTTTTAAACATTAATGAATATATATATACACACACACTATTAAATAACAACATAAACAATTAAATTAAATCATTATTTCCAAATCATACATCAGATCCATCAAAAGATGTAACATAATAAATTTCATAACATATTACAAATTATTAAAAACTTCCTTATAAACAACATTTATAGTAGTATTATAAACAATATACCATCCACCATCGTCTCTAATCATTCTCAGTCACTTTCATATCAATCGCGAAACCACTATCTCCACATTCAGTCTCGCCCACTCTCCAAATCACATTCAGTCTCGCCCACTCTCCAAATCTGATCCGTCAGCTCAAACCACCTTACTCTTCTTCTTTCATTTTCCTTTCATTTCTTTTTCCTGTTATCTTCTCTTGAAAAAATTTATATTATTTCATACATGTATATATATATATATTTAAAGATATATAAAGAGATAGATGAGAATATATATTGAAAGAGATATAAAGATATAGATTAGAGTGTAGTTGATGTTTTTCCATCTCCATATTTTAAGTTTGCATATTTTTTTCTTCTTGTTTCTCTTTTTTTCTTCTCCTTTCAAGAGATCGATAGTTTTTTTTTTCTTTTCTATGTCTTCTCAACAAAATATCTTTGTTTAACAAAACTTATATGTTTATTCAAATCTTATCGAATAAGATTGTATTCAACCCTATACTATCTAAAAATTAGAGAAATTATTTAAAATTGTATTTTAATTTTGAGTTTCTCAAGTTTTAAGGTTTTAGAAATGAGTTTTGCGTATATATATACACATCAATATCTTGAAAAAGTAACAAAAGTTGATTGAATAGGAAGCCAAATTCAAAAATCAAGAATACACATTTAATTTATTAAAATATTTTTTATCAAATCAATTTTTTATTGGATAATTAATATGTAATATATTTGATCCTCAAAAGTAAGCATTGATGCAATAAAAAATGTCTTGAAATCCAGTAAGCATTAATGCAATAAAAATATTTGGAATTCTCAATAGTAAGCATTAATACAATAAAAATGTTTTGAAATTCTCAAAAGTAAGCATTGATACAATAGAAAATGTTTTGGAATTCTCAAAAGTAAACATTGATATAATAAAAATGTCTTTGAATCCTATAATAAAAAATGTCTTGAAATTCTCAAAAGTAAGCATTAATATAATAAAAAATATCTTGGAATCCTCAAAAGTAAACATTGATACAATAAAAATGTCTTGGAATCCTCAAAAGTAAGCATTGATACAATAAAAATTGTCTTGAAATCCTCAAAAGTAAGTATTCATGAAATAAAAAATATCTTTTATATTTTGTGTAATAATTATTCTTGACAATTAATTAACAAAACAATTAATAAATAAAATATACAATATTTATTGCAGGATAGTTTGAGCGGGAAAATGCATTTTTATAATTATTCCCAACTATCCTGTTATTAGTATAGTACAAATTAGTGATATGTTTTATTTATATTCATTTAAAATGAAGAAAAATATATAAGTGCAATATAAGTTAGATATCAAACCATAATGCTCATAATATTAGAAATCATATATAAACCCTAAACCTCCTAAAAATAAAAAATTAAACGACACACAATGATGGATGCAGAATTTTTACTTTGGTTATCAAACTTATAAAAATATTAATACACAACATTTAAAATATCCATCATAAATTAGTAAAAATATAGATGAATCAATATATATATATATATATATATATATATATATATTGGCAACAAAATTAATCCTAAATAAAATGTACGGTTATATCGAAGAGCATATTCAGTACAATTCCAAAAAATAAAATGTAAAAGAAATGTCAATATTTAAAAGGGTTAATAACATTTTCTCATCCAAATTATACGTGATTTTACATTTTTTGATATAAATTTTTAAATGTTGCATTTTCTCATATGAATTTTAAATTTGTTGCATTTTACGGTATTGAACAAATTATATCCATATACATGTCCTAAATCAATGACTATGATTTGTTCAATATCGTAAAATACAACAAATTTAAAGTTTATATGGTAAAGTGCAATATTTAAAAATTTATACCAAAAAGTGTAAAATCAAATATAATTTGGATGGGTAAATATTTTTAATGTTATTTAAAATTAATAGAAAATGCAATATAATACAAATCCGGAGAAGGTTCTTTAGGGTATGTTTGGAACGGATTTTAGTTGGTTTGGGGAAATCCTGACTTTAAAATCTGAATTTTGTAGTAAAGGTAAATAATAAAAATATATGTTTGTTTGAGAATTTAGTAAAGTAAGATTATATTGTAGATGTCAAATCAATACTGGAAAATGTGGATTGATATAATATTTTATTGTGAAAAATTGGATTGATGTGATATATTTTTATTAAAAGATATATTTGATAATGATTGAAATATAGATAGAAATGATTATGTTCGAATTTTATAATCCAAATTTAAATATAAAAACAAAAGATTTTGAAGTTCAAAATCCTTCAATATCAAATCTCTTCCAAACATAGCTTTATGGTTTCTATTGTAAATAGAAACGCGCAATAATTTCAGAAGCTTAAATGCTTAATACTTGCGTGAATCCTTAACCGGAACAGGGGACCTCCGGCCGCTGGCAACCGCCTTAACAGGCGGCGCGTGGCGTTACATTTTATACGTATTATTTGACTTCTAAAGTTCATACACGCTAGCCCTAACTCCTACGACATGAATCACGACAAGAAGAAGAAGAAGAAGAACGAACAGCAACAATTCGAGTTCTGCGAGGTTTGTAGATTAAACCACAATCAAGGTCGCCGCCACAATTATTTCCCCAGCCACAAAAATTCACTTTCCACACTCCTCACGCGCTTCCAATCCAAGCTATCCGACGTCAATTTCTTTCTCAAAACCCCGATGCCTATCCATCCCGAGCATGCGCACCAGAGTCGCCTCTGGTGCGTGTTCTGCAATTGCGACATTCTCGAGCTCGATAGCCTATTCGCTTGGTCGGTAACTTCGAAAGTTTTCAAATCTTCTTTGTTTGGATTATCAGAAACGGATATAGATGTTGCAATTGCTGTTATTTGTTCATATATTTGTTGATTTATTTGAGGTTCTCAGCGGCAATGCGATCAAGCATTTGGCCAGCGAAGAGCATTGGAAGAGAGTGAAGGAGTTTATGTGGAAATATGGTGGTGGAATGGACCGTGTTGATTTGTTTCGCATTGCTCAGGTGGATTATGACAAGGTAATTTTGATGATTAATACTTTGACTGATGCATAATTGTGAGCATATACAGCAATTTTGTTTGTTTTGGTGGCTTTGATTGTGCATTTCCTCTCAACTTGTTATGAAAACATTATATGAATGATCCCTGCAGTTTAAATGGAATATTTAGTGTTGTGGTACGATATATTTGAATATGAACTATGGGTTCAATGTGAACTCAAGGTTAGTTTATATGATATGATATTGAGCAATATGAAGTAGGACCTAGATTCAGCATTTTAAAGCAGCAAGATAGGATATGAGCTAAAGATTATACAAGGTTTTATTGTTGATTAGATTTTAAGTGGATTTTATGCCTGATGTAAGGAAACTGCTGGAAATTTATTTATTTTCTTATATGGCCATGGCATTACACTGATCCACAGCCCTTTCTTTCTTTCTACTTTCTCCATCTCCTTTTTGTTTTTGTTTTTCTTTCTTGTTTTGGTGGGTTTGGGAGAAAAACGTGGTGAATTTTTTAATCCTTCTTTCCGTTCTTTGCTTTGAGAAATGTGCTTTATGTCTAAACTGGATTTCCACTGTCTTGGATAATTTGGCTATCTATCACTATCCTTTGCTCCAAAAAAGTAAAGTCACTGCCAAGTAGTGTAGTCTAGGACTGGTCACAAACTTGACAAAGATATGCAGAAGCACATGTTTTACAGAACCTGCGGTCTTCAAACCTGATACATCTGATGGTTATAAGACATGCTGTTTACATTAGCATGATTATTCTTGTTGTTGTATGACTCTTTTACACTCTTCTGTTACTGTTAAAACTGGGTATATAGACTACTATAGTTCTCTTGGATGATGTGGTTTTTTAATACTATCTCCATTGGTATACTTTGGGATGTTATTGAGTTGATATATTTCTTCTGAATATCTCCATTAGTACATTTGCATGTTTTTGGGCTAATTGTTTAATTGTTTTACTTTTTTTTTGTTTTTTATCTCTTTATTCTACTTTTTATGTTTTACCTGTATAACTCTGTAATGATATGTTGCCCATTTGGTTTGTTGTGGTTGCAGTGGGAGAAGAAGCTCAAGTCATTGAAGACCCAAACTGCTAAAGCAAATACAGTTGGACCATCGAATAATATCCACAAACACAATGCTGACTCTGTTAATAGTTCTAACAAAAATAATATCTGTTCTCTTAATTTTTGCATTCCAAATGGTGTTGTACCTTTACATAGCTATACAAATGAGGGAACTCTGGTATCCAGTTCAGTATTATCTCCTGTCCCAGAGGCTGGTCCCTCTTTACATGCTATATCTGGGAGCAGACAAGTACAAGATGCTGTATACCTGAAAAACTCAACAGGTTCTCATGTTTACATTTCATGTGCTTAATAGTGGATCAAAGATTACTTAGTTATTAATGTATAGATCCAGTTATGGAATGTTTTCAGCAGGACAACTGATGGTGTTTCTAATATATTTATCTGTATAGGTGAAACAGGTTACTCCGATAATCAGCATTGCTCCAATTCTCTTGCTATGGAATACTTGTCATATGGTTCTCTAAGTAATGGATCTGTAAGTTTACTCTATAGCATAACCTACGGGGCCATACTTCTGTTCCTTGCATTGCAATAGAATTTCCTGACTGTTACTCAGATGGTCATTTGCTTGGAATTAGCAATACCTTTTGTTTTTCATTACCACAAGTGTTTCTCAAGCAGGTCCACACTGGAGAAAGAATAGGTAATGGAGAGATATCTCCAGGTAATTAGTTAATGTCTCCCTCGTTTTGTTTTCCATGTCTTCATTCACCTCTAAATCTCTTATGCTTGTCATTTTGTATTGAAAAGTACTACTTTTAATGCAGCGATAGAGGTTATTGCTTATATATTATTTCAGAAGTCTTTTCATGTGTGCAATTTCTCCTTTCTTTCTTTGTACAGGTTTGTTGAACTTGACACAAATTTCTTCTACATCTAAAGTAACCATGGAAGGAAATGTCCACACTGGAGCACCTCCTCCTTGGTTTGATGCAACAAAAGGAGAGCAGCTTGATCCTGCACAGAAACTGGAAACTTCTTTAGCAGGGAAGTCAAAACTGAATCCGAAACGTGTAGGAGCTGCATGGGCTGAGAGAAGAAAACTTGAGTTGGAGATGGAGAGGAGAGGTGAACTTGTTAATAACAATTTTGATGCAAATTGGCTCCCTAATTTTGGTAGAGTTTGGCAATCTGGCACGAGAAAAGAATCTAGAAAAGAGTTCCGGATTGAAAATAAAGCGATCTGTGAGGCTGATAATCAATCAGAGACACTCATGCCATTACAGCCTTACATCAGCAAACGAATGGTAAGATATGTTTCCTTCGATTTCTTCATTTCATATAATAGGCTATTAACTTCTTTTTTTGAATCATCATTACACAAGAATAATTTGTTTTCAGTTAATTTGTTCAGTTTATCTCATCTAGTCTTTTTTTAAACGCAGCGTAAGGATACAAGTGAATGATACTTGCAACGGGCCTGTCCGAACTTGAAGGATAATGCAAGGAGAACAAGAGATGTATGTGTCTATCCCTTTAACTGGTAAGACGCTGATGTTGAGTGTGTTTTCCCTACTTTTTTTCTTTCATTTAACCGAGAAAATGAATGTGGTAGTTTGTTGTGTGCCAGCCACTGTCAATGTATATATGTATGTGTTCATTCGTTGAATGTTACACGCAAGGACGAAAATCGGTACCTTAATTTTACGAAAATATGATACATCGGTTTCGGTGGAAATATCAATCATTTTTTGAAAAATATGAAAATTTTGTAAAAACATGGAAAAATATATATGTAGCAGTATACATAATATTATAACTAACATCAATACATATATTGAACTCAAAATTTCAAATAAAATGATATATTTACAATAAATATTGAGATAAATTATTATTATATAGTTGTAATATATACATCATAATTCTGTTATGAAATTCCAAAAATATTAATTAAACTTCATTAAATTATGTGAGGAAATTATATGCTAGTGTGTTAATTTATTTCAACAATTTAACTAAAATTTTGATTTGTTCCACTCAAAGATAAAAATATAGATATAGAGAGATAAATAGAGTGATAGATATCTTTTAAATATATATAAAAAAATCATAATAAAAAAAAAAGAGAAAGAAATTCACTTATATCTTAAGAAGAAAAAAAAGGACAAATAATAATAATTAATGCTATTGAAAAAAAAAACAGAAAGAAAAAGAAAAAAAGGAAAACGGTGCGTTAGTCAAAAATGCAAAATGAATGATATGAAAATGATATATCTACAATATATCGTGATATTTTTACAGAAATAAAATCATGACCTAATATTATTTTTGCGATTATTTTCTCTCTTGCTTTAACAACCTTGTATGTTAGATGTGCTTATGCAATATCATCTCACCTGTCTTTTTTTTTTTTTTTTTAGGGAAAAATAAATGATTATATATATCAATGAAATGAAATTTAAAATCAATTCAAATTTGAAGTGGATGAAAACTATAATTCTTAGATTATGGGTCATTTCAATTTACAATGTGTATAATAGCGGTTTTTTTTTTTTTGCATATTGCAATCAAAGGAACTTTATTCAATTCCTTCGGGTTTGCAACCTTCTATCATTGTTCGGGTCACTTTTTAGTTGGATTCCTATTTTAAATGAATTTTCTTTTTTCCTTTTGGTATTTTTAGAATTTATAGCCACCTTTTTAGTTTCCTACCTACAATTCACCTTGTTTTATTTCAATATAAAATCTGCAACTTTCGATAACTCTGATTTTTGCATGATTTCGAGAAAAAGAAAAAAAATTATTCTTAGAAATATATAGATATTTTTTTTTCATTTAATATTGAACTTAGGATTGAGATGATCAAAATATAGGGTTTTTGCTATCGTTGGTTTTTACGAAATCTTGTGATTAAACAAATGTATTGAAAAAGAACATCTGTAATTATCCTAAAATGAAAACTTAAAAATGAGAGTGGATGTAGATGAGAGCTATATTATGAACATAGTAAAAATGAAATGAGCTTTTCTAATTAATTTAAATATGAATGCTCAAGAAAAAGGGTGGAGGCTGCAAGAAAGAGCATAGTGCTATATCCTTGTTACCATTTCTTAGAATATAGTTTCCAATGTAATAGAAAAATAACCAAACTCAACCGAAATAAGTAGAACAAGATGCCACAATCCAATAAAAGCAGCAAAAAACACCATAACTTTATAAATGATTTGAACAATCAATTTTTCTTACCTACATTCTGAAACAAACAAACAGTTGCCACTGGCATCTTAACTGCATCCAAAAACAAAATTCATACGTTCTGGAACAGAGATTAGTCATTTGCAAGCCCCGGTTCACTTGCTTTATTTTCATTCTTTCTTGAAGTAGGAATTGAGCCAATCTTATCCATGGTTTGATGTGCAAGAGATAAGTGCCCAGATGAGCACAACCATCTTGTCACATTGATCTTTAGAGATGGGCGAGAGCCAAGAAAGCATCTTTCATTATGATTATCAGAAACAATCTTAAGCAGACCAACATCCAAGTTCGAGTTGTTTCTTGGTGAACATAATCCGCCAAAATCTCTTCCATTCCTTCGTACATGTGCCATATAATGCGTTTTGGCAGTCTTGCAACCACAGCAGCCCAGTTGGCAGAGTTTTCCACCTTTTTAGCGCCTATGGCTCCTGGGATCTGATCAAGGATAGTCAAGACTCTCTATAAGAACAATTAACATGAGGGGATAAAGTCTTAAAATAGCAGAAAAATGCATGGGGTAATAACAGAAAAATCCATGTGCACAATGGTTGAATAATGTTTAACAACTTGGGAGCAATATAAAATTTTATGTAGAGAAAGCAAGAAGCAGAGCAATATAAATTTTATGTAGAGAGAGCAAGAGGCATAGCAACATAATGCAGCAGTAATATGAAAAGCCATGTTCATAAGATCTTAACAGAAATTACATCTTAAGTTTTTTGATAATGAAGTATGGAAGGATCAACTAATGCACACATATGGAAGCTAATTGCGCTAATTAGAATGACAAGGATGGGAATATGCCATTTGAACTCGAATTTCTGCATCCAGAGAACATTAAAGTATGAAATATTGAGTATTTGAGTAATTGAGTGTACTTATAAATACAAGGCCGCATAAAGATAGAATGTTAGAAATGATGACAAAGAACTTATATATCCGGTGATGATATGAGCAAACTATCCTCCCTAAAGCTATGGTTTTGTCATCAGTTCAAATTACAGAATTCATTTTCTACATGCAAAAATCGAACCAGATAACTTCTGAGACAGATCTCAATCTCCTCTGAATATATCCTCTCAAATAGATAAGTTCATTGGGTAACTTCATACTTCAGCAACCAAAGGTATAATATGTAAGAGCTGATATGATATGGAATATCAGGAAATACCCCTGAAGTGTTCAAGAAATGTTTGCCTAGCACGTTGCTGTTGGACAAACAAAAAATTGAAAAAAGAAATGGTGATTCATTTCTGTCCGTAAAGCAGCTAGCAGGGGCGGAGCCTTCTGGTAAAGATTTTTTTTTTTTAATTAATTACCTTTATATATTGGTTGGAATGTTTTTTATTTTTAGTGTAAAAATATTGATTTTATAGTAATCTAGCCCCCCAAAAGTCAATTAGCCCCCTCAATATTTTTAGTCTAGCTCAGGCCCTGCAGCTAGGGCTTGCATTCCCTTTAGATAAGGGATTTAGGCAAAAAAAAAAAATCTTCAATTGAGCAATAAGGCTTTAAAGGATGCTATTTAAGAGTTCACTGCTTCAGTAAGTAACCAGCCAAAGTATGTACCAACATCTTGCAGGCTCAACATATGGAAACATTAGCTATATTGAAATATTATCAGTTACTATTTCTCAAGGCAGGAAAAAAAAAATATATATATCCTTAAGCCTCTTATCTCCCTTCTATAGGTAGGATGCAAATAATCAATGAGATATGGACAGGACTTTGTTGCAAGGTTGATTACAGGTAAAGGAAGAAAGCACGACTGAGCAAATTAGCCAGAGCACTGGGATTTGTCCTTGTTTTCCGTAAAGAAGCAGCTTCCACCACAAAATACTCTCGACATCTCAAGAGGCTTTTAATTTTCAACTAGTTTCTTTTCAGCAACAGCATTAAGAATGATTATTTGTGTGAAGCTGTCTTTAAAGAACTTTATTTTAAATGGCTTTCATTAAATGCTCAGTTTCAACCACTTGATGTTAACTGTCTCTTGTTAAATCCACAGCTCCAATAACTCCATCCATTGCCATGTCAGTAAACTGAGTTACTAATCCGTCAAGTAATTAACACAATCTGGGAATTTCAAATTTAAGAATTAACCAACAACAGACAGAAATCAACTTTATATCCAAGATCATCATTTTGCGAGATACTCAACCAAAACCAATTACAAGATCACGTATCATAGAATCACATAGTTGATGTGGATGCCATCTCGAGGCAATTCATGATCACTCAAGCAGATCTGCTTCTATTTTCATGGCACAATTGGCAAATTTTCCCTTCCATGAAAATTAGCACAGCAAACTCACAAATGGAACTGTAATTCCGACTTCAAAGATCTCAGTGCAACTAGGTTCATTTTCCACTTTTAATTACCCTTAAGCAGAAGATTTGAATATCACATCGAGAATTTCACTGGTAATGTTTAGCAAACACAACCAAACAGAATCTACGCAACATACCTGGCCGGTGGCAGCAGCGGTGGAGTAAGAGCGCGAGAGGGCAGAGCTGGAAGCGATACGGTTGAGAATTGATGCAGAGAATGAACTAGGGTTCCAGATTTTATTATCATGAGCAGCAATTTGGGAAGGAGAACGGACGATAGCAGCAGCAAGATCGGAGCGCATCGGTTGTCCGTTGCCGGAAGCTCTAAATGCCGCAACCGCTGACCTGCTCAGCCTCGCCGCCGCTGATGAGCTTCTAGAAGTTGCCATCATCGCTTGAAAAAAGAGAAATATGAAAATATAACCTTACAAGCATGTGAAAATACGAAATTCAAATTTATTTTTCGTTTATATAATGAGTTAAACTCATGACTGCAAATACCTGAACAAACTCCGATGGAAATAGGGCGGTAGATGAAGATCTGTCTGAATAGTCTTCGTTTCCGAAAGTAAGATGGAATTCTTCTATTGTAATTATTTATTATTATTATTATTATTTTATTAATTTATGAATATTGATATGGCCCGACTATCCACACCCCACCTTCTTCTAAAGATATCCCAATTTCTAAATACACCCAATAAAATGTAAAAATAACTTACAACTTTCTAAATACACCTCACAATATTACAACAATACCCTTTATTATAAAATATAAATTAAATACTAAACACACCCCCAAAACACTTCTCCACATCCAAACCCTAATACAAGAGAGGAAGAAGAAGAAGCAAAAAAAATTGAAACTTAAAATCGAAAAGTGTTCGACCTCAAATCAAACAAATTTTGACAAGTTCGATTTCATATAAAAGAGTCTACAATGAATCCACACCAATAAAATGAAATTCCAAATAAATAAATTTGTAAAGATTTTAAAAATGAAATTATGAATTTGATGTGTTAAATTTGTTTAATATTGTTTGAAATACAATGTAAGTGTTTAAAAATTATGTTTAGAACGTTTTTTGATGAACAATAATGCCGGTTTGATGAGAAATCGATTTTTTTCGATCGATTCACGTTTGTAATTTTCGTTTCTGAAAAAATTTCGTTTGACCCTGGTTGGTCGAACAAAATGTAGTGTGTTCGATCAGTGGCCGAACATAATGTGATGTATTCGACCACTAGCCGAACACTTTGTATTGTGTTCGATCACTGAATGAATGATATGTTATGTGTTCGACCAGTGGTCGAACAATTTATATTTTTTTAATTTTAGAGTAAGTGTATAATTATCTTTACACATTATATTTTATTTTTATTTAATTTTATGAGGTGTATTTAGAAGAAGATGAGATATATTTATTTAATTTTATAAAGTATATTTAGAAGAAGATGGGTTGTGGATAGCCAGATCTTATTGATATTAGGGTAGATAATAGTAGGCTAATCCGGATTTTCTATTAGATTAGCAGAGCCCGTTGTGTCTTTTTAGGAGCCCATCAAGTCCATTAAAGCCATTTGCATTTTGGAATAATAATTTTTGAAATAAAAAAACATTTATATGAATGTTTGTACATGAGGATAGGTTCTTTTTTCGAGGGGTATATATAATAGGGATACTTGTCCATGTTACCCATTTATATAAACCTTCATCCCTTTCTACCCATTAATATAATAACACATCCTAATATACCCATAAATATAATAAAATATTCCTTTATGCCCATTTTTCATAGAAAATTACTATGCTACCCCTTTTGACTTTATTTATTAACCAAAATACCAAATTTGCCATTAGCCATTTTCTATTTCCACTCTTATATTTATTAGATCCGGATTAGTCCACTGATCAATATCAGGCCCAACATGCTTCCGTAAATAAAATAAAGCTGAGTTTAAATCATACCTCGTTTTTGTCTCTTAAGTTCCCTTGGACCTCGGTTCAGGTTTTATGGATCAAGGATCCAACCACTCGCCCGCAGTCTATGGTTCTGAAACTGATTTTCTTGGGAACCCTGATCGCCCTCCTTTTCAACGGCCACCTGCCTTTAAGGAGATCACAGGGAGACGCACTACTGGATGATATTTCACTCAGAATTATAAAATTTTTGGACAGAATGTCGGAAAGCAAAAGTCTTGTTTATTGAAGAAAATAAACTAAACTATTTTACAATATAAATTTTCTCCGCCATTGGAAGAGAAACTTGAATTAGCCTATCATGGCTAAGACTCGTGAAGGGGAAACCCCCATGAACAGGAAAGCTTGAAAGCTTAACTATTACAAAACTAGAGAGAAGATTTTGAAAAACTTATGAAGAGAGAAGTGTTGTGTATTTTCGATGATCTTCTTCTGAGGCTGAAAGCCTCCTTTTATAGGCATCCATGTGCTCCTGTGCGGATCCATTATTGTCTTGCCAGCTTGCCTTCCACTTAGTTAGTGGGTATGGGCCAACCTTCTTTATTTCTCACCTACCGTTTGGTAAGTGCATCTACCACCTTCGTTGTCTTCTTGCGTCGGCAACGAATCTCTTGATGAGTGGAGGGGTCCTCCACTTTTGTCCTCTTTAGTCCAGATGCTGATTCTTCAAAGATGGCGGGACCAACCACTATCTTATGTCTTAATAAGCATCCTATGCTGATTATATCGTATCCTATTACATTGTTTAGAATACAATACAGCTTATTTTACAATCGAGTCTAATTAGACCCGTTTCCTCTTATTACATTTTTTGTTTTTATTTTCTAAAAACCCTTCCATTTTCCTTTTTTCTTTGGGTATTCGGGTTTGTCCTTTTTTATTTTGAAACCCTGTCCAAACAGCGGTTTCTCTTGTGTTTGACAGTAAGAGCATATCCGCTCTCCCCATCTCCCGATATATATCATATTACATATCTTCTTCCTTGTTTGTTCCGTGGCTGGAACCTTGTTTTCCCAGATTAATTTCCTCTTATTTTCAAAGAGGTTTTCAGCAAATCCGATAGTTGTTCCTGTCATGGAATTTAACAGGAATGATCCATTCACAGAATTATGAAATATTTTGAATGGATACTTCACTTTGTCCATCTCGGTGAGACAGACCCAAAGACCCCAAGCTCGCCTTGTAGATATATCATTTTCAGTCAAGGCGACTACCAAATGGCTGTTTTCTGGGGGTGTTTTGGCTCGGTTTATCGCCCCCATCTCAGGTCTTTGTAGTTTTATGAATTGAAAAACTAGATGAGACCCTTTTCCTGTAATTTCTGGAGCGGCAGAGATAATTTTTAGCTCCAGTATATCTCCTCGACCCAAGTATGGGTTGTTCTGCCATGAATCGTGCACAGCAGTGGATATCCAGTCCGGTAATTTGGAAATCTCCGGAAAGCTGGGTGCGGTAGTAAAGACTGAAGCAATTGCTCCAAAATCGAACCATTCCCGCACATCATGAGGGTTTACCCCTGGGAGCATCCAAAGTCTTGGATACTTGCCAGACCAATCAGCAGTAATTCTGTTTGGATTGATCCCATTTCTTGTCATCAATTTCTCCCATATTTTTTGGTAAACCTGTAGAGGAGAAATAACTTGATTAGTGTTAACCTGTCTAGGGCCAGTCTGGGGCCTTAGGTTAACCTCTCCCTCTTTTACCCCAGATGTGCTGGGTTGACTCGGGTTGTCTGGAATTACTTCCTGACCTTCCGAATTAAAAATTTTATCGGAATCCGATAAAACACTTGGTTCGGCCTTCTCAGCCTTTTCACCGATATCCGATGAAAAACTTTTATCAGCAGGATGTCCTGCTTCGGGTATAAAAGTACCCTGTTTGTTCATCGATGATGAACTTCTCTCGTATATTTCTTTCTGCATCACCGATGGTGAACAGGCCTTGTTAACAGGATCTACTAATGCATTCCACAAATCATTATTTGAAGTTATGGCTGCACGTAGAGTTATTTGGACTTTGTCCAAATCAGCTTTCTGGACATAAGATGCCGCTTCGACTCTTACCCTTAGTTCCTCAAAGGCCTTGTAATGCATCTCAAGATTTTCCCTAAGGTGCCTTGCTCGTATTGTGATGGAATCTGCTTCAAGGATATCCATCTCTTGTTAAGAAATCTGCAAGAACATTCTCATTAGATTTCACAATGACAATATCAAAAATATAATATTGGCATTCTGCTTGCCACCTGATAATACGTGCTTTTTCGATCTTGGATTCAAGTTTGTTTTTCAAAAAAGCTTTAACGTTAGTATTATCAACTTTTAATATAAATTCTTTAGCTAATAAAAATAAAGGCCATTTTTTAAAGGCCTTCCAAACAGCAAAGAATTCTTTCTCGTTAATATGCCAAACTCTGGCCTGTTGTTCTGTAAACAACCCTCCAGTGTATCTACATGGTTCTTCATCAGTAGATGTCTTTCGCATGAGCACTGCAGCCCATCTGAAATCATTAGCGTCTGTGTAGACGACTAACTGATCCTCATCTTGAGGAATCGCGAGTTTTGACAAGTTACTACAGACTTGTTTTAACTCACGAACTCTTTGGGAATGAATATCTTCCCATTTCCATTTGGTCTTCTCATCCTTTTGTAATAAAGGACGGAAATCCTTTCGATATTTTGCCAAGTCCTTAATGAAAGAACCTGCAAAATTAATCACTCCTAAGAAGCTTTGAAGGTGCTTCTTATCTCTAAGAACATCTGGAAAATTGCAGATTTTCTCCACAATATGTTCCTGTAGTTCCATTCCTGCATGGTCAATAATAACACCAAGAAACTCGATTCTATTAACCGCGATTATTGCCTTCTTTTCAGAGAGCACTAATCCTTCTTTATGACATGCTTCTGAAAATATTTCAAGATGCATTAAATGATCTTTCATATTTTTAGAGGCAATTAAGATATCGTCTATGTAAACAAACATAAACTCAAAATAATCTTTAAATAGATTATCCATCTTTCGTTGGTATATCTGAGGTGCATTCGCAAGACCCATAGGCATTACGTTCCAGATATACTGACCTTGTGGTGTAGAAAAAACAGTTAATTTCTTAGACTCCTTTTCTAACTTAATCTGGTAAAATCCAGACTTGCAATCAAACTTTGAAAACACTTTTGATCCTTTAATACAATCAATTAAGTGTTCTCTACTTGGTATGTAATAACCATCAAATTCGGTAATCTTATTAATACCTTGATAGTTAATTACTAACCTTGTTTTTCCTCTCTTTATTTCGCCATGGTTTCTTACCAAAAACCCTGGGCTACTATAAGGAGAAATACCTGCTTCGATTAGCTTGAGATCGATATGCTCTTTGATAATCTTTTGCATATCCTTTCGATCTTCAAGATTCATCTGTATCGGCTTGTATCGAACCAACTCGTATCTGTGTTGTTCTTTTACCTTCAACGTTGCTTCGATCTGGTTTTTGTCCCACCAGGCTAAAGGATTTTCATTGTAGTTCCTTTGAATTAGCCTTTTAACATTTTCGAGAGAAAGTAGACTTTCCTCATTAATGTCAATCTGGGGTGGTCCTTCTTGTAAGACATTCTTTAGAAACTGAATAGCTTCTTCATGTGCCTCCTCCATTCCCTCTTGTCTGTATGACAAAAGAGCTTCACCAAATTTTCTCTTATCCTGCATTTTTGGATGAGTTAACTTGGCTTCATTATCACCACGTTTGCTGCGAAAATTAATAGGCATGATCCTATTAAAAGCCTTTTCTCGCCGCAAAACCTGTATCATACTACCACAATTAGTAGTAAAGGTTAACAGGTTCTTGTGATTATCCTGCTCATATTTTGCAAAAGTTTGGATAAAATTGTTACCAAGCAAAATATCAGCACCTGTATCATGAATATAGATTGGTGGCATTCTTACTTTATACCAAGGGGTATCGAATGCGCCTCCGATCATTATTCGTGTTTCTCGAATACCTTTATTGAGTATAAGGATCTTCTGTGAGAAGTCTCTTCCTGCAATAAGAGGTAATTTTTCCACTGCTTCGCTGGGAAAAACTCCTGGCTTTGCTGTGCAAATGCCTGAACCTGAGTCAATATAAGCTGCAAAATATTCCGTCTTATATTGGTCATATAATATCCCTACAGATATATATATAGAGAAAATACTTGTCATTCAGAATTGTTTGGATAGATTCCTTTTTTCCAAGATTCTAACAAGTTTATCCTTGAGCTTCTAACATTATGCTCACGGATCAATTCTTGAAACCTTACTTGATGAGTCTGTCCATTATCCCGCATTTCTCTAATGCTTTCCGTCAACTCATCTTTCTCTTTTCTGAGATCCTGGATCTCTTCATCAATACACCTTCCTGGCATATTTTAGAACCCGTCTGGATTGTTTGGATAAATCCTTCTCCTCCAGCGTTCTAGCATGTCTATTCGTGCGTTTATTTGACTAATTCTTAACGCAGCCTCTTGTATCCTTATGACATCTTGGATACTTCTTTGTTCTGGTAGATTTTGCTCTCGCAAAGATCTTAACAAAGTTATTGTCTGGTCTCTTTGTATCGTGAGATCAATGATCTCTTGATCAAGCTTGATTCCCGGCATAATGGTTTTATTCTACCCTGATTGTATGTCCATCAAGGTCGAACTCCATCCATTTCTCATCTCTTCTCCAAGACTTATGTTCCTCAAGGAAACTTAACCCTAGGGTCATAACTCCTTTAGTTATGCCTGCACTTCCTATAACAGATACATGATATCCTGCTATTTCTAACATGTCTTCATATCTGTTAATACTTGGTTGTTGTAAATGATATATCTCTTCACAAGGAAACAAATTATCAATTTTACATATATCAAAAACAATATGAATTTCTTTCCATTCATTATTAGGGCATTTGATTTTTACATTTCTTACCCTAATCTTTTGTGGATACAAATCCTCACTTGGTTCTTTTCCTTTTAGGCTTAGAATCCTACCCTCGAAAAAGGACAACCTGTTACTAATTTCAGAATCAAACCTTAATGATCTACTGTTTAGAATAGGTTGATCTTTGATTAGCAAATTGACACCTCCTAACCTTGGTATTTTAATTGGGTCAGGTGTCATAACTTTGGCGAATTCCTTGAAAATTCTAGGAATTTCTATATACTCCTTCCTAAGAAACATATCCGAATGATGTGTATTAGAAAGAGCATATGCAATTCTATACGTGATAGAATATGGTCTATTTCCTTCTTTCATAAGATCAGGTCTTTTAAAATCTTGATGAAGGGTTAAGACTCTACTAAAATCTTGGTCTGCTAGGTTATATGCAATCCTAGGATGTATGTCAAACATAAGTTTGCCAGCATATAAATTACCTACCATTGTACCAAGACAACTTTCGCTTAAATTATTGATTCTTTTATCCATCACAGATAGATGTAATTCAGAATCAATTCCTTCTTTGAAGGTAGCTTTAATCACTACTTCAATGGTTCCAATATGTATCCATTTCATTGTGACTGCTACTTCTTCTTTGATACGACTCAATTCCTCAAGAATTTCTTCTTTTAGAATAAGTTGCATTTCAATGTTATTACCGGTTAACCCTATTGGAATAGAGAACTCACCTAAGTTCACCCGGTAAATGATGTGATGCTTGCGCTGTCTTATTCCGATTTTGTCACAAAATCGATTAAGACTTCCAATCTTAAATCCGTCGTACGGACTTAAAGCTGAATCTTGTTGCATGATTCTTTCCATCGTTTTGTTTGAGATGGTCATTTTTGAAAAGAATCCTGATAGACTGTCCGATGTTTGGAGTCTATCTTCCTGTTCGCCAGAGCTACTCGTCTGATTCTGTAGATGATCCATCGGATCCTTCTGAATCGGATTCGAACTCTTCTTCATAGATGCTTTCATCTGAAGAGATGTCCTCGAACTTGTAAATAGGCACCAAATCACCATAAAAGACAGCATCACGGATGTCGTCTGTATATTCGAACTGGCGCACGTCTTTTTGCTTTTGTGGGCAATCGGGCGAAATATGACCTCTCGCGCCGCACGTCCAACAGTTGCAATCCTTGAAACTCTCATTTGCCCGAGTGTGAGCTCGTTTGAAAGTTCTTTTCCTGGTTGTTCCTCCTGTTGGCTTTCCTGTGGATCTAGATCCTTGTGAAGAAAACCTGGAAGGACCAGCCTTTTGACCAAATTTGTAAGATCTAGCCTTTGATTTGGACCACCATGATCTTCCTTGTTTGGAAGGTCTCCTGTATGATCCTCCGGACTTAGATTGAAACCTTCCCTTGAAGTGTTTCTTTCTCTTTCCGTGTCTTTCGCGTTGTGGTTCTCCGATTATACTCGGAAAATCATTGTTGTCGCAACAAAGAGGGGTCTTTTTCACCATTCCTCTTAGTTTCTTCTTGTTCCTTTGTAGTGTCGCCTGTTGACACCATTCTCTTATACTGTCCTTAAAAAAGGACATCCTCCTGGCCACTGAATCAACTCGGCCTGTAGGTACCTTGTAGGTTTGCATTAGCATCTCCCTCCATGGACTGCAGATCTTTGCAAAGAATAAATCTGTTGCCACATTCCATGGTACATCTGCTTGGAAATAATATTTGCGGAACCAATATATATATTCATCCGCATAACATATATTTCTCAATTCGAGAGCAAACAGAGCTTGCGTGTACTCTCTTTTCTTCTCGTCTTTTCTTTCCTCAAAATATCCGTCCCCGAGGAAACATATTTTGAGCAGGTGACCCATCATTTCGAAAATTGTTATAACATTTTCGTTGGATAAGATCTCTTTTTTGAGAGAGGCTTCGGTCATCTCCTATGCCTTCTTGGCTGAACCTTGCAAACTATTTACCAGTATCTGGCAAAAATGATCGTTATCAACATCCAGTGTTGATGAAGCAACTTTCATGGATGACATCCACTCATCGATCAAAACTTCCATATTTCTGAAATCGATGATGTATGTTGTGAGCATCACTCCAAACGGATGGGTTGGTTCAAGCATCGTTTTTGTCCAAGGGCTTTTGGATACTCCTTTAAACCTTCCCTGTCTACTTTTGGCTTGTCGAGCTATGTATTCTTCATACTCAACCCCGTCCTGCCACCACCTGGGTTCGGGAGGAACCGGTGCTTCAGGTACTGGTGCTTCAGGTACTGGTGTACTTGTGCTTTCCTCTTCCTTCTTTGGAATCGGCGGAATCGGCTCGTTCATCCTGAGATTTACTAGATCCACTATTCCGAGATTGGAAAGGGATTCAGTTAATTCTGCAAGGTCTACTCTTGAGACTTCCATCCGACTTGTCTTATGAGATCAAGTAGGAGTTCGTCGTTGCTTTTAGGCTTCGAAACTTCCGTAGCCTTTCCTTTGGAAATGATTGGAATATCTCCGAATGAATTTTTCATACGTTCGTTCATTGATCTTCCAGTTCCTTTGGTTTGTCTTCTCTTCAGATCTACAATTTCTTGTTTCAGATCTGAAACATCTTTTTGGATCTCGGATAGAGATCGGACTATCTTCTCCATCTGTCCACCATAATAAATGATGGTCTTCTGGATCTCCCTAAGGTCTTGTGTGACCTTAGATGTGTCTGGAACGATTGTGTTCCAATCTGAGCTGGATGTCATTACTGATATCCTGCACTTGTGTTATCTCGAAATATTTTCGGATACATTTTCTTGATTTTCTCCTCCGTTAGGCACAAGAAAATAATATTGTATAACATAATTTAATTTATTTCTTCAATAAAACCAGGCTCTGATACCATTTCTACGCATCGGATCTCAATAACTATAAATAGTGAAAATATCAACATATTTTTTATCCAAATAATAATTCCTTAGTACGTGGCTTTGTTATACCTTTCTGACCAGATCACTAGTATAAATACTAATGTTTTTTGGGGCACGGTAAAGGTTTCCAACCGATATATCAAGATAATTTTATCCGGGGTTTCACAAATGTGGCTATAGCAAATTGGATTGGTAATCTTAATTTTGGAGTGGCAAAATAAATTTCAATAATTAAAAATTCATTTTTTATGGGATGTCAAAGGGTTTTTTGGTCTTTTTACCAAAAATGGGCATTTTGGGCTTATATGTTATATTTGTGGGTATTTTGGGTTTAGGTTTTATAAAAATGGGCATTTTGAGCCCTTATCCCATATATAATATATATATATATATATATATATATATATATATATATTATTATTATTTTTTGATGTATACCGTAACATCTCATTTTTTTTGATGTTTACTTTATTGTTAATGACTTATAATTTGTATACGCTTTCAGAGACTAGTAAACATTTGATTTTATAAAATCATGGAGTCAACTTCAATGTGTAGTGTTTAATCATTTTATTTTATTATTTTCATTACAACACAAAGTATTGAAGTCCCATATATACGAAAAAATATATTCAGATATATAAAATCTTTTACTGCAATTGAAGATACCATGAGAGTTAGATTCAAATAACATTCAATTCAGCTTACATACTGATACTATTTTTCATGATATATTTCAATTTTTTTTACGTTTATTTTTGTTGAAAGTAATTAGAGAGAAAGGAGTGAGCAATACAAGTTAGAATATGAATAAATCAGTTTTTATAATTTGTTAAATTAATAAAGTAGTAATTATGTAAAAACAAATTTGATATTTTTCTTGATTTGGGTAAAGATTAATTTAATTCTTTAAAATACTTCTATGATGTATAGAATGTTATCATGCACGACTTTAATTAGTCTTTTAAAAATAAAATATTTTGAAGCATTCTCTTATGGAATTCATCTCATAAAATGTAAGGTGTGAGAATAATATACTAATTCCAAAAAAACAAAGTTTGGTAGGCATAGTGTAATTATTCCAAATAAAAAAGGAAAGAAGAGTATATAAGTTAAGACTGAGGAATAGATCCAAATCATGAAAGTAAGAATTGGATGAACATGAAACCTTATGAATATAAGAGGTAGAACCTTATCATGAAAATACATGGCAAAGTAGTTCAATAATTTTTACAACAGTGATGACAAGTTCTGATTTGGTATTACCAGGGAATCTACTTCAATTGTTGACCAAGTTTAGGTCTAGGTTTTGCAATCTCAACAAAGATAACTCGCCCATCCAGAAACTGCAAGTTACAACAGTATAAGTAACTTAAAATAAAACTAAAACAAGAGTGGCAAAAAGAAAAGAAAATAGTGAAAGATTCAAAGCATAATACACAATGTAAGAAGAGATTTATCATACTCATACTCAAATAGCTAAAATCAACCAAACTCTTGTTTCCACGTTTCCATTATCTCACTCAATAAATATAGTATCCATTAAACACAAAAGTTCGATGTTACAACCATGATTCAGTTAAGTAGTGTCATCACAATGCAGAATTCACTACCGTTCACTGTAATCATTGATATATAAGTTCAAATACCATCATCTACTTTCTTTTTGCACCTACATTTCATGCATTCTGAGATCTGCAGGGTTCCTAATAGGGATTTGCATATAAGATCAGAAGTGATACTTTACCTTCCCATGCATTCCCTCAATAGCATTCTTAGATTCCTTCTCTGTTGTATATCTCAAGAATGCAAAGCCTCTTGGCCGATTTGCTATCCTATCCATCACCAAGTTTACTACAATAAAAACCAACAAATATTTGACTTCTTTCAGAACCACAAACACACGCACCAAATTCAATAACAGGGCTTTCGAGAAAAGAATCCGAGAATCTAGAATTTGTAATGAACTCTGACCTTCTAGGAGTTCACCGAAGTTTTCAAATGCGTTTCTTAGACTCTCCTCTGTTGTTCGAAATGAGAGACCTGAAGAGAAAGGCAATCAATCAAGCATTTGGCATGCTCATTTGATATCGAATTTCACTCGAGCACACGCAAGTGATTGTAACTTACAACAACATTATGCTTTCAATGTGCATCGGTCTCTAATTCTCTCATTCTTAACATTAAGCAACTGATTTTTTGGAAAATCTAGAGCTTTCCAACAAGGCTCTTTGGTCCAACAATATTTGAATTGACAGTGAACTAACCACACATAAGATAACACAAAGTAAACAAAGCTTACTCTATTTGGATATTACAAATACTTAATTATCGGTCTCAATTTTATTTTTTTTAGAAAAAAACTTAATTATAAACAACTGTTAAATTGAAGGCTTTTAAATTCTAAGTTTTCCATGAAATAAACAGTGAGCAGATAACGAAGTTGAAGCGCAGAGATAAGAAGAATGTGAGAGAAAATCTTACCACTAACGTAGAGCCTGGTGGATGAATTCAATCGAGTTTTTTGTGGAGAAGAAGACGATGAATCCAGGCATGATGTTATGCTGAAATTACATCTTTGGGGTCGATAGGCAGAATTGCTGGGGAGAGATAACTGAGAGGGAAGGAGGGGATGAAACCGTCTTTTAGACTCAATTAGTGTCCTAGTAACTGACTCGCGCGGTGGCGGTGTAAGAAACCGGTGTATCGGAATGTGACTGTTGAGGGTGGGGGTGACCATATTCTCCGGCTAAATTTTTCTCCGTGTCAATTGAGGCGATTAACTACTGAAGATTTTAAGAATATTTGTCTAAAACACCCCTCAACTTTGGGGAAATATCAACGGTCCCTCTCAACATTTCCTATATTCTTATTTAGATAAATATAAATCGACAAAGCCATGAAAATTGTATTTTTTTTTTTTTGGAGGATTTTTTTTTTCTTTGATGGGGAAGTGACATGAGAAAATAAATAAGTGCAAAAGGAGAAAATAACCACTTTTTTGTTATATTGTTTTTTTTTTTGTTAAATTTGCATCTTATAATTGGATTGGATTTCAATTATGTTACATATCATATTTCAACAAATTCATGATAAATTAATTGATTGAAAATTCAAACCAAAACTCAAATATTAATAGATCATTGGAGGTACATTAAAATGGACTATATATAATTATAGTTGACTTCTCTAATGAGTTTATAATAATTTAACATACAAGATATATCATGTCAATAACTTTTACAATTGAAATAAATATTCAATATTAGAGTATTCTATGACAAACAATATTTCATTTTCATTCTACTTTGTTACATATATAGTAATACTATGAGAATACAAAATGATAATATTTAAAATAGAGAATTTTATGAATATATTTACTTCATTTGCTCATAGAGTAGCATACATTTATTTGCATGAAAGAAACATGTTGATTTCTTCACTACATTATTATTAAATGGAAAAGAATGGAGGATTTCAAATCCATTATTAACTTCGCTTCTAGTTTCTACATCCACATTCAGCAGCCATTGATGGAGCTCAATCATTTGGACATCCCATATAGCTTCACCAAAGTATATATGATAATTGATGAGGAGATGCACAGGCAAAACCAGTGACATGCACAAGGTGTTCGACTTATTTTCGAGTAGTCAATCTTCTGAATTGCCTTCTGAATTTCACCTGCAGCCATTGCCGCTTTATTTGTTTTTACTGCTGGTGGTGCCGCTGAATCTTGTCGCTGTGGCTCTGGTAGGTGCTCCGGTATTGTTGCCGGTGGCGGCGCTGGTCGTTGAATTTCAGGAGCCTTGGTTGGAGCTGCTGCTTTGATTTCTTCAACTGGAATGGCTAGATCCTTGGCCTGAACCATCGTTCTTCAATTTGTTAAAATCTGTCGGGTTTTGGTGTTGATTGACAGAAGGAATTTATATATTTCAGTGAACTCACCAGTTTTCTGAACTGTAGATTGTAAAATATGTCGATGTATCTTTGCTTGGCCTGTTTCTGCTCCTTGTTTAGGTGTCTCCAGAATCCGTACGCTGCTCCCATGTTCAAGGTTTTGTTGGCATAGATCTTCCATGTATAGCTGCAATGGAAGAAGAGGGTGTTGTTAGAATGATCAGAAGGTGTTCGTGAAAATTCCTGAATGAAAGGTTGCATTTGCGGTACCATTCATGTATGCGTTTGAGGCCACCTTGAGACATTCTATTCCAATATCTGCCGTCCTCTTTGCATTTCTCAAAGAAATCTGCTATCTTGTTGCTTGATTGGTCGCCATTGTTAGGATCGATGTGGAAGCCAGAGATCCCATCAACTATAATCTCTGCTGGTCCTCCTTGATTGGTAGCAAATGTGGGCAATCCGCAGTTCATTGCTTCGATGACTGTGAGGCCGAATGCTTCGTATAATGCAGGTTGCACAAAAGCTCCCTTAGTATCTGCAATGCAACGATATAGCTCACTGTTGCGGTATCTATCAGTTTGAGCTTCTATCCATCTTATCTGACCCTTGAGTTGGTATTTCTCAATCAAGGAATGCATCTTCTTGATTTCAGCCATTTCTTCCCTGTCTTTTGATTTGGATGGATCGAAGAATCCGCCTACAATCACAAGGTTGACTAGGTTTCTAAGCCTTTTGTTCTTTCCATACCACTCAGTTAATCCTGCGATGTTCTTTACAGTATCTAGTCTTGCCATTGAGAAGATGATTGGTTTTTTCCTATCTGCAAGATATCCACTGTTCAAGAAATACAAGTTTGCCATCAACTAGAGTTTGTATAAGAAAACTTTTATTACTCGGATCAAGTAGATAGCCATACATGTGCTCCTCATTATCCTCCTTACTAAAGAGCAATTCTTCAATGCCAGGTTGAAATTTGGTGAATCGTTTCTGTTTTTCCATGAACGGGAAGTAGACAGACTGATCAGCTCCAGGGGAAGCAATGTTGAACTTTGGATCAAATACATTGATGCCTGAAACCACCCTATAAAGACCTGGCATCGTGAACGAGGCATGGCTTTCATATTGTCCAGGCCGGTTCTTGCTGCAAGGTTGAAAATCAGTAAATCAGAGACCTTTGTTTTCTATTGGCCTAACAGTGTAAGAATCAAAACCCTTTAGCATATAAACTGACCTTCCGGCAATTTCTTGGTATGTGCTGGCAATTATGAAATCTGCAGCATTCATAGCTATGAGATCAGCACTGAATTGGCAAGAGAAGTGATACTTGGAGTCTAAGTCTCTCCACTTAACATCTGAATCTTCATATTTAGTCTTCTCCAGAGCATGAGCAATAGTTCCCTAGGATCAAAACATGTACATAGTTAGATTTCATTAGCAAGAGAAAATTCTATGAAGCTACATATTGCAATATAAGTTATTTAAATCTTCACCTGAGTCACTCCAAGTTTGTTAGCCACTAAAGAAGCCACTAAGTTCCCATCTGTGTAGTTCCCGATTATAAGGTCGGGCTTGCCTTCCATTAGCTCAAGAATCTTTACAGATGCATCCTAGTGACATTACAGGGGTATAAAAGATGATTAGTTTATTGTAAAAACCTTGTCTACATGTAATCATTGTATGATTCTTGCCTGAGAAAACTTCTCCAAGTAAGGGTAGATATCGAATCTTGAAACCCAGGGTCCAAGAACTCCTTTCTCAGTATTAAATGGAACTCTGAGAATGTGGGAATGCATTGTGTTAACAATAGGCTCCATTTCTTGATTGCATTTATTCCCCTTTGCATCTGGAATTAGACGAGTAACCTGCATAGAAATCCAGAAAACACTTTATGCCATCTATAACTCTCCTAAGCTTATTAGAGACGTCATTCTAGAAAATTTATTATCAGTCTCACCACAAGAATCTTAGGCTTCACATTCAATCCTTGCTGCTTTATTCTCAACAGCAGTTCTTCTTCCATAGCTCTCACTTGATCAAGAATGTAAACCACCTGCTCCCATATTTTTGAGATCAGAGAGTTGACCTTGAAGTATTACTTCAAGTAATTAAAAGAAAAAAAGGATGTATTCACCTGGCCGCCAGTATCAGGTAAGCCAAGGACATCTGCTTGCCCAAAATAGCCATGAACGGAGAAGATAACGATGTTGTATATAGCCGGAAGCCTTCTGAAAAACGCTTCCATATTTGCAGGATCGGGTGCTTGAATTATCTCAGAAAGAGTCCTCATAGTTTGTCTAACTCTTGCTGCATTATTTCCCCACCCTTTCTCAAAGCCCCATTCTTTAAGCCTGGAGAATGTGTTAGTTAACAAAATCTGGTACCAAGGTATTCTTAGAAAAAGGGACCAAGGTCATTACTTCTGCTCAAAATTCTGATAAGGAGTGTCTTTTGGGAGGGCAGATACAAAAACTTCTGCGATTACCAATGACTCTTGAAGCTTTGCAATGGTACTAAGGTTCTCATTGATCATAAGTTTCTGCAGAAAAGGGATTTCCCGAAAGTTAAGGATCTCCAAAGTACTGTCTTTAATCAGTTAATCTTCCTTACCTCTCCGTTGCGCTCAAGAGTTAGCAGGTAGTCAATCAACAGTTTTGCACTCTCAGTTTTCCCACTGAGTGTTGAAGTCATGAATTTGGAAATGTAACCAAGTCCATTTCCAATTGATGACGATAGAGCTAGTTTTGGAGTACCAACATCAAATGCTCCAAAATCTATCTCCAGAGAATTTTCATCCCTTGCCCTGTGATAAACATTGTTTGTCAAGATCTGAGAATAACTCTCTGTATGCTACTTATGTTGTTCAATAACTAACCAGTTCTCATCGAAGATCATCTCTTTGAACTTTAAGTACTCTGTGGATGTAATTATATCCACAGAAAGAGATTCAGCTTCCACCTTAACATAGTCCCAAATACCAGGATTGTGCCTTATTGCAAAAGCAACATTAGGTGGAACAACAGCTGCTTCCTGCAAGTTGCAATGTAAACACAAATCTTTAGACCCCATATTTTTCTAAGGATTTATTCTATTGTACCGGGGCTAGTTTTTGTGATGAAAAAGTACTAGAAACCAGACAAAATCACCCCTCACCTGTGTTGAACTCAAGATATCACCAAGTGTACCCTCCAAAACCTTGGATCTTTCAACCTTGTCCTCAATGGTTTCATCTATCTCATTCTGCAAATTCTGGAGCTTCATCAGCCTTCTTCCATTCCCAGTAAACCTTTACAATTTCAACAAAAATCATTAGAAGCAGTGGGACACATTGTTACAGCAAAACAAGAACTAGTATCTACATTGATCAAATATAATGCTACCTAGCAAAGCATCTCTTCATATGGTATCGGCTCTGCCTCAATGCATCGGGCATCGTCTCGACTGCTGCAGCTGAAGCCATCACACTGATCAAAGGGTGATGAAAACCTGTGATTGCAAGATGAGATTTTGTGGGGCTGTTTGATTGTGGACAAGAATATGGGATTGATTATATATAGGAGTAAGAGAATTGAAGGTGTAGTGAGAATAATTTGTAAGGCTGCTGCATTGCTAATGAATGCAAGAGAAAAGAATATTCTTTGGGGCTGATTGTGGAGAAAGACAAACGTGTTATCAAGAAAAGAATTCACTTTTTTATTAATTAACAATTGAAATCACAGATTTTGCCTTTTCTTCTACCAATTTAAAAAAGTGGAGGGAAAGTATTTTCTATAGAGTGATGGAAACATATTATTTTCTTTTTAACTTTTCACATGCTCAAAAACATGGAAGATTTACTATACTTCGTAAGCTTATGAAAATAACTCGAATAAAGATTGCTATATTTGTAATACATTATTAGTATATTTTACAAAGAGTAGTGTTTCTGTACATCAGGTGCATGGGTCATAATCCATGCAACCGGGTCGGGTCGGGTCCGGTTTAACCCGGATCCGCGCCCTTTTTTTTTTTTTTTTTTTAAATTTATGTCATAACCTTTATGTTGTAATAATATAACCTTTATGTTGTAATAGTGTAACCTTTATGTACAGATTTCATAACCTTTCCACTGAATGACTTATACTTTTTTCACTATAAAAATTCATGCAATATAACCCAAAACCTTTATGTTGTAATAATATAACATTTATGTTGTAATGGTATAACCTTTATGTACAGATTTCATAACCTTTTCAATAAATAACTTGTAGTTTTTTCACTATAAAAATTCAATATAGCTGAAACCTTTATGTTGTAATGATATAACCTTTATACTGTAATACTATAACCTTTATGTACAAATTTCATAACCTTTTCAGTGAATAACTTATACTTTTTTCACTACTCAGCACTGCAAAAGGTTATGTGCATATAACTAAAAGGTTAAGTTCGCTAAACTAAAAGGTTAAGTTCGCTAAGCTAAAAGGTTATGTCAATATACAGCAGAACTAGAATTTGAATTAGGGTTTGGGCTAGGGTTTGGGTGCGTGGGGGCGCGTGAGGCGCGCGTGGGGGCGCGTGAAATGCACTTTTTGGCGGGTTGACCCGGTTGTACGGATTTAGGATCCGTGCACCTGGTGTATAGAAACAATTGTGTTTTACAAAACCATATGTGAATTGTTGATTTGTTTCATTAAATTATATTCGTAAAATGATCTAACAAGACTTATATTGATAAATATTTTACAAACACCAAAACTTATATGCATTAAGGGCATAGATCCTAGGTCCGTGTCCCCAACCCGATCCTGCTTGTGGACTGCTTTCACGCGCGTCAACACATTCCACGCACTGCCACTCCATAGCTGGTGTGCATCGTGCACTACTTGAATTTTATATTTTAAGGTATCATTCATTATTTTTAAAGTATCATATATTTATTTTTAAGGTATCACACTGTTATTCTTTAAGTATTAGTGTAAAAACAACGTTATTTTCTTCTTCTTCTTCATCTTTTTTTTTTCTTCTCTCTCATTCTTTTTCTTAATCTCTTTTCTTATCAATTTGTTATTCTTTTTATTTGTTTTGTACATTCTTCTTTTTCTCTATCTTCTTGTTCTTATTCTTTTTCAAATCTTCATGAAGTCATTTATGAGTTTTTTTTTCTTATTCCTCTTCTCTTTTATTCATTTTCATAGATTTAGATTATTGATTTCAAATCACAATAATTTTAAAACATTGAAAATCAATTATTTCAAATAATATGAAATCATGATTGGTTGATTTTGAGGAAGAAGATGAAACATTTGAAATTTTAAAATTTTTCAATGAAGATATTAGTTGTATGCTCTTAAGATATTATATAAACCCCTTGCAAGTATTACACATATTCTTTCAAGTATTACATAAATACCTTACATGTATTACATATATTTCTTTCAAATATTATACTTACCTTACATGTATTACACATGTAATTTTATAAACCTGGAGAGTATATATCTAATATTTATAGATCATATCAGTAATATCTTAAAAGTATCACTCGTCATGAACAATCATATATCAATATTTTAGGATAATTCTGATTTGTAAGATCATGAACAGTCATAATTTTTGTAATACCTATAAAACATATATGTAATACCTATAGAATAAATCAGTAATACCTCAATTTTTTTTTCATAATATTTTAAAGGTTTTACTTACATATAATTCAACCATATAATTTTATAGTACCTGAAAAGTATATATCTAGTACTTATTGATCATATTAGTAATATCTTAAAACTATCATTGAGATCATGAACAATCATATATCAATATTTTGGGGTAATTCTAACTTATAACATCATGAACAGTTCGAATTTTTGTAATACTTATAAAACATATATGTAACATCTATAAAACAAATAATACCCCAAACTATTTTTTCATAATATCTTGAAGGTTCTATTTACATATAATTCAATCTTTTTTCATAATATCTTAAAGGTTTTACTTACATATAATTCAATTTTTTTTTCATAACATCTTGAAGGTTTTACTTACATATAATTCAATCATGTAATTTTATAATACCTAAAGAGTATATATGTAATGCTTATAGATCATATCAATAATACTTGAAAAATATCATTGATATATTAATGTTTTTGGATAATTCTGATTTATAATATCATGAACAATCAGAATTTTTATAACATCTGTAGAACATATATGTAATACCTAAAGAATAAACTAGTAATACCCCAAACTTTTTTTTCATAATATCTTGTGTAACACCCGTAAAATAATAATAGAAATAATAATAAATTAATAATTTAAAGGTTGTTAGATTTATAAAAAGAAATTGTATCAATCCTATATAATGTAGGATTTTAGTTAAATGATGAATCTAATTGGAATTATAAGCTAAATCTTACTAGACTTCTTTTAGTATGAGCCCAAGAAGAATTCTTTAGTATGAACCCAAAAGATTATGAGGCCCATTACCTTATTATTAGGTTTAGAACCCATAAACCTAATCATATAAATAAGAGAAAAACTAGTACGTTAGGGTTAGGATTCTCAACTCTCTTAGAGAAGATACGTGTTTTTCTTTTTTTTCACGTCAAACCTAAAGTAATTTATTTAATCCTTATTTATGTGATAAATTTAAATGATATCTTGAGTTAAAATACAAGTAATTTAAGGAAACACGTTATCTTCTTTAATTCCAAACTCTAAAATGGTTAGTCAATTATTTAAATTCGTAGTTAGACACCTCAAAATTTTATGAAAATATAATATTATGATCTTTGATATATATTTAATACTCAGTAAAAATTTCAGATCAATCGGAGTTGTAACCGATTTAAAATAAATTTTTTATTCCTTCAGTCCAAGAATCGATATGTTCACGTTTCTAATTTAGAAATTTTAAAATAAATACTTAAAGACCTTATAATTTTATAATATTTTAATATGTTATAGTGTACTGTAATTTTGGTCTTCTATAAAAATTTCATGTCAATCGGAGTTATACTTTAATTTATATGAATTTTATATTACTGACTTTCAGAATTCATCAGCTTTAGTATCGCAGTTTGAAAAATTTAAAACTATTATTTATATACTTTCTAATTTTATAATATTTGACCAAATTATGTATTATTAGAGTTTTGATCTACAGTAAAAATTTCAAATTAATCCGATAGGTATTTCATTTAAAAATTAATTTTCTTTTTCTGTTTTGGAAAGATTCACGATATACACTTTTCTGATTTACGAGATTGATACTCATAGTTAAACAACTTCAAATGCTTTGAATTTTGGATATGTTATAGATTCACATGTCTTTTATCTTTTGGAAAATTTTCAAAATAAAAGAGTTTATATTTCTTAGTATATTAATTTTCTTTTACAGCTCTGCAGAATTTACTGTTTCTGAAATTTAAGTTTCAAAAATTATAAATCTATGGTTATACTATTTGGATCTTTATGAAATTTATAAATATTATTTATTTAACAACCTAAATTCTATGTTTAAAATTTAGGATCATTTTATCTTATAAATTTTAAGAAATAAATATTTCAATGCTTAACTAGAGTTTTCCTAAAACCTTTCAACTTAGGATTTATGTCTTATTTCTTCAAAATTTTTAAGAAGTTCTTATTTACCCTCCAAGATGTCCTAAGACAATTTTAGAGATTTAATTTAATTAAAATAATTATTGAGGTTTTCTTTAGACGTTTAGGTATTAAGTTAGTGTATGTTTTCGTTATGGATGAATAGGTGTCGAAGAAGGTGTAGCTCGCGAGGAATATGATTGCATTCACTTTCTTTCCGCTCAAGGTTTTTAACTTTTAAGGTGGAGATTTTTTTCATATGTTTGTTTTTATTAAATGCTTTGTGTGGAAGTGATTGATGAATTGATGCAATGTGTCATGAGAAAATTTTTATGAAAATACTTGCTATGATCTATGATCTGTGCATGAGATGAAATGCTTGCTATGATCTATTGATCTGTGCATGAGGCTTGCTGTGATCTATGATCTATGCATGAGAATTAGCCAGGGACCTCAGAGGTCCAAGGATCAAAAGTTAGATCCTCGGGTATGCCCACTGTGTTCAGAATTGATTGGTCAATCCCAAGATAAGAAAATGTTTATTTGCTTGACTGTTGTGTTATTTGTCTTGCTTTTGCCTGATGCCTTTAATCTTGACAAGCATGTCCCACTGAGCTAGTGTTTGCTCACCCCTTTATGAAAAATCTAAAATTTTAGAGTGGTGACATGGACGTGGAATGGAGTGGATGAGCGGTGGCTAGAGTTACTTTACTTGTTTTATTTTAAGCTATTTATTTCAAGAAAGACTAAACGTTTCTATTTTCAATCTGCTTTAGCATAACTTATTTCATTTTTGTTGAGATCTTTTGATGAAATCGTTGTTGGATTTGGGCTATTTTTAAAATACTCTTACGGTCTTGATTTTATTACTCAAACTTCTATTTTAAAATATTTGCATATTTAATTTTTCCGCTGCAAGAATATTAATTTTATAAATGAAAAACAAAAAAAAAAGGTCAAGAAAAATTGGGATGTTACATCTTGAAAGTTTTACTTACATATAATTCAATCATGTAATACCTAGAGAGTATATATCTAGTACTTATAAATTTTATCAGTAATACTTGAAAAGTATCACTGATCATATATTAATATTTTGGGTTAATTCTGATTTATAACATCATGAACAATTAGAATTTTAATAGCATATACAGAACATATATGTAATACTTATAGAATAAACTAGAATTTTAAATACACGATTTTCATCATCTTTTTTCACAAAATTTATTCAAAATCATATTACTCAATTAATAATCAATTATAGTGTTTGTGCATCAATTTTATCGTATATTGTTATAAATCGAATTAAGATAGAAAGAATTTTAAATTATAAAAAAATAAAAATCCTAGATTATTATATACATTAGGAAAAAAAGAATTTATTGAAATATTAGAAAAATAAAAACTCTATATTTACAATAATCATATAAAGAAATTAAGAAGAAAAAGGGGTGAAAAGGAGGAGCAGATCACAGGAAGAAGTAAGAGAAAAAAAGATGAAAGAAAGAAGGCCAACACAGGAGGGAAAAAAAAAAGAATTAAAAAAAAAAAAGAGAGTGAAGCATGGGTGGGGGAACGGGTCGGGGCAGACAAGTATCTTTCTTTTACAAATACTAATATGACAAAATCCCTCACGATTATTCTTTTATACTGTACTATTTTACAAATACTAATATGAGAATTTTCCTTTGTATCAATTGAGCAATTAACTATTAAGAACATGTTTGGTTCGTGTGTTGGGTTAGTTAGATTAGTTGGGTTGTGGTGAGTTTGCACTATTTGAGTTAAATTGAGTTACTTTTTTAATATGTTTGGTTTGAATGTTTAATGATATGTTTGATTTAATTTTGTATTTGGTTTGAATGTTGTGGTATTTTTGAAATTAGATTTATATATTAAAATTTTGTTTGTTTCAAATGTTTGTTGTGGGTTTAAAAAAATAAGATCAAAATGTCATTAGGAAACTCCAATTTATATGAGGGTATTTTATAATTATGTGGAACAAAAATGATATAATAGTAAAAATACAAAAAGAACACTTATGGTGGGTTTAATAAACCCATACAAATCCACCATAATCCCAATAATTATTTTTTTAACCTGAACCCAATTTAAATCCGAATTTTTCAACCTATAAAACAAATATAAATTTAATTGAGATTAAATTCTCTAATCCACCCAAACTTTTGTAACACATGCCTCGAAGATTTTAAGAATATTTGTCCAAAACCCCCCTCAACTGTGCCCTCTCAACATTTCCTATATTCTTATTTAGGTTAGATATTTTCACAAAATCAACAAAGTTCTGAAATATTTTTTTTTTTTTGGAGGCAATTAACCACTTTTTTGTAACTTAAAAAAAAATAAAAATTACATCTTATAATTGGATTGGATTTCAATTATGTTACATATCATATTTCAACAAATTCATAATAAATTAATCGATTGCAAATTCAAACCAAAACTCAAATATTAATAGATCATTTGGGGTATATTAAAGTGGACTATAATAATTAAAATTGATTTCTCTAATGAGTTTATAATAATTTAAGGGGAAAATGCACAACTTCTACGTGATTTGGAAATATTGTGTCGATCCCTTCTTTATTAAAAGAATGACAAAGTTTACACATCTGATATAATTAATACTGTGCAAAATTCCCAATTCTGTCTCACTTGAGAGAGTGTGATTTACTTGTCCATTGTGTGAATTATTGTGCATTTTACTTACTTTTTCATTTGTGTATTGATTATTATGCCCTTCCATTGTATATATAAGCAAATGCATTCATTTCTTTCAAATTATAACATACAATCCTCTCATTACTCCAATTTTCAGCTTGTAACTGTTTTTTTTCTTCTGTTTATGTAATTTTATTTATTTTAATTGCTTATTTTAATAGTTAATTTTTTATTTATATGTTAGGTTGTACAGTATGTAATATTTTAATTCGCATAGAGTGAGTGAAGCACACTCTCTCAAGTGAGATGAAATTGACGATTTCGCGCAGTATTAATCATACCAGAGGTGTAAATATTGTCACTCTTTTAATAAAGAGGGGAACGACGCAACATTTCCAAATCACATATGAGTTTGACGTATTTTACCCAATAATTTAACATACAAGATATATCATCTTAACAACTTTTACAATTGAAATGAATATTCAATATTAGATTATTCTATGGCCAACAATATTTCATTTTCATTCTATTCTACTTTGCAACATTTTGTGACACATAGTAATATTATGAGAATACAAAATGATAATATTTAAAAAGAGAATTTTATGAATATATTTACTCCATTTGTTTCATGAAACAAAATTACTTACAAAACATAGAGTAGCATACATTTATTTGCATGAAAGAAACATGTTGATTTCTTCACTACATTATTATTAAATGGAAAAGAATGGAGGATTTCAAATCCATTATTAACTTCGCTTCTAGTTTCTACATCCACATTCAGCAGCCATTGATGGAGCTCAATCATTTGGACATCCCATATAGCTTCACCAAAGTATATATGATAATTGATGAGGAGATGCACAGGCAAAACCAGTGACATGCACAAGGTGTTCGACTTATTTTCGAGTAGTCAATCTTCTGAATTGCCTTCTGAATTTCACCTGCAGCCATTGCCGCTTTATTTGTTTTTACTGCTGGTGGTGCCGCTGAATCTTGTCGCTGTGGCTCTGGTAGGTGCTCCGGTATTGTTGCCGGTGGCGGCGCTGGTCGTTGAATTTCAGGAGCCTTGGTTGGAGCTGCTGCTTTGATTTCTTCAACTGGAATGGCTAGATCCTTGGCCTGAACCATCGTTCTTCAATTTGTTAAAATCTGTCGGGTTTTGGTGTTGATTGACAGAAGGAATTTATATATTTCAGTGAACTCACCAGTTTTCTGAACTGTAGATTGTAAAATATGTCGATGTATCTTTGCTTGGCCTGTTTCTGCTCCTTGTTTAGGTGTCTCCAGAATCCGTACGCTGCTCCCATGTTCAAGGTTTTGTTGGCATAGATCTTCCATGTATAGCTGCAATGGAAGAAGAGGGTGTTGTTAGAATGATCAGAAGGTGTTCGTGAAAATTCCTGAATGAAAGGTTGCATTTGCGGTACCATTCATGTATGCGTTTGAGGCCACCTTGAGACATTCTATTCCAATATCTGCCGTCCTCTTTGCATTTCTCAAAGAAATCTGCTATCTTGTTGCTTGATTGGTCGCCATTGTTAGGATCGATGTGGAAGCCAGAGATCCCATCAACTATAATCTCTGCTGGTCCTCCTTGATTGGTAGCAAATGTGGGCAATCCGCAGTTCATTGCTTCGATGACTGTGAGGCCGAATGCTTCGTATAATGCAGGTTGCACAAAAGCTCCCTTAGTATCTGCAATGCAACGATATAGCTCACTGTTGCGGTATCTATCAGTTTGAGCTTCTATCCATCTTATCTGACCCTTGAGTTGGTATTTCTCAATCAAGGAATGCATCTTCTTGATTTCAGCCATTTCTTCCCTGTCTTTTGATTTGGATGGATCGAAGAATCCGCCTACAATCACAAGGTTGACTAGGTTTCTAAGCCTTTTGTTCTTTCCATACCACTCAGTTAATCCTGCGATGTTCTTTACAGTATCTAGTCTTGCCATTGAGAAGATGATTGGTTTTTTCCTATCTGCAAGATATCCACTGTTCAAGAAATACAAGTTTGCCATCAACTAGAGTTTGTATAAGAAAACTTTTATTACTCGGATCAAGTAGATAGCCATACATGTGCTCCTCATTATCCTCCTTACTAAAGAGCAATTCTTCAATGCCAGGTTGAAATTTGGTGAATCGTTTCTGTTTTTCCATGAACGGGAAGTAGACAGACTGATCAACTCCAGGGGAAGCAATGTTGAACTTTGGATCAAATACATTGATGCCTGAAACCACCCTATAAAGACCTGGCATCGTGAACGAGGCATGGCTTTCATATTGTCCAGGCCGGTTCTTGCTGCAAGGTTGAAAATCAGTAAATCAGAGACCTTTGTTTTCTATTGGCCTAACAGTGTAAGAATCAAAACCCTTTAGCATATAAACTGACCTTCCGGCAATTTCTTGGTATGTGCTGGCAATTATGAAATCTGCAGCATTCATAGCTATGAGATCAGCACTGAATTGGCAAGAGAAGTGATACTTGGAGTCTAAGTCTCTCCACTTAACATCTGAATCTTCATATTTAGTCTTCTCCAGAGCATGAGCAATAGTTCCCTAGGATCAAAACATGTACATAGTTAGATTTCATTAGCAAGAGAAAATTCTATGAAGCTACATATTGCAATATAAGTTATTTAAATCTTCACCTGAGTCACTCCAAGTTTGTTAGCCACTAAAGAAGCCACTAAGTTCCCATCTGTGTAGTTCCCGATTATAAGGTCGGGCTTGCCTTCCATTAGCTCAAGAATCTTTACAGATGCATCCTAGTGACATTACAGGGGTATAAAAGATGATTAGTTTATTGTAAAAACCTTGTCTACATGTAATCATTGTATGATTCTTGCCTGAGAAAACTTCTCCAAGTAAGGGTAGATATCGAATCTTGAAACCCAGGGTCCAAGAACTCCTTTCTCAGTATTAAATGGAACTCTGAGAATGTGGGAATGCATTGTGTTAACAATAGGCTCCATTTCTTGATTGCATTTATTCCCCTTTGCATCTGGAATTAGACGAGTAACCTGCATAGAAATCCAGAAAACACTTTATGCCATCTATAACTCTCCTAAGCTTATTAGAGACGTCATTCTAGAAAATTTATTATCAGTCTCACCACAAGAATCTTAGGCTTCACATTCAATCCTTGCTGCTTTATTCTCAACAGCAGTTCTTCTTCCATAGCTCTCACTTGATCAAGAATGTAAACCACCTGCTCCCATATTTTTGAGATCAGAGAGTTGACCTTGAAGTATTACTTCAAGTAATTAAAAGAAAAAAAGGATGTATTCACCTGGCCGCCAGTATCAGGTAAGCCAAGGACATCTGCTTGCCCAAAATAGCCATGAACGGAGAAGATAACGATGTTGTATATAGCCGGAAGCCTTCTGAAAAACGCTTCCATATTTGCAGGATCGGGTGCTTGAATTATCTCAGAAAGAGTCCTCATAGTTTGTCTAACTCTTGCTGCATTATTTCCCCACCCTTTCTCAAAGCCCCATTCTTTAAGCCTGGAGAATGTGTTAGTTAACAAAATCTGGTACCAAGGTATTCTTAGAAAAAGGGACCAAGGTCATTACTTCTGCTCAAAATTCTGATAAGGAGTGTCTTTTGGGAGGGCAGATACAAAAACTTCTGCGATTACCAATGACTCTTGAAGCTTTGCAATGGTACTAAGGTTCTCATTGATCATAAGTTTCTGCAGAAAAGGGATTTCCCGAAAGTTAAGGATCTCCAAAGTACTGTCTTTAATCAGTTAATCTTCCTTACCTCTCCGTTGCGCTCAAGAGTTAGCAGGTAGTCAATCAACAGTTTTGCACTCTCAGTTTTCCCACTGAGTGTTGAAGTCATGAATTTGGAAATGTAACCAAGTCCATTTCCAATTGATGACGATAGAGCTAGTTTTGGAGTACCAACATCAAATGCTCCAAAATCTATCTCCAGAGAATTTTCATCCCTTGCCCTGTGATAAACATTGTTTGTCAAGATCTGAGAATAACTCTCTGTATGCTACTTATGTTGTTCAATAACTAACCAGTTCTCATCGAAGATCATCTCTTTGAACTTTAAGTACTCTGTGGATGTAATTATATCCACAGAAAGAGATTCAGCTTCCACCTTAACATAGTCCCAAATACCAGGATTGTGCCTTATTGCAAAAGCAACATTAGGTGGAACAACAGCTGCTTCCTGCAAGTTGCAATGTAAACACAAATCTTTAGACCCCATATTTTTCTAAGGATTTATTCTATTGTACCGGGGCTAGTTTTTGTGATGAAAAAGTACTAGAAACCAGACAAAATCACCCCTCACCTGTGTTGAACTCAAGATATCACCAAGTGTACCCTCCAAAACCTTGGATCTTTCAACCTTGTCCTCAATGGTTTCATCTATCTCATTCTGCAAATTCTGGAGCTTCATCAGCCTTCTTCCATTCCCAGTAAACCTTTACAATTTCAACAAAAATCATTAGAAGCAGTGGGACACATTGTTACAGCAAAACAAGAACTAGTATCTACATTGATCAAATATAATGCTACCTAGCAAAGCATCTCTTCATATGGTATCGGCTCTGCCTCAATGCATCGGGCATCGTCTCGACTGCTGCAGCTGAAGCCATCACACTGATCAAAGGGTGATGAAAACCTGTGATTGCAAGATGAGATTTTGTGGGGCTGTTTGATTGTGGACAAGAATATGGGATTGATTATATATAGGAGTAAGAGAATTGAAGGTGTAGTGAGAATAATTTGTAAGGCTGCTGCATTGCTAATGAATGCAAGAGAAAAGAATATTCTTTGGGGCTGATTGTGGAGAAAGACAAACGTGTTATCAAGAAAAGAATTCACTTTTTTATTAATTAACAATTGAAATCACAGATTTTGCCTTTTCTTCTACCAATTTAAAAAAGTGGAGGGAAAGTATTTTCTATAGAGTGATGGAAACATATTATTTTCTTTTTAACTTTTCACATGCTCAAAAACATGGAAGATTTACTATACTTCGTAAGCTTATGAAAATAACTCGAATAAAGATTGCTATATTTGTAATACATTATTAGTATATTTTACAAAGAGTAGTGTTTCTGTACATCAGGTGCATGGGTCATAATCCATGCAACCGGGTCGGGTCGGGTCCGGTTTAACCCGGATCCGCGCCCTTTTTTTTTTTTTTTTTTAAATTTATGTCATAACCTTTATGTTGTAATAATATAACCTTTATGTTGTAATAGTGTAACCTTTATGTACAGATTTCATAACCTTTCCACTGAATGACTTATACTTTTTTCACTATAAAAATTCATGCAATATAACCCAAAACCTTTATGTTGTAATAATATAACATTTATGTTGTAATGGTATAACCTTTATGTACAGATTTCATAACCTTTTCAATAAATAACTTGTAGTTTTTTCACTATAAAAATTCAATATAGCTGAAACCTTTATGTTGTAATGATATAACCTTTATACTGTAATACTATAACCTTTATGTACAAATTTCATAACCTTTTCAGTGAATAACTTATACTTTTTTCACTACTCAGCACTGCAAAAGGTTATGTGCATATAACTAAAAGGTTAAGTTCGCTAAACTAAAAGGTTAAGTTCACTAAGCTAAAAGGTTATGTCAATATACAGCAGAACTAGAATTTGAATTAGGGTTTGGGCTAGGGTTTGGGTGCGTGGGGGCGCGTGAGGCGCGCGTGGGGGCGCGTGAAATGCACTTTTTGGCGGGTTGACCCGGTTGTACGGATTTAGGATCCGTGCACCTGGTGTATAGAAACAATTGTGTTTTACAAAACCATATGTGAATTGTTGATTTGTTTCATTAAATTATATTCGTAAAATGATCTAACAAGACTTATATTGATAAATATTTTACAAACACCAAAACTTATATGCATTAAGGGCATAGATCCTAGGTCCGTGTCCCCAACCCGATCCTGCTTGTGGACTGCTTTCACGCGCGTCAACACATTCCACGCACTGCCACTCCATAGCTGGTGTGCATCGTGCACTACTTGAATTTTATATTTTAAGGTATCATTCATTATTTTTAAAGTATCATATATTTATTTTTAAGGTATCACACTGTTATTCTTTAAGTATTAGTGTAAAAACAACGTTATTTTCTTCTTCTTCTTCATCTTTTTTTTTTCTTCTCTCTCATTCTTTTTCTTAATCTCTTTTCTTATCAATTTGTTATTCTTTTTATTTGTTTTGTACATTCTTCTTTTTCTCTATCTTCTTGTTCTTATTCTTTTTCAAATCTTCATGAAGTCATTTATGAGTTTTTTTTTCTTATTCCTCTTCTCTTTTATTCATTTTCATAGATTTAGATTATTGATTTCAAATCACAATAATTTTAAAACATTGAAAATCAATTATTTCAAATAATATGAAATCATGATTGGTTGATTTTGAGGAAGAAGATGAAACATTTGAAATTTTAAAATTTTTCAATGAAGATATTAGTTGTATGCTCTTAAGATATTATATAAACCCCTTGCAAGTATTACACATATTCTTTCAAGTATTACATAAATACCTTACATGTATTACATATATTTCTTTCAAATATTATACTTACCTTACATGTATTACACATGTAATTTTATAAACCTGGAGAGTATATATCTAATATTTATAGATCATATCAGTAATATCTTAAAAGTATCACTCGTCATGAACAATCATATATCAATATTTTAGGATAATTCTGATTTGTAAGATCATGAACAGTCATAATTTTTGTAATACCTATAAAACATATATGTAATACCTATAGAATAAATCAGTAATACCTCAATTTTTTTTTCATAATATTTTAAAGGTTTTACTTACATATAATTCAACCATATAATTTTATAGTACCTGAAAAGTATATATCTAGTACTTATTGATCATATTAGTAATATCTTAAAACTATCATTGAGATCATGAACAATCATATATCAATATTTTGGGGTAATTCTAACTTATAACATCATGAACAGTTCGAATTTTTGTAATACTTATAAAACATATATGTAACATCTATAAAACAAATAATACCCCAAACTATTTTTTCATAATATCTTGAAGGTTCTATTTACATATAATTCAATCTTTTTTCATAATATCTTAAAGGTTTTACTTACATATAATTCAATTTTTTTTTCATAACATCTTGAAGGTTTTACTTACATATAATTCAATCATGTAATTTTATAATACCTAAAGAGTATATATGTAATGCTTATAGATCATATCAATAATACTTGAAAAATATCATTGATATATTAATGTTTTTGGATAATTCTGATTTATAATATCATGAACAATCAGAATTTTTATAACATCTGTAGAACATATATGTAATACCTAAAGAATAAACTAGTAATACCCCAAACTTTTTTTTCATAATATCTTGTGTAACACCCGTAAAATAATAATAGAAATAATAATAAATTAATAATTTAAAGGTTGTTAGATTTATAAAAAGAAATTGTATCAATCCTATATAATGTAGGATTTTAGTTAAATGATGAATCTAATTGGAATTATAAGCTAAATCTTACTAGACTTCTTTTAGTATGAGCCCAAGAAGAATTCTTTAGTATGAACCCAAAAGATTATGAGGCCCATTACCTTATTATTAGGTTTAGAACCCATAAACCTAATCATATAAATAAGAGAAAAACTAGTACGTTAGGGTTAGGATTCTCAACTCTCTTAGAGAAGATACGTGTTTTTCTTTTTTTTCACGTCAAACCTAAAGTAATTTATTTAATCCTTATTTATGTGATAAATTTAAATGATATCTTGAGTTAAAATACAAGTAATTTAAGGAAACACGTTATCTTCTTTAATTCCAAACTCTAAAATGGTTAGTCAATTATTTAAATTCGTAGTTAGACACCTCAAAATTTTATGAAAATATAATATTATGATCTTTGATATATATTTAATACTCAGTAAAAATTTCAGATCAATCGGAGTTGTAACCGATTTAAAATAAATTTTTTATTCCTTCAGTCCAAGAATCGATATGTTCACGTTTCTAATTTAGAAATTTTAAAATAAATACTTAAAGACCTTATAATTTTATAATATTTTAATATGTTATAGTGTACTGTAATTTTGGTCTTCTATAAAAATTTCATGTCAATCGGAGTTATACTTTAATTTATATGAATTTTATATTACTGACTTTCAGAATTCATCAGCTTTAGTATCGCAGTTTGAAAAATTTAAAACTATTATTTATATACTTTCTAATTTTATAATATTTGACCAAATTATGTATTATTAGAGTTTTGATCTACAGTAAAAATTTCAAATTAATCCGATAGGTATTTCATTTAAAAATTAATTTTCTTTTTCTGTTTTGGAAAGATTCACGATATACACTTTTCTGATTTACGAGATTGATACTCATAGTTAAACAACTTCAAATGCTTTGAATTTTGGATATGTTATAGATTCACATGTCTTTTATCTTTTGGAAAATTTTCAAAATAAAAGAGTTTATATTTCTTAGTATATTAATTTTCTTTTACAGCTCTGCAGAATTTACTGTTTCTGAAATTTAAGTTTCAAAAATTATAAATCTATGATTATACTATTTGGATCTTTATGAAATTTATAAATATTATTTATTTAACAACCTAAATTCTATGTTTAAAATTTAGGATCATTTTATCTTATAAATTTTAAGAAATAAATATTTCAATGCTTAACTAGAGTTTTCCTAAAACCTTTCAACTTAGGATTTATGTCTTATTTCTTCAAAATTTTTAAGAAGTTCTTATTTACCCTCCAAGATGTCCTAAGACAATTTTAGAGATTTAATTTAATTAAAATAATTATTGAGGTTTTCTTTAGACGTTTAGGTATTAAGTTAGTGTATGTTTTCGTTATGGATGAATAGGTGTCGAAGAAGGTGTAGCTCGCGAGGAATATGATTGCATTCACTTTCTTTCCGCTCAAGGTTTTTAACTTTTAAGGTGGAGATTTTTTTCATATGTTTGTTTTTATTAAATGCTTTGTGTGGAAGTGATTGATGAATTGATGCAATGTGTCATGAGAAAATTTTTATGAAAATACTTGCTATGATCTATGATCTGTGCATGAGATGAAATGCTTGCTATGATCTATTGATCTGTGCATGAGGCTTGCTGTGATCTATGATCTATGCATGAGAATTAGCCAGGGACCTCAGAGGTCCAAGGATCAAAAGTTAGATCCTCGGGTATGCCCACTGTGTTCAGAATTGATTGGTCAATCCCAAGATAAGAAAATGTTTATTTGCTTGACTGTTGTGTTATTTGTCTTGCTTTTGCCTGATGCCTTTAATCTTGACAAGCATGTCCCACTGAGCTAGTGTTTGCTCACCCCTTTATGAAAAATCTAAAATTTTAGAGTGGTGACATGGACGTGGAATGGAGTGGATGAGCGGTGGCTAGAGTTACTTTACTTGTTTTATTTTAAGCTATTTATTTCAAGAAAGACTAAACGTTTCTATTTTCAATCTGCTTTAGCATAACTTATTTCATTTTTGTTGAGATCTTTTGATGAAATCGTTGTTGGATTTGGGCTATTTTTAAAATACTCTTACGGTCTTGATTTTATTACTCAAACTTCTATTTTAAAATATTTGCATATTTAATTTTTCCGCTGCAAGAATATTAATTTTATAAATGAAAAACAAAAAAAAAAGGTCAAGAAAAATTGGGATGTTACATCTTGAAAGTTTTACTTACATATAATTCAATCATGTAATACCTAGAGAGTATATATCTAGTACTTATAAATTTTATCAGTAATACTTGAAAAGTATCACTGATCATATATTAATATTTTGGGTTAATTCTGATTTATAACATCATGAACAATTAGAATTTTAATAGCATATACAGAACATATATGTAATACTTATAGAATAAACTAGAATTTTAAATACACGATTTTCATCATCTTTTTTCACAAAATTTATTCAAAATCATATTACTCAATTAATAATCAATTATAGTGTTTGTGCATCAATTTTATCGTATATTGTTATAAATCGAATTAAGATAGAAAGAATTTTAAATTATAAAAAAATAAAAATCCTAGATTATTATATACATTAGGAAAAAAAGAATTTATTGAAATATTAGAAAAATAAAAACTCTATATTTACAATAATCATATAAAGAAATTAAGAAGAAAAAGGGGTGAAAAGGAGGAGCAGATCACAGGAAGAAGTAAGAGAAAAAAAGATGAAAGAAAGAAGGCCAACACAGGAGGGAAAAAAAAAAGAATTAAAAAAAAAAAAGAGAGTGAAGCATGGGTGGGGGAACGGGTCGGGGCAGACAAGTATCTTTCTTTTACAAATACTAATATGACAAAATCCCTCACGATTATTCTTTTATACTGTACTATTTTACAAATACTAATATGAGAATTTTCCTTTGTATCAATTGAGCAATTAACTATTAAGAACATGTTTGGTTCGTGTGTTGGGTTAGTTAGATTAGTTGGGTTGTGGTGAGTTTGCACTATTTGAGTTAAATTGAGTTACTTTTTTAATATGTTTGGTTTGAATGTTTAATGATATGTTTGATTTAATTTTGTATTTGGTTTGAATGTTGTGGTATTTTTGAAATTAGATTTATATATTAAAATTTTGTTTGTTTCAAATGTTTGTTGTGGGTTTAAAAAAATAAGATCAAAATGTCATTAGGAAACTCCAATTTATATGAGGGTATTTTATAATTATGTGGAACAAAAATGATATAATAGTAAAAATACAAAAAGAACACTTATGGTGGGTTTAATAAACCCATACAAATCCACCATAATCCCAATAATTATTTTTTTAACCTGAACCCAATTTAAATCCGAATTTTTCAACCTATAAAACAAATATAAATTTAATTGAGATTAAATTCTCTAATCCACCCAAACTTTTGTAACACATGCCTCGAAGATTTTAAGAATATTTGTCCAAAACCCCCCTCAACTGTGCCCTCTCAACATTTCCTATATTCTTATTTAGGTTAGATATTTTCACAAAATCAACAAAGTTCTGAAATATTTTTTTTTTTTTGGAGGCAATTAACCACTTTTTTGTAACTTAAAAAAAAATAAAAATTACATCTTATAATTGGATTGGATTTCAATTATGTTACATATCATATTTCAACAAATTCATAATAAATTAATCGATTGCAAATTCAAACCAAAACTCAAATATTAATAGATCATTTGGGGTATATTAAAGTGGACTATAATAATTAAAATTGATTTCTCTAATGAGTTTATAATAATTTAAGGGGAAAATGCACAACTTCTACGTGATTTGGAAATATTGTGTCGATCCCTTCTTTATTAAAAGAATGACAAAGTTTACACATCTGATATAATTAATACTGTGCAAAATTCCCAATTCTGTCTCACTTGAGAGAGTGTGATTTACTTGTCCATTGTGTGAATTATTGTGCATTTTACTTACTTTTTCATTTGTGTATTGATTATTATGCCCTTCCATTGTATATATAAGCAAATGCATTCATTTCTTTCAAATTATAACATACAATCCTCTCATTACTCCAATTTTCAGCTTGTAACTGTTTTTTTTCTTCTGTTTATGTAATTTTATTTATTTTAATTGCTTATTTTAATAGTTAATTTTTTATTTATATGTTAGGTTGTACAGTATGTAATATTTTAATTCGCATAGAGTGAGTGAAGCACACTCTCTCAAGTGAGATGAAATTGACGATTTCGCGCAGTATTAATCATACCAGAGGTGTAAATATTGTCACTCTTTTAATAAAGAGGGGAACGACGCAACATTTCCAAATCACATATGAGTTTGACGTATTTTACCCAATAATTTAACATACAAGATATATCATCTTAACAACTTTTACAATTGAAATGAATATTCAATATTAGATTATTCTATGGCCAACAATATTTCATTTTCATTCTATTCTACTTTGCAACATTTTGTGACACATAGTAATATTATGAGAATACAAAATGATAATATTTAAAAAGAGAATTTTATGAATATATTTACTCCATTTGTTTCATGAAACAAAATTACTTACAAAACATAGAGTAGCATACATTTATTTGCATGAAAGAAACATGTTGATTTCTTCACTACATTATTATTAAATGGAAAAGAATGGAGGATTTCAAATCCATTATTAACTTCGCTTCTAGTTTCTACATCCACATTCAGCAGCCATTGATGGAGCTCAATCATTTGGACATCCCATATAGCTTCACCAAAGTATATATGATAATTGATGAGGAGATGCACAGGCAAAACCAGTGACATGCACAAGGTGTTCGACTTATTTTCGAGTAGTCAATCTTCTGAATTGCCTTCTGAATTTCACCTGCAGCCATTGCCGCTTTATTTGTTTTTACTGCTGGTGGTGCCGCTGAATCTTGTCGCTGTGGCTCTGGTAGGTGCTCCGGTATTGTTGCCGGTGGCGGCGCTGGTCGTTGAATTTCAGGAGCCTTGGTTGGAGCTGCTGCTTTGATTTCTTCAACTGGAATGGCTAGATCCTTGGCCTGAACCATCGTTCTTCAATTTGTTAAAATCTGTCGGGTTTTGGTGTTGATTGACAGAAGGAATTTATATATTTCAGTGAACTCACCAGTTTTCTGAACTGTAGATTGTAAAATATGTCGATGTATCTTTGCTTGGCCTGTTTCTGCTCCTTGTTTAGGTGTCTCCAGAATCCGTACGCTGCTCCCATGTTCAAGGTTTTGTTGGCATAGATCTTCCATGTATAGCTGCAATGGAAGAAGAGGGTGTTGTTAGAATGATCAGAAGGTGTTCGTGAAAATTCCTGAATGAAAGGTTGCATTTGCGGTACCATTCATGTATGCGTTTGAGGCCACCTTGAGACATTCTATTCCAATATCTGCCGTCCTCTTTGCATTTCTCAAAGAAATCTGCTATCTTGTTGCTTGATTGGTCGCCATTGTTAGGATCGATGTGGAAGCCAGAGATCCCATCAACTATAATCTCTGCTGGTCCTCCTTGATTGGTAGCAAATGTGGGCAATCCGCAGTTCATTGCTTCGATGACTGTGAGGCCGAATGCTTCGTATAATGCAGGTTGCACAAAAGCTCCCTTAGTATCTGCAATGCAACGATATAGCTCACTGTTGCGGTATCTATCAGTTTGAGCTTCTATCCATCTTATCTGACCCTTGAGTTGGTATTTCTCAATCAAGGAATGCATCTTCTTGATTTCAGCCATTTCTTCCCTGTCTTTTGATTTGGATGGATCGAAGAATCCGCCTACAATCACAAGGTTGACTAGGTTTCTAAGCCTTTTGTTCTTTCCATACCACTCAGTTAATCCTGCGATGTTCTTTACAGTATCTAGTCTTGCCATTGAGAAGATGATTGGTTTTTTCCTATCTGCAAGATATCCACTGTTCAAGAAATACAAGTTTGCCATCAACTAGAGTTTGTATAAGAAAACTTTTATTACTCGGATCAAGTAGATAGCCATACATGTGCTCCTCATTATCCTCCTTACTAAAGAGCAATTCTTCAATGCCAGGTTGAAATTTGGTGAATCGTTTCTGTTTTTCCATGAACGGGAAGTAGACAGACTGATCAGCTCCAGGGGAAGCAATGTTGAACTTTGGATCAAATACATTGATGCCTGAAACCACCCTATAAAGACCTGGCATCGTGAACGAGGCATGGCTTTCATATTGTCCAGGCCGGTTCTTGCTGCAAGGTTGAAAATCAGTAAATCAGAGACCTTTGTTTTCTATTGGCCTAACAGTGTAAGAATCAAAACCCTTTAGCATATAAACTGACCTTCCGGCAATTTCTTGGTATGTGCTGGCAATTATGAAATCTGCAGCATTCATAGCTATGAGATCAGCACTGAATTGGCAAGAGAAGTGATACTTGGAGTCTAAGTCTCTCCACTTAACATCTGAATCTTCATATTTAGTCTTCTCCAGAGCATGAGCAATAGTTCCCTAGGATCAAAACATGTACATAGTTAGATTTCATTAGCAAGAGAAAATTCTATGAAGCTACATATTGCAATATAAGTTATTTAAATCTTCACCTGAGTCACTCCAAGTTTGTTAGCCACTAAAGAAGCCACTAAGTTCCCATCTGTGTAGTTCCCGATTATAAGGTCGGGCTTGCCTTCCATTAGCTCAAGAATCTTTACAGATGCATCCTAGTGACATTACAGGGGTATAAAAGATGATTAGTTTATTGTAAAAACCTTGTCTACATGTAATCATTGTATGATTCTTGCCTGAGAAAACTTCTCCAAGTAAGGGTAGATATCGAATCTTGAAACCCAGGGTCCAAGAACTCCTTTCTCAGTATTAAATGGAACTCTGAGAATGTGGGAATGCATTGTGTTAACAATAGGCTCCATTTCTTGATTGCATTTATTCCCCTTTGCATCTGGAATTAGACGAGTAACCTGCATAGAAATCCAGAAAACACTTTATGCCATCTATAACTCTCCTAAGCTTATTAGAGACGTCATTCTAGAAAATTTATTATCAGTCTCACCACAAGAATCTTAGGCTTCACATTCAATCCTTGCTGCTTTATTCTCAACAGCAGTTCTTCTTCCATAGCTCTCACTTGATCAAGAATGTAAACCACCTGCTCCCATATTTTTGAGATCAGAGAGTTGACCTTGAAGTATTACTTCAAGTAATTAAAAGAAAAAAAGGATGTATTCACCTGGCCGCCAGTATCAGGTAAGCCAAGGACATCTGCTTGCCCAAAATAGCCATGAACGGAGAAGATAACGATGTTGTATATAGCCGGAAGCCTTCTGAAAAACGCTTCCATATTTGCAGGATCGGGTGCTTGAATTATCTCAGAAAGAGTCCTCATAGTTTGTCTAACTCTTGCTGCATTATTTCCCCACCCTTTCTCAAAGCCCCATTCTTTAAGCCTGGAGAATGTGTTGGTTAACAAAATCTGTACCAAAGTATTCTTAGAAAAAGGGACCAAGGTCATTACTTCTGCTCAAAATTCTGATAAGGAGTGTCATTTGGGAGGGCAGATACAAAAACTTCTGCGATTACCAATGACTCTTGAAGCTTTGCAACGGTACTAAGGTTCGCATTGATCATAAGTTTCTGCAGAAAAGGGATTTCCGAAAAGTTAAGGATCTCTAAAGTACCGTCTTTAATCAGTTAATCTTCCTTACCTCTCCGTTGCGCTCAAGAGTTAGCAGGTAGTTAATCAACAGTTTTGCACTCTCAGTTTTCCCACCGAGTGTTGAAGTCATGAATTTAGAAATATAACCAAGTCCATTTCCTATTGATGACGATAGAGCTAGTTTTGGAGTACCAACATCAAATGCTCCAAAATCTATCTCCAGAGAATTTTCATCCCTTGCCCTGTGATAAACATTGTTTGTCAAGATCTGAGAATAACTCTCTGTGTGCTACTAATGTTGTTCAATAACTAACCAGTTCTCATCGAAGATCATCTCTTTAAACTTCAAGTACTCCGTGGATGTAATTATATCCACAGAAAGAGACTCAGCATCCACCTTAACATAGTCCCAAATACCAGGATTGTGCCTTATTGCAAAAGCAACAATAGGTGGAACAACAGCTGCTTCCTGCAAGTTACAATATGTTACAAATCTTTAAACCCCATATTTTCTAAGGATTTATTCTACTGTACCGGGGTCTCATTTTTGTGACGAAAAAGTACTAAAAACCAGAAAAAATCGCCCCTCACCTGAGTTGAACTCAAGATATCACCAAGTGTACCCTCCAAAATCTTGGATCTTTCAACCTTGTCATCATTGGCTTCATCTATCTCATTCTGCAAATTCTGGAGCTTCATCAGCCTTCTTCCATTCCCAGTAAACCTTTACAATTTGGACAAAAATCATTAGAAGCAGTTGGACACATTGTTACAGCAAAACAAGAACTAGTATCTACATTGATCAAATATAATGCTACCTAGCAAAGCATCTCTTCATATGGTATCGGCTCTGCCTCAATGCATCGGGCATCTCGACTGCTGCAGCTGAAGCCATCACACTAATTGAAGGGTGATGAAAACCTGTGATTGCAAGATGAGATTTTGTGGGGCTGTTTGATTTTGGACAAGAATATGGGATTGATTATATAGGAGTAAGAGAATTAAAGGTGTAGTGAGAATAATTTGTAAGGCTGCTGCACTGGTAATGAAAGCAAGAGAAAAGAACATTCTTTGGGGCTGATTGTGGAGAAGACAAACGTGTTATTAAGAAAAGAATTCACTTTTTTATTTATTAACAATTGAAATCACAGATTTTGCCTTTTCTCTTACCAATTTAAAAAGTGGAGGGAAAGTATTTTCTTTAGAGTGATGGAACATATTCTTTTCTTTCTAAGTTTTTACATGCTCAAAAACATGGAAGATTTACTATACTTCGTAAGCTTATGAAAATAACTCGAATAAAGATTGCCATTTTTGTAAATCATTATCATTATATTTTACAAAATCATATGTGAATTGTTGACTTCTTTCATTAAATTATACCCCCTAAAATGAACTAACAAGAGTTCTATTGATATATTTTACAAATACTAATATGACAAAATCCGTCACGATTATTCATTTATATTGTACTAAACTTGATATGTCATATTGAGGATGATTTGTATAAAAAAAAATCTCATTATGCGGATGATTTGCTAACATTCTTTTTACATTAAAATGTTATTTCCTTATCTGTATTAATGTGTTCCCCAATTAATTGTGAATTTTTATTCGAAAGAGATAATCGTTAATTAAAATTGATTTTTATTATACTGATGAGATTTTGAGGGATTTTTTTTAATTAATCCAAAATAATATCCAGACTTACATTAAAAAGAGTTATTCTTGAATTCAAGATTTGTTATATTAGCAACATGATTAACAAAACAATGAATTATTCTATTCTATATATCTGTTTCCTTTCTTTTTTGTGAGTAGATATGATTATATGAAGACAACTATGCTAATTAGAAGGGGCAAAAAAAAAAAAAATTCAAAAATTTAATGAAGATATCAAGTTACCTTTACAAGCTGGAGCGTCAAAGTTCAGTCAAGCCCAAATTTTCGATTGGAAGGAGTTCTAAAATTTTATAGGGCTAAGAGAACATATAAAATCTTGAAGGCCCATATTAGTTTAGTTTAGCTTCATACAAGGCCCATTTATAATCTTGTACAATAGGGTTCGAATCACTGGGAAGAGACTAAGTTTTTTTTTTTTCTTTGTTTTTTATAAAATGAGTTTGGAAAAGATGGAAGGAAGGAAATAATAAAGATTAGAAGATTTAGGTTTAAACTTAATTTATCATAATCTGTATTTTTATAAAGGTGAGAAATTGGCTAAGTGCTAGAGTTTAAAAGGGGGAAAACCTATATATAAATAAAGACAAATAGATAAATAATTTATTATCCTTTATTTTGGAAAAATAAATGAGGGATGGTGGTTAGAAACTCAACCTAGGTAGGAAGCCATTGACTAAAAAATTAGATAAACATTAGTGTACATATTTTCAGAAAAATAATGTCATCATAAAACATAATATATTTACGTAAAAATTCATATGAAATTGTTTAATATAAGATTTTACGTGAGATGGAGACTTATAAAATTATATGTAAGATCAATATTAACATACTAAATAAGTTGATCCACTTATATTAATTCATATTAACTTTATTTTACATAAGGTATTATTTGAGACCGTCTCACATAAGACATACTCATATATGTATGTATATAGGTGAATTTTGGGTGCACTAAATATATCGCTATCTATGTTAATTGGATATGTTATGTTATTGTTTTGTAATTTTTTAGGTGGATCTCATTTACAATTTGAATTGTAAATACTTAAGTATTAATCATATTTTAGGCTCTGAGCATCAATTTATTGTGCTTGAAATGTATATTCCATTACTTCTTACATTTTATGGAGAAAATTACCAAGTTATTGTTCTTCATTTAATATAACTTTTTTTTCTTTTGAAAATCCACATTTAATATATATTATACAATTTTTAAAAAAAAATTATTTAGAGTAGATTAAATACTAGACTATATATGATCATAAATTTCAATGTATATAAACATTGAGATCCGCAAGCTCGATTTTGTGCTATATAATAATACTAATACTAATAATAAATAAATAAATAAAATATCATTTTTGAATAATGTCTATATGTTCGTGATCAAATCTTTTGAATAGCAATAAACAATTAACTCCTCATCTATACCTTTTCTCAATAGAATAAAATGTAAATTAAGAAATACACGAGATTTGAACTTATATTGTTGGAGAATTTCTTTCCATATCACCATAGAATTTGAATGTCCGGATCTATTTATGATCATATCTTATCACATTATCAAGTGATGTGTTCCTATAAAATAGTTTAGAAAAACAGCTAACACGTCTTTAGATTTTATATATCAAACATCATCAAGAGCCTTAATTAGCAGCAATTAAAGGTAATAAATTGTGCCATCTATGCTTTGACATATATTTAACTCAACTGTATAACAATTTTTGTGGGCCATTCATAATTAATTAACCATCCATAATTGACTACGTGGTTGCATGCGTTTCACAATCTTCACTATTGTACGGTTAGTGTATCATCATTACTTTCCCTATGACTTTAATCTATAAAATGGTTTATTTCTTTTTGATTGGATTTTTTATATACTAATAGTGGGTTTGTACATAACAATTTGTTTTTATTTATTATTGAGAAAATTTATGTATTGTTATATCTATTATATTATTCAACCCTCCAATTATCTTTTCAATAAAATGATAAAAAGTAAAAATTTTCAAATAAATTTCATAATTTATTTTAAAACATATATTCTCAAAAACTATACTATTTAAAAGTTTGAATAATTAATCATTTTTAATCAACCCACATTTATTTTAGTATTTTTATTTTTTATATACTTATATTTTTCTCTTGAAATTTTAAATTAACCAAATTTCAAATTTATAAATCATTTCTATATTTGAAGTTTCATGTGTTAATTTAACAAATTTAGTTAAAATTTGATACCATTAAATAGCATTAGCATAGATACATTTTTTTAAAATTAATATTGTAGGATCGACAAGTGTCCTTTAATGGTTTTTAATATACTAGTATATACTCCGAGTGATGCGTGAGATTAATAAAAAACAACTGAAATTGAAATTAATTTTGTAACTGATAGTTAATCTTATTTAATATTTAAATATATATAACACAATTTGATCATATTATAATAAGGTTCATATTTGTGTATTTCTTTAAATTTTCCAAAAGAATAAATTTACAAATGAATATAAATAAACTAAAATGTATATAGGATTAAAAAATTAAATTTCTCATAATTAGTTTCAATAATAAAAATGAATAAGGAAAAACAATATAGTTCTTAAGAATAATAAATACTTATGTATAGAGTTGATACACAATTTCAGGAATAAATGCATTATATAATATTGATTTATGTATCTATAGATTTTAATATCCAATTATTATCATTATTAAATGAAATAAATGTTTAGGAAATTAATAGGAGTTTTCATTTTAATTACTTAAGAGTTAAATTAGTATAATTACAAAAAATTATAAATAGATAAATTAGTGACAAAAAATGGTTTAAAAGTAATTTAATTTAGTTGGAATTTTTTAACCATAAGTTAATATGTGTCGAGCTTGGTTTCTCTTTCAATATATATTATATATGAATTTTTTTGTTCTTTTTTTCTTTTAGTTTATTACATATGAAAGATTTTATTTCCAGATATTGATTGAAAGTTGAAACTGGCAATATTGAAGGTGAGGCAGGGAAAAGGGCCGTTCCTTTGACTCTTTCTTGTGCATTTTCATGTACTCATTGATTTCTAGGTTTTCATGCATGATATTTTACAAATTTGGCCTAATTCAATTTAGGTCAATATTTACTATATTTTGAGTTGAAATCCATTCTAGGGCCCCCATGTCTAGTTCCATTGCTAAGGGATATAATCAATGTTGCAGAAATCGCTAGCTAGGTATTAATTGAAAAATCGTATAGATCATTATTTTGATGGTAACTATTTTCACTATCCGAGTACGTAGTAACTATATGTATTGTTGGCAGCAACACATAGTAAATCTTGCTGATTTTGTGATCAGAGTAGCTAAACAATTATTCTTGGACAAGCTTTTATGAGCACATGAATGCGTAGCTGAAACGTCAATTTCCATTTTGATTAATTCACTTTTACCACAGTAAATCAATGCAGTGATTATGAATTGATTATCCTATTTTTATTTATGCAACAACTCTTACATATCTCTGACCACTTGTTTCCGTTAACTGCATTCACATGAATTCTTGATTTATGATGACTATATATATGTATTAATAACTCTGCTATGCATATATTACATTAAAAGCTTGAAAGGGTCAGAGCTAGCTTGTTCAGCAAATGAGTCTGACAACTGAAGAAATATATAGTAACTAAAGATATAGCTGCAAAATATGGACCCCTACCTTAGATTTAGGTTAAGGATGTTTTTATAATTCTTGTCAGAGCCCTAGCCTCCTTCAAAGATGAACTAATTAACTAACTCTTAATGAGTCTGCAATCACATTATATATATGCGCATAGTGATCAAGTCATTTATGTGTTATTTGGAACTCGATCTGATAAAGTTAAATTAATGAGATTCGTTAAAATAAACACATGAAGCTCAACTCTATTGGATAATCCTCGAGCTCCCAAATGCATGCATTATATTTACCCTCTGATTCACTAGTGATCAAAGTCAATGAAAAACATTTCAATCTCATTTCCCATAAAGTTTTTTTTTTTTCTTGATCAATTATATCATTTTTCATTTATTGTACAATAAGAGTTAGAATAATATGATCTAAATTTGAATGGTACGAGACAATGAAAATGAAATGATCTAATTTAAGAGATAGAGCGGTGCAATTTGAGTTTCAATTGCATGAACGAATATAAATTGTACAATCTAATTTTGTTGCTGGAGATACGATGGTGTAACCTAAATTCTAAATGCCTAGGAGATTTCCCCGTACCCTTGTCACATTCATAGGTAACACGAACAAGAAGGGTAATAATATCCAAATTCAACTAAAAAACTTAATATTAATATTTAAGTTGTGGTTAGAATATTTTTTTAACATTTTCTTTACCATGAATGAATATTTTAAATGACGAAAGTTACCCAAAATAATCAAGTAGGATCTTACATTCCATTTTGGTGTTTTATCTGATATTTCAAAATAACCATTACTATTTAAAACATGATTGAAATTAAGAATAAAAATTAATTTTAATTTTTGTCCGGTATGTATGATCATTTTCATTTTTTGACAACTAAGCATACGTTTTCTAATTTTGGTCATGTATGTTTCAAATTTTTCTAATTTTAGTCATTTATTTTTTTTCAATTTTGGTCATGTATGTTTCATTTTTTTCCAATTTCAGTCCAATTTTGATAGAAATTTCCAAAATCATCGATGTCACATGAGATTTCCCAACGACCATCCGACCTAAATTAGATTGAAATTGGAAAAAATTGAAATATACAAAAATAAAATAAATAATTCAGTTCCCAGATTAATATCATGAAAATTGATAACCATAGTGGAACCGAACGTGATAATTCAGCCTGAATAAAAGAACCTTAAAAAAAAAAAACATTTCTACATAAAATACATGACCACCACCAAAACACTAATTTTGAAAAGAAAAAATCTAAGTACAACCAGATCATGCATGATCAGAAAAATGCAGAATATAACTTGAATTTTTCTGAAAAATATATGGTAATTGAATATTGTTTACTGGTTAATCATCCCTCCATCAATTTCACCTTTTCATTATTTAGTTTGTGAATATGCATATCTTCATTAGCAAAGGTTGTGGGTGATGAACACCAGACATCATCTGTAATGAATTGCATCCATGATTCATCCTTCATCTCATCATCATCGTAGTCTTCTTCTTCTTCTTCTTTGCCTATGATATTGGTCGAAGACGATGCTGAGGGCAACTCCGACAACGTTGTCACGTGCTCGTTTCCGACAACGTCTACTTGCTTGTATTCTAGCAACGGCATGCTGTAGGATAACCCTAACTGCTCTTCTACTACTTCAGAACACATTGTATTTTTCTTCATGACTCGACACAGTGCGTACGAGTCCTGCATGTGCTTCAAACATAAACATTGGATCATGCATGCATGTAACCATGATTTTCAATTCAATTTCAAGAAATATTAATGAGTTAGTTACAGTTTTATTTTTTCAAGGTAATTTTAATTTTTATCGTAAAATATTTTTCATTTTTTGATAAAAAAATATTAATTTACCATGCCTATGTATGTATACGGATAATAGAAGGAAATTACCCGATTTAAAAGGTAGGGGAAACCTAATCCAATCGAAATCGAAGTTAATTTGCAATTAAGTCATGTATGTTTTAATTTATTGCACATTGAACCAGAAAGTCACTTGAGGCACACGTGATTTTTTTTTTTTGGGAAAAAAAATATCTCTAGAGATATATTAATTCAAGACTCAATCCTCAATAAATTAAAAAAATGTAGGAGTAATAGTTAATGGAAATTTTGAGTTTGGTAAGACTAGATTTGGCAAACCTGGATGAATCTTATATTATTCTAATATAATATAAGATCTAATTATATTGTATCATGTGACAATTAATTGAAATATAATATAAAATAAAGGATGGAATACTTGATTGGTGATGGGAAGGCAAAAGTTTGAGATAAAATGTGTGAGATCATGTGATGATGACAAAAGGAGATGGACCATAGATCTTTTATTGGACACACTTCTACTAAAATTAATTAAAGTGATAAAAAGGAGAAAAAGAAGAGGCTCAACTTATTAAAAGGCAATCTTATGGTTTCTCATGTAAAATTCATTGTTGCAAGTACAAAGCAATCTTTCTATATATAGATCTTCTCTATTTATATGATACTTAAAATTAAAAAAGAAGAAGAACCAAAGTCATACTAACACCATCCAATTATTAATGTATATAAAATAAAATATAAAATTTAGAATACATATAATGGAGAACCATATATAATTTTGGTTTTTGGGTTATATAATTAAATATCAACAAATATATTATATATATATATATATCTCAAAATGTGTATTAAATTTGATTTGAAATAAATTCATTAATTTAATTTAACATTTTTTATTAATTTAATATACATTATATATAGCAAAATAAAGTACAATAACAATATCAAATTACACATTTCTTATGTAAGGGGGGATTACAATATATATATATATATATATATATATATATATATATATGTCTCAGGTTTATGGAAGAATAAAGTGGAAAGTGACAGACACCTTCTTACAAAACAAAAGTGAAGAGATGCTACTTTTAGGTTTTAATAATTATTAACATTAATCAAAACATAATGACTTTTTTAGACATAACATTGTTTTATAATACTAAATGAGCCATTTTAATAGTTTATTAAAAAGACAGTACCGACAGATAGATGATGATTTGGGTTAATTAACAATTAATGATTCAATCATATGGTAGATAGGATTCAACTTCTGTCTTATATATTAATGAAAGACAAAGTGTGGCTAAACTTTGTCACTCAAGAGATCTATCTAATTATACCTGTGCAAGAAAAGAATAATAGTGTCTCACCATTTATTTTTTCCTATCTTTCTTTTTATTAAAATATTGATTAGATTATAATGATAAATTAATCGTGTTATAATATGCAATTCGAGTTTTCTATTGCAAAATAATTTTCATTTCGTATCAGTTAGTATTGCACTAATATTGGGGATGGATTTAGGATTTAGTTTTACAAGAAGAATTTTTTTTGTTTTTATATTAATAACTTAAATAGGAACCTAAATTTTGAGAAGAATGAACATTTTTATAACAAAACATAGGAACCTAAATTTTGAGAAGAATGAACATTTTTATAACAAAACATATAGCATAATATTAATTTTAATTTTGGTTATCTATGTATGACACTTCCATTTTTTAAGTTTATTTTTTAATATTGGTCCTTTATATTTTTATTTTTTTCAATATCTATTCAATTTTGATAGGAATTTAAAAAAAAATCGATGGTTAGCTGCTAGAATTTGACTATCATGATAGAATTTTCGAAGACCATATTAGCAATTTTAAAAATTCCAATCACAAAATTTAGAAAAAGTTAAAACTTAGAGGATTAAAATTAAAAAAACAAATATTTGACTGTCAAGAAATTATAAAAAAAATGTCTTAAACATAAAATTAAAATTGAAATTAATTCTATAATAATTTCAGAAAAATTCAAACATCAATATATCATATACGAAAAGCAGACATATAACGTGAAAGTTGATATAATAAAAGTTCGGACTTAATTTCCATGCATACCATGCAGCACGTTCCCATACCTATAAATCGTAATCTACATTTTCCAATCCTTTTCTAGTTTGAAAATTTCTACTATCTCATATACATAAATATAGATTGTTTAAATTATCTATTGTAAAATAGAATTTCACTTGGTGTTTTTTTATTAATATATATATATAGACTTATATAGTGCTATCAATGTATAATGACAAAATGTGTATGGTACCTGAATCCCATAAGTGTCCTCAGACTCTTTATCATCAAGCCTATACTCATGCATTACCCAATCTGTCCTTATTCCTTGAGGAGCTCTTCCCCTGTAATACACTAGGGTTTTCTTCATTCCAATGCCACGATTACGTCGAATAACCCTTCGATCTTTTCCCGTTGATTTCCAGTACCCGGCCCGGGTTGCTCGGTTCGTTCTGAACCCATTAGGATATTTCCTATCTCTCGGTCCAAAAAAATACCACTCTGGATCCCTACCAGGCAGGAAAGATTTCCCTACAAAAAAAATGATAGTCATGAATTAATACGAATCTAACTGTTAAAAAAATAATAATAATAAATTGTGTGGATTTTGCAAATTTGGCCAATTATATTAAAATTATCGATTTAGCCATAATTGTCAATTGAGTGCAGTTTTAGTCAATTTGTAATATGAATCACAATTGTTGATGATAGCCATGATTTTGAGTGTTCTAATTATGTGCACTATCTAAAATGAATCGAAAATTAGTCTAAATTCAGTTTACGTGTTCCACATCAATATTAATTGCACTTAATTCCACATTCATTTCAGGGCTATATTTACAAATTAAAAAGAAGCTAACAAAATACTAAAATCTCACAAATGTTTTTTATTTGCTATTAAGCTTTTAATATATATATATACATAAAATATTTTTCAAAATGAATTAGGCAAATTAGGTTGAACATGTTTGCTATCTAACCTGCTAACTCCCAAGGCTCACATTTGTAAAGATCAACTTCAGGGATGATATCGAGCTCGATTTGTTGACCATTGATTTTCCTCTTGAGGTAGTAATTGACAAGTTCTTCATCTGTTGGATGGAACCTGAAACCTGGAGGCAATCCCACCGGGGCCATCATCACGCGCCACCACTGCCGCCACCACCGACTCCGATCCTCCACCAAATGATGTTGTAGTTGCAGCACCATATGGACCAGTCTTGATGTATATATAGAAAAGCTAGCTAGGATTCAGAGTTACTATTGTCCTTGATTCAATTTTTCACCCTTTTCTCTTTTCTAGATTCTTAGAAACGTTTCATAGAAGCCCCTTGTCATCCTCAAGATATGCACAAATTAAATCTAGCATTATTTTTAAGGGTTTCTTTTTATTTTATTTTATTTCTATATTTTTGTCATGTACTCAACAAGCTAATGATCGATGCTAGAATATTATTAGAATAATTAAGATCCTTTATTTTTTTTATTAGTCGCTTAAGCATACTTTATCTATAAACAAAATACACTATGAAAATACAACATGACGATGAAGCTTGAGCTCGAGATACCAAGATATAGCTTAAGATCTCGATTGAAAAATTACAAATTTAGAATATTAATTATGAGTTCTTCAGTTTACGATACTAATTTATTGGGCTAAGAAAAAAAAAAAAAAAAAAACATATGCGTGAAGTGCATAATTTCACGAAGCTAGATATATATGTTTTTTTTTTATATTTTTTTTGTCAATTTTGGATAAATTAATCCGCAATCCCTAATTTCGAACTAATTTCACATGTGAAGTGCGTGTGACTCCTCATTTTTGAACTTTTCAAAAAGTTTATTCAATTACTGCTCAAATCATGATTCAGTTGAACAGAATTCGGTAAATCGATTTTAGTTTTGCGCCTATGCTTGAAGAGGGAGAATTATATTTTGGCGTAGGAAACATATATTTAATTAAATTTTGAGGAAGATCGAATATTAGCCGAGCTTAGTGCGGTTACGGAGAATTCTGATGGGGATGTGACAATATTGATAAAATTGAATTATACAAAAATATTGTTGGTATTGCAGAGATAAAGATCCATCAACCAATTCAAATAATGCTTGCAAAATCAAGTCATGAAAAAATTATTTTTACGTTCAAAATTTTTGTTTGATTCTGTCTTAAATTGAATTGAAATCAGTAAATTGATTTGGGGCTTGAAAAAAAAAATTGCAATGAGATTTTCTACAATAACAAAAATTGTTGTGAAATGTCTACTTTTAATTACAATGTATCGTCGCTAAACTTTGATAATATAAATTGACAATAAGTTATTACAAAAGAAAATTAAAAGAATTTATTTGCGACAATAATATTGTCGCAAAAAAAGCTATTTATGAGAAAGATTATGAGCTAATAGTTTAGTGACAGAATGCCGTTGCAAAATGTTTTTGTGATATTTATCAATATTTTTTCAACAATATTGTGTTGATGTTGATTTTTTTTAAAGTGTTTTTATATGGCTTGAGGAGGAGAATGTTTTGGTATTGGAAACATACATTTTGATTAAATGTTGGGGAATTGCATTTTAGGTGAACTTGGAGGTGGTTATGGTGGATCCAATGATTATGTTCAATTTCCCTCAAAACTTAACCAAAATATATTCATGTTTCTTAAAACAAAACACTTCACTCCTCAAGTCATTTATAGCAAAATCTCAAATTAATTTGAATTCAATTTCAAATCAATTTGAATAATAACGTAATGAAAGTTCCTAAAAATCCAAAAGTAGAAAATTGCATGCATTTTAAGTGTGAAATTAAACCAAAATTGAGGATTTCAAGCCAATTTGATTTAAATTGACCGAAATTAAAAAGCACCTTAGTATTTTTTTTTCAAGCTCAATAGATTAATATCATAAATAGAAGAACCCTAAATTAAGTATTCCAAAAATACAAATTCACTATAAATAAACTAATATACATAATTAAAGTAGAATATAAAATAGAGAATCTAGCGGAAATTTCCAGATGAGGAAAATACCAGAAGCAGATGGAAAGTGACAAGGATCCAGTGTTTTGCTAATTTATTCTTTCGACTAATTTGGCAAACATAAAGGGTTCTTTTTGGTGTTAATATCACCATGAAAATGCTTTCCACCAAAGAGGAAAAATATAACTACTTCAATGCAATTTGTTGTGGGCACAACACACATTTAATTTGGAAATTTGAAAATGACCTCAGCTTATTCAACATGAAATCAGTACATTGAACCTCACATGCACGTCTGATCCCCCCTTTCAATTTGGTGTTTTATATTATATTTTATTATTTTAAATTTATAAGATATGTTAATTAATAATGTTATATTTATATTTGACATATGATTGCTATTTTGAAATATCAGATACAACACTAAAATGAAATTGAGGTCTTGTTTGCAACCATGCCCAATATTTTCCTTCTCCCAAAAATGACTTATTAATTGAGTTTACTTAATAAATAATTAAATTAAACAAATTCAGTGAGTTAATTAGTTTGAATATTAGCTAGTTTAATCTTTCTACATATGTTATCTTGATAATTAAGGTGATTTATATATATTTTGTGGTAGACAATTGATCCCTTATGTTATATGTGTATACATAATTTGATGTATTTGACTTGTTTGATTATATTTGAAGAGTAAATTATACTTCGTGGATATTGTAACTAGGGTTTTACATTGAAAGTAAACAAAAGTACACTAATTAAGTGAAGAAAATAATTGAGCTGATGTTTATGTGTGAACCCAAATGGTCAAAACTGCCAGTTACTTGGAAGAATTAACCCACATGGCCTGTTCTCAACAATCTAATATTCCCAAACATTAGTTGTAAGATTTATTTCCCGCTTAATTTCAAATATATATATCTTGATTTGTTTTATTTAATTAATTTGCTAACTAGAATTTAATATAACAGCAACTCTTAAAATCAAATAATATAAATAAAACAGAATCATTACGATTATTGTACTTAATGACATACACTTGTGAAATTAAGCATAAGGAACGAAGATATCTTGTAGTTTACGTATCAAGATTAAATTGGTTCCTAGGCCCTACAATTTAAATGAGGTCAAGGTTTACAAAATATAATCTCAAGATTAGTTAGTTGGAAAATAGAGAGGGGTTTGAAGTTAAAGATGATGGATATAGAAACAAATCCAGGCCCCCACTAGAAAGGTAGTAAAGATAGGATTTTTCCTTTAAGTATATAATATTGTACCCTTTTACTTGTCTAGAAGATTAGAAAACTCAAAACACTTGTGGGTTAAATGTATATATGAGGATTGTCCAGTCTGTCAATGTTGTTGCCCCCACACTGCCATGACTTTAAGTCTCTCATGGCCTATTAATTCCTACATTGGACCACACATGAGATATGAACAACGTTTATGAGAATCTAATGAAAAAGTTGTCCAAATTGTAGACAAATCCTTAGAAATTAACTTCACAAGGAACTAATTAGTAAGTTCATCATCAGAAGTCAATACCCGAACCATAGAGTATCTCTTACAGTCCTTCGAGAGAGGTCCACAAGAAACACGAATATGGTGCGTTCTTGACTACCCAACTAATCATCGTTCGAATAAATAAAATAAATCAAAATAAAAAAAGGGGGACATGGTAAAAAAGTTGTCAATGAAATGTAAGGATGGTTGACAGCAAAAACAGCAGCAGCAGCAATAAGTCATCTTCAGGTATTGATGACACAACTTTGGAGCATTTAAAATCCCCAACTAACCGAAGATAGTTCTTCCCACCTCCATTCAATGCTATCGAAACGAATTAGGACATCAAGAAGTGGTGCAATTCAAGGCTGCTTTGATTTGGTGGATAGTGTTGGCTATAAGGTTGTTAACTGTGGTCACTGATTCGGGGCTCATTCTAGCAGATGGCAAGCTGCTGACTAGTATTTGAAACACGACAGTGATTAGTGAGCCGGACGAGCCGGGGTTGGAGCTGGTCGAGGCCCCGTCTACCCCACCCCCGGCGGGGCCCTCTTGCCCCCTCCCGTCTGGTGATATGGCGAACCCTGATGGGAGTAATGGGATGTATGATGGGTCCTCTCCGCTCATTGCTAGGTTGATTGCCGGTAGGTCCACCGGGCAGTAGACCACGAGAGACCCCGATGAATCTATGCAGCTTTCTTGGAGTATCAACATGTTGTTTTGGCTTGTGTTGAATGCCTGTTTCAACACCACCTCAATGTTAATGTTTACTTCTTTGATAAACAAAATGAGGACTAAACGAAGGAGAAACGAGTGTTTAATTACCCTAAGAACAGAGATGCAGTTCCCTGGATGGGATCCATTGGCAATGTGGGCAACCTCTTGAACAGGGTTTTGATTGGACAGAACATCCCACTACATAAACACCACATTTCAGACACAACATAAACATGTATTATAACAAGTCCAACACAAAACTAGCAGTGATGATATCATGCATACCTGAGGCCTTGTTCTTTCATCGCGGAAGTAGTTGAAGACGGTGGAAGGGGGGAGGGGGAGCCAGATAGTGGCGGCAGCACTAAGAACAACGCCATTGGGCTGACCAGGATCGGTGCTCTTGTGAAGAGTTGCTCGGACTTCAAATTCGCACGTCCCAGAAAGGGTGGTCCATTGTTGGCCATTAGCAGGGTTAATGCTTGAGCATAAATTGTTCACCATTCTCTGAGCAAGTTTCATCATGCTTCGTTTGCCTTCTGGTGATGGAATCACTGTCAACCAAATGCACAGACAGCATTATTAAAACCTCAAATCAAAGAAAGCATCAGTTTCGTCTATACTAAGGTTTATGCAAGACTTTTACCTCCTCCAAGATCACGTGTCGAATTCCCTGAAACCATCAAGCAAGCAAATCTTTCGCATATCCTTTGTAGAGTCGAAAGCCATCTTTCTGCTCCAAAGGCTATCCCACTGTGGATTAGGTCTCTGTAAAGCCTATGTATAGGTGCTTTATCTTCGACTTCCCAATGCTCCACCCAAGTTACCTAGTATTAGTAACATCAATGTCAATACAAAACTCGCATTTAAACCAAGTGAATTGAGTTTGTTTCACAACCTTTGAATAGCCATTAGGCATCTCTTGTACCAAGCATCCAGAAGGAAGCATCTGGGCTCTACAGGGTGAAGAAAACTGGCTTTCTTGATGAGGATTAATCTCATACGACACATCAACAATTGCCCACGAGCCTTGCTCAATCTGCTGACAGAATCGGAGAAAATACAACTTCCTAGTTGGCACTAAAGCTGAAAGAACCTGCAATTCTTCATACATCTGCGACAAAATAGTCAGCAAATTTTGGACTAACAAAACTATACTACACCAGAAAACGAATTAAAACTATCGTTTACCAGTTGCAACGTGCCACTTTGGCTTCCTAGCACACCGGATGATATCACTTCAATAGTCTTAGCCCTTGAGACGATAGTAGGAAACAACTCCACCCACTTTTTCTGGAATTTAAGTAATACAAACACTTCAAAACAGAGTCATACAAGTCAAGAAATATAGTGATAATATGGAATTCAAGAAACTAACCGCGTCCATAAACATGTCGACTAATGCTAAACCATTCATTATCACAACACCAGAATCTCTAGAAGCCTCAATCCGAACATTGGGGTTTTTCATATGACTATAAGGACTCTGGAAAACCCTCTCATAGCTTTCAAGATTGAGAGTTTCTCTACCATCAGCTGACTTCATCCACAACGGCTCGTTGCTCTGCAATAGCCTAATCAGTTCATCCATGGCATTGGCTGCAATGTCTGCCATGAGGGATTTATCCATGTCTGAAATGCTCATTGGTGGAAATGCAGAATTGGGAATTACAATCGATGAACTGCCATGGAGAAGATCAAGATCAAGAGAAGGCCCTTGAATTCCATGGCCCCCAAAACTTGCCATTGATAAATCCAATGAAGATACATGAATGGGTTGCACTGGTGGGAGCTGTGAAATAGGCCTTCCTATGTATTTTGCAGCAATGCTAGAAACTCTGTCAAGCTGTAAATCATTTGAGAAAAACAGGGGGGAAAAAAAAAGTTACAATGAAGTAAAACCATTTGAGAGGAAGCAATCCAGATTGAAGAAGTAAAAAACCTCTTCTTTCAAATGAGCATTTTCGATTCGCAGTTTTTGCTCGTCGAAGTAAGAATCCTCAGGAGCTGGAGAGCTTCCACAAGAAGGGCAGATCACATTCTTGAGAGCCTCTCTAATTGCTATGTTTTCACATCTAATCTTATCATTCTCTGATCTAAGTGCACAATTATCTGCTCTTTCATGTTGTGCCTAAACATTTCAAAAAATTCCAACAAAAATTATGTTTCCAAAAGAAACAAGATTCACCATAACTAATTTCAGGGGCCAAAAAAAAAAAAACCTTCATCTGAGTCCTCCTATTTTGAAACCAGAATTTGATCTGCCGAGGATGCAGATTCAACTCTCTACTCAACTGATTTCTTGTCTTTTCATCTGGATGGGGACACTCTTTGAACATCCTTAACAGAAACACACAAACCTCAGTTTCCCCCAAAAAAAAAAAAATTAATAATAATAAATAAATAAATTTCTTGGAAGAAATTCATCATATATGCATGGAGTTGAATTTGGGAAAAAGGGACTGACGATTCAAGCCTCTGTATCTGGTGGGCAGTGTGTCGATGATAACGCTTTTTCTTGCGGTGAGAATCGGAGGCATCGAAGGGGTCGCCGCAGCTGGAGGCACCGCCGCCGGAAGCGCCACCGCCGCCGCTGCTGAAGTCCATGGAGGATAGGAGTATTCAGCAGGAGAATAGGAAGGCTTTTTTCTCTCTGTCGAGTATATTAATACGCATATAAATACAGTATTCAAGAAACTCTTGCAGATTACGAGCAATTCCCATAATATAACTGTAATAACTGCGCTTACTATAATAATAAACAATTGTAATTATAATATATATGGCTGACAAAAAACACTTTGATTAAAAAAAAAAAAATTTAAAAAGGAAAAGAGAAGCAGGAGAAGAAGAAGAAGAATGTGTGGGATTTTAAATGGAAAATGGTATGGAATTTGGGGAGTGGATTTAGAGCATGTGTAGTAAGTGTTAGTCAACCATGTTTGGGCTTGATGAGTAACGCCCTCATCAAGAACATGTATATATATGTGTGTGTATGTATATGAGAGAGAGAGTGAGTGGTTGATGTTGGTGAGAGAGAAGGAAATGGGAATGAAGAGAAATCAAAGAGAGGGTGGGAGAGGAAGGTGTGGTGCAATAAAGAGAGAAAAAATAATGAAGAGAAACAAAAGCATTACAACATTACACTTTTCACTTACCTAAGTACACACACTACTTACTGCTATTCACTCTTTTTTTTCTTCCAACCACTTCTACCATACATACATACATACACACACACTCTCTCTCTCTCTCTAAAATTGTAACCGACGGATTTATGAGTTTCTGATCACACGGTGAGGTGAGGGGGGGGGGGGGGGGCGGGGTTTGATTTCTTGAAATACAGTGACAAGTGGTGTACAGTATTCAGGCATTTGATTTGAAGGAGTGATGAAAGGCTATTCAAAGGCTACTTTAGTCTAACGCTTGATGTAATCTCTCTATATTAATGTCCCATGAATTTTCTTTGTTCTTTTTTATTTTTTCAAAAGAGTTTTCCTTTTTAAATTTGATAATTAATTGAGTACTGCAATTTCTGTCATTTCTCGACATTAATGTCGTTTTTGTTTAATTATTTTTGGGTTGAAAAATTAATAAATTCTCTTTTCTTTTTCCTCTCTCTTAGGGTTAGTATAGTATGGTTGTACTTGAGTTGCATCTTCCACTTAGCTACACTGTAAAATTATTCGTTCCTCAAACATCATACCTGATCTAAGAAAAACCGATTTGGATATATTGAAGGTGCTTGGCTATGTAGAGGCTAGATTATTATATCTCGATTAAGAGACTCAGACCCATGTAGCTAAGCTAAATGCGTCCAAACTAAGATGATGAAATTCAATATATGGTGCAGTGATAAACTAATCCAACCTAACCTAATGAAACTTCTTGTTCGAATGCACGAATATCGATGGATAAAAGTGGCAAACATTTTTTTTTTTTTTTGTAAATTAAAAAAAAACATATATGTACGACAAGTGATCTACATGCAATAGACCCGTATTAAATAAAATAGTAAATTAGTGTCGTGTACATCCAAGAGTAATAATAATCAGAGCCCCGTGAAATCATTAAGTATTTTTCATATAAATAGGAAGAGTGGATATATATTCCCCATATTTATACTTAAATTTGTTAAAAATAGAGAAATCGCTTGTTATAATGGTAACATCTAGGCTAGTTCAATATAACATATATGCATATTTAGATTAAATATATATTCAGCTAATTGCTATTAATTAACCTACTTATTTGATTTAGATATATACAATCTTTAACTTAGTCGACAGGTTTAAGATTATCCTTGGGTACCTGAGCTTAATTTAATCCAACATGAATACCCTATCCCAAATTTCATGTTCCAATCGTAAATGAAATTTAATCAGTTCCACTTGTCAACAACTATTATTTATTAATTTGCTTATTTCTTGAGTCGCATTATTACAATTTCTTCAATAAATTAAACTTTTGCTTCACTCAAAAAGAGAAACAAATTAAATTGAATTTTTTTCTTGAAAAAGAATGCATTATTTCAACTTTTTGTACATGAAAAGTATTGTTAGAAAATTGTTTATAAGTACACCAATCTCTTATGTTGTCTTTTTTGAGCTAACTCATTAAATTCCTGTTAAAAATGTAAAAAGGGAATTAAAAAGAATATTAAAAGGGAGAAATAGTAGTAGATATTGGTGGGTACAAATTAATAGCGATGGCTCGTACAGTTTGGAGCTTTAAATTTAAGAATGGAAAAGCCACCGGAACTAACTTAATTCTGGTGGCCGCCGCCCGCCGGCGTAGATCACTTGAAATTATCAATATATCCCCTGGTTTTTTTGTTTTAAATTTAATTTGCACACAAGATTTTCAATATATTTACTTAGAGTAGATTTTATACTACTTTAAAATATAGGATAATTCTGTTATACATCAATGGTATTCATACATCAAATTTTTTTATCATGGTAAATAAAATTAAGATAACTTTTAACTTTTGGTACTAAATTGTTGGAACTTAATTGTAGTCTTGTGAACTGCATAGAGTCTTTTTACAAAATTAAAATGCACATAGGTCATTTCTTGTTCCATGTGTTTGATTTTTGCTTGAATCACATGACATCAACAATTGTGATAATTTAATTAAACCACATAGTTAATTTTATATTTGTGTTAATTAAATCTTTTTAAATTAGTATTTAATTTAAATCAATAGTATTCTCAAGGTAATTAATATTTGTAATGTAGTATTTAATTAATTAATCAACACGGTTAATATAAACATTAATATTAAATATGAAATTAAATTAATACTTGTAATGTAGTATTTAATTAATTAATCATATTCTTCGTTTAATGTAAATAGTAATATTAAATGTGAAATTAAATTAAACTGTAACGTAAACAATTATTTTAATATTTAACATTAGTATTTAAATGAAAACGTATTTATTTTATTAATGTTAATTGTGTATTAAGGCATCACATCAAATCAAAAAATTATTTAATATACGAAAGTTCATCTAAATCGAAATGATTTGTTCATATCAAAATCCATCCAAATCGACTACATATAAATGATGAGATATGAAAATCGATTGAAATCAAATCTAACATGCCTACCACACTAAATCTTATATAATGGATGAAGATATATTCAAATCGTAATTTTTATAATTAAAATATTATGGTATTATTAATTAATCATATGCAAGTACGGTACAACCGATATCCAATTAACTAGCATGCAACATATCAATCTTGACGACACGACATGCAATGAAATAACATTCAATCAACAAATATCAATGACCTAGCATGTAATTGATGCAATGACGTAGCATGACAAGTCAATTAATAATAAATATTATCAAGTAATCACACATCACCAACCAACCAATATCGATGACATATCATGCAATCAATGCAAGTAAAAATAATTAACACATAGCACCGTAATAGGATGCAAATAATATACAATTAAATAACATACAACCAGACGATTAATTTCATATTTGTGTAAATTATACAGTGATGTTGTAAATTAAATATTTTGTAATTTTGTATTTAATTTAAATTAGTGATGTGATCAAGATAATTAATATTTATTTCGACTAAAATTAATTTTTGTAATGTAGTATTTAATTAATTTAAGCAACACGGTTAATTTAAATCCTAATATTAAATATGAAATTAAACTAAACTAAATTATTGTAATTTATTTTAATATCTAATATTAGTATTTAAATCGAAATCTATATTTTTTAATGCGAATCGTGTATTAAGACATCGAAACAAGGATTACATCTACACAAAATAAAACATATCGAATATGAATCGCAATTGATTGTCATCACACGCTGCATAATACAAGAAAATTTAATTGTGCTTTTAAAGTTGATATTGGCGGATAAATACAATAGTTGGAGAATGTAGATATAGACTATATTGCCATGTGAAATTAGACTGTTAAGGGGAATTTTTAAGATTTACTATAATAACTTTTGAAATCAAGTAAAATAAAAATGAAGGATCATGATGCAACGATAGAAGATCTAATAATTAAGATCAACGATATATTAATATCACTGATATATTATAAAATGACCCATAAGTATAATGCCGAGCAAATCAAAATTTATTTCAAAATATTTGACATTTTGGTTTCCTTTAATAATAAGTGGATTTTATAACAAAGTATTATGAGTAAATATATGTATGTAGTGTAAAATGTTTCATTTAATATAATAAGATATAATGTTAACATTTAAAATTACTTGATTTGGAAAACAATGTGTACAGACAAAAAAAACTAAAATGAAATGGGACGCAAATAAAATAAAATAAATCGTTTAAAATTAGATATCCAAGAAAAAGATGAAGGAATTAATTGGAGGTTGTAAACTCAAAAAAACATGGATTATAGATTATAGACGGGAGAGAATAAAAAAAAATGGATGATGAGTTGTCAAAATATCAAATAAACACTTATAAATGGAGTCCAGATAAAAAAGCGATTGGAAAATAATTAGAGGTTGCCAATATATGTTGTAGTTTGAGAAAAAAGTTATTTGGATTGTTATGTGAAAAAAAAATATTATGACATAAGTTGCAAATTAAATTAAACCCCTTAAATTATATAAATTATTTTGAAGATCAGTGGAGTAGTTCTTTTATCTTAGCGCGCAATACATTTATGTTAAATATGTGTACGTGTTTTATTATCATGTTACATATAATGTAATATTGGTAATATTTAACAGTAGGATTGGTGTGTTTCTGAGGTATGATTTTGCTCTCAATCTCAATTTTAACATCTTTAAATAATACTATTAATATTTTTACATGTAATAAATAATATTTTAAATAATATTTTTTGTTAAACCATATATTTCAATTATATAAGTAAATAATGAGTAAACAACTAATATTTTATAAATATACAATTAATATGTTTCACTAAAACATATATTTTAATTATACAACTAATACTTTATTAATATGTAATTAATAATTTATGAATATATAATGTAATTAAGATCAAACTATTAATATTTTTGGGATACATACACGGAAATATATAAGTTTTTGATAATATTTAATTGTATACATTATAAAGAGAGGGAGAGTTGGGTGGTGTGGGGTTCAAAAGAAAAGAGGGTTGGAATAAAAAATAAATAAAATAATACACATATTTATGTGATATACCATTAATATATTTTAGTAAAATAATTAAAAAATTAAGTAAAATTAATAATTAATATATTTCAGTAAAATAATAAAAATTTAAGTAAAATAAGGTAATATTTTTAAGCAAATGTAATAATACATTTTTTAATATTATATGATTAATAAATTTATATAATACAAATAATACTCATACATTATATATCAGTAAATAAGGTAATACGAATATGTAAATGAATTAATGCATTTATATGATACAACTAATACATTTGTATTATGTCATACAATTCATATATTTTAATAAAATAATAAAATCATTTTTTAATGGTACCTTTATCCATTTTGTTTCTACAAGTAATAATGTTCTTTCTTATTTTTGTAGAGAAGTAGTTATATATGATTATGGTAATGAGAAGAAGAATAGTTTTAATGAGAAGAAGAATAGTTCTATACATATATAGAGTCACGATGCAAAAAAAAAAAAGATAAGAGAGGAGAAGAAGCATTGGAGAAAGAAAATAAGTATATTTGGCAAGTCGATTCAGTTATACAAATCTAATGCACAAGAGAGTTATTTCTAGAATAATTAGAAATTAAGAATTTGAGAGAAAAATTGTTCTCCCAATTAAGGAACAAATAGGGTATATGTAAAATAAAATTTGAAAATTTAAGGATTTAGTAAAACAAAATATAAAACTAAAATTTTGGATTTTAGAAAATAGAATAAATGTATAAGAGGTTAATGGAATAAAATTTGGAAGTTCAAAACTCCAAGCATTGATCTTACTTATTCACAAAGCAAAAATTAAAATTTGATAGAAAATTAAGCATCCTAGAAAATATAATCCATATATGTGTAGAATACAAGGACGAAAATATTGGTATTGGTACCTTCATTTTACGGAAATATTGGTTTTGGTGGAAACATCAGATATTTTAAAAAAAAAATGAAAACTTTCTAAAAAAATTGAAAAATATATCTACTAGTTTATAGATTATTATAACTGACATTAATACATATATTAAACTTCTAATTTCAAATAAAATGATATATTTTCAACAAATATATACGTAAAATACTATATAAACGTTGTCTGCTATAATAACATGATAAATTTTGATAGGATAATCTTGTAATAGATTTTGATGAGACAAAACATGTAATAGATAGGACTTAGCTTTCTGGATAAGTTTTCTTATGTAAAAGTTTAGCTAAGTCAAGGTGGCTGGAAGAGGAAGAAGAATACTGAAAGCAATGTTTTCATAACCGAACCGGTGGCCAAACCGATTTGGCCACCGATTCACGGTTCAACCGGTCGGATCGGTTGAACCATTGGTTCAACCAGTAAAATGATCTTTGTCTATTTTTTTTTCAATATTATTTATGTTACATTAAAAAAGTTATGCACTTATATGATTCATATTAAAATAATTACAATAAAATCATAAAATGTCAAACTATATACTCCATAATCCATAATGAAGTCTCAAACTAAAAATTAAAATATTAAATACTAAAATTTAAGATAGATAAAATGAAAAAGTAAAATATTTTGAATTTTGATGATTATATCACAAAGGATCGTCGTTTTCTTTACTTCTTTTAGTTTCTTTTTTAACTTTTGAAGCCCAATTTGGGAGCACAAAGATGAAAGATCATTATTTCATAACCAAAAACAAGAAGTGGATGTAATTAAAAAAAAAACTGATTTTCCAGTTGAACCAGTTTTCGGTTCCCGGTTATAATCGGTTCAACCGGTTTTTGACCGATTTTTTTCGATTTAACCGAAAAAATGGTTAATTGGATGTATTTGGACCGATTTCCGTGCCGGTTCCCGGATGAACCGATTGAACCGGCCGATTCGATCCGGTTATGAAAACACTGACTGGAAGGAACTGCCAAGTCACTGCTGTCTGCATTAAATCAAGATGCTGCATCTACAAGTGAAGGATGCTGTCAAAGTATGAAAGGACACTGGGAACAAGCTCAGTCTCTTCAAGTCAGAGGAAGCTATCTTCTAGGAAGAGCAGCAAGTCAACTCCCAGTTACATCTTTTTCAATGCGTTCTGAAAAGCCGGTAGAGACACTTGAGTCCAATCCAATTAAGAAGCGCCAACTGAAAAAGACAAGGACCAAGTACTGGTTCTGGACAGTGCAGAGCAAGGTGGGCACCGCAGAGCAGAGGTGAAGGGATGCAGTAGGAACAGTGTCAGAAGATCTCTTGTACGAACCAATGACTGCATGACACCTCACCACAGTGAAACTGTTTCTTCAACGAGCAGATTTTCACTGAAGGCTATAAATAGAAGATTGAGTGCACTTGGAACATCCTACGCGTGAAGTATATTCTCCAAGAGCTCAACATCTTTCAAGTCTCACGTTTCAGTCACTTAGTCTATAACTGCAGCAAGTCAGCTACCTTGTGAAACTTAGAAGTCCAAAGAGCTTGCTGCACTCAATCGTTGAAGAATATTCTATCTTTTTTAAATAGACCGTTTAGGAGTCGTTTAAGCACAGGATAATTCTGCTAAGTAGCTATTCTCTCTGAAGAAGAGAAATGATCCTGTGTGGGTCGAGGAACCTGTGTGGAGATCCTATGTGGGTCGAATAGTTTGGTCACTGTGTAGCTACCTGTGTGGATAGAGCTGACAGCATTTGTGTAGAGTGAAGTTTGTATTAGCTGTGTCTATTGTAAATCAAACTTACTTTAACAAAGTTCCTCCTTGAAAAGAAGTAGAGAGGACGTAGAGGGATTACTCCACCATCGAACTTCTATAAGTTTGCTTGCTTGTGTTTTTATTGCTTTATTCATATATCTGACCATATCAGCATCGTGCATTAAAAGACATCTTTCGAAAATCACATTATTTTTGCTGTGCATTTTTAACTCTGTCTAAGTCCTGAAGTCACTACTCAAACAGCAACCTATCGAGCAGTAAGCTGTCTAGCTACCTGCTCATCAGAGGACTTAACATTTTTGGAGAAAAGTTGAAAAATTTGATAAGGTTAATTCACCCCCTCTTAACTTTATACCACTTGGACCAACAAATTTTGTACAAAGTTAATATATGGACTGGTAGTAACTTGAACTCCTATGAGGTTCAAATGAATAAAATGACATGTCATTTAGATTCATACAATGTAGGTACCAACTCATGTAGACCAATTTAGAGTCTAATCACGAAAATGCAATTTATATGCGCTTCTATATCTTCCAACTGCATTTTCATGAATCACTTGCTTTTGTATTAGTTATGAGAATTTTTTTTCCACCAATATTTGAACGGAAAACGAAATTTTCTGATATACCGCCGAAATTTCTCGAAAAATGATTATTTTCCATCAAAACTGAATTTTTCCGAAATATTGCAATATTTCTTCGATTTTTTGACAAAAAAAATTACATCCCTTTATAATATCGAGGTTGTGATTTTCGCGATATTTCGGCGATATTCGCGATTTGTTTTTCTATGGTATAATATAAAGAGAATGAAGCAGGAAAAAACATGTCAAATAGTAAATAAGATGGTGCAACTGCAACCATATCAGGAAGACAGAGATCTGTCTTTTAGCCTCTATAAATAATGTTACATAAAATTATGTTTACAGTTGTATAAATGTGGAGTATTGAATTTGAAATAATTCATGATCTTATGATGTAAAGAATATTTGGAAAACAAATTTAATTTGTTGGATTTAATAGAGAATCATAAATTTATAATTTGACATGTCCCTTTAGTGATAGTATTGCGTATTGATATGAATAATTCGATATTAATGATTTCTACAAAAAAAAATTAATTTTGATTGTTTGTAAGTGTAATAAAACCATTTAGGAAAATCCGTGCCTTCATAATTATCTCAAACTTCAAATATACAATCAGCATGAGATTTAATTTTCCATTTTAATAACATACTTTATTAATCTTCCTACAGATTTAGTCATTACTACAGTTTATTCCATAGGTCATAATGCAGGTGTGAACGGTGATTAAACAGTACATATTTATTATTATTATTATTTATTCAAGTTAATCAAGTTGTCTATACTTAAAAAAAAAAATTATTTATTTCTCATAGGAATGATTATGAGTCTATTTCAGTAAACTAAAAATTCTATTTAGGTTGATACAACTGACAATAATACAAAAATTCAATAATATGCATAATTTATACTTATATTCACTTTGCTATTATTTTACAATGAATGAATATATGTTAAATTTTTGGTATAATTTTATTTTTTAAAATTAAAAATTAATATCTATGTTAGTTTTTCAATTTTTAAAACAACTACACTTGTAGTAACCTAGCTACCTGGCATAACCTACCTATTCTTTTTTTAAACAATTTTTTATTAACAAATGTTTGATGATTAAAATAATAAAACTTAAAAATTTGATACTTGAAAAATAAAAAGATATGTAATTGAAAATATAATTTATCTATTTCAATTTTTTTACAAGACTTATATAAGTCTATCTCATAGGTTTAACTTGACGAAAAATACATTTCTCAAATAAGTAAAGTTTTGAATTCAAGAAAAGTTGTTAAAAAAAGTTAAAGAATAAATATTAACTTATTACAAAATGTAAATGTAGGTCACTCATGGATAATTAAAAGAAATAATATATATTAACTTAGAAAAATAAAATATATTATAAAGCAATGATAATCGTAACTCAATTAAATCCCAACATTAAAATAAATAACTTGTTACAATCATAATATTTTTCTTTTATATATTTTTTAAAAATAATTTCTAAATTACTAAAATGTAATAACAATTATTAAAATTTTGAGGCGCCCAACTCTTGGTTTCAACATACAGTGAAACCTTAATAAATGAATGTTCGATCAATGAATCATTTTGATAAATAAATAATTTTCTTCGGTCTCGATTTGGGCCAATGAGATAAATGAATGTTCGATAAACGAACAATTTCATTAAATAAATAATTTTTTCTAATCTCAAAAATATTTATTTATAAAGGTTTTGTTGTACTTTATCTCTGATCGGGTCCAATCAGCACCCGCTCCGCACCCACCAAAACCCAATGGTTTACAAAGTAGTTGGTGGTTTTAACAATTTAACTGAACTTGCCCGTATATATTAAATATATATATATAATAAATATTTAATGTAATTATTTATTATGATGAATTAATGCTTTGAGGTTATTTTTGTAGCATGTTACTGAAAGTTTGGTTTTAATTTTGTTTTTTCTCGTGACTTGCCTATAAAACTGGAGCTTTCGATATTGTAATTTGAGTCGAATTTTTAAAATATACTTCCAGTACATACTCAATATGATACATTAAATTTGAGAGATTTACAATATTTAAAATATTTATATTATCATAAAGAAAAATCTAATTTAAAAAAACTCATATGCAAGTTTTGAAGGCAAAATTACTAATCAAGTATGTTAAATCAAGTTGTTCAATTTTTTCTTTCTAAATGGACAAGACAATTTTTAGGATTGTATTTATATTTTAGTTTTTCGTAGGAGTTGAACAATACCTTATAAAAGTGTGTATTTTTTTTTTTCATATATCGTTGGACTGAAATTAGGCTCAACAAAAACAGATGGATAAAAAATCATTCAATATTTCTTTCGAATGAAATTATATGATATTTTTTTCGTAAAGTTGGAACAAAATCTAACAAAGATTTTCTTTTATGTTGGGTTAGGATGAAACTATAGCCCAAAAGGATATGAGATGAAAAACAAAAACTTATTTTTTCAAATTGGTGCTAACGGATGTTACCTAAATATATATTTTAAATAGGGGTAATTCTATACATGCTCGTGTCAAAATAAAATCTCATTTTTACTCTTATATTTCATTAACTATTTTCTACCTTATTACACTACGGCTACCTCCTTTATATTTCTTTTTTACACAATCATGAGATATTCTTTACAAATGTTAACGAATTAAACATTCTTAATAAATGATCCGACTACTTGCGATAATAGTTTATCCAAATTATGATATCAAATCAATTTTAAGTACTACAAAGTTATAAATTCGTACCATAATAATTTATCTAAATCTTATGTTATGTTCTGTATGTTAGGTAACAATTTCAATTATCATAACCTATTAATTTCGAATAATTGAAATATTTCGAAATATGTATATGGACTTTCAGATAAAGATATCCAAATAATTATAAGATTCCTGAATTATATAGTAAAATTACTACAAGATATATGAAAGTGTACAATGATATGATTATAATTCATACGAATCTTAGTATGATTATGATTCATACGGATTGGAAGATCACAATATTAGAAACAATTTGCCGCACAACCTTTTTCATGAGACTCGTAAATCTAAAATTGAAGAGTCATATTTATAAAAAAAGAAAAAATACAAAAATTAATTGGAATATGAAGTGTTTTACCTTATCACAAAAATTCATGGGCATTTAGTGCACAGATCTAGGATTGACTAGACCTGACACATTCCCTCGTATGCTTTAGAGATGGTATCACACATTTAGTTTATTTTCTAAATTTTTAAAAAAGTATGTATATCTTTTAATTATAATATTTATACCTAATATGTTATGATTTTCATATATTAACATTTTTTTAGATAAACATTAATATATTTCATTCATTTTAATTATTTTAGTCATACCTTTTAATTATGTTAATTATACTTTTATATATTACATAAATGTATGACTATATTGATATAAAAGTATAACTAATCTCACATAAAGAAAATGCTAAAATACTCACCGTGGACAACTCTTAATATATTTACCAATGACGTGTAATGATCACATCCTCTTGTTATATGAAAAGTTAAATTAATAGATTTACTAGATTTTTGACACATTAGTCGTGGACGCATATTAATGTGCATACGGTGGGTAGGGTAATAGAGTTGTATCACATAAAGATATATATATATATGTATAAATTGTGCTTAAATTCTTTTTTTTTTTATAAGTTAAAGTATTACATAAAGGTAAGAATATTTGTACATAAAAGACCATACTAATATAATATAAATGTTACACTAATATAACATAAAGATAATACATAAATAAAAAAATAGAAAAAAAAAATGGATCCGAGCCTGATTAGACTGTGCACTAGTTGCACATGAGACTTAACTCTTACTTTAAAAAAATTCAAATGTACTTCAAATAAATTTTTGAATAATAGTATTTGAATAATAGAATTGAAACTTGATTGAATATAATGATTATAAGGAGAAAAAAAAAAGGGAGAGAAGAAATAGAAAAAAAAGTATGAAGCTGTATAAAATACCTTAATAAAAATTAAGGGTAAAAACAAAATTTCATTTTCATAATGATTGTATTGAGAAAAAATTTGGTTGTGTATAGAAAAAGATAAAAATATTTTTAGACCCTTAAAATATTTTTAGCCATGCTTGTCTATATTTGAATAATAATTTGATTACTGGAAGAACATTAAGTATATGATAATATACCATTGGAATTTAGTTTAGTTTTGAATATTTCATATTATAATTTAAATGTAGCAATCAATGATAACATGGAAAATAAACAAATTAAAATGTGAACCAAGCGGGTGGATACAACCCGAAAAACTCCACAACGGGGCGGGCCGGGTAGCAAGTTACAACTTTTCTTGGCAATCAAACTTGTCCCAATTAAATACGTCGTGTCAGACATCCTTTTTTTTATTATTTTTTGGTCTAGGACTCTAGAACAAGTTTAATGCAGCTTTTGAATATCATTTCAACTTTTACAGAAAATAGATAAAAAATTATATGATGTCGTGTCTAAGATTATAAATCATGCGATGAAGTTTTATATTAGAGTAAATGTGTGAGAAAAAATGTCAAATATATATCAGCATGATCAACTAGCGGATCAATATGATGTCAACAAGTACTGAATCTAGCTCAATTCCAAAATTTTCTTCTGAAGTGGTATTATTACTTCAAAGAGCACTAATTTTAAATTGAAAAGTATCATTGTTAAAAGTATTATCTACCACTCTTTTAAATCTAATTTAAAGTATTATTTTTACTTCAAAACTATTACTTATTATTTCTTTAGCTGCTTATATAAAGTATTATTAATTTTCACTTGAATTTGAAGAGTATTACTTCATATCTCTTTTTTAACTAATTTGATCTCAAATTATTTGTAAGGATAATGTGATTTTGATGATGATACTTTCTGTCAGATTGACTAAGCTGATCTAATTGTTACTTTTGATAGTTTGAATTTAAAACATATGGAGGAGAAGAAGAGAGAGTGTGTCGAGAGATGAAAAGTTGAACATAGCAAATACAGAACGTTGCGATGGAAATGTGAATGAGTGGTGTTTTGATTGATGATGAGTTTTTTAAATGATCATTAATATGAAGCTGGTCTTGCAAGAGAATATTTAAAAAAATTTATAGTGAGAAAAAAGTTGCTGATTTTATGTATTGTAAGCCTATATATAGTCTATCATATTTATGCTATACCCACATATTTAGTTTGATGGTACATCCCACTTGAATAAGATTTCTAATTTGAGTTATATTTTAATTATAACTTTCGAAACCCTAAACCCCAAATAAGGGAAAAAAGGGAGCAACAACAAAGGGAGAGAGAGAAAACAAATATTGATTCGATTAATGTCATGCATGTGGGAAGCATTAAAAATGAACTCAATTAAATCTGTCTAATACACCACGTAGGACTGAAATTCTCAATTAGATAAGTAACTATATATTTGCCCCACCAACACACAGAATCTGAGGTTGTAAAGGGAATCTTTCAAATTGTTGGAAAATTTCACTCCAAATATTGATTCCAAATGTGAATATTTCTATAATTTCATAAAAATGATCTTTTAATCCACGTCAAGAAAAAGATCTCCTCCATCTTATACCCCCGATGCATTACATTATGTGTGAACCCAAAAAATAATCAACTCGATCAAAATCTGAATAAATCCACAGAAACCAAAACCAATGGGATAAAACTCCCATTTATTATAGGAATATACATAATCTGATCTTTCTTATTGAGGGTCGACACCAAAATAATAATTAGTGTTAATTATATCATATTCAATTGTATATTATCCTCATTTACATAATGTATTGACATGTAACACACCTTTAAAAATGTTTGAAAATTTGACCGTTGATTTTTTTTTTTTAAATGTGATACATGTCATACGTTTAGCAAATAAGAATAATACTCAAGATTGAGACTTTCAGATCAAACATAAAATAAGCATATAGCAATTAAAATTTCAATTCAACCAGTCTATCAAACCAAACAACATCTCACACATTCAATTTGAGTATTTCGATCCCCCGTACGTGTGGATGTTACTGTCTCATCTTGTTCGATGTTTGGTTGGTCCTTCCTTGAAGTTGCTATATATTAAGATCTCACATATTCCTTATATAAATGCATGTTTAATCTATATCTATCTATATAGTATTTATCATACTTGAAATTTTCTGTAGAAACTTGTTCTTTTTTTTTTTGGAGGGGAAAACAGTGACATCTTTTGAAAGATGAAGACAGGTTTTGACTTTGGTGAATCAGAATTTTAGTACCCAACAATTCAATTTAGATTTGAATTCTGATTAGAATAGTTTGTTGAGGTGGGCTGAGTCCATATGGACGAAGATCATTAATGGGCTTTCTTTTGTGTATATATGAGCCGGGCCGTCTTCTTCTCAACTCATTAGTGGGGTACGTACACATTGTTCCTCGTCTACATGAGATGATGATATTATGGAAATTAGTATTCCCGTTTTCTTTTTCCATTTTCTTTAAAGTAATATTAATAATAAAGAAATAATGATTATGATGATGTTAATTATAGGAATTAAAAAAAACAATATTAATTATTTTATTTAGTCAAAATATCTTTAATATCTTTAAAACGAATTTATCAAGGTAGCCAACAACAAAATATAATGAATATCAAAGTAAAATCTTTGTTCAAAAGAGACAAGAGTTTCACATAAAAACATACAAATATTTTTTTTCAAACTCATTAAAACAAAGGAAAAGGAACAAACGGTCACACAATTATGGCTTTTAATTCTTAATATATAAACGCAAAACTATTACATATAATAAACAATTGTTTAATAGGAAATTCTCATATAATTGGGATGGATAACACAAAAAAAAAAAAAAAAAGGAGAGAAATCAGAATTAAACATTGTAAAATTAATCAAGGAAATACTTTTTACAGCTTATGAAAAAGACAGAAGGAAATGATGTAACAACAATAATCTTAACTTTTGAGGCCAAGCTGTCAAAATATTACAATTCCCACCTGTTATTGGACAACTCTTTGATGTCTTTAATAACAATAATGCAACTCTTAGCTTTAGGTGAAACAGCTTTGGCATAAAAACAGGGCAAACATTTATTCAGTACTAAAAATAATGAAAAGGAAATTAGTACACCAAGTTAAAGCAAACAATAATAGGTGAAGAAACTAATGTGGTATATCTGCCTACTCACAGACATACATTTGTTTAAACTAAAAGCAGTTGCTATACACACAACTGTTTCCCTATCACTCGTGCACCTATACGACGACTCCTAACGTGCAAAAAAACGAGTATGCTAGAGTGACTAATTATGTGGTGGGCTTGAAGAATCTGCCCGATTTATACGCTTCTTTCTGTATCTCCATGCAACTTGGATTCGTCTAGCTGCAAGTCCTCTCCAGTAAGGTGATTCATATCTGCAATTCAAATTATAGTTGAAAGGGTGAGTGCAATTATGATATAGGACTCTGCTCTGGGCCGACTTTGCCAGCAAGTAGAATCGGCTTAGCTGGGCCAATATTGTCTGTCCTGGCTCGGCCCGGCCCTATCCAACGTTTTTAGTAATAAGCTATCATGCCACAATTTGGGCTGGCTCTCTCACAATGGGCTGCCATATTATCTCCTGTTCTGGGATTAAAAAATTTTAAGGTGGTGTTTGGATGGAGGGATTTGAAATTCATAGTAGTAATTCCCTACTGGTGGTGTTTGGATTGATATGAATTTGAAATCTGTTACTTTCATTTTGAAATGACTTTTGAGTAATATGAGTGGATTTGACATCTTGTATTTTAAATTCCCCAATCCAAACACAAGACATTGTATTTAACCATAAGCTTTGTCTAAAGTACTTGATAAACTAAAACTTTATTTGTAAGGGGGGAAATTGCAAATTTAGAGTCTCGACATTGGACACTAACTTTTCAAATGGGGTGATTTTAGGACAAAAAATCCAAATTCACGATTCGTGTCCAATTGCATGAAATTTTTGGTTTTTTACTCTAGTAATTTGGCCCGAAATTTATGATTTCGGGTTTTTTGCCTTAAAATGACTCAAATTGAAAAGTTAGTGTCATAAATCTACAATTATCCCGTGGTGAGGGGCATGTACACACTAAGGACTCATTTACACGGTTAGTTTCAGGCATTTATGAATAGACTAGAGAAACAGAAATTACCTTATGGCCCCCTGAACGCGTGGACTTCGCAAGAATCTGGCAAAAAGACTGGTCACTTCTTCAAGATCCGCAGCTCGCAATATAAAGGCTTCGACGCTTGACAAGCAAGAAACTTCCCTGTTGCTCAACAATCTATGTCCTGGAATCCTAATTCTTTTTCCATCTGAAAAACATGAGATAAAGAGTAATGTGGAAGTATAAGATGGGAATGAAATGGTGTCGTATTGTTAGATGACATAATCTAGATGAAGAACACAAGCAATGAACCTTTATTTATTGAAGAATGTTCGAGGCACCATGTAAGAAGTTCTTCTCCACAAACTTCCCCTTCAGACAAGGGAGAAGCGGTCCCATCTTCTCCAACACTCACCATCTTCCCACGGATAATAAACACCATTTTGTCAACAAGACCGCCACGATATAATATTCTACTACCTTGGATATATGTCTTAGTCTTTAGCTTCTCGCGTATTGCATCTATGATTGGTTCATCCAACAGTCGAAATATTCGGACCTGTAATTGGCAGATGCCAAAATTTCATTAGAGCTACCAATAAATTATCTTGGAAATATCCCAATCAAAACCATCCTTAGTTATATTGTTTATGGATAGAAAATAGGATTTCAGATAATAGCGTTAATTTTGCGATTGAACTTACTTTCTTGACGAATTTAAAGAGATGAGACCTAATTACTCGTTGGAGATCTTCTGGTAAGTTCTCCATCAGCATTTCTTCGTTTACACCCCTAGTCGCAGCCCAATTAAAGCGTTCTGAGGCTCGAACTTGCCTGCATGGAAAACCGTACTTGTTTCAACTACATAGCTAACAAAAGAGTTAAGAAAAGAAAAGGTAAAAAGATCATAAACAGCTTGGAGCTTGCAGTCTATTTTTTGGCCATGAGAGCTATTAGAAACGATGGAACAAGAAAATATTCTTTTAATGAGAAAAGACAGACAAATGAATAATAAGAATAATCATCAATCAACATGAAAATTTTTGAACCTTCGCAGATTTTCAGGCAAGCGACGATGGCTCATCCACTGCTCAACATCACGGCGTCTTAGTGACATTTCTAACCTCCTGAAAGAAAATGATAACAAATCTCCACATGTCAAAGCTCAATTTTAAAACGACGATGAGTTAACAATATAATCAGCGACATGAAAGCATTGAGAGTCTATAGATTAAGATTCAAAGTAGAACCTTCGTCCAAGAGCCTGAAGAAAATTCTGTATATTTCCAATCAACAGAGCAAACAGCAAAAGGCCCATCCCTATGATGCCCATCGTGAAAAGTACTTCCCACACAAAATAGCTTGGAGCTTGATTCCCAGCCAGGGTACTAATTTGCTTGAATAAACAATTGGGATTCGTGTCAGTTGCAAAGTCGGCCTTTTCTTTAAAAAATAAATAAATAAAAGGGTTAATTGCTGGAAAAATCACAATGTTTACTCATATTGTAATTTTAACCAAAATTTTCCCTATTGGTCAAATAGCATAAACTTATATATCGTGTATGTCTTTCGACCTCGGTCGGACATGTTAGCAAAAAATATTAATTTCAGAGTTGATTGAGGTCAAAAAAACATGCCACATATAAGGTTATGTTATTTTGACCTATTGTAGATTTGATATATATTTCCTTGTATATATATATTTCCTTATATATTTACGATTCCTTGTATGGCTAGGTTTCCTTGTTAGATTCTAACCTAGGTTCTACTCCCTATATATATGGGGTCTCTTTACTTGTTGATACACATAATAATATAATTTATACTATCTCTCTGACATGACCAATAGTGAGAAGTTTGGTTAAAATGACAATTCGAGTAAAGGTAGTAATTTTTTCGACAATTAACCCTAAATAAAAGGACGACATATTTAATGGCTTAAGCTTAGAAATCTAATTGCTCAAGATCATGTCATCATATTGTAGCCAATTAGGTTTCAGCCCATTATAACTCCAATCTACAGAAGTATAAAACGAGTGTTATCCATAAAGATACCTGAAACCCCCAAAACAAGGAGTACACATATCTTGTTACTATGCTTTGGTGGGTGGTTAGATTGACAGCAGCTTCATATATCCCATAGTCAAAACCATCTTTCCCAAAACACGCAGTGGCATTTTCATTCATTTTCCAGAGTTGCCAGTTTGGATCCTCCCCAAACCTCCCATCAGCATTTCCATGGCCACAGTCGATGAACGACTTGCAGTTGGTAATATTGCTGTCATGACAGGCGTCTCGAAAGCATTGATTAACCCTCTACATACAAGTAAAATTAAGATAAATAAGCCTTGCAATTTGAACAAAACAAATAATGCGATTGAACTCTGACACCAACCTGTAGGCCGAAGAGATACCAGCATGAGCCAACCACGTGGCTCGCCAAAACAAATGTGAATAGGTTTACGACAAAATTTGCCCAAGCTGACTCGAAGATGAAGCCAGTTGGAGATGAACCAGCAGCCAATGGTAAGAATCTGTACAGCCTTGGGACCAACTGAACAAGAATCACTGCTCGAAGAAGATTTTTTGCATAATTGGCACCAGATGCTCCGATTGAGTCTGGTAATATCAATAATATGATAATCTACAGAAAGCAAATAGCACTGTTTTAGGAGCTATCATGCTAGAGCAATACATATTAACCAATGAATACAATTCATAGGATCGAAGAGGACATATACTTACCTGTGGCAGGGGCAGTACAACAAAGAAATCGATGATAAAATATCCAAAGAGATAATTCCGGGCAATCATTTTAGGGTTATCCTCTAAATCTCCAGACCCGACAACTCTGGTTTCAGGAGCAACATAAGCTAGCCTGAACTGCAAAATCATGTGTGTATTCACTTGTAAAAGATGTTCAGAAAAACAAAAGAAACATCAGCAATTACATTATAATGTCAGATGCTCAAGGTAGAAGGGAAGCCTTTTTTTCATAAATAAAAAAATAAACCATAAATATAATTGTTCAAGTACCTAATCGTTCCTGCTCAGAACTAAAGGACATATTTTGTTCTCAGAAAAGGGATTATTTGAATAGACAAATATCATTGTATAATATCCCTTCACATTTATCATCTAAGTTCCACAAGAGAACAACAGAATAGGAGAAACGATTGTCCTATCAAGTATAGATGAAGCAATAAAAAAAAGGATTTAATGCAGTTTCAAGTGAGTATATATATATACCTGAAGGAGGATATGGAGTAAGTAAACAAAATCAGTCAAACTTCTCAACACGATGATTGCTGTTGTCATGGGCCAATTTAGTACTATACACCTGTTACTCTGAGACAAGACAATTCATTCATCACTTTCTCTAGTTATATATCAAATATTTTTTAGGCTGTAATTTCACAAACGAAGAGTAACAAAAATTACTTGAAGAAGCTTACCCGCTGAACATATAACAGGAAAAAGAATAATGGGTCAAGAAATACAGCAACTGAGCAAGAAATCACGAAGAACTTGTTCCACTGCTGAACTTTTTTTGTGTGAGGATTCATAACTCCAGGAATATAAGGTAGAAGAAATGACCATATTCTCTTTGCCCAACCTTTTGTATCTCCGTGGAGCATATTCTGGAACTGCAAAAATATGCAGTATAATTGAACATTACTGAGCATGTCTGAATGATAGTTGATTGGAAACGCATTAAAACAACATATTTGCCGAAAATATGTTTGAGCTATAAACCACTTTAGAGAATCGTTAAAATGACAACATGATTCCTACAAACTAATACAGCTTATACACAAACCTATGAGTGTAAAAACCAAGCAAGGACGTTTTGACAAGTGACATAAACTTGGTACCTTTGCATCAAATATCTGCGATGTTCTTGAAGGCTTTTGTCTGCCTTTAACATCGTAATACATTGGGCAGGTTGTGCAGTATGGATCATTGCACATTCCCAGTTGACCAGACCTCAAAAGATGTGCATTTTTGCCCATATAGTCCTCTGCTAGCCAGTCGTTGTTTTCCGTTCGATCAATTGAAGAAGGATATTTTTCTATTTTGGGCTCAGTCATTTTTTGGCGTGCTGCACCCTGAGGAGGCTGAAAGATGAACTCTTGATTACGGTTAGCATATAAAGGACCACTCATTTGTACAACAGGGGCCCGCCTTTCAGTTCTCAATGGGCCCGTGAAGCCCACCAGATTGGGCTCGTATTCAGAGGAGTCTAGAGAGTTCGTAGGGATACTCATTGATGCACTTCTCGTCCTGCTTGACAAACCTCTTCCTTGAGAGCCATTCTCGGCATTTGACTGCAAATACGTCGCTGGAAGCATAGGTATCTCATCTCTGTCACAAGGATCCATTCCTCAAAATACCTGCAATCAAGATGAGAAAACAATGTTGGCTTTTGAATGATTTAAAATCAGTAAACGCTACAATGCAGGTAGAATAATTTGGTTTAGGCATTTGAGCTAGTTTAGATGAGTTGCCACCATTTTATATTTGATTTTCTGGAAATACAATATCACTATTCGAGACACGATTACATTCATTTACGAGAAACACCTTCTTGTCAAAATTGTTCAAATGATTAGCATTCCAATTCACTTGTAGGCAATTTCCATATTAAATTCTTGAAATATAAACTCCAGCTCATTTCAAACTTTGCAATTCACCTATTGCAATCTTCTATGCTTTTTTTTTTTTTTTTTCATATTCCACACTCCAATATTTGACCGTTTAATCTAAAGAAACCTGTAAATTCATCTGTTGTTACAAAATTGAATAAAAGCAGCATTCAAGTCATTATAAAACACAATAGCAGCAGCATCAAAACACACAAACATTGGAAGGAACGTAGGTTAAAATCAATCAAATTGACAAAGCAGAATCCAAGAAAAGGTCATGCAAGAAAAAATAACAAAAATATATAATCCCCACGAATTTGCACACTGACCACAAAAAAAAAAAAAAAAAAAAAAAAGAAAGAAGACTGTAAAGGAGAACAAAAGAAACATACCTGTTAAAGCAAGTTCAGCAGATGAAGAGTAAAATTCAGTCACCACAGCTCACCATCAAAAACTCCAATCTTTAATTACTCACAATTAAAAAAAAAAAAAAGATACATATTTGGAAAATCAAAACCCCCTAAAACGTTGCATAACAGTGGGAAAGTCAAGGCTTCAAAGTAAAGAGCGAGAGGCGTTGAATTCTTGACTTGTACATAATTCAGTGGTGAAGTGAGGATTGATTGCTCTCTGTGTGTTTAGCTATTTGTTAATAATAATTAATTAATAACTATAATAATAGAGAAAGACTCAAAAGCGCTGACCCAAAATGGAGATTGAGACCAGAAAAACACGTAAGCGACTTTCCAGCCAACTCCCGTATGGACAAATAAAACACACACACATGTGGGTGTGTGTGCTTTCTTGTTTGCACAGAGCCGGTTCGTTGTTGTACCCTGGCCTTTGGAGGTTGTTCCACTGGAATTTTTGATAGCCGATCATTAACGATTGGGCGTTGGCGAAGTCTACCATGTACTTTCTTTGTCGTACGCTAAAACTCCCTTCCAAGTCTTGGTCTTTCTTTTTAAATTATAACTATATTATCAAATAAAACAAAATAATAATTAAATAATAAAAGTTAATAATAAAAATTGCCCCCGACTTTCTATTGATTTATGGGGAAAAAAAGTGTTATCATCATCCTCTCTCTTTTTCTTTTTCACAATTGTTTTTATAAACCAAGTGTACGGATTCTAGATCCGTGTAATTGAGTCAATTCAATCCGAAAGTGCTTTTCACGCGCCCCACACTAGCCCAAACTCTAACTCAAACCCTAGTTCTGCTGTATATTGACATAACCTTTTAGTTCTATCCTTATAACATTTCAGTTATATACACATAATCTTTTGCAGTGATGAGTAGTAAAAAAATATAAGTTATTCACTCAAAAAGTTATGAAATTTATACATAAAGGTTATAGTATTACAACATAAATGTTATATCATTATAACATAAAGGTTTCGACTATATTGAATTTTTATGGTGAAAAAATTATAAGTTATTTATTGAAAAGGTTATGAAATCTGTACATAAAAATTATATTATTACAACATAAAAGTTATATTATTACAACATAAAAGTTATATTATTACAATATAAAGGTTTTGGCTATATTATATGAATTTTTATAGTGAAAAAAGTATAAGTCATGCACTGAAAATGTTATGAAATCCGTACATAAAAATTACACTTACAATATAAATGTTATATTATTACAACATAAAAGTTATGACATAAATTATAAAAAAAAAAAAAATGAGAATATAATTAGTTTTAAGTCTGCATTAACACGATGCAAAGATGATAATCACAAATTGTTGGCCCAATCTTTTATAGTATTATTGAAAAAAAAAAACATCAAATTCGAATTTTCTATAGCAGTGCTAGAGATGTTATGAATGTTTGTCTTTTGTATTTTCAATTTTTGTTTAACTTTTTCTGCGTGTTTTCTTTATATCTTCTATGTTTTTTTTTTTCTTTTTTTAGATTTTGCCCCTTGCTAGTTAAAGAATTGGGGAAAAAATAGAAATTAAAAAAGTACATGGAATAAAGTGTAGAAATTAAAGTATATGATAAAAAAACAAACAGACAAAATAAAAATTACAAAGAGCAAATTATGCATTTTCTTGATTTATAGAAAATACAAATATGAAAATTATTTAAATTATTCCTTCATTTCAAAATAATTTTTATTAAAGGTTGTTTCACTTAACATTTTCAAAACAATTTTAATATGTATTATGTATTCAAAATGACTATATTACCCATCATTTCATATGCATAATCTAAATAAGTTTAATATAAATAACAAGGTAGATGTAGAGTTGGTTAAATTTTTTTTTTTTTTCTTCTTAATAATAAAAAAATATGACACATAAATTTGTGTGTTTGTTTAAGGATGTTATTATGATTTCATAAGTGTTTATTTTAGTTAAAAATATTTGTAGTCAAATAATCGTGTCTTTATTAATTACTTTTGTTAAAGGGCATTATTTTACTTATTTTCTTCTTTCCATTTAAAACACTGGTTCATTTTTGGGAAGAGATTAGGCAATGGAAAAATGCACAACAATAACTTTTTAAATCAATGGAAATCATCGCATTAGTAAATTTCTTTTGCGTATTTCTTTTATTGCCTCTTGCTTAAACTATAAGCAATAGTTTTTGCTTTATTGCATGTGGAAAATAGTGATGGTGATTATTTGGAATTTAGAAGAAGAAACAATGATGCTAATATTAAAATGAATACAAGTAGATTAAATTTTGAACAAATTGATAAGAGTTGGCAAATTTGAAAATGCAAGGTAAAATGAAATGAACATATATTGTAAGAATAATGAGGGCCCACGTTCCAAAAGTCAAACAACATTAATTAAAAATTTAACATATAACACTAATGTATTACATAATTAATTATACAATAAATATTGTAATATTTTAAGGTTTCTTTCTTATATAAGGATATGTTGATTGGGATCGCTCAACTTTTCAATATTTATTATTCGCCCCTACTTTCCATAACTCAAATAAATAAATAAAAATTTGATATAACAATTAACGAAAATGAATTAGTTATTATGAGTTTTGTAATTCGGTGGTATATCATTTTTATAAAGGAGCATATTACGATCATTAGGATTCAAACCTAAATTAAATAAGTTTTTTTTAAGTCTTTATTTCCTCCATTTCATTCCACTAACTCATTTGAAAAAAAAAAAAAAAACCAATTAGTGTATTACAATTCCAATTTATTAATTTTAATAAAGCTAAGCACACTTAGTTAATTACAATAACAATTTCAAGTTGCAGTAGAAAAATTCATGACAAGAAGGCGATGATACCGGAAAGATAACGTTTGCAATGATTAATATTTGGGCCTTGCTTAGTTTGTACTTTGTTGTAACCCAATTCGTAGGCAGCTCTTGTTGGTCTAATTCTTGAAATAATATTATTACAAAAAAAATATATATATATATCCTGATTAATAATTGCAAAATTTCAATGAATTAAATTATCCTTATATATATAAATTGTTTGAAAAATAAATGCTTCAGAAGGACATGCTATGAATTGGTGTACCATTCTTTTTGTGCCTTTTAACAGACGAACATGTGTCGAAATGGCATGCGTTAGCAAAAATAATATTTAATAGTCACAAAATTGGAACAAATGGCAACAATTGGATTCCATGAGTCAAAGTCGTGTAAAGCAACTCATCGCGACGAGAAGATTCCAATGATATTTCTTTCTAAGTACTATTAATCTGTCACGGATATATATTAAGCATGAGTATTTCAAATGGCATTGATCATAGGATTTTGGGATATAGCGGAGAAAAAACAAGAATAATGTGGGAATTTTGGGTTGTAAATTTAATACAGAAAGTGTGAAAATAATGAATTCACATCCTTTTTAATTTGAATTTATGGTATAAATTGTATTTGAGATATATTTTAGGAATAATAAATAAATAAAACGTCTTACTACCCAAGTTATAACCTTATAAATTTTTTAATTTTTAGAAATACTATGTATACTCATTTACGTACACATAATCTGATGTGGCGGTACGTATATATGTGAAATTAAATTAAATTTTTTTAATTATATATCCATATCTTTTGAAAAGTGAGTTTTTTTGACAAGATATACAAACATGTACGGGGTACTTCAAAAGTCAGTGATGAAGTCCCTAAAAACAAAATATAAAAAAAACCATAATTATTTTTAAAAAATTCAGAAATTATTTGGAAATATCATAAAATCTAAAAATATAATTTACAAATATAATATAGGTTCGGCTTCACATCTCAAATGATGTCAATTTAGTTCAACATGTGTATAGTTCTCAATAGAAAGACCTCATGTTGATAATGGAACAATAAGATAACCACATACTTTCATGTTGATAATGGAACAATGTGTATAGTTCTCAATAGAAATACCTAATCAATAATCATGCCACTTTCAAACTTTCAACAACTTTAATACAATGATTAACCACATACAAAATATATGAACCATGTACAATACACGTGTTCATCACAAGTATATTAATATTAAAATGAGATAAGATGAAAAAATATATATTATTTTATACAGATATTATATTCACTGCACCCTCAGAATTAAAAAATACATATATAAATAACGACTCATCAACTTATTTTGGCACGTACTGAAACTGAAGTGATACATGGCATCATTCTAGCACTCTCCATTCTGTCATTCACCAATACACAATATATATATATATATATATATATATATATATATATATATATAGTTTCTCGTTTTTCCATCGATTGATTTCTTCAGTTTCTTCTTCCTCTTCTTCTTCGTATTCATCACTCTCTGATCCTTACTGAAAATGGTGGTCACCACCACAATCTCCGACTCCGACGAACACCTCTGCTCAACTTTTGCTTCCAGATATGCTCGAACCCCTCTCCCCAGGTACCCCACCAACACCAATACGATCAATGTACGGTTAATTTCAGTGATTGCGATTAATGGGTTATGTGTAATTAGGTTCAAAATTCCAAAAGGGGCGATGCCGAAGGAGGCGGCGTATCAGATAGTGAAGGACGAGTTAATGCTGGATGGAAACCCTCGCCTCAATTTGGCTTCCTTCGTTACCACTTGGATGGAGCCCGAGTGCGATAAGCTTATCATGGATTCTATCAACAAGAATTATGTCGACATGGATGAGTATCCAGTCACCACCGAGCTCCAAGTGCGTGCCTATTTCTTCTCTCTGTTTTTCTTCTTCATTTTCTGTTTAATTAGTTTGATTTTGTGAATATGTTGGTGGATTGTTCATTGTACATTGTAATCTAGCTGATCACTAGAAATTTCTTGGTTTTGGAGATGGGCTCATTGATTTAGAAAGTTGAGAGAAAGAGCGTTGATGATCTAATTTATTGTCTGTTTAATTAGTTTTAGTTTAGGAATATGTTGGTGGTTTGATGTAAGTTTTGAACTGGTAATTTGGTGTTATGCAGAATAGATGTGTGAATATGATAGCCCATCTTTTCCATGCCCCTGTTGGTGATGATGAAACAGCTGTTGGTGTGGGCACAGTGGGTTCATCAGAAGCTATAATGCTAGCAGGTCTTGCTTTTAAAAGGAAATGGCAAGCAAAGAGAAAGGCACAAGGGAAACCTTATGATAAGCCTAATATCGTCACCGGGGCCAACGTGCAGGTATGAGTATGACATGATAAAGCATAGTAGACTGAAAATTCTGACGCAGTTTATATTCTTAGGTTTGTTGGGAGAAGTTTGCAAGGTATTTTGAGGTAGAACTGAAGGAGGTGAAGCTAAGGGAAGGATACTATGTGATGGATCCAAATGAAGCAGTGGAAATGGTGGATGAGAACACTATATGTGTTGCAGCCATCCTGGGTTCTACACTGACTGGAGAATTTGAGGATGTGAAGCTCCTAAACGAGCTTTTAATGAAAAAGAACAATGATACGGGATGGGACACCCCAATACACGTTGATGCAGCCAGTGGAGGGTTTATTGCTCCCTTTCTTTATCCAGAGCTTGAATGGGATTTTCGTTTACCATTGGTAAAGAGTATCAATGTCAGTGGTCATAAGTATGGCCTTGTTTATGCAGGTGTAGGGTGGGTTGTTTGGAGGAGTAAGGAGGACTTACCTGATGAGCTTGTCTTCCATATCAACTACCTTGGATCTGATCAACCTACATTTACCCTTAACTTCTCCAAAGGTATAAGTTTTTTTTTTTTTTTTAAACTTTTTGTTTACATGAAGGTTTGTAGTTAACTTTAGAGTTGCAATGTTTCAGGTTCTTGCCAGATCATTGCCCAGTACTATCAGTTCATAAGACTTGGCTTTGAGGTAAGAACTCACACATTTTCGTCTCTACTATATGATCGAATAAGTGGAGTTGAAATTATTTTATGTGATTTATAACCTATGGTGGAATACATCCAGTTTTTAACTTTTGCATACCATCATGATGACCATAATTGGACATGTCATTGATCAAAGAACAAACAATAAACTTGATGGAATGATTTGATAACCATCCCACATGGCTCCACTCACCACAGGTTGTTTGCTTTAACTGAAATGAAGAATGTTGTGTTTTATCTAGTTATTATATCCCTGTTTTTGCTCTACAAGGGTTACAAAAACATCATGGAGAATTGCATGGAAAATGCAAGATTGCTCAAAGAAGGAATCAGCAAGATGGGTTGGTTCAAAATCGTTTCCAAAGACATTGGCGTGCCATTGGTGGCATTCTCTCTGAAGGACAGCAGCAGGTACACAGTTTTCCAAATATCGGAGTCTCTGAGACGGTTCGGATGGATAGTGCCTGCGTACACCATGCCTCCCGATGCCGAAAACATTGCTGTTCTTCGTGTTGTGATTCGAGAGGACTTCAGCCATAGCCTGGCAGAGAGGCTCATTTCCGATATTGAAAAAGTCGTAAATGAACTGGAGCAACTGCCTCCTCGTGTTTCGGTTAAAGAAGCCGATGTTAGTCTTGATGATCTGCACATAGGCAGGGGTGAGAAGCAGAACTTGAAGAAGAACATTGATGAGACTCAGAAAGATATTTGCCGTTATTGGAGGAGGATTTCGGACAGGAAGACCAGTGGTGTCTGTTAGAAATCTTGAAAGCATACTTCTGAGTGATCATATCATCTTATGTGAAGGTAGAATGTCTACTATTTTGCGCTGTTAAATACATGCTTCACTTGTGACTTGTGAGTGTGGAATATGATTTTGAAGAGAGTGCAGAACTTGGAGGTTCTTGTTAGATGTTTTGCTATTGTAATATTATGAAATTATGTATTCCGCCCTCTCAAAATCAGATCATTTATAATATTTAATTAGGATAATTCATTTGGAAACTAATTTTTCTTTTTTCCGATGACGACTCGTACTTTCCTTTTTTATTTATTTATTAATTTTACAACAAATTTCGGTGAAAAAGTACATTTCTTTTTTATTTATTTATTTATTTATTTTATAACAAATTTCGGTAAAAAAGTTCACACGCGCGGTTGGAGGATATTTTATCATTTTTTCTTATCAAATGTAGAAAATTTAATGTTAGCAACTAGTTTTTAATAATAAAAAAAATATAAATATTTTAGATTTATGGCTAATTAAGAATGATGAACGAATTAAAGTTAACCTCTGACTTTGAGAAAATTTAACAAATTGGGGTTTAGGCGCAAGTTCTCGGACAAATTTAAAGACAAAGAAGGTTTTATTTAACAAATGATGCTACCAATTCCAAATTAGAGAGAAAAGAACACATTCGACATTTTATACTTGTTTAAGGTTTAGGATTAAGGCAGGTTCTCTATTTTTCAATTAGTTTATTTTTTTTTCTAATTTTGTATCTTACTTGATTAGTGTACGTCATTAAGTTGTATGTATTCAATCAATGACTCAGTTTAGAACAATTCATACTGATAATAAAAATTGTAACATACAAAATGGAATAGAGCATCACCTATACATGGAGAAACAGGATTAATTGCACTAAATATTCTAAACTATCTAAATTTTTGACTCTACTCATCAAAATTTCTTTTATTCAGGTATGTAAATATATAAGCTGCAAAAGTAATTAATTGTCGTTTGTCTTTTCAACTCTATAAAAATATTTTTAAAAATAAGTCTTATTTTTTTCAAATATTAAAATTCTAACTATAATTTTTTTTTAAATCTATTTATTCAAATACTAAACTTTAAAATTTTAAATGTTTTATTTTTTCCGTAAAATTCCTATTTTGTTCCAAATATAAAAGAATTAGAATTACTGAAATATTGAAATTCGAGTTCTTTAAAAAATTGCATTAAATTTTAAATTTCAATATTTTGAATAAAAAAGATTTTTCTTCAAAACATTTATATATAGACAAAAACTTTTGTACAACTAGTGTACGGACCCTAAATCTATTTAATCTGAGTCAACCACACCGACATAGCCCTCCACACGCTTCAGAGAAGACGTCATACACTTAATTTATTTTCTGCATTTTTTGGAAAAAATATGTATACCTTTTAATTATAACATATTTATGTTATAACTTTCATACATTTACATTTTTTTAGGCAAACATTAATTAATTCATATTTTTTAGTTATGTTAGTTGTACCTTTATATATTACATAAATGTATGATTATATTGAAAATATATAAGTAATATCACATAATGTATATATGTAATTGTGTTGAATTTTTTTTTTTTTTGAAATTAAAGTATTACATAAAGGTAATTAAGGATATTTGTACATAAAAATTATATTAATATAACATAAATGTCACACTAATATAACATAAATTTATATATGTACATATTTTGTTGATTTTTTTTTGAAGTTAAAGTATTACATAACGGTAAGGATATCTATACATAAACGTTATATTAATATAAGATAAAGACAACACATGAATTAAACCAAAAAAAGACACACACACACAAAAAAAAAAAAAAGGCATAGATCAACTCTTATATATTATTTTCATATTTCAAGTATGAATTTTTTTAAATAGTTTTTTGGTTTTAAAAATATTTGTAAGGGTGTTTTGAAAATTTAAAGGTTGATGACACAAAGTGTAACAATTTATGTAGTTTATTAGGCTTATGTGTATTAATTCTACGAAAATCAACACTTTTTAATCTTGTTAATTGTTAGATTGAAAAATGACATTTTTATTATTTAGGTAATTGTATTACAAAAATCAAATCTCTTTTTAATTATTATAATCAAAGTTAAAAATATTAAAAACTTAATTTAATAAATATCGACTTCAGATATTCATGAGATTTCATGATTTTTCTCTAATAATATATATTGATTCCCAAACAGACATACATATGGATATAGATATATCAAATATTCATGATTTTTGTACAATTATATATATACATATATATATATATGTATATTGTTTATATATATATATATATCGATTTCCCAAACTAACACATAATATGTATGGATGCTTTCTTTTCTTAGTTGTTAAGTTAAAAAATGACATTTTCTATTATTTTAATCATTATATTAGGAAAATCAAATCTCTTTCTAATTGTTGTAATCAACATTGCAAGTATCCATTAAAAGTACTGGAAACTTAATTTTATGAAATATCGATATCAAATATGCATGAGATTTCGTGTTTGATTGCTATTATTTAAATATACCTAATTTTAATTAAAGTTAATTAATGCTGAAAGAATATATATATATATATATATATATATATATATATATATATATAACAAATAAGTTATGACTATTCTATAAGCTGTTTTATATAATTATAACAATAAAAATGTGTGTATGAATGTTTGAATATTGTAATTATTTTCAAAGGATGAGGATTCAGGCCATTGGTGATGGATTGACTATGTTTCGACTAATTATTGATGAGTTAAATTTATTTTTACATATATCGACTCATAATTGATGAGTTTGAAATTATTGTACATGATATTATTTTTATATGTTTCGACTAATAATTGATAAGTTAAAATTATTTTGCATGTTTCGACTCATGATTGATGATTTTGAAATTATTTTACATGAAATTATTTTAACTTTTTTACTGTATATGGATGTGGAATGTATCATATACACAATATTATTAATAAATTATAAAAGTATTTAGATGTTTTTAATTTAAAATTATAATTGCAATACTAAAGATAATATGTTATTAATGTAATACATTTAAATTAATCTTGAAAAGACCAGTTAAACTCGGTTTTTTTATGAGATTGAAAGTGATAGTTTGGAAATGATGATACTTGATGTTTTAAGATTCGTTTCAATTAATGAAACTAAGTGTGTAAGTCTTTCTCAACAGACTTTTTCTATCATGAATTTTTTTTTTTGATAAAATTTTAAATATATATTTCCAACTATAATAATATTTAAAAGTTCTTCAATCATATACATTTTTGATATTTCATTTTCTTTGATATTTTTTTAATATTTAAAAAGGAGAGAGATGCTTTCGGAACCAAACGAGACTAGACTAGAAAGGTGTCCATTCCCTTCTTTATGTTTAGGATTGTATTTTGTAATGAATTAAGTGTTATATTAAATATCATAGGTAACGAAGACACGATAGACGAGGAACATATAGTTAATATAATAATAATTAAATTTTAACAGCTAGAGGAAAACAACAAGATGACTACTATAGAAATGTTGATTTCTATAATTTCATAATTTTCAATTTTCAAGCCGTGATTAATTCATAATATTTATTATTTATACCTCACATTAGTTCATCTGCTTTTGAGGTTCACTTATAAAATCTTTTTTTTTTCTTTAAGACTGATCAAATATATCTTAAATTGAGGCAAACTTAATTACTCAACCAGTTTTACTGAATTGAAGCAATATTAGAACCAATATATATATATATATATATATATATATATATATATATATATATATATATATATATAAAATCTTATAATGATAACTACTTACAAAATATTAGTCATGTTTTTGAGTTTGTAATATAAATGTTGCAATCAATGGACCTGTAAAATTGGAGCTATATTCAACACTTGAGCCAAAAGGTATGGATTTTAGGACATTTTTTCAACTCATTATCTTCAACAAAGTTGTCAAGTAGATTTTGCATAACAACAATACATTGTGCATCATAGTCAAATATATTGGTTCTATTTTCATCCATTTGTGTCTTTTAATTCACTTTGTAATCTCAATTAGATGATTAGTTTTTGTTAAGAAATATTTTCTTGTAATTAAGTTTGTAGGCTCATGTCTGTGGTTGTGCTAAAATCTATAATTTTACCACTTTAATTGTTCCCAATTTTTTGCCACTTTGACTAAATTGTTCTGGACGTTTATTGAGATTCAATTGTAATTCAAACAAAAAAAAAAGAAAGAAAGAAAGAAAGAAATCCTTTCTGCTCTATGTATAATATAAAAAGAAGAAAATCATATTATTCAAAATAATACACCGCAATTAGAAAAAAAAAAACATATAATGCCAATAACTAATTAGGCACTAATTGTAGAGCAATATGCAAAAAAAAAAAATTATGTTCTATAAAAAGTTATTTACAATAATTTGTAGTATATTAATAAAAATTAAATTATAAAATAAATATCAAAAAATAATTTACAGTATTATTAATTTAGGTCAACTTAACTATTATACCCATTTGAAGATCGGATAAAGGGAAATGTGACAGAAATGATCTTTGGCCCGGATCCAGTCCTACTCAAAGGCCATGTCGTTTAATTTGCATGTTATTGAAATCAATTCAATTATTTTTGCTAATTATACAGACCTTGTATTAGTTAATTAGCACTTAATTCGAGTCTATCTAGCAATATTGGGAAACTGAGAGGATCAATTGCCTTCAAATCTGAAAATCATAAATTATTCTAACATTACAATAGTAAACCCTTCGTAGAAATAATAAAATGACCACTTTGTTCTAGTGCCACAACAACAATTAATTAATTAATATTATATATCTCCTAAAATAAATATATAGGACAGGTAGTTTTGCAGTTGAATTAATCCTAAGAAATTAATCAATAGATTTATGGGTCATCAAATGGGTTTCATTCGGGTACTGTATATAGTTGAGAAGTTGAGGTTACTTCTTCACTTAGAATCGATTCTAGTACTGAAGATGAATAGTAAATAACATATTGTTGGTAAATATGTATCATAATGTATAAATATTATGAGATGCAACTATGTTAAAATCCACCAATAAAACATCTAATAAATTAATATATATTTTTCTGTTGGTTGGGAAAAGGACAGCTACCAATTAAAAAAGAGTTGTCATTTCCTATGTACAAAATGGTGGTTGAATGATCACATTTTTTTCTACAGGCATGTTTGATTTCATCGTGGTTTCATTATTACTGTACCATTCAGAGTGAAAAATAGTATATAAGATCTTTGTAAGATTGTTAGATTCTAATTTTGTGAGATGTATTAATTCACAATAGATAATTTATTAATGAATTTTAGGATTAATTTGATTTGATACTATGATTCTTATCTCATAAATTTATATTCGTAGAATCCAATGAAATAAATTTTTGTGTAAAAAGTATATAGAAAAGAAGAATGGCAGGCCAACGGTCAAATACAAGTCTTAGGTAGATTTTGGAAGTTGAGAACAAATTTTAGTTTCCTTTTTAACCGTTATAACTGTTTCTAGGTGCGACTGGTCAACAGCTAGCTGAGGATGACTGATTATATTTTACTAACAAACTTTTTTTCGACTTAATTACTTATTATCTTAAGAATGTATTAATTAATGGTTGGTGAATTATATAGGTTAGAAAATTAAAAATTAGTTATTAACCCTTGAGATTGAAAATTAAGAATATCATCTGTTTCGGTTTAATTTTGATGACTCAAGATTAATTTGTTTTTATTTCGAGAACATATATACCATTGAATCAAGTAATTTTGTGGAAACTCCCAATATTCTTAACCAACTTTTTTTTTTTAACTTTTGTTATTTTTTAGACATTTTAGACAACTATATGCTTGGTATTGGATAGAGTGGTATCACCTAAGTTTGGATGATATAAATTAATTTAAATGGAACAAACCGATTCCATTGATACAAGGTAGAGTGAGATAAATTAAATTTTGATGGATATAATTAAATACAAAAATTCCTATATATCTGGTGCACGAATTCTAAATTTGTTGGGTCTACCCGACCCAACATGGTCCTCCATAGGCTCCCACACGCCCTAAATAGGATGCCACACACTTAGTTTATTTTTTGCATTTTGGGAAAATATGTATATCTTTAAATTGTAATTTTCATACTTTTATATTATAATACTTATACTCCTACATTTTTTCTAGACACACTTTAATACCTTTCATACTTTTAATTATGTTAGTCATACATTTTAGTTATGTAATCATATTTTTTAATTATGTTAGTTGTACCTTTATATATTATATAAATGTATGACTATAAAATAATTAATGTTAAAATTTATGATTAATATTTCCTACCATAAGTGATCATTAGACTTACTTCCTAATATTCATCGATGCATGGCTATTTTGTGGGAAAATCATATTGAAAATAGCATAAAAGTAATGTTTAAACGAAGTTTAAAATTTATACTATTAATTTAATATATACATTTTTTATGCAAATAATTCTATTATAGACATACAATAGCTAGCTAGAAAAATATTTAATCTAGATCCCAAAAAAAAAAACTGCAAAATAAATAAGGGTGCAGAAAATTAAGTCAAAATAAACATATAAAAACAATTTACTGAAAAAACACTAAAAGCTTGCAAATTTGAAGTTATGACGAAATTACATTAAAAGATTAGAGAAAATCATATGAGTAAAACTATGATAGCTGATATTTATTAAAATACTTCTAAGAAGTGCCCTTAATGCTTCGTTGAGTTTATAGGATTAATTCTGTATTTTTATCTCAGACTCGACTAAATATGCTGCGTAATTAGAGTTGAGTTTGATATAGTATATACATAAGTAGATGATTTATATCCAAACAAATTTAAATTATGACTTACTATGTATCAACTGTGTAATTAACTATCTAAATACTTAAAGAATGATTCCATATGAAGATTCGATTTTAAATTTATTCTCTATCAAGCTATAAAATGAACGTGCATTACATGTGACAATTATTAAATGTCAAAACAGAGTATAAAATTGCAAGGGTATCGATAAAAGGGTAAATACGTAGCTATATTTTTCTTGATTTTTTTTTTGTGTGTGTGGGTTTTAGTGCAACAAACTTCTTCATTAGTCGGAGGACTTAATAATTAATAGTGCAAGTAAATTATTATAAGTGGTTTTATCGCTCAAGATTTTATTTGCATTGATTTACACGTGTTTTTAAGTATATATATGATTCATTTCATTTTACCATGTAACTATGTGTATGTGTATAGTGATGTATCGATCGTAGTCTATATATGTAATGTGAATCTGTCAACCATGAAACAAAAAAAGCTATATTGAAACACAAATTAAATTAAACATGTACCTAATTAACTATATAGAGATTTTTATATACACGTGTATATTGTTTTTAATAAAAGATTTAATTCTTGATAACTTAATGTAGAACATATATAGAAGATCACTATTTGTCTCTAGGGTCTTGAAAAAGATCAACACCTAAAATACCAAACTTTTCTCAGCTACCCATGATATACGTAGTTATTGTAATCCTTGACAATTTCAATAATTAATATATATTATGGGATCACGGGGTTTACCATATAGATGTCGTGATTTAGGTTAGAAAAGTTAAGATCAATAAATACAAGTGTTAGAATCTTAAGGTTAATTGATAAACATGCAACTAAGTAGTATATATTCATATTTATGTTAGAAAAAATACAAGTAACTGTTAGCTAGCTAGGTGGGTAATGTAGGTTAGAATTTAGGAAAGATGTTGAGATCAGAACTAAACTACATTTACCCTACCAACAACTCTCTCTCTCTCTCTCTCTCTCTCTCTCACATCATCATCATCATAAACCACAACACACATAGGAGCTTAATCTGTGTTTGTTAGCCTAGATGTTGCATCAATGGGTGGTGCTGGTCTGTCCAAATCCTCCCACTTCCTAACGGAAAACACTTGTTTATCTAATTATTTTTATTATTTTCCTCCCAGGCCCCTTGTATATATATATATATATTTATTTATTTCCTTCTCATTTTCTTCTCCATCATTGAAACTAATTAATACCTCTAATTCTCTCTTCAACCCCCCAGGCCAGTATATGTTGTCCCTGTTCATCCCTGCATTCTCGGATTTGGAGTTTAATTCTTGAAACGAAACTTTGGTTTATTTCGCAAAGGTTTACGTACATATACAAGTGGAGCAGATGTGCAGTAGAGGCCATTGGAGGCCGGCCGAGGACGAGAAGCTTCGAGAATTAGTTGAAAGATATGGACCTCATAACTGGAATGCTATAGCTCAACACCTTCATGCTAGATCAGGTCTCTGTCTATCTCTCTCTCTCTCACACACATTAGGGTATGCGATGGCCAGAATCATATTGAAATATATTGGTGCATGTCTTATAAATAGACTAGATAGAGTTTCAGCCTCGACTATATATTAATTCATTTCTTACATATTTATTATATGCATGGTGCATGTTAGACATGCACATCAATAAATGACAAATTCATAGTTAATAAAACAAGGTGCAGTGCAAGAAAGTAGTAATTAAATTGATGATATTACAATAATATTACAGGTAAGAGTTGCAGGCTAAGATGGTTCAACCAATTAGATCCAAGAATAAATCGGAACCCTTTCACGGAGGAGGAGGAAGAGAGGCTTCTAGCCTGTCATCGGATCCATGGAAACCGGTGGGCCATCATCGCCCGACACTTCCCTGGAAGAACTGATAATGCTGTCAAGAATCACTGGCATGTTATCATGGCCAGAAAATGCAGAGAGAGATCTAAAATCTACCCCAAACGAGCTTCTCAATCATCCTCAAATAATATTAATTTAAAGTTTAGCAAAGTTGTTCATGATCATGGTCATGACACAATACCTATCTACCCTCTAACATGTAATAATGATCGATTCCCACATTTGAAGGAGCCTCAATTTGATTATAAACTCATTCATCTTCCCAATATAGATAAAGGTAACTAATTCATTAATTAAGTTTTATATGTACATATATGCTCATAACCAAGATTTTGTCATTTTCCATCTTTGACATGTATACTACATATATATATTTTTTAGAAGCTAATCAATATTAATTTCTTTATATATTCGCAAAATTTCTTGAATTAATTTATGTAATCTATTTAATAATTAAACTTAGCTTGAATTTAATGATGGTGATTGAAATATTGAATGCAGAAATTAGAAGTGGGAAGGCAGTGGAGTTCTATGACTTTCTCCAAGTGACGAATATTACAGATTCGAACAGAAGTGAAGTGATAGATCATGCAATGAAGAGAGATAATGAAGGAGAAGAAGAATATGTTAATTATCATCATAATATGAATCATCATCAAACCATAGCTTCTTCTTCCCTACCATTTATCAATTTCTTATCAGTTGGAGATAATGATTGATCTTAAACGAATTAATTAAACAACAAGCATAGCATCTCATGCTATATATGATTGTTTAATAGGTTTTTTTTTTTTTTTTCTTGACTCCATGACAATAGCCACATTTCTGCTATGACAGGTTTTAATTAACCGTTGTCTTTCTTCGAATCTGTTATAGTGTGAGCACTACGCTTTTGAATGCATACGTTCTAATATGCATGCGTGCATGTTCAATATATGCACTCAAAAATTCATCAGGAATTAGGAAGATATTAGATATTGAATAAAATCTTCTTAATCTACACACTGCTTCTTGTTTTATTGAAGATCTAAAAGCATATTTATGTTTTGCAGCTGATTAAAAAAGTATAATTATTGGAAAAATCCCAATATTCAACTTGGAACTTGGTCTTTTTTTCCACCAATTTTACATATTTTAATTTTGGTATATTTTAATTTTTTTTCCAATTCTGATCCTATTATGCTCGAAATATCAATTTCTATCAACATGAACATCGAAATAGAAAAATATACAACAATTTTGACATCCACATTGACAAAGATTAAAATTCTAAACAAATGTAGATAAAAATTAGAGAAATGGTTAGCGGACCAAAAATAAACTACATATTCCCAATAATTGTTTCCTAATTTCTCTTATATATATATATATATATATATCCTTTTTTTCAAGTCCTATTTTTACTTAATTTATTAAAATATATATATATAGGTGAGTATGAATTGATTGCAATATTATTCTTATAAAATTCTACGTAGTCAAAGAGTTGGACTAATAAGATAGAGAATGTTGTTCATGATCAATTATTTCATTAATGGAAGAAGTTCATTTAATTATTTCTACAAATTTATGAATAAAGCCTTGAAAAGAAAGATAAATCTGAAATTTTATCTGGAATCAAATAGAAGTTAATGATCACCTCCACAAAAAAAAAAAAATATAGTGAAATAGTGGAAACAAGAACACAGTTTTTGTATGTGTGTGTATATATATTGTATATGTAATTATCTATCTAATTATAAAATATAAACAATATTTTTATTTTTAAACATATGTAAATACGCAAATAAATGTTATTTTGAAATTAAAGCCCCGTACAACACACATGTCAAAAATAGTATATATGATACTATAATATAAACAAATTGGAAAAATTAAGAGTGCCACTTTTGGCCCTCTTATTTTTAAAAATGACGCCCAAATTACGTTTTGCATAATTTTGAACCACTTTACGCGGTTCTTTTTTAGAAGAGACAGTGAAACACTATACTCTTTTTTATTACAAAAAAGTCCAAATCTCCCTCTTTTCTAATACATTCTTAACTCGCATTACCTCAAGCCACTGAAATTAAAAGTAAGAAAACAAGAAAAATCAATGGATTCAGGTTTATATTGCATTTTTCTCTTCTTCTTCTTCTTTTTTTTTTTTTTTCATTTTTTCCCATTCATGATTTTGAAGAATATAGGCATGCATGATACGTTTGATATAGGTAATAACTTAGCTTTTAAATGTAAATCAATAGCATTTAGGCTCAAAGAACATTTACACAATAGAATTACCCTCATTAAAATGACGCAGTGATAAAACATACGGTAAATAAAATAAAGTATTTACGACTGCGTCTAAATATAGACGTGGCACCCCCCAACAACAAAAAATGTCTCTAGTGCCCTTCTGAGGACGACTTCAAAGCATACATTAAAGTGGACAAAAATGTCAAATATGAATCACAAATCTGCAGGAAAGTTTTAGGTGAGTTTACCATGTGATGAGAGGTTATGTAAGGAATGGTGCAAACATTAGTCTCCCATATTGAATTTTTGCAAATACAATTCACAGAGAGTAAGTGGCAAGCCAATCAAAATTTGGATAAGCAGCTAATTTCACAAGCTATTATAACTAAGAAGATAACCTAACAAAAGAATTATCACACATATTCATGTACAACAAGACTGAAAGGCTTCCTTAGCTCCTCTCCACCTAACTTGTCCAATACAAAGATTACATTTCAGCAGTGATAGATCAGAACATGAATTCATGGTGGCAAAAGGAAGATATGTCCATCATCTTTTATAATCAACCCACCTTGTAATCAAGCATTGGTGATCGAACGGACATGCCAGAGTCCGGAGGCAGTTTTTGTCCGATCCTGTGATGCACTAGTGTCTGAGAAATGAGTATTGATGATTCAACCAAGACTAACCATATATGTTTGTTCAGGATGATATTGGTTCATAAGGATATTGTAACCATGGGTGTTTTAAAGCCTCGGATGCAGAAGGCCGCTTCTTTGGGTCGACTTCAAGTAGATGAGCGACAAAGTCAATGAAGCCTTGGTCTCCCATTGGCAACCGATATCTCAAGGATGATTTCTTCGGTATCAGATATTCTAGTCTGTTCGTCTCCTGAGGAAGATAAAAGAGAATATAGGTTAAGTGGGAGAGAGAGAGAGAGAGAGAGAGAGAGAGAGAGAGAGAGAGAGCTTATGAGATCACATAACAAATTTAAGGCGGAAGATTTAATGATATAATGTAGGAAAGTAGCATGCTGCTAGAACAAATAAATGTCTGATGTGCCCACAGGCTGTAATATTACAAAGATATATGATCTTAGCATGAGTGTGTGGATGGAATCAAGTGAAAATATTAGACAGAAACAGAAAGGCTGTACCTGGTTTCTTTCATAAAGCATGTGATTTTTGGTGAAATATTTGTATGTATCTCGTCCTTTAGCAAGCATCTCTTGCTCAATCGAGCCTATGATTCCAATTACTCGAGCAAGTAAGGTGGCAGGAGAATCATTTTGAAAGAGAACCTACATAGATAGAGAAAATTTTAACACTAACAATTGAAAGCCACTAAAATCTCCTATAATAAGACCCAAAAAGACTTTACATTTGAAGTAAAGCCACCAAAGCTGCTGATAATTTGATAAGTAGTTTCTCATCAACACCATTAAATGAAACAAAAGACGAGAACAAACACAAATCTAAAATATGAATAGGAAGAAACTTACATTGCCTGTGCAAAGTTCAGCCAATATGCAACCAAGTGACCAAATATCAATTTTTTTGTCATATGGAAGTCCCAAAATGACCTCGGGTGCCCGGTACGACCTAGATTGAACATAAGAACAAAGATGGTCTGTTTCAAAGCAACTGCTTCCAAGATCAATGACCTTCACCTCACATCTACTGTAACTTTTCACCAATATATTCTCAGGCTTCAGATCACAATGTATGAGACCAAGGCGATGTAAAAATTGAAGCGCTTCCAAGCACTGAATAGTAATAGACTGCCGAATCAAAAAAGTAAGTCAGCAGCCAGTGACACTGTAATAAATATGTAAGCAAATGTAGACATTTATGCGACAAACCTGTAGTCTTGGCATCGTAAAGTAGACCTCTCCTCCAGATTCTCTGTTAAATTTATGGAACTCGTACAAGTTTGCTTTAAGCAATTCACAAACAATCAACAGATGCTCCTGCATATAAGAATACCGGCTCATAGTTTTAAGTCAACCAGATATTGATTCTGTTAACAATGGACATACGAAGCAAGAAAAACAGATTGTAACTCCAGGTATTTGTATCAGAGGCTTATATAGAAATCAGAGCTGATATGTGTTTCAAGGTTGAAGATAATCACTGTCCGCTTGGGTGCTAATAGGAAAGGCATTTAATTATCAAGCAAGCTTAAGTTGTTAGACAAATTCGTTTCAAGAACAAAGTCAGCCCCTACTTTTTTATAAAGAAAAGCCAAAACGTCAAAAAACAACATAAATGCATTTAATGCATAAAATAAAATAAAAACATTAGGCAGTTAGGCACTGATTGGCTACCCAACCAATGCTTAGAGATTCCTGTAGCACCAGATATACTAAAGTAGCATCCTTTTAATAAGAAGTCATGCCATAAATCTATAACTTACATTTAGTTTCCTTGGAAATATATAATAAGTAGCATCCACTACTAGTTTAATGACAAATATGCTAAGTTAAAAACTTCCACTAAAAAATATTAATTACTTTAGGAAAATTTTAATTAGCATACAGTCTGTTTCAAATTCATTATCTTAGCCAAAACATATTCTTACAGGATAAAACATGTTTCCTAGTTTTCTAACATGCACTTGTAATAACACTATCTCAAAATGCAACAATTGTTTAACAGACGATTTAATTTTATATATTTCAGTATTAAACCAATAAAAATTTATTCACTTTGATATAGATACAATGTAAAAACAACACACAAGATAAATTTCACAAAATGCTTTCCTATTTTATGTAGTTGTCTATATTTTTTTTTTATATTTAATTGGTTAAAGATCTAATAACTAGCTTTTCCAATTTTAATACCACAGCATATAAAGGATTAAATAACAGCAACAATAGATTATCATATACGTTTATTCTTTTGAAATGGATAAAGAACTTCCATATAAGTATTTAATTGCCTGTTTGGATAAATCTATTCCTTTCCTTAGGTCATTTTATTTTCTATTGAATAGAAACTTTGAGAAGAATTTACAATTGTGTTTTCTTCAAAAACAATTCTCTTTAGACAAAGTATTGGGATTCAACCACTTTTTAACATTGACCATTAAATATTTCCTTCCCATTCAGTAGAACTGGTGGATTCCACAAAAGGCATATTGATAACGGAAAAAGGTTAATTTATTAGAACTTTTAAAGACAGACAGGTAAATAAGGGTTGTGGACTGACTGTCAGATTTTTTATCCATTGGATGAATAGAGTAGTAAATGTAACATTTGTTACTTATGCGGGATAAATGCAATATTCCATGGAGTATAGTATTCAAATCCTATTGGCTAAATTGACTGCAAAGAAGCTCACTTACTCGGTAATAGAAATAATCGTACAACCGAAGAATATGATACTTGTCGGCAGGATCATGTTTGTTCACATACTTGAGTAGCTTTATCTCATCAAGGCTCTGATCAAAAAAATCTTTATTGTTCTTTATAATCTTCACACAGACATCTATACCAGAGTGCAGGTCATGGGCCTGAACGGCTTTGCTGAATGCAGCAGATCCAAGATACTCAGTGACATGATAGCGGCCAGCAATTACTGAGTTCAAAACAACATGGAAATTCTTATCCTCCTCAAAACCGGTCCTGAACAATAAACATAAGGTAGATTATAGAAAACACATCTCAAAGTTTGAAGTAATAGAGCTAAGAAGTTTAGCATGTGGCATAACATTGTGTTATGGTGTGTGTGTGTGTGTGTGTCTTCAGCTGCCACTTTGCAGAAGCAGATCTCCTTATCCAAAATCTATGATTGATCCATTGAACTTTCTAAAAAATTAGAATTTGTAATGCAAGTCTTAAGGATGCAACTGAAAACAGGCATGCACTTTTCAGGTTAACCAGCCTATCTACATAATAATGAAGACATAAAATTATCTTGAGAGGAAAAAATAATGAAAAAATCAGATCTATCAAATTCAGGTTAACCAGTCTATCTGCATAACAAAGACAATTGCTGCCAAATCAAATCACAAGTAGAATTTCCTTGATAAAAATAATTTTAAATATCAAGAATTATGCATGGTACTATGTGATCAGTTGATGAAAAGTGCATGCCTGTTTTTCCTGTGGACAACCTTCAAGTTGAAGGTTTCAAATTCCTCTTCTTGTGCTTTGATCTGTTTCACTTGCTCTTGTACGGCAGCAGCTTCCTCGTCTTCTATTGATACCCCAGGATTTTCATCTCTTGCACCTGCTGCTTTTATATCATGTTCTTCTTTCTTTACATGTTCCCTTTCAATATAGCCATCATTTGAAAGAGATGAACGACTAGAATTTGCTGATTCCCCAGCATTGGCATATTTCTCATCCCTTGAACTGTTTATCGGTGAAGAGTCACCACTCTTGTGCCTCCATGAAGTTAGCATGTCATCATTAGCCAGTACAGAATCACCAGCTTCACCACTGTTATCAGTGTTTGCCTTGTTTGACCACAATGATGTGCACGAGCTTGCTTGCACCAACTGCCCATCTCTAGGAGGAGGAAAGGAGAATCCTCCATCCATGTGAATCATTGCCTGTGCATACAAACCTTTATTATTATTCATGATATATTTATCAGAATTACGTCTCTTTGTTCTATTTATGTCGTTCTTGGATCGTTCACCGGAATTCTTATCCAACTCATGCTGTGTGTATCTGGAACCACCAGTACTACCATCATGATCATGAAAATACTCTATGTCCCCTTCACTACTACCTCCAACCAAACTTTCTCTCACCTCACTGCCTATGTCAGCAGCGTCACTGTTGATTCCAACACCAATCGATCTAACTGAACCATGCTGATCATCATCCATGCCGATATCGTCCAGACAGGGTCCTCCTAATTCCCTCATAACTTTTCCATTTCCTAGCATAATGAGTTCATTGGTCTGAGGTACAAAACCCTGCCACACAGGCTCGGCACGCATCAAATTCAGCTCCTCCTCATCCATCAACTGTCCATCATATTGACCAATTACCTCATTTGGTTTGTTTCTTCTGTACATGTCAGACCCAGACAAGCTGACAGGATTGTCTGAAGATACAACTCGATCAACATCTTTTGACTGGAAACACCGTTCTCCAGAGAAGTAAGAATCATCCTCAGCAAATGACTGCTCATCTTCATCATCTTTGTTCTGTTCCCTTTCTTGAGGGTCTGGAATACTCCCATGCCCTGTCCCCTTTTCATTGTCACTAGGGTAATCAATTTCGTGTGCCAGAAACCAGGTTTCATCTTCGATAGGTTGCCTCATATAGCCAATATCATCATCATCTTCATATTCATCGGAGTCCCAGTACTCATTAGGGTAATCAATGGATTCACTCAATCCATCACCTATAGTTGCAAAACCAGAAACAAGATCAGAAGTATCCTCAGCAATACCCTGACTCACAGAGAGCCAACTGCCTCCCGCTGGTCTTTTCCCTATGCATCATTATTATGAGAAATGACGATTAATTGAATAAATGAACAGAAAAATAAGGAAAAGCAAATTCTTGAAAAGATAAAACCAGTAAATCTTCTAGTGATCAGAAGGCAAGAAAAGTTCATAAGGAAAAAAAAAAAAAGTGAAGAAAATTTTAATTGGTAAGTGAAGTTTAGAGCACCCAACATTTATCCACCAATTGATTTTGGTGATTAATGTTATTTTTTGGAAGGGAGGAAAAGTACTTTTCTCGAGCAAAAAAGAACATGCATAATTCATTGAATGCATAGCTGCAATTTCAGTTTGTTTGAATTTGAATTAACAAGATAAACATTAACTATAGATGGAAAATCACATGTTGCCTCATCAACATTGTATAAATTAGGGGAAAAAATAGCAAACTTCAAAATTTTAAGGACAAACCTGAATTGTTGATCTCCCGCCCAATAGGTACATCCAGAAATGCCCCTACGATATATGGATTGTTAGCATCCAAGATCTTTGGACCAGGTCCATCACGTTCATACTTCTCCTCCCAATGAATATTGAAAGACTTTTCTTCAGACTTAAGTCTTACAGGTGGGAGCCTTGGTAATTCTTCCTTGGGGTTCTCCAATGCACGTGGAAATTCTAATGCACCAAAATCCTTTGGCTGATTTCCATGAGTCTTCATGTATAAAGCTCTTCCCACCTCATCTACCTGATCTTTTATAGCTGCCCTAATGTCATTGAATTCTGTTTTCCTTTTTCCCTCCTTTTTATAAACAGTGGAAGAAGCACTAATATAACTGGTTGAAGTATCTCCCACCGAGAAGGGAAAGACATTTTCTAACGAACAGTCTATCCAAAGCTCTGAAGATGGCAGGTTAGATGCATTACTTCTGGAACAGGGATTATCAAAAAGGTCATCTTGAGAGGACACACCACTTGTCTTCCTTTGCCGATCAACATCTTTAAGCTCATTCGTCTCATTCCTATCCTGCTTAAGTTCTGCATTAGCCTTACCAATACCAACTGGCCGAGACATTCCCTTTTCACCAGATAATTTGACATCTTCCCCAGCTTTCAATTTAACCTTACCACTATCAACAACATCCACTGAATTCAACCGTGTCGTACTAGAAACTTCAAATCCCGAAAAGTTGTTCTGATGAACACTGCCACTATCATTCTGATAAGAAGTAACCAGACCATTGCTTGTACTGTATTTCCATGAATACAAATCCAGAACAGTATCATCTGAACTCTTGGAGATATCACTTGTTCCAACGCTCGCATTGACCATGCTCTGTCCCGCAATAGAACCACTGCTTTTCCACTTACTCTCGGAGCCTTTTCTTCCAACTTCACACTCTACCTCTTTCACAATCAGCTCCTTAGAATCCTCGGTACTACCTGAATCCTTCAGACCTTCCCCACTGTTTTGGGAAGTTTTTAATTCTTGATCTTGTTCCAATAGTTTTGCCCCATTTACTTCTTCGCCTGACCTACCACTCAGTTCCTTATCATCAATTCTAGGCTTTTGTAGTGTACCACTTAAGTCAGGTCTAGTACCTAATTCATTTCGCAAAGCAGCCTCTGCGTTCATAAAGTTGTTCTTTCTCAAGAATTCCAGTATATCATCTACGGGTCTCGAGTCAGCCATTTATTATACAATCACTCACCAAAACTAAGTGCTACAAACACCATCAAACTAACCCTGGAACAAACAACCCAACAACGAAAAGAAAAACCTGTTAATTTACGCCCAATTTAAGCTACATCCCAAACTTTGATTCACATAATACTGTTCACAAAATGAGGAATTTGATTCAAAAACTCTCTTACTACCAAGCTCCAATTTATGGAAACACATTTATTCATTCCTTGCATCTCCACAGCCCTAAAATCGAATATAACAAAATCAAAAAGAAAAAGGAGCATTTAATTCGTCTCTAAAATACTAAATTTAGAGCTACGAAAAGACAAAAAAAAAAAAAAAAACCCAAGCAAATGGCATTCTAGTAATCCCACAAAAAGAGCTATATAAATTCACAAAATATACCATCTTTCTTTTTCCTATTGACATATATAAACCACAGCGTAATTTTATAAAGATCTGCGCTTTAGGCGAAACCCTAAAAGGCAAGAGTATTCTTAAAAGAAGAAAATAGAAGGAACTGAAAACGCGCAACGAATCCGACAAAGAAATTGGAAAAACGGGAATAATTAGAGTGAAATGAGTGATAAAAGAAGAAGCTTACAGATCGAAGAATATGGTAATTGAGGAGCCGAAGACGGTGCTATGGAATCCATCGCCCAAACTCAAAAATGTGAAACAACGTTAAACACTTTCACTTTTGTTTCTGAAATTACTCAACATTGTTTGTTTGTTTCTGGTAATGTGGTTTTTCGTCTGAAAAATTAATTGATTTTAATACCCCACACACACATAATGTATATATTAATTAGTTTGCAGAAAATTCAGGTATTGGCTTCTGATAGGATAAAGACAAGATAATTAATTATGACAATTATTTTTAAATATCGGGTCTTAAATAATAAAAAATATTATACACAGTTTTTGTATAAAAATATTTTGATATCAACATGGTGAAAGATTTTGGTTTATAACTATCTACGATTTTGCCATTGTTAATATTCGGGTTGAAAATGAAATATCCAACTATGTGAAGGGCACTAATTGGAAAACGAATCTCTCTTAAAATTAAAGATTTTCTTGAATGAAAAAATAAAGAATTATTATGTTATAAAAAGGAGATTTATGGGTTTGCGCTCGTAGATCTTTTTTGTGAAAGCGAGTTGTCAACGGAAATAAGAATTTAATAGATTTATGGGTTTAATCTTTGAAAAAATGAGAATATTTATTTGCATTATCATTTTAATCAAAATTTTCATTATAATTCAAATATATATTACTTATAAAAATAAAATTTTGAAGTTGTTAAAGTTGAATTCTATGAAATTGTTGTATTTGACTGCTAATGTAATTGGACTGCTAAACATATTAGTAAAAAAATTTGTTCAAAATATATAGAGGTCAAAAAAACATACTATATAATATTATATATTAGATTACTTTGATTAATAATGAAAAATTTAGTTAAAATAACAATATGGATAAAGATTGTACTTTTTTAATAATTAATTCTAAATTTATTATGTAATAAAATCATTTTTAACGCAGATGACTATATTATCTAGAATAAAAGTTTTTACATCTCCTAAGAAAAATAGGCAATTTACGGACCAATCATCTAAAGCAGATATGAAGCATTTGGTAGTGAACTATTCTATTATTCACCGTACATATAGACCTATTGTTTTAGTAGACCTAATGCATCACGTGAGACACCACATGCTTAGTTATATCCATATCAATAATATTGATGATCTATTTAGTGTAATTATTAATTAAAAACATAAATTAAGTTGAGGGGCAAGTATGTCATGTACTCTATTTGACATTGCTCCGCGCAATCCTGCCCCATCAACTTACTGCTAACATATTTCAGTAGCGGGTCGTAGCTTTTCTTTGGTATAAGCGCTATATTTCATCGTTCAAATGTTGAGTCCAAGTACACCATTTCTAACAAAAAAATAAATAGCATCATTAATATCATAATAACTTCGAAAATAATAATTATACTAAAATTAAAATATTAACTTACCGAAAACTCCTCCCAATCCATTGTTTTAATGGTGGGCGAGACAAGTTTCCAACTGAAACCCTTCGCATTGAGAAACTCTCGAACATATCCATCAAAATGGATGAGCATTGATGCGATGATATTATGCTGCATAATTGATTTTAATTAGATATAAACAAAATTTAAAATAAATAATAACAGAAAAAAATTCAAAGCATGCTTACGCTTCAAACTCGACCCACAATACTATACGACGAGATGTAGTAGTAGGCATCTACGAGGCCTACTTTGACAAGCTCGACAAAGATACCGGAACTCAAGTGTCGGTGGACGTGCCCCGACCTCATAAATAGAGCATACTCCATCAATTGAACCACCGAAAAAGTAGATCAGTGCTGTAGTATGATCCGAAGTAGTTTGCTCTAGCTCATTCTGTAGGCGACGACCGCCTCGAAAAAATCCGCGTCCATGGGGAACTTGACTTCTACCAGTCATCTAAATATGAAAGAATATATTTTAATAATTAATTAATTTTAAATTCTACTAATTAATTAATCTTAAATTCTAATGAAAATTTGACAACATTTCGACGCATGCATTAATCAAGAAAACAACATGTAATTTCTAACAATTTCATAATTTTAACTATTTTAGCAACCAAATAAACTAAATAAATGAACACATTAACTAACAAACTAACAACAAAATTTCAACTAATCAAAATTAACATAATCAACATGGTCATCAACATAATCAAATCATAATTTAACACAATCAATTTAAATGTATATTATGATTATTAATACAATAAAGCAGTAATTAAATTAAGATCGTTAGAAATAAATCATCAAAATAAGGTTTCGTTTTAAAAATATCATAAATTTAGAATTTTTCAACGAATTTACTACATATTACCGATAGATGTTTTATTTTGAGTATTACCGATAGAAATTCCGTCGATAATACTCAATAAAACGTTGTCGTTTTATGTTGGCACAAATTACCGACGAAATTTCCATTGGTATTCTCACCAAAAACAATGTCATTCCCTCCTTGGAATCAATGGCCACTGAAATGACAACATTTCATGTCCAGTTGTAGACAGATTATTCCTTAGTAATTTATCGATGGAATTACGTCGGAAAATGTTAACCTCCAATGATTTCTTCGCTCTTGGGAAGTACTGATGGTCGTTCATCGACGATCCATCAATAAACTATCGAATTTTTTAAAATATGTATTTTGCTTTTATCGACGAACATCCGTCATTATTCCATCGATGATTACCAACGGAATTATGTCGGTCGAAAAACTCCACGGACAGATCACCTTTTTTTTTTTTGTAGTAATATATGTTAAAGAGGGATTTTATTATCATTAGTACCATGAATGCAATGGGACTGTGCAATTTGTAAAGAGATCTAAGTGATAGTTCTTTCAAGCGTTATTCTGTCAACATTCATCATCCATCAAATTTCTCATTATAGCTACAGATTATTTAAATTCCCTATTATGTTATTAAAAGTTGATAATCTATTTTATTTTTTAACAATTAAATACTCTCTCTCTCTCTTATATGTATTCACAGCCCTGGGTTCATAACTATACATAACACATTATTCATTTTCTCTGTAATCAATATATATTGGAAAATATTAAAATATCCATATTAAATAATTTTTAATATGTCTATCAATGATGTGTAATAATCTAATTCTCTCGTTATATGAAAAATAAAATTAATAGGTTTACTATATTTTTATCACATCAACCATGAGCACGACTATATATATATATATATATGTGTGAGTGGCGAATCAAATCTTGCCCTAATCCCATTCCAAATGCAACGCTTTATTCCTTCTTGTCCTACATTAGATACTTAAATAATTCCTTCGGAAATTTTGTAAAGGCATTTCTTAATTTTTTTTTTAATATTTTTATCTATCTCTAAGATTAGTTTTTGGAATTGAAAATCTAATAAAGCAATTATATGTGTGTAAACAGATTTATGTATTTAAGTCGAGATGTTTAACTGTATAATAAAAGAGAGTCGATTGCAAGGTAGTTGAGTCCGATATTGATTTTGCATATCCATGAGCAGTTTAGAACTTTGCTTCCAACAATATCATAGTACAATCAAACAATTGTTGTTGTCCATTGGAGTGGGAGCCTCCAATACCATTTTTAGATCTACCAATGAATGTATCAAAGTGTTACATTTTGTTTCTGCAAATACTGAAATTTTGTTGGCATCGATTGGTTTGTTCATTGATGGTGAGAAAAATGAAGATTGAAATTAGAAAAGACACACTTTGATTGAATTGTCAATTTTTTTCAATCTGATTGTGAAAAACTCATATAAGCAAATCAAGAGCACATGATTCGGATAATTCAATGAACATATTTTCTAGAGGAGTATCTTATTATCTTATCGAAATTGATAAATTTTTTATGGTCCCCCATCTCTGACGATTAATCAACAATTCGGAATAGGGAAAATTATTGAATTATCAATAATTTAATAATACGGATTTTTTTTTTCTTTTTCGATTAAGACTCAAATAGAATGGACTTTGAAAAAACAACAATAAATAATAGAAAATATGTTGGTTTGAGTAGGAGTTGTTTTGGCATTGAATTCATGCATTTTGATGGAGATTTGATAAAAAAAGGTTTATGGAGTTTGAGGGTGTTATTAATGGCGGTTTTGAGCTATGGGAGCAGTTGTTCAATTACTTTTTGGTAGGGCTTTTCAGAAAAAGGGAGGGGAAAGTGATTGTAGATCGAATTCTAATTTTTTTGTGAGAATTAGGGAAGAAACTAAGTAGAGAAGATGTGCTGATGTGAAACCATTCCCTTTAAAAAATAGTGTAACATATTGAAATAAAGGTGGAAAATCAATGCTCCACATAGCATTTTAATTCATAGTAAAAAAGCTACAAAGTTATATATTACCATTGGAGTAGTCCATGAAGAAAATGGATGCAACAAGAGCAAAAAGAGACTCAGTCAGGACTGGATATGGAGTGAAACTGGCTACTTGAAATAGAACTGGTTTTACTCCATTTCCAGGCCCAAACAAGTCTTTCCACCAAGCATTTGAACTTCATTGCAATTCAACCATAGATTCAGAATTATATGTGGTTAAAATCACTTTCTTCCCCTCTAATCACAGACAAACACATTTTTATACACACTACATGACTACACCTGGTGATGTAGAAAGAGTCCAGATTCATGGGAAGAAGCAATTTTCCTCATAGATTATTCAAGGGCTGTTGTCGTTTGATTCATGGAAATATTATCAAGGAAGAATATTGTTGCTTTCAAACACAAAGACAGATAGAAACTTGTGCTAACAATTGAGGCTTCTTTCACATTTCTTGTTTTAGGATCTTCAAACAAGTGAAGAGTATTGGATATCTGTCAGCATCACCAGAAAGTTCAAGATCGCCACCTCATATATAGATGATTATTCATTATATTTTACAATAGAAATTTACAATTTTGGTCTTCTAATGCAGAGAACTTCATGCAGTCATTAGTCAAGCATGAAAGTATCCAATATTTCCATTTTTTTCACGTGATCGAGGCTGGAACGATATATATTCGATATTTTCATTTTTTCCTATAATCGGTCATCAAAATATTATCGATAAATATTGCTATCGATTTCAATATTAATGGCTTATGATATTGATACCGATATTTTCACGGATATAAATATTTTCATTAACATATTCATAAAATTAAAATATCAATATTTCTACGAAACTGAATTTTTTGTCCTTGGACTCATGACCCCGCCATCGCCCATGTATCAATGCAAATCAATTAAAGACATAAATAAGTTTTAATTGTCATTGATCTATTATTTAGCTCTAATTAATTATTATATATAGGAGTGAAAATATTTTTTTGTTTTGTAATATAGGTTTTGCCCACATCTTTACTATAAATTAATGTACTTCAAATGTGGTCATAACTTCACTTTTAAAAAAAAAAAATTCGGTTCGATATTTTTATTTTTGTTTATATTGACGTTATTATTGTCGTGAATTTTTCCAATTTTGATTGTTGCCTAGGTTGGAATTGATATTTCGAATAAAATTAAATTAAAATTGAAATAAAAAAAGATTGGTAGAAAATTAAAACTGGAATGCATAAAATTAATTAGTGATAAAATAAAAGGATAAATTTCATAATAAGTTCAATTTATAGATTATTTCTCAATTCAAGATTCAGATTTTAAAGTTTCTTAAGAAGGGACTCAATTTAACTTTTTTTTTTTCTTCAATTTAAGGTTTGAAAATTAAATTGAGTTCCCAATTCAAGACAAATTGATTTTTTATACTTTTATTCATAAAATTATGAAAATAAGGGAATCTCAATTTTATGAATTGCATTATATATATAAATTAATAAAAGTTGGATGAAGGTTGTTCCAAAATTGCACAACTTATCTTAATTTATCTAAAATATAAATACATATTGAAATATAAATAAATCTACAGATATAAATAAAAATAAAAATAAATTTTGTCTTGAATTGATAACTCAATCTAATTTTCAAGTTTTAAATTAAGAAAAAAATAAAATTAAATTCAATATTTTATTAAGAAACTAATCTATAAACTAGTTTTTTGTTATAAAATTTATCTGATAAAAAATTTGGACAATACAAATGTAAGAAGACGAAATTTGAGATTTTTCCTTATTTATATATACACGTATGTATAAAAATCACTTCTAAATTTTAATTTAAGCAAATGACTGAGAATATATATTAATCATTTGTAACAAAACAAAAGTTGATTAATTATATATACATGATTTGATGTTAGATCCTAACTACCCAATGTATGTTTCTTATGATTATAATTTTTGGTGCAATTTCTTAAAATATCGAGTCACGGATGGCATATTATGAGAACAATTGGGTTGCTGATGGTAGCTTCTTGTTCAATAATTGATCTTACTCCATGACAAATTAATGTGGTGTATGAGCAATAATAAATTAAGGCGAATGGAGTTAATAAATTATTTTCATTATTTGAAATCCTAAAATTCTTAGATTCTTATAGGGACTGCGGAGGCTCTTGAAATAATTATTAGCTAATAAAAGTATATATTCAATTGCTTAAAGGAATATTGATTATTTTGAAAGAGAGAGGGTAAGAGTGTGTCTTCTACGAATTTATATATTTGTTGTTAGAAATAATTTGGTTTAATGAAGTTGATCAAACTTTGAACAAAAATGAGTAATTGCCATGAGATATTTTTTGACAAGAAGTTATCATAATAACAATTAAAAACCAATTTAGAAAGTAAATATATATTAATTTGGGATAACATGACGTGGTCTCTGATGTATTAACAGCAACAAAATTGTTGTAAAAAAATTATGCATGAAAAGATTTTTAAGATAATAATTCAACAACAACATGTTTACATAATAACTATCAGTGTTTTTCCGACATATTTAATTTCTTGAAGCAGCTAATAAATTTTTTCCTTGTGCTAATGATATGTATTGCAACGTGTAATCTTTTTCCAGATAATACAGATGAGAAAAAGTCAACTAAATTTTATGAAAAGATGTTTGGATATGAATATAATTTTATGAAAGAGTAAATCTTTTTTTTTTCTGAAATCTGAAATAAACGTTCACAAACAATGTTGAAAAAGAATTTTCCATGTGTGAAAATCTCTGCAATGTTTTAGAAAATCATTTAGAAACTAAAAATATCAAACTCAACAAATATTACAAAAAATTATCTTCAATAAATAAAGACTAATTTGATTTTGTGTGTATACAAAATTTATCATCTTTATTAATTGGTTATTCTTCAGTATATTTATATATGTAATGTATGGTGCAATTTATATTTTTTATAAAAACAATGAACTCTAAAATTCTCTGCTGGTATTCGAATTTTTTCCTAGAAAAAATCAAACTTAATCGATACTTTTACTTAATGATATACTTTTTTTCATTTTTACTGAAAAAAAAATCTCGAATAAGTTAACTATAAATAAACATATTTAATAATTTATGTAAATTTGTTTGCTTATTAATTTAATATCCGACAAAAATAGCAAATTCATTTTTAACTATACATGTATAGTAGTATATAAGTATATATCGACACTATTCAAGAATATACCAATTTTATTCCACATCCATACTTGTACAATAGTTGATCGTGCGTTATTTACTTTTTCGTTTGAAAATAATAAATTTCATTATATCATATATTTGTTTTATGCTTAAAGAGATTTATCAAGCCAGCCTTATAATACTAAATTTAAGTCTAAATGAATCAAAATTCAAGAACTTAGTCCTTAAAATTTCTAAAAATGATCTCGCACATGACATAAATATATTATCTAAAATCAATATCAGATTTCAAATAACAAAAAAAAATCGAAGCACAAAATTAACTGAGTGGGGCTCAAATTTTGTAAATTTAGACATATACTTGCAGTTTGAAGCTTAATTTCCGATATATCGTGCTTTAATATTTATTTCGTATTACGGATACATTTTCACATCATTATATAAATATCAAATTTAAAAATATCGATAAAATAAAATATGGTAAAAAATAAAGAATCACGTCTCTATTACTGCTGCCCCGGCACAAATAAAGAAAAAAAATTGCTCAAAACAAACACCATAGCATCAATTTTTATTTTTTTTCCTATATGGAAAGAAAAAATTATAACTTATAAATCATAAATTATAAAATCAAATTAACTATACTCCTAAAAGCAATGGCAATCAAGCCGGCCACCGCTTCAAAACGACGTAGGATGTCAGCAATTTTAGAATTGAGAGAAGATGTTAGGATTTTGATATTACTTGTTTTTTTTTAAGTTATTGTTTATTTTATTGAAATGTATTTTTAAGGTAATATTTTTGTATTATAAGATACATGATTTGAGTTCGGTTGGATCAGGTCTTAAGAAAATGAGTTGATCCTAGGGTTTCCCGATGCTCTTCTCTCTCGCGCAACATGTAATACTTTTGTATATAATAGGTAAAAAAAATTATATATCATGTAATACTTTTGTATCATGTACATATATTACATAATATAATATAAAAGTATTATCTAATACAAACAAAAGTATTATATAATGTATTGTATCCGATCAGACCCGATTCGTCTCACGAAATGAGATTCGTGAAACAGTCTCTCACAAAACCTACTTCATTATCAATATATCAACTAATAATAAAATATTATACAATAATTTTTTTTCCAATATTGATTTGACTTCAACATTACTAATTATACCCTATAAAATTTTCAAACAAACATGAATTTTAACTATTTATCTTTATTTCAAACTCACGATTTCAAAAATCGAATTTTCTCAATTCTAGATAAACCTAAAACAAAAACCATCTGAAAATCCCAAAACCGTGTGGAGCATAATTACAACGTCAGTTTTGACTCTTTTTTATTTAGAATGATTTTGGATTACAAACAAATTAAGTTTCTAATTTGTATTAAAATAAAAAACTGTTAACAAGAAATAACCAATAACACAAATAATATTGCATTAACTAAATAAACTATAGTGAATTGGGACCATGTTTTCTAGGCGCCACTCGAGCCTCCTTATGCAGTAATTAAGTTTACGTCCACAATTAATTCCATTTTAATATGGACTTAAGCCCATAATGTGTAGTAGTTGATTAACAAGTCAAAGCCCATAAACAAATAAAACTCCAAACTTACACGTGTGATGTTAGTTGCAGGAAAGCAGAAAATTGCAATTTCTTTATGAACAATTTTTGAAAAAGGATATCTTTATTATTTCTAATCATATATTTAGATCTTGATCAGTTGTAGACTTAACTAATCTGATTTTTATTATCTATTCTATGCGTGGTATCGTATCACAAGGTGATTTGGTCAATAACGTTATGCATTTTATTTGATCAGTTTAGTATGTTTGTTCATTTGGTTAATATAATTAAACTATTGAATACCCACATCAAAGTCCATCATCAGCACTTTGTTTGAATTCAATTCGATAAAAATAATAAATAAATTTAGATATTTTATTTCATTTGACAAGATCCAAACGTTAATGTCAACACAAACTGTGTAATTACTTGAGTTCGTTGTATTAAACTCGACTAAATTACATTTCAGTTGGTCATTAAACAAAATAATTCCAAATATAAAGCAACCATTTGTTCAACTCAGCTCAATACAGGTAGAGAGTAAGTTATTGTTAAGTCTTACTCTAAAACAAGTTGTAGAGTTTGAATAAAATAGATGATTAAAATGATAGTAATTATGATTTTGTAATTAAAGTGATCGAATTTGTTCGTCCAACATAAGACCTTATTAACAAATTAAAAGTTGGAATTGGACCTTATTTTTGAAGAAATAATAATTTAATTTATAATTCTTAGTATTGTATTCTTTTAGCAGATAAATCTTTTTAAAGGAAACCTTACCACACATTTTTATGAGAAATAATATATTCTCGAACATCTTATAATATATTTTAAAGAGTTTATGAACTTATTCAATTAACTGCAAACACCCACTATACTCTTATATGTACATAATTTATTGTACATAAATAAGTGATAAATATTATTAGTCGTTGTTTTACTCTCTTTCTTTGTGTTGAATGATAAAATAACAAAACTGTCGCGTGGGACGCACTCTTAAAGCTTGCTTCGATTTATGAGACATTATTATTTTTAAATAAGTCAAATCTTGAACATAATATATAGCATTATTTTCGTACATATATTTCTAAGGAAAGAAACACATCAAAAAATCGAGCTGAGTTGTCGACAGATTCATACAGCTGAACCTGCTATCAGGACCATAAGTTTTAATATAAAAAATACCATTATCATATCTTTAATTGAATAAAAGCCCAAAATATTAAAGATTTCCAATATGTTCCCCATGATAGAATATTTTTACGTTAAAGGACACGTCTATAGTTGGTAACTTTTTTTATTTAATTATTAAAAAAATATATTTTTGTTGCACAGGCAGGACCACGAACGAAAGTAATTTCATGACAAGATAAAGAGAATAATATATTACGATAAGTGTCAGATTATAATATATTAATACATATTTTTATAATAATGGTGCTCACAATGTATATAGTGTTTTTTATAATGTCAAGTTGTGACATTATTTTTAAGTTGGAAATAAAATCTTTTATGTTAAAAGAAGGTGTTTAATTAATGTGATTTTTTATTCATATATCTTATATGGAAGAACTGAGTATTTTTAGAGTGAGTTTTTAATTGAGTTAGACTCAGTAACGTAAAATCATAAATGGGAAAGATCAAATCCATTTATTCATAAACTTTTGTTCAATGTTTTAAAAATCGGATTAGAAGCAATTTATGTGCCATGCGATTTTGTTTATTTGACCACTTTAGACGTCAAGTGATCCAAAAGTGTGATTATCCAAAGGTGTGATTTCCAAAGGCGTGAATAGACTGAGTAACTTCTCAACAAAATAATGTTGTTCTTATTATACTATATATAAGTTTTATTAAATTATTATAGTCATTATTTATGAAGATACAAAATCAATAAATTGTGAAATACAAATAAAATATTATTTATAATCTTTGAAAATGATGGAGATGAATATAATATTCAAATTAAATATTAAGTTTTTAATTGTCCTTAACAAATACATATTCACACCGATCAAGTATTTCAAGTTAAAAAATACTTTGGATTGTTTCAACAAAAAATATATTTTGGATTTTTAAATTAATTAATCTCTTTAAATATATGATAAATATTTTCTGTTCATAATTATGATTTACAAATATATTAAACACTTCATATAGCAAATTGAATTAAATAATTTAAATTTCAATCATGATTAATTAGGCACAACCATCACGTTGCAAGGTGTCATCGTGGACGAAGATGTATATATTGGGAAAGGCAATCAGATGCCATAAATCTAGGGTTTTTTATTCTGTTATTTTGATTTCATTGACTTTTATTAAAGATTTGATGTAATCAAGTATTAATATATTGAAGATACCCAATGTCTCACTATTAACTAATACGATGCTTTGGACTTTTTTGAAAGATACCCCGTATATATACACTAAAACTAATTAATTTATTTCCATATGGTGGTGCTTCACCATTAAAATAGCCTTAATGTTGATGTTGATGCAAATTGTGAAATTATTCAATTTTAATGATAATTTATAAAATGATACAATCTAAATTTGATGATATCAGCTAATGCAAGTCGTACGGGATAAAAAGAGTATGTATTTTAAAAGAAAGGATTTTAACTTTTTTTTTTTTTAATATTTCTTTTCAAATTCATTGTTTTTTTTAGCCTGAACAAATCACACAAACATGTATATATATTTCTTTTTATTGATAAGTAAATTTACCAATTAAGTTATTGGATATCATCTCTACATGTGGAATCTCTATACATCTAACATGTTTCTGGAAATTCAGATTAAATATACACATATATAGGCTTATATTTTTTAAGGATTATAAATGTTTAATATAAAAATTATGATAATATTACGAGCATCCTTGCTATTTTCTTATTCAATTTTATCGTTCTTTTTGTTTGACAATTTTAATATCTATCTTCATATTATAAAACTTCGTAAGGATGTTATGAATGATTCCACACAGTCAGGGGATTCTTCTCAAAGTTATTCCACATAACTTCAAATATGAAAATGCATATGAATTCGATTTAGAAATTGGAGAACGACGAGAAAGAAAATTAGCTAGGGTTCATACACACAAAGGGAAGAAACCGAGTTGCATAAAATCATATCCGACTTTATAACAAAACATCTTTTTGTAGACATGAAGTTACACTATATATATATATATATATATATATATATATATATATATATATATATATATATATGAGAGCTGGCAGAAATCGTCAAAAAAAAATTGTTTAATTGACCAAGGTCAAAATTATATATATATATATATATATATATATATATATATATATATATATATATATATATAATATCATGTTATTTTTGTAAATAGTGGAAATTTTAGTTAAAATGACATTTTATCTAAATGTTGTGATTTTTCCAACAATTAAGAAAATTAAATTTGATTTTACTTTTTAAAATCGGAATTAAATGTGATTTCCACAAGGTTTGTATCAAATATATTATCAAAAATATCGAAAACAACACATTTTTTTGGCATATAAGTTGAATAAGAGTAATAGGTGGACTAGCCTATTAGATTTGCAAAAGAATTCGAACTAACTTTATGACTCCCTATTTATTCAACTAAATAAGTTAAAATAAAATAATTGCAAATATATATTAGCATACTATTCAAGCCATTATTTGAAGGGGCCAACCTTCAACCTTCACCTCTCAAAATAGATAAAAAAAATCTTCCAAAAATGATAGATTTGAATATATGACAACTGTAGGCCAGAACAGGAAGCTGATGATGTCATTGATGACGTTAGAATTGATATTTATTTTATCTTTTAATAATCAAGAATAAAGGGGAGGCAATTTGCAAATGCTTTATTTTAGTTTCTGATCCCTCCAATCCTTTCCATTCTGTGCAGAATGGTACCTCTCATCCTTTATTCAACCTTAATTTTCTCTCTAACATGGATAAAAATAAATGTTGTACTGAAGCTTTTGTTATAGCTTAAGAAACATAAAAAAATGGATAATATATCTTTAATTAATTAAGAAATTTAGGATTCAAAATTAAAAAGAGAATCAGATTTATTTTATAAAAATTATCATATTAAATTCCTAAATTTTTGTTAAGGAATATTAATATGGTTAATTTGTAAATAAAATTGTACAAAAGTCTGTAACAACACTTAATTTAACACAAAATTTAAACTTCAGGACGTCACTTATTTTGAAATGGAGGGAGTATATTCACAAAACTTATATAAAACGGTCTCACGGATAAATACGTAAAACAAATCCTTATTATACACAAATAAAATTAATATTCACAAATTCATTTGTAAATTTTGATATGTGGTTTATGGGCTGACCCTCTACTCGAGAATATTTGAGTTATATCATATAATATAGTTAATTAGTTATACAATTATAACTAATCAAATTTGTATTTCTATTACTAAAATGTGGATTTCTCAAGATATATATATATATATATATAATTGTTTTAAATGTTCTTATAAATCTATCATTTTTTATTTTATTTTTCAATAAAAATAAGAATGATGTGTGAATTTCAAATAGGTGAGACTTTATCGCATGTTTTTATCTACAAGAAATAAAACGATTTCGTTGGACACCATCTAATATAAGTTTAGTGCATTATTGAATTATGTGACACATATATTTGGCGAGACTGTAGAATCTTATACTACAAGTAGACATATTGACTTTGATGATTTATTAGATGTGTTCAATGTAGCATTGATAATGCTATTATATTAATAAAAAATATAAAACTGTATACTGGTTTAACTCACCATCAAATTGTTTATGTGTTTCAACTTTAGAAAGATACTACCCCTCTTGAAAAAAAAAAAGAAAAACCACGTCTCTATTAATTATTTTCGACAATTCCTTTTATTTTAGTCGGTATTTTAGTTGGTTTTTTTATTTAGGTTAATTCACAATCCATAATTTACAAAATAAAAAATTGATTTGTAAAAATAAGTTTAACTTTGTTGATAAATGAATTGTATTTATTACACTAAATTATATTAATAAGATGATTTATATAAACTTTCATGATTTTTTTTAGGTTTTAATATGTGGGCTCATTATTTTCCCCCTCTATAAGCTTCATCATTATTTGATACAATAGTTTAGTATTATTTATGTAAATTAGTATTTTATATTATTACTATTATTATCATCACAAAAACTTATATTAGACTATCTCACATATAATGATATCGTACACGGTCGTGTTTTAGGATACGATTCGATCGTATACAACAATATAATGTATGTGTAATGCACAGTCATGTTTCGGGACACGGTCGACCGTACACTACAACACAATATATAAATATGTATTTTTCATCTTTAAGTACATGTTTTAAAGCTATAATTATGTCTTTTTTTTTGCCGCGCTCAATCAACTGTGTCTCAAGACACGACCATACATGATTCCGTTATACGTAAAACGATTTTACACAAAACCTACTCTACTATTATTTGTTATTATTAACATGTTTAAAAACGTAGTCATATTATAATTAGATCTATATATAACATCTCCGAAATTCAAATTTATCTAACGTGACGTCTGCATATACTGCAAGTATACTCTATTTAAATTCAAATTGTACCAAGATATTTAACCTTACTTGAATAGTTTTCAAACTTGATTTTTAAAGGTTGAATTGATAGGCAAGTTTATCGATCATCTGTGTATGCATGCAAAAAAGGATTGATTACTATTATTTTTATAAATTTTATCTTTCTGTGAAGGGCTATGATCGATTGGTACAGCATGGAGGAAGTTTTTGGCGGGGTTGAACAAGTAGACCCTTTATACGATTTGATTTTGTTTTGAAAACTGATATGATCTTATTTTAATCAAAACACAATTAAAATAATTGAATTCAATAGGTACCAAAATATTTAAGAAACATTTGGATGGATGACTAATTCTACCATATTCATGTAGATATTATCTTAATTAGAATAATATGATATATGACATATTTAAAAAAAAAAAAAAACTCTAACTCTATATAATTTTTTTTTTAAATGACATCATAAAATGTTATAATGATAATATCCACACTAATAGGGTACCTTTCTATTCATTTAGGGACACTCATATTTTAATCTTATAAATATAATACTACTCGTATTATTCTGTTTTTATTTAAAATTATATGTATTAAATGTACCCGTCCCAAATCCGATTACCTCTACCTGTATACTACCTATACCCAACCAATATTTAATTACTGCATATATATATATATATATATATATAAATGAATTTTAGCAGATATTTTACACAAATATCCTATACATTTTGAAAATATATAAAACCAATCACAAACAATATAAAAAGGAGACACGTGTGTGCCCCTAGGTAGGAGTGAGAATTTTCTTTCGGGTATCAAGTACCCGATCAAACCCGTACGGGTATTATTCGATCGAGTCAGATTTCATTATAAATTAATAAAATTTTGGGTGTTTCAGGTTGGATTGGGTATTTTATTTATTACCCGATCGGGTTTTGGGTACCCGAATATAGTGTAAAATTCTATCATACCTTCTTTACTCAAATTCTCATCTCTCTTACTTTGAACGATGATAGACTTATCTTGTATAAGGTGAAACTTTCTCTCTCCTACCTGACTCGACTCGACGAGTACCTGATATGTCGGGTACTCGATTAGAGGATCCTAAAAAAGCTGGTGTTTTCGGGTAATACTATTTGGGTACCCGATCAAAACGGGTACCTGATCCAAAAAAATCCAAAACCCACCAAAAAAACCCGATCTGATCCCACCCTTACCCTTAGGGCACGGATCCCCTGACCCGCTCCATTTCTTTTTTTTATTATATTTTTAAAAAAAAAATCTTTTATTTTCTCTCTCCTGTGCAGCACCCACTCGACTCCTTTTTTTTTTTTTTTTAGTTTTTTTCTCTCCTACGTAAAAACTCTTTTTTTCTTTTCTTTTTTTTCTTACCTCTTTCTATGACTCCTTTTTTTTTCTTCTTCTTTCTTCCTTCTCAATTTCTTCATATGATTGCTACAAATTTGAGGTTTTTATTTTTCTAATACTCCAATAGATTCTTTTCTTCCTAATGTGTATAAAAGTCTAGAATTTTTATTTTTTTATAACTTGAAACTCTTTCTATCTTGATCCAATTTATAGCAATATATGAGATAATTGATGCAACAAACACCATAGTTGGTTATTGATTGAGTAATATGATTTTAAATAAATTTTGTGGAAAAAAATGATGAAAATCGTATATTTGAAATTCTGATTTATTTTATAGGTATTACATATAAATTCTACAAGTATTATAAAATTTTTGATTGTTTATGATATTATAAATTAGAATTATCCAAAAACATTGATATATGATCAATGATACTTTTCAAATATTATTGATATGATCTATAAGTACTACATATATACTCTTCAGGTATTATAAAATTATATGGTTGAATTATATGTAAGTAAAACCTTTAAGATATTATGAAAAAAAAATTAGGGTATTATTGATTTATTCTATAGGTATTATATATATGTTCTACATGTATTACAAAAATTCTGATTGTTCATGATGTTATAAGTTAGAATTACCCCCAAAACATTGATATATGATTGTTCATGATATTAGTGATACTTTTAAGATATTATTGATATGATTTATAAGTACTAGATATATACTTTTTAGAGATTATAAAATTACATGGTTGAATTATATGTAAGTAAAACCTTCAAAATATTATGAAAAAAACATTGAGGTATTAATGGTTTATTCTATAGGTATTACATATATGTTCTATAGATATTACAAAAATTATGTTCATGATTTTATAAATCATAATTACCTTAAAACATTAATTTATGATTGTTCATGACCAGCAATCCTTTTAATATATTACTAATATAATCTATAAGTACTAAATATATACTCTTCAGGTATTATAAAATTACATGTGTAATACTTGTAAGGTAAGTGTAATACATGAAAGGAATATGTGTAATACCTGTAAGAAATTTATTAATACTTGAAAGAACATGTGTAATACATGTAAGGTGTTTATGTAATACCTGAAATGAATATGTGTAATACCTGTAAAGTATTTATATAATACCTTAAAGAGTATACAACTAATATCTTCATTGAAAAATTTTAAAATTTCAAAAAAAATCATCTTCTTCCTTAAAATCAACAAATCATGATTTCATATTGTTTGAAATAATTGATTTTCAATGTTTTAAAATTATTATAATAAATTGTTATTTGAAATCAATTATCTAAATTTATGAAAATGACTAAAAGAGAAGAGGAAGAAGAAAAAACACCATAAATGACTTCATAAAGATTTGATGAAGAATAAGAATATAGAAAAGAAGAATAAGAACAAGAAGATAGAGAAGAAAAATAATGTACAAAACAAATAAGAAGAATAATAAATTGATAAGAAAAGAGATTAAGAAGGAGGAGAAAGAGGGAAAAAAATGCCGTTTTTACACTAATACCTAAAGGATAATAATGTATTACTTTAAAGTAAATGAGTGATATCTTAAAATATAAAATTCAAGTGATATGCTGTACACACTAGCTATGATATGACCGCGCATGACATGCATGGACAATTCGAGTTGGGGGCATAACATACTGTGCCCTGGTACATATAAATTTTGGTGTATAAAAAACATGCAAACAAGAATTCTTTAAAATTACATAAAAAATACCAACTAAAGAATTCACTAATTAATATAAATATTAATCATGAAAAGTAATTGGAACCTGAAACATTCATAAATAAAACTTAAAAAACAATTACACAAATCATAAATTTCTACAAATACTACTATATAATATAAGCAGGTGTATATCCACGATATAAATCTGAACCATATACATACCCTAATACAATTTTTATTTTTATTATTATCTTTGAAAACTCATTTCAACTCATTTAAAACTCCGTTAAGAATTAGATGGATAGGATGTGTATCGTTACCTACCAAACTAAGGATGACAATTTTGATCCCACCGATAGATATCCGATCTGACCTGAGATATTTGGGGTGGGGCGGGTCAAGGTCCTCCTCATGCCCATCCCTCACCCCACTATATATTATATATATAATATGCTATAAATATATAAATGTTAATATATATATACATATATTTAGAAAAAAAAATCTAAATTAATTATAATCATTTTAATTTTATCTTATTTAGAAAATATTTATTATGATTAAAGATATAATTATAAAAATAAATTAAAATTATTTTATAATTAATCTCATAAGATAAAATTAAAATGATTATAATTAACATATTTTTATATTTTTAAACATATATATCAATATATGAAATTTTTGGAATACATTAATTTTTCATAATTTTATAAAAAAAATTCATATAAACGAGATGGGGTGGATTGAGATGAAACAATCATTCATGACCCGTCACAAAACGAAACAAAACACGAATTCTCTATTAAAAACATGGAATGAAATTGAATATTCTACTATCCACCCTTCCGTAACCCCATTGTCATCCTGTAGCAAACCGCTACATCTAATTATGAATCATGTATAGCTTATATTATACTCCCTCCATTCCTTAACACTTTACATACTTTCCTTTTTAATTTGTCCCTAAACACTTTACACACCCCAAAATGGCAAAATTTATCATAATTCTTACCCTCACAATACACACTTATTTACACACAATGCCATTACTTTTTCTCACACAATGTCATTTAATATTCAAACTTTTTCTTAAAAATTGTGCTCAATTTAACCATTATACCCTCAATCATAAAATAAATATTCACTTTTTCTTAAAAATTATGCCCACTTTAATGTGCAAAATAATATGGAACGGAGGAAGTGTTATTTTCAGATTAATTTATTATATATTCTCATTTGTAAGGAAAATGCGTGAGCCCACGATTTATCACGTGTTCTGCTACGTGTCATAAGATTCATACCGAATCAATTGGGCAATGAGACCTTTGCTTCCACCTGCTACTTCTAGTTTTCACCATTAAACAAACAATTCATACAACTCAAAATTAATTGACCAATATTTCTTTTGATTTGGTTTTATAAATATAAATAAATAAATTTCATTATCATAAAATTCTAAACCCAGTTCACAATCAATCTCAATAAGTAAGAAATGGTAATTTAAAAAAGCATGAATCATTACATTTTTTACAACTTAGTTACAACTTTTTCAATTTTGTAATTCTATATATAAAGTGAAAAATTTACAATTTAATAACTTTTAAAATTTTCGTTCCATTTCATATAAAAATTGTAGAAAATTCACAAATTGATTCGTCATCTATAACGAGTTTAAGAAAAGAGACAAAACACACTGGTCATTAAATAATAAAAAAAATCATTACGTTAATTCTTACAAAAAAATATCTAACCCACTTGAAATCAAGACTATTCGTGGTATTGTAATACTGATAAGTGTAATATTGTGTGCATAATGTGTGGTACTTTATAATGTGTTTATAATGAAAAAAAATTATGTGAACAATATACTTTTCTATATATTGATATTTCATGTTTAGATACTATAATTTATGCATTTCACTGAGTTTTTTAAATTTATTGGAGTTAAGTTGTACTATATGAAATATAGTTGGATCAGAGGAAGTGAAGAATCATTCAACAAAAAAAAAATTAAAAGAAGGAAAATGGTGATAATTGAACCGACAACAGGATATCTTTCATAATTTGATTATATTCTATCTTATTTGTATTATTCTATCTTGTTTGTTTTATTTATCTTATTTACTTATTGATTAATTTTGATTTTTACCCATCATCCCTTATTTGTTGGTTATTGTTTATGTTAGCACTTAATTGATTTACAGTTTTTTTTTTTTTAGATCTGATTATTTTTAGATCTGACTCTAAAATTTTTTATGAATTAGTGGAGAAAAATATATTTAATTTTAGATACATGGACAACACATTAGTTACTCTTAAAAATTTTATGTGGAAAGACATTAGACGTCAAACTCAACTCCTCAACGAGATAATAATATCAAAAAGATGAATTTTTAGGGTGTTTAACTGGGTTGAAGTAAAATTTCTCAATAAATTTAAAAAATATAAAATCCAGACGCCCTATATAGTATATACCCTCTTAGCGTGGACAAAATCCATTTGGTAATTCATGAAAATAACACTGAATTTCAATTAAAGTGCTCATATTTAAATTCAAGAACTTATTTCCTCTTCAGTAAAATAAAAAATAAACTGCTTATTGTTTTATTTCCTGAAAATACTAAGCTTATAAATGGAATATAAAATATTGTCTGAAATGCAAGGAAATCATGTTTAAATCTCAGACACTACATCGAGATTTATAAATTTTTAAATCATATGCTAAGGATGCAGAATTAATTATTAATTTAAAATTAATTATTGTATAGGTGACTACCTGAGTGACGTCAACTCTCCAAGCCCAACAAGGTCGATGTTTAAAACCTGTTAATTAAAGTACTCGCAGTCTTACAAAGTTGTTATTTCCTCTCTCTCTCTCTCTCTCTCCCCCCCTCTCTAAATTGTTTGGACCCATGGAGAGAGATTTCATGGGGTTGGCTGTGAAGCAAGAGATTTTAGAAGAAGCCATTGATGCAGGTAATTATTTTCCGAAGCTTGTTTGCTCATTAGCTTTGTTGTGAATCCTCTATGAAACTTTATTTTTGTATGTACGTATATTATGTGCAGAATTTATGAATCTCTACTTAAGCAAGAACTTGATGAAATGCAAATACTTGTATGAGTTTATTTTGTTCGTTTGTTACTTCACTATATTCAGATCTTACAAAAGACGGACAAAGGATTGAACTTTAAGTTTTTGGTTAAGCCCAGTTAATTTAATTTTCTTGCAAATTTTATTTTAACTAATTCTCATTAATATTATTATACTCGAATAAATTGACGTGTGGGGGATGGTTTTCACGTTTTGCAAGAAAAGTTCAAAAGAGAGAGAAGATAATATAATATTATTTGGATTTAGTGCTAACATGAGCAAGTTGTAGTTTTCAATTAATTAAATATTCAATCTATAGCAGTCATTGGAATTTAATATTTCTCTTTATTGATTGTGCAATGTTAATAGGCTTTCTTTATTATATTCATCAAAGAATCATTTATCAAAGAATCATTTAAAAATGAAATGAGTTGTACCCTTCAAGAAATCAGCACCCCACAGCTAATAATTTATGGTAGTACCACCAAAAAAAGATGAATAATTTATACCCAACATGATTCCTTTAATAAACCAATCATGTTATTAAATTTCAAATAGTCCAGTGCTTCATTTAAAATTGTATTGACCAGATGGGATTCCCATTTTCTTTGCTTCTTGTACATTTATCAGTAAAATAACCATGTTTGTCCTTGATTGCAATTTGAATAATCAAGAATTGCATTCTTGTAACTTGTATCAACTTCAAAGAGAGAGTTTACCAAGTTACTGCCTTTTGTTTAGTTAGTAATTTATGATCCGATTTTGACTAAGTTTGGTTTTACATCTTTAACTTGATCATGTATGTAGCTCCATTGAGAAGCTCAAAAATGCAGTGGCCAGTTTCAAACAAGACTTGTTCTTCTGTTCCTCAGCTCTTATCTTTCCATGCTTCTCAAGCTGAGAAGCCCAAGACTGGTTTCGATTCGCTTGCTTCATCTGGTTTGGTGACGATAACCACTACAGAGACCTTCGACTCTTGTTTTATGCAGGTACGTCGTAGTGCCTAATGTCGTACTTCTTGATATGTGAAACATTTTTGGAAAGAAATGTTGATTAATTTGTTTTCCATTTTGGGTACTCAGAAAAGCAGCTTTGCTGAAAATCAAGGTGGAGTTCGTTACACAGTGACAACATATCCGACAAAGCATCATGATGCACACATGATTCATCACCCTGTCAACACAACGGTTTCATCCGCTGGCCTTCACCGACAGAATCTAATTGGTTCCGTTAGCCCACAACCAATATCTGCAGTTGCAATGCCAACTTCTGTCCCAGTGATACCTTCTACCAATGCTGTCGTTGGAACTACCGATTTAAGGTAGTTTAAAAACACTTTGAACTCTCTTTGCATTGATGATATGTAATAACCCTGAGTTTAGCTGAATTGATTTGGATCTTTCATGCAGAAATACTAGCAAGATCCCAGGTGCACCTGCTCAGTTGACCATCTTCTATAACGGTTCAGTTTGTGTTTATGACAATGTTTCTGCTGAAAAGGTACATCATTATCATATATCAAGTGGGGTTGATTTAAATTTTGGTTATATATGTAAGATATTTTTTAATTTTTGACAAACAAATATCTTTCAATTTTAATTCTCTATATATATATTTTTTTTAATTTCAGTCCTTTTGGTTAGAATTTTCAAAATCATTGGCCAGAATTTGGCTGTCACATCAGATTTTTCAGCTGTCACGTCAGTAATATTGAAAATTCCGATTAAAATGAACTGAAATTGAAAAAATTTAAAACATGGATGATTAAAATTGCAAAACAGATACTTGACTGTCAAAAAATGGAAAATTTCTTACAAGATGACCAAAATTGATACCATCCCTATTAAGTGTCTTCTTGTTTTATATCAGTTATTTTGAGTTTATTCATTGATGGATCATGGATGCATATATATACAGGCTCAGGCAATAATGTTATTGGCTGGAAACGGGCCTCCCACAACACCTAATGCAACGATCCCTGTAGCTCAAGTTCAAGCATCCATGGCTAAGCCTGCTATTCTTGAGAGCTTTGTGGTCAACCATCCTTATGGTTCAACACCACATCGGTCGAACCCAGCAGGCATTGCCTCGAGCAGTCATCCACATCGGTTGAGCCCCACAGCTATGGCCTCGAGTGGTCATCCACATAGGTGTAGTGGCCATGTTTCTCAGTCGCCTCGTGGTTGGTCTAGTACTATCAACAATACGTCTGCTCCGAAACAAGGGGGGGTTCTTGTGTCCGCAAACATAATGGAGCCTCAGAAAGTAGTCCATTCACCAGGATCCATTTCTGCAACCTTCAATATACCATCAAGTAAGTTTTTCCAATCCCATTTTTGTGATTGCTTTGCATAGTTTTTGGTAATGTTGTATGACTTATATTGGTACACCCTCTCATTGTGATCAGGCACTGTGCCTCAGTTTCGGAGAAAATCTTTGGCTCGGTTTCTGGAGAAGCGCAAAGAGAGGTAAATTTTCACTCGTTTTACCCTTGTTAATGTGGAACTATCTCTAGTCTCTGGAATGTTGGGAATTTAGATCAATCTCAATTCTAAATTAGCTCAAATTACACATGAATTACGCATATTCTCCAATCTCGCTTCGCTGATGTAGATCACATGACCTAAATTTGAATCATATTTAAAATAAATAATTATTAAAAAAATATATAATTTGAATTTTTTTTTTTAATTCTTATAACAAACTCAATTTTCTTCAACTGATGCATTTTTATTTCTTTAATAGTTTTTAGGCAATTAGTGCATTTTAAATGAAAATGTGATTCTCACATGCAAAAATATGATTCAAGGTCAGGTGATATCAGCGAACTTTGACCAAAAAGATCAATTGCACAAATTCACGTGCAATTGAGGTTTGATTGGTGCTTTCAAATTGAAATTCACCTAAATTCATAACATTTTATAAGTTATTGTCCAGATCAAAAATCTATTGTCATAAATTCCAAAATACTAAAACTTGGGGGCAAATTGGATATTAAACTCTTATGTCTATGGTGCAAATAAAACATATTTAAGCTTGTAAAGTTAACTAATTTGCATCGTTCAATACGAAGAGATCTCGTTGAGTTGATTGTAAGTCCAATATATTGCCATTTCCCCTATGAAGATGACATGCAACACACTAGCTAGCTTGTCTCATAATTAGATTATAAATTTGCAGATCAGTACTGCTATAATGTATGTTTATGGCTAAACAATTATTATTCTCCATTGTAGGGTAATCAATACGACATCGCCTTATGGGAACACACAGTCACCGGATTGCAACTCATCAGGCTCGTGCCACGTGGTGCAAACGGTCAGCTGATGAAGGAGCTAAGCTGCATGTAAACCAGACAAAAGCAGGAGGACTCATTCGAGTTGCAACTTTGATATACATTAGTATTCTTTTTTAACTATGATTAATTAATGTTTTATTTGTCTCTCAGACATTGCCGTACACCAGTTTTGTTGTAGTTATGATTGAGGGCTTTGCATCTCATCACTCTAAAGAGTGTTTTAGGCCTACAATTTCTCAACTACACTGTACAAAATGTTAAGTTTACTGTAAGAGCTTTAGTTTTTACTTGCATGTTTAGCAGGAGAAAGATTATATATATTTATAACCTTTTTGAGCTGTTCATTCTTGTTAAGTCTATGTAATAATGTACCCAGGTCTATTTATATTGGGATTGGTTTCTAGTCTTAGTTAGCAGAATACAAATATATGCTCAAAACAAAGCCGTCAATCATTTTCACTCGCGTTGACCAACGATTTGATTGTTTTGACCCGTGTTGAATGTGCATTGACTAATGTACATATATGACACTCCGTCTTATTAATAAATATTCCTCATAAGAGTTCTATTATATCTAAAATGATATTTAGTAATTAATGCATTCTAAATCAATGGAATCGACAATTTAAATCGAAACTGAAACTCTATATATCAAAGTTCAGTTTCAGTTACACGGGTATGTCTAGTGGAAAAGAAAAGAAAAAGGTCTTCAGAGTTCAATCATCACGCATTTAAATCAAATCAAATTTATTATTCTACATTAATTAACGCTAGTTTTTAAAATTATGGTTAATTTTCCAACAAATACGTTGAAATGAGATGAATTCTATGCCACATTATATTCATCCAACAAAGCTGACAGATGTTATAGTAAAATTATCTTACCAGATAATTAAATCTGTAAAAACTCAGCATTCGCAGGATAATTTACAGACAATTAATAATGTTTAATTAACATGATCGCTATTTGTTAATTTTTTTTTTTTCCAAAATTATAGGACTATTGGTTAATTTACAGGACGAAAACCAAAGATAATGAAAACTAAACAGTGTATGTTTTAGGCCTACAGCTAGACAAATATTAATTTTCATCTTCTGATATTCTTGTAATAAAACCTGCGAAGGAACAAGATGCCTTGACAAAGAAGCCACCATGCTAACAAAATAGCAATAGCAATAGCAAAGTGATCAATCCTTTGAATATCGGGTGCGAGCAAAAGATCAAAACTAATCCTTGTCCATTCAGGATCCGCAGGTTCTGATGTTGCTTTCTGGGGTTTGTTCATATCTTCAGTCTTGTCTTTTAATTTCGTGCCCTTGAATTGATTAATCATCAGCCATTTAAAGATCTTAAGAATTTGCAATAATTTCACCCAGTGACGGGGAGAAGCGCGATGAGCCATGTGGGATGTAAAGATGAAGCTTTCCTTGAATTTCAAAGCTCCATTAGGCCACATGAAGGCCATAATCTTACTTGGACCAGATTTATCATTGAGAAGATAAGATTTCCTTATGGTCCATGCACTGGTTTTCCTTTGTTTCTTGAATCCGAGATTGTTGCTTTGGATGATCAGCCTTCGGTTTGGCATGATTTTGCCCAATCCTAGCAGGGGCTTGATGGTCATATTCGTATCGAAACACATAAATTTTGACATGATTTAAGGGCTCAACTCAAAGGAGATGGAAATGGAAGGATGAAGGAGTTGAAATAATAAGGGATATTCAAAAGTGCAACAGGGAAAGAGTGTCTTTGGGGTTGTCGATGATTTGCTTTGATATTGCAGGAAATTTAGCTTCTTAGATTGTTGGTTTCTGCATTTCAAGACTGTCGTTCTTTGTCTTGTCTGAATTTTGTTTTAGTTATTTAATTTCCACCGTAACTGTTTTCAATGGATATACGACTGCAAATCCTGCAACTATAATTAGTGCTGTGCAGACTGTAGTTCAAACTTCGAACTCATGTTGCAGGTATTATTGAAGTTTTTTACAAAAAATCATATACCTATTATACCCCCTTTTAGGGATAAATATTACTAATAAAATTGCAATTTCAATAAAATAAATTAACCAATATATTGTTACATAATTATTTAGGCAAACTCTCATATGAGATCATATCACACATTCCATTCCTCGAGATGAGTTGAAAAGTATTTTTAAATGAACTGTCAATGTAGATCATATTATCGATAGAGGAAAGAAAAGTCATATTTAAACTGTATGTTAAAGTATATGTCACATGGTACATATCTGTTAAATATCATTCATTATAAATAATGTCATCAAAGTGAGATATTGGTGATGGTATAAATGACAATACTGAATTACGGTTGGCCTAATACTTATCTAATTTCAGACAATGCACGCTAATTTAATGCAACTATTGATTTATTTTCTGAGGTGCGCAAATTAGAGTTTCTAAAAAAAAAATTAGAGGCTCAAATGTTTCAAATCATGCCGTATAATATGTGACGACGTTAAGGAATATTAATCATTCAATATAATGAAACCCACATGATTATTACAAGACTTCATTCAAAAAATGTCGTTGACCACGTCTAATCTTAGACTTGCTATTAAGTTTCAAAGAAGACTATTATAATATGAAAAATGATAAAAAATTATAATTAATGTCAATCACTATCTAAGTGGTGGTGGATTGGATTAAATAAAACTGTTTTATTTCTGAAACTTAATTGACTTTGTTTTGTTTTCTATTTATTTATTCTTGAATTAACTTAATTATTTTTATTTATTTATTCTGTAATGAAATGTGAAAATATTATTTGACATTTTTTGGTTAAAAGGATGAATTTTCATATTAGCACAAAATGATCACATCACTATAATTGAGTGAAAATTGATAAATTGGAACGTTTGTATTTACCCACGGAAAAGTCATCGGAAATTGCAAACTTCAACAGGAAAAAAAAAATTAAAATTGGATAAATTTTACAATTATAAAATTGAAAATGAAAATAAACATGATCGAAATAGCTTAAAAGTATAAAATAGGACCATAATGAAAATTTCCTAATTTTCTGCACATATTACATGATGTAATTGAAAAAGTAGATTCAGGAATTCCCAAAAAAAAAATCACTTAAAATTTAGTTACAGAAGCACTTTGTTGATTAATTTGCAGTAGATATATAGATCATGTGATCTTGGTGATTAATTCTTACATACACCAGTTAAACCTTAGTTTTCTAACATTCTTGAAAACCCTGTGTCCCAACGGGATGAGTCGAGAAAGAACCCACCAGACGATCAGAACACACATACTGTAAACAAAATTCTGAAATGTATAAGCATCCAATGTGAATAAAAGATCTTCACCCCACAATCTCCACTTATGATTCGGAGCTGCTGACGTTGTAATTTTATGGGGTTTGTTCATCTCTTCATCTTTAACACACTTTTTTGTGCCCTTCAATACATTTATCAACCATTTCCAGTTCTTGGGATTTTGATATAATTTCATCACCGCAGCTGCAATTGAGGCTGTTCCTACTATTGCCAGAACATGATTTGAACTGATGACGCTTTGGATTGCTAGCATGGGGATGAGAGAGGAGATGAAATGGGAACAGGTGCAATTACGTGTAAAGATGAAGCTTTCACTGGATTTGCCAGCTCCATTAGACCTCATGATGGCAGTGATCTTACCTCGACCATATATATCGTCGAGAAGATTAGTTTCCCTGATGATCCAAGCACTGTCTATAGTCTGTTTTTTCGAAGCATTGTAGGAAGAATTCTTGAATCCAAGGTTGTTTCTTAGGATCAGCTTTCGCAAAGGCATCATTTTATCCAATTTCAGCACGGGCTCCATGCTCATACTCGCAAATTTTGCCATGATTTAAACTCAATTACAAATTAAAGCAGCTGAAAGTGAGATGGAAATGGATCAAATATGGAGCAGGGATAATGGAGGAAGACTGACTTTGGGGTTGCCGATGTTTTGCTTTGATGTTGCCGGGTAAATTGCTTTTTAATTTGATTATTTCCTTGTCTCAATATGTATAATTATTTAATTTCGAGAAAACACAATTCTTGGCTAAACTTTTTTTGTTGTTGTTTTCGTAACTTTTTGTTCCTTTTTAATCATTTTGATCAATATATTGTTGATGGTACGTGACATGTGTTTTGCTAAACACTAAGCAAGTGTACTAAGGTCGTGCGTATTAAGTAAGTGACCAAGTTAAATTATCGATCTACGGGATTACGGATTAGTGTAGCCTCATGGTCATGTGTTGTCACGAAATTATAGTGCAAATCATCTTCCACAACAAGAATTTTGCCTTTTAACAACGGTTAAAAATCGTTGTTAAACCCATTTTTTAAGCGTTGTTGTATCCAGGGTTGTAAAAAATTTCGCCTTTCGACAACGCACTAAAAAGCGTTGTCTTATCTAGATAAGACAACGCTTTTTGGTGCGTTGCAAGAAAAAGGTTGTCTTTTCTTATTTTCTGAAACTATTTTGCAAGAAAAAGGTTGTCTTTTCTTATTTTCTGAAACTATTTTACAACGCTTACACATCATGAGAAATAAATGTGCGTTATCTGGGATTCAAACGCATGACCTTTATTGGACCTTAAACCACTAGGCTACTAGTGCTTTATGTGTTTATATTATATATGTATTTCTTTTATTAACTAATTTTATATATATACATATATAATTAATGACTAATTAATATATAATTGAAAGATTAATAATATTTAATCTAATTTCATATTAAGACAATTATAAAGTATACTAGTGCATATTTTTAATATATGTTATAAAATATAAACATACTAATTTTTTAAAATTATGAGTTTGTTCATATATATAAGATAATATTAATGCAATATAAAATAACATCATAAAATAATTAAACTTTTCAACTTTAATTTAATTAAAATAATATATAAATTTTGTATTATTATATATAAAAAATTGTATTGACCAATTAATATATGTATGTTTTCTTATTTTGAAAAATAGTTTATGGTTCAATTAACATATTTAAATATTTTTTTCATATTATTCTTTTAATTAATCATTTTTATATCTTTTTTTTATTTTATAAAATAATTTTATAAAATAATTTATGTTTTTGGTATTAATTTTAAAACCAAACTAATTTATATTTATTTTCTAAAATAATAATATATAATTTTTATATTATTATGTAATACAAATTTTTATATTTTTCAAATTAACATATGTATTGTTTTTTTTCTTGTAAAATAATTTTTGGTTCAAATTAAAACCAAACTCATTTTATCTTTATTTTCTAAAATAATAATATATAATTTTTATATTATTACGTAATACAAATTTTTATATTTTTCAAATTAACATATGTATTGTTTTTTTTTTTTGTAAAATAATTTTTGGTTCAAATTAAAACCAAACTCATTTTATCTTTATTTTCTAAAATAATAATATATAATTTTTATATTATTATGTAATACAAATTTTTATATTTTTCAAATTAACATATGTATTGTTTTTTTTTTTTTGTAAAATAATTTTTAGTTCAAATTAAAACCAAACTCATTTTATCTTTATTTTCTAAAATAATAATATATAATTTTTCTATTATTATGTAATACAAATTTTTATATTTTTCAAATTAATATATGTATTGTTTTTTTTTTTGTAAAATAATTTTTGGTTGAAATTAAAACCAAACTCATTTTATCTTTATTTTTTAAAATAATAATATATAATTTTTATATTATTATGCAATACAAATTTTTATATTTTTCAAATTAACATATGTATTGTTTTTTTGTTGTAAAATAATTTTTGGTTCAAATTAAAACCAAACTCATTTTATCTTTATTTTCTAAAATAATAATATATAATTTTTATATTATTATGTAATACAAATTCTTATATTTTTCAAATAAATAAATGTATTTTTTTTATTGTTGTATAATTAAATTTTTTATATATTCTTAATTAATTGATATGATATATATATATATATATATATATATATATATCTTTTTTTATGTTTTTTGTATTAATTTTAAAACACAATAATTTTATCTTTATTTTTTTTTACAAAAAACATTCATAATTTATGAATTATGAATTATAAAATACAATTTTCGAATCATGTTTTAAAATAATATTCAAATTTTGTATTATTATATAATAGGATGAGAGTAATACTTAATTAGGTGTAATTAATTTTTTAATTAATTCAAAATAGTATTTTATAAAAATACTATTTTCTAAAATAATGAATTTGTTCATATAAGATAGTATTAATACAAATAATGTAATACTCCCTCCGTCCCGAATCACTTTGCACAATAAATTGGGCACACTTTTTAAGAAAAAGTAGATATTTGCTTTTTGGTTGAGGGTATAGTGGTCAAATTAGGCACAACTTTTAAGAAAAAGTTTGAATATTAAATGGTATTGTGTGAGAAAAAGTAATGGCATTCTTTGTAAATAAATGTGTATTGTGAGGGTATTGATTATGTTAAAATTTGTCATTTTTGGGTGTGCAAAGTGTTTGGGGACAAACTAAAAAGGAAAGTGTGCAAAGTGTTAAGGGACGGAAGGAGTATAAGATAACATTATAAATTAATTAAATGTATTAAATTTAAGTTAATTAAAAAATAATTATATTAAAAAACAATTATTTTATAATTGTTTTTTAATTAACACATGCAACACACAAAAAAAGGGTTGCATAATGGGTTGTAAAATTAAAAAAAATGTTCTAAGAAAAGACAACGCTCAAAAGCGTTGCAAAAAAGGGTTGTCGTATAGCCAAAAAAACGCCATTTAACAACCCTACTTAAAAAGGGTTGCATAATGGGTTGTAAAATTAAAAAAAATGTTTTAAGAAAAGACAACGCTCAAAAGCGTTGCAAAAAAGGGTTGTCGTATAGCCAAAAAAACGCCATTTAACAACCCTACTTAAAAAGCGTTGTCGTTTCCATTTTTAGCGTTGTCGTATGGCGAATTTTTTGAAAAAAGATAACGTTTTTCGGAAAAATGGTTGTAAAAATCCAAAAGACAATACAAATTCATTAAAAGGGTTGTTAAATGGGAATTGTTAAAGGCAAAAATTCTTATAGTGTTCAAAGACGTGAGTTCAAGAAACCAATTAACTAAGAATAAGAAATTAAACTAAGCAAATAAGCAATAAGAAACAAAATAAAATAAAAATAAAACAAAAACGATTAAACTAGGGTTGAGAGACAAGAAGGAGAAAAGCGTGTTCGGGTGTTCTTTTTCACACGAGATCAATTACATGGGTAATTAGCTAACTATCACTATTAGTGGTCGATTAATAAGAACAATCACAAGCGAAATACTACACAAATTCATATTTGGTAAAGCTTAGAAAGTGTGCATCATTAAGCCCTAGGATTTAGAAAAAAGAATATATCGTTTCTCACCTGGGTAATGACATAAAGTAGGAGCCTCTACACTAACTAAACTAATCCCTACATGTCTTCCCACTTGTATACTAAGATACGAACTCCTATGTCTCCTCACCAATCACCCAATTGATAATTCAAGTAATTAGTGTGAATCTATGGGGTTCTAATGAAATTACCCACCTCTCGGTTGCGATAAAACATAACAAATTCAATTCAATAGATCAATTCTCACTTCTATATATCTCAACATAATCACCCAACTCTCATCGAAGCAAATCATGCATCAACATATAAATAAATCGAATCAATCATCAAATTAAAAAATACAAAATCCCATAAATTCAATTAATCAACTCAATAGCAATAGATAGTCTAATTACATCAATAAATCAATTACCCATATAAATTGGAACACTCAAATACTATTAATTTAACAAACAACACTCATCATCCAAGCAAAAAAAGAAAAATAAGCAATAATCCAAAATCAAAGCCATAAACAAAATTGTAGACAATAAAAAGATAGATATCACCTTTGAAACTTGAAATTCTACAAGACCCACTTGGAAGAATAAGAAAAATGTAACCTAACTATGCTTTGAAACTAAGAAAACAAAGAAATTCTAAGACCTAATGTGTGGGAATTCATCCCCTTGTGCATGTTTTTTTCTCTTTTTGTGTCTCATTCTCTCTAAAATTTGGAGGCTAAGTTAAAGATGATTCCTCATTTCCCAAGCCCTAGGTTGAATTTGGGCTTTTTTCCCTATCCTCTTATTTTCCAAGCCCAATTGTTGCTTTCACTTCATTCTTTGAGTAATGAGTTTTTTGTCTTCTTCGGCCCAATTCTCTCTCAAGTGGGACATGGGTCTTAAAATACTTCAAAAATTCCCATCAAATATCTCCTTTAATTTCTCTTCCCATTGGGCCTTCAAGTCCAATTTGATCTCTTTTACTCGATTTAATTCCTTCTCTTCTCGTATTTTCTTCATTCAACCTTGATAAAAATAATAGGTGCACATTTGTTTCAAAAATCTCACTTTTACCTACAAAACTAGCAAACGCAACCTATTTCGACAATTAAGTATAATTAGTAAAATTAGTGTATAAATATGCATAAAATCCTATAAAAAATAATATGAATATGCACATGAATTTCACGCAATTTTCACACTAATCAGTACAACCAAAATGATGCAACTCAAATTTTAATGTAACGTATTGATGGAATGTTATGGTATATGGTGATATGAATGGAGTTTGGATTGTACAGGCTAATGTAAATTAATGGAATGAATCAATTTTGTTGGTATTTAAGCTGGTACAATGTAAATTCCCATGGGACGAGCAAGTGTAGGTATTATGGGTAGAAGTAGACTTGCCCAATCAGTTTGGAAAACCGGAACTTGGCCGATCCGAATCGGTGGTCAATAATTTCGGAAACCGTTGATTCGATTTCGATTCTGAATCAAAATCGTAATCGTTTTAGTAAGGTTCGGTTTCGAATTGGTTATTTACAAAGCCGTGAACCGACGATTCGAACCGCCGATTTTTGATTTTTTTTTTAACATTTTGGAAAGTGCCACATGTACGGCTCATATTACTTGACCGTTGATAATCAACGGCATACATTAATCGATCGCTGGAACCGTCGTTTCGAACCAGCGCCTCTACATTTTTTTTTTGAAATGGACACGTGTACGCATCAGATCTCTTAACTGTTCATCAACGATCAAGATATGTCGACCGTTGTAAACCGTTGGTTCGAACCGATCGAACCTTTTTTTTTTCCAAAAATTGAGAATTTTGCTCTATAAATACCTCATTCCATTTCAATTCACACAATTCCTCAATCTTTTCTCTCAATTCTCAAACTTGAAATCATTCAATTTGTGCTAATTTTAGTTTCAAATTCATTATTTCATAATTCCTCAATCTCTCTCTCAATTGTTTATTTGGTCTTATTCTCATAGCTACTACTCTTCCATTTCGATTTCATGCACTTCTTATTCTAGTTTTCAATTTTTTTTTCTCCTTCATCTTCAAAAAAATGTCTCGAAGAGTCGATTCTTCTTCCATCGGTTCATCCCGTGGAAAAGGAAAAAGTCTTATGCCACCACCACAAGATATGCATCTAGATGATCTCATTGATTCTTACTCTCCTCATTGGAGTCAAGAATGTGAGAATTTGGAGGAAAGTCTAGACCCTAATACTGTCGTGTTTTTGCCGAGCAAGAAGAAGAGGAGGTGCCGAGAGATACTCAAGAAAGTGGTAATACTAGGCGTACCACTTCTCGAACACCTTCAACACTTCGAAGTGATATTTTCTCCGTTCATTTTAGGAAGGAGAAAATATCGAATAGCGACGTTAATTATATAGTTACGTGCACCTATTGTAGGAAAAAATACAAATTCAAGCATGGAGGAGGCTACGAGACATTCAACAACCATGTGTTGAAAAAGCATCCCGACAAGTTGGGTAATGACCGATCGCAAACCCAACTTCGTGAAAATACCGACTCTTCTCAAGGAGTCGAAGGTATAGATCTTTTACACTTTAAATTTAGTCAATTATCACATATAAAAAGGAGTAGCCGAATTTGTTGTTAAAAAATATCTACCTTTAGGATTTCCAAGTGATGGTGATCGGATTTCTAAGTGATGATGATTTTGAAGAATATACTAAAAATTATTTACAACCTTCTAGTTGAAAAATATTTAGAAATACTAAAACTAGAGATATAGAGAAAATTGTAGGAAAATATAAATATAAATTAATTGAGGAGATTAAAATGTCCCAACAAAAAATATCTATATGTAGTGATATTTGGAATGATACTTATCAAATAAATAATTATATGGGTATTACGACTCATTGAATAAATGATGTATGAAATGTACAAAAATGTTTAATTGCATATATTGACTTTAATGATAGACATTCGGCTACGAATATTGCACGTAAAATAATTGGTGTTTTAAATGATTATGATATAGTATAAAAAAAATTTACTATTGGATATGATAATGCTAGTGCTAATACGGCTAATGTACCCATGTTAATTAAATATTGTACACCTCCATTAGATGGTAAATTTTTTCATAGTCGTTGTATGTGTCATACATTATATTTATGTGTTCAAGATGACTTAAAACAATTAGATGAATATATTGCACCTATTAGATCCGGTGTTCTTGAAATTGCAAAATCAACCTTATGGCAAAACAAATGAGCTGTATTTTGTAAGAATAATGGAATGTAAGTTAAAAAATTTGTAGTTGATGTTAAATATCGTTGGAATTATATTTATAACATGCTTAACGATTCTTATGCATATAAAGATTTATTTTGTCATTTTTTTATGGAAAATCCACATGAAAATATAATGTTGATGAACAATTCATGAGATACATGTATTAATTTGATTCAACTGTTGGGAAATTTCTCAGCATCCTGTCTTGGGTTGGAGCTTAAATAGGTACGAGGCACGGCTCTGCCAGATTCGAATCTGTGAGCGCAAAGCTACATAAGAATAAGGCATTAAAGTTACGTCATATGCTCATTTCATATCCTTTTGATGTAGCGGTAATGTGCTTGATGGTCCAATATTTGGTATCAGATCATCCAACATCAACTTCCATTGGAAGTTTATCCCGTTGTTATTATCATGTTATTATCACACTTCTCCATTAATTCTAGATTATTGTCCTTTTGGTGATGCGCTTGATGGTCCAACATCAACTTCCATTGAAAGTTTATCCGGTTGTTATTATCATACTTCTCCATTAGTTCTAAATCATTGCCAAAAATCGTACTTCTCCATTAGTTCTAAATCATTGTTCTTTTGGCAATGCGCTTGATGGTCCAACATCAACTTCCATTGGAAGTTTATCCGGTTGTTATTATCATATTTCTCCATTAATTCTAGATCATTGTCCTTTTGGTATAGTGGTAATACGCTTGATGGTCTAACATCAACTTCTATTGGATATCCTTTTGGTGTAGCGGCAATGCGCTTGATGGTCCAACATCAACTTTTAAATTTGTTTGAAGAGGCAACTAGAGAATTATCCGATTGTTATTATCATACTTCTCTATTAGTTCTAGATCATTGTGTGAAAATTGCTCTTATTTTCAATGAATATTCTACATGTCCTATTTTAGGAGATACAATTATAGTTATGAGATCGAAATGGTTAAATTATTTTTATGAAATACCCGATGTATATTTTTATGTGCTAAATTATTAGATTTTAGGATTAGAGAAGATGGCTTAGAAGAATTATTAAAAATATATTATTATGCATTATTCCCAAATTTTATATTAGGAGAATATGATAAAGTTGAATATGTTCATAATTATATGGAAGTTGTTGATAGAGCAAAACAATCATTAGTCGAACTATTTAAAGAAGTGTAAATGCCTCTCATTACCCCTTTTTATAAGACAAGAAACTTTTCTACCCCTGTTTTATAACAATAACTTTTTTACCCATTTTATGTGCAAAAAGTCCAATTTGCCCTCAACTTCACCTACAATGTATTTCATATCTATGTATTTAAAATTTAAATCTAAATACACTATATTATATTTTATATCCAATTTTTCTACAAATGTCTTTCATAGATAAGTTTCTAACATTCACTCTTCAAATACAACATGTAATTTTTTTTAAATATCTCACACTCCAACCAAAATTCTGTATTTGGGGAAAATCATCTGAAATTTGTTTATCCGTAGAAGATATGTTTATCTGGGAATTTTTTTTTTTAAGATCTGAATGCCTTCAACATGTACACGATTATAATTAGGGATCTGTTTATACGATATGGTTATCAGTGTATTGCTGCTTCAACCAAATCCATTTGAGATTTTTATTTTTTTGGGAAAATTTGGGAAAATCATCTGAAATTTGTTTATACGATATATTTATCTGTGCTTCAATCAAATCCATCTGGAATTTTTATTTTTTTGGGAAAATTTGTGAAACCAAATCCATCTGGGATTTTTATTTTCTTGGGAAAATTTGTGAAAATCATCTGAGATTTGTTTATCCGATATGTTTATCTGTGTATTGCGCTTCAACCAAACCCATCTGTGATTTTTATTTTTTTGTACACGAGTATATTTTATGGAGTACACGATTATCTCGTGTACACAATGTGCGTATCGTGTACACGATTCATAACGTGTACACGATTGTAACATGAATTATAATTATCGAGTACACGTTGTAAAATACATATCGTGTACACGTATATCGTATATATATATATATATATATATTACAATCATGTACACGTATTAAAATACATATCTTGTACATGAGTATCGTGTACACGTATATCATATATATATTATAATCGTGTACATGTATATTATAATATACGTGTAATCGTGTACACGTTGTAAGATATCTATCGTGTACATGATATATACGTGTACACAATGATTATGATATGTACACAGTATATATCATAATCATCGTGTACACGTATATATTGTGTACACGATTTATCGTGTATCGTGTACACGTATATCAAAATATTTAACAGACATGATTTATCGTGTACATATATCAGAATATTAAATGTCGCATGATTTTGACGATTTTCTTCTACTCGTGTATGTACATACTCGATTATGATGGTAATTATATACAATCAAAAAATCCAAGAAATTTCACAATTATTCACTGAACATTCAAATCATCAAAATCAAAAATAAAATAAATAAATAATAAAAAATTGTAACCAAAACTCTTATCTCTATCTTCGAACAGTTCGATGTTCCACCTCCAAGTTCAGATTGTGCAAATCAACTCCCATTCACCTTCTCTAACCTTCTTAGCTTATTCTGATGCTATCATTTCCGAGTGCGAGCGACGTCGTGCTTCCACCATAGGCGCAAATTTGACATCTACCATCTCCGACAAGAATCACCGTCATTTCTCCCATCTTCCTAATCCATTCTCATCTCAATTTATCTCATCTCAGATTCGACCATTGATGTTGAAGTGGTGGAGATTGAGTTTCGGTGGAGCTTGAATTGGGGGGAATGAATTTTCAAGCTTGGGTTGGGGGAATGAATTTTCAATTTTCAAAATTTTGGGTTATAGAATTTTATATATTTTGAAATATTAAAATTTAAATATAGTTAAAGGGTAGTATTGGAATGTATTTAACAAAATACCTTAAAAATGGGTAAAAAAGTTATTTTTATAAAAGAGGGGTAGAAAAGTTCCTTACATTATAAAAAGGGGTAGTTTTGGACTTGGCCCTTTAAAGAATATAAAATATTATTTGGTGATTCTAGTGATGATGATTATTTAGGTGCACAAGATGTAGGAGGTAGTAGTTCTTCTAATTTTAGTGGTAGTTTTAGTCAATTTTACAATTTTTATGATAATAAAACAAATAAACGACCTAGAGCAAATCACAAATTAGATTAATATTTAAGTGCTACTTTTGAATTAATTGATTTTACACATCCATCGGATTTATTGAAGTGGTGATAAAAAAGGGCCACCATTTATCATATTCTAACTATTATTGCTAAGGAAATTTTTGCAAGTCTCACCTCAACCGTCTCCGTTGAACAAGCATTTTCCAAATGAGGATATATGTTGAATTCAAGAAGATCGAAATTGACCAAAGAGAATGTACAAAACATTACTCTTCTTGAAGATTGAGTGAGAGTCAAAAATCGTCAACAACATTTAGATTTCTCAAATTTAGATGAAGATTCTGATGACACATATGGCTACGATTCGAACACATCCTCCTCCACCGAAACCAACGTTGAGGAATGAAGGTAAGTTTAGGTAAGAGAACTACGTAGCTTTGATTCCTTAATTTTACTAAGAATATGTAGACAATTTTATTCAAAATTTGGAAGTGTAATTTTAATTTCACTTTCAAATTTAAAATGAAACTCAAGCTCTTTCAATTTTTTTTTCCTCTTCTTTCATTTATTTATACTTAGTTGTAACTTATAATTTTTTTTAACTTTAATATTGATATATGATTGTAATATATTGAGTTGTAACTTGTAATTTGTTTTTTCATTCATCATTGTAATATATTCAATTGTAAATTTGTAACTATTGAGTTTTAATTTGTAATTTGTTATTTTTTTCCATCATTTCATTTTAATTTTAATCTATCTTGTGCATTTTTGTTAATTAAAAGTTTATGTTATGATGAAATAAATAAATGAAAATACAAAAAAAAAATACATTTCAAAAAAATAAAATCGGAAAACCAGCTGTTCAAACCATCAGTTTGGGTTAATCGTCGATTTTCAAATCAAAACCGGAATTAGAACCACCACGGTTTGGTTCCGGTTTATACTTTCCGATTTCGAACCGACGAACCGAAACTAGCTGAACATGTCTAGGTAGAAGAGTAAAAATATCCAAATTTGACCAAAAAGATTGAATTGAAAAATAATATTTCTCTTCCACAATTAATGGTGTGAAATGGAAATGGCCCTTAAAATGGTGAAGCACTAAAAGGTGAAAGTAATTGACTTACCATATATAAGAAAATGAAGATGTTGGCATCCAGATGTTGTTTGCCAGAATGTTACAATTGGTCTTCTCAAATTCGACAAACTGGGAGCTCCCAGCATTATGACTATCATTATTTTCATATATTTCCCACTTTGGCTCTTTAGCACATTATTTTGTGTTTTTTTGATGATGAAATTATGAAGATGCTGTAAGTCAACCTATATATTTGTAAATATAATTGAATAAATGGGAATTTTATAAATGGGCCAAAAAGAAAAGATTCCGCTACAGCTTGCCTGGCGATAATTATTAATTAGAGATATTAGTCTTTTTTTTTTTTTTTTAACGATTGTAATCAGTAGTTATATATCGAGACGAGACTAAATCAATATTTCAATCTTACAAATTTGATCTAAAACATGAATACACTATATTTCAACGAATGAGTTGAATGAGGGATTCGAATGGACGAGCTGCACTTTTATTTTTATTTTTTTTATTGCAGATTAACAATTTCAAACGCCTTACTGTAGTGGGAAAATTCATTTTTAATTATGCTAATTAGACCATCTCTGAAAATAACATTATATAATTCACTGGATATGTAATGATTCAGTATTTATCACTATCAAGAAATGAAACTCACATTGAATGAAGATGCTGGCGCTAGACAAATACTCTGAAAACCCATTTACTTTGAACAGAACCTATATGAATAACCAAAGTATTTCATTCAACTTATACATGCTTGTTCAAAAAATTAATAAATTTAGACAGAAACAATGAATGAAGTTAAAAGACTAACCTTTAGTCGAATTTGGGGGTCCACCATCTTCCCATGAAGAATGTGCTTTAACATATGGCTCCTCTTCCATTTGCTTTGCACAACTCACACTCAAAGGAACATTGCAATCAACCATCTCTATCTCAAAAGGAAATCTATCACCTCCCCAATGTAGCTCTTGTAAATTGTAGCAGTGTTTTAAGATGAGGTATCTGAGCACTGGCATGCTTCCACTTCCCACTTTCCATTCCACCAAATCAGTATCTTCAATCACCAGGCATTGAAGTTTCAATAGTTTGTCCTCTTCTATTTCCCACTCTGGACCTCGAAAGGCATAGTTTCGCAACTTGAGCACCAAAAGATTTGGTAATGAGGTTATCAAAGTACTCATGTATTCCCAGGGATAGCCCAATCCACTCAAATGCAACTTTTGCAGACTCGATGGGAGCATTGAAAGAGGAGGAGGCGGGTTAACTAGCATCTCAGGATTCACGATGATACATTTGAGTGATTCTAGTTTATTCAAAAGATAAATGCAATTCAAGCAATCAAAAGGTTTACTATCATCGTCAGGCACCAATTCGATTTGAATTCCTAGCTTTTTTAGATTGCAGACTTGTTTAAGAACCTCCTTAGTACAACTCCGACTGCCCACACCCAAAAGTGTCGAGACGTTAGTCAAAGAAACGACACAATTGGGACGCGGTAGGTTGCTTCCCATGATCTGAATATGCTTCAGTTCATTCATATCCCATATTTCTATAGGCATATCTGATGAAGCTCGATATGATCTGATGCTCGAATGTCGGTGGATAAGCAAGAATTGAAGATTCAGAAGTTTGGATATTGAACAAGGGAGGTTTCCATCGTAAGTAAGAGCAAGGTACCTTAACTGAACTAGTTTTAGTACTTCCAATGGAAACTCATAGAAACGGATGTTGAGAGCATCGAGTATCTTAAGCAAACTCAAATTATCAATGCCTATTGGTACTGGGTATTGATGATATGGACCAAAACAGAGGAGAGAACGTATAGTTTTGGATGCACAATCATCTTCCGTTGAATTGTACATATCTTTGATGCCTAGCAAAATGTTATTATGAATGCACAATCGATGCAGGTCTTTTATACCTTCTCCTGAACCATCTTTAAGCCTATTTCTGACATGAAAAAACTTGTTACTCTGAGCTTCTTTGTTGCACAGATGCCAAAAGGAAGAATGAAGGCGACAAGTTTTTATTCCATTTGTCACTTTGGATTCATAGTTGGTGCTTCTTAGCTGACTGATGATCACAAGATTACTGGATAAAAGTTCATCCAGACATCTCATAGCACAATCTTCTAAAGTTTGTGTTATGTCTGGTTCAAGAAACCCCTCAACAATCCACATATTGATTAGCTTGGATAAAGGGATCTCATAATTTTGAGGAAAAACTCCCAAGTATAGAAAGCATGGTTTTAAATACTGAGGTAAGTAATCATAGCTTGGATACAATACCTTCAACATTTGATCATATGCATCCATGAAAACTGAGTTATGTTTCTCTGCTACCTTATTCCAGAACTCCAGGGTCTTCTCGGCTTTAGATAGGAGGTTGGCAATTGTGACGATCATAAGAGGAAGACCTTCACAATTCTCCGCAATCTTCCTTCCAGCTTTCTCGAGTCGAGGAGGGAAAGACTCTTCACCAAACACCTTCTCACAAAAAAGATCCCAACTTTCATTTTGGTTCAGAAATGGCCATGGTTTAAGAAACCCTAACTGAGACAAAAGTATAGGTGCAGCTACTTCCAGTAGCCTGGTTGTAAACAAGATCTTAACTCTTCCATTGTTAGTGTTAGGAAGACAACTTCTCAAGTGATCCCAAACACATGTGTCCCATAAATCATCCAGCACAATAAGACATCTCTTGTCCTTCAAACTTTCATACAAATATTGAGCAATCTTGCCATGTTCATCTCCTTCAACAAGCATTTGTTCCTTGTCAGGATCCACTTGAGCTAGAATGGCTATTAACACCTCATTTAATTCATATTTTCTGCCTAGACTCACCCAGACACGACACTCGAAACAGTTCAAAACTAATGGATCTTCTAACATTTCTTCACAAGCAGCAGTCTTACCAATGCCTGCCATACCAAAGAGTACTGTAACGACGTCAAAATCGACTACAAGCATGTCTCTGATTTCGCTGAAGTCATTTGCTAATCCGACCATCTTTGATGACTTATTTCTCCTTGGTGAAACAGCTTCTTTGTCTTCGTCTTCTTCTTCGGACATGTTGTGTAATGCATCTATATACTTCTCCTCCATCTTCTGCACTGTTTTGATGAACGAATCGACATCTTGTTTCAGATCCTTTAGGTCTATGGAGAATAGCATTGGATGGGATTCAGATTGTAAAAGTGTCTGATTATAGAAATGGGATTCAAGTGCATCTTCAAATTCACATATAGCCTCTCTGATTTGTCCATCCAAACCATTCATCACCTTCTTCTTGTTGCTGTTGATATTGCTGCTGCTATCCAATCTTTTGAGAATTTCTTGCAAGGACTTCAGCTCCTTGTATGCAAATTTGATAATTTCTGGAGAAGGGGATACAAGAGAAATATGAGAAGAACTTAGAAGACCCTCAATTGTGTTCATAAGAGAAATCACTGAAGCAAAAGCCATCTCTTTTCTCTAAAACACCAATCCCTTCAGCTTAAGCATGTAATAATTTGTGAATAAAAACTAAACTATATTGAATCATCGAGAGTCAACGCCAATTAAATTAATAGCCATGCATTGAAATGATATCAACAGCTTGCAATTAAAACAATTGAAGTATACAATATTTCATTTCTCAACATTAAAGTCGCATCTTGCTACCGACATTTTTTTTTTATGATTTAATTGTAAGTTTATGCTGACTAATTTATGGTGACGGTTTTCTTAAGGGATGAATTGATTTTGTTAATTAACAATGAATTACTTATTGTCAAATTCAAAGCACCTCGAATATAAAAGACATGACCATATGGTACTGCTTACTTTGATCAATACCTACGACTGGAACGTGGGATAATAATTTGAAAGTCAATTTTGATTGCTGTGCCATTAGATTGGGTTGACGATTAATTAGCACTATTTAAATATTGGATATTATAGAATATAACGATATATAGAATAATTATGATCATATCTTTTGCATTTGATTACAAAAAGCTCAAACTCGATTTATTATATCGTAACAAAGAACTTAAGTTCAAACTAAACTTGTTAATTAACATGTCAAATGATCATTTGTCAATTGTGATGAACTGAACTTAACAAAATTAAATTGAATCAAGCTCAAATTGGATTATAAGAAAATAAAATGGAGCTTGAACTCTATAAAAAAATGAAAAATATTGAATTAGAGTCTCTAATATTCGACATAGGTAGGTGGACTCCAAAATCTAAATCCAAATCATAACCATGATTTATAAAATAATTAATAAAGAATAACATTGATTTATAATTAGATGATGACCTTGAGATCATCCAGAATCACATTTTAAAAAAAAAAAAAAAAATTGAAAATATTAAGTTTTCTATGATTATAGTAGTTTCCTAAAAACAACCTCAGTATCCAAACCAAATCCATCAACTCTCTTGACCTCAACAAGCTCCGAATTCTTGAACAATTTCTTCAAAGGCTCCACACTATACAAATCATTAGCTGAATATTTATCGGCCCGTCGTAATAACGACACATGTAACACACAAACTCCTCCGCGCTTTAACGTCCGTTGGATGTCCTCCACAAATCCCACGGATAGAGCGCGTGATCAAACACGTTTGAGAACTCGAAATCAAAAGTGGCATCATCGAACGGCTGATGACTTTAAGACCAGTGGAGGGTAGGGCACCAGATCAATGCCCACAGAATCGTTAACTCCGACCTGTTTCAAAGCGGCCACTTCTTGCCCGACCCGAGCTCCAATGCAAAGTGATTTGGACCCGTTTCAGAGCAGTTTTCTTTGCTTCAAACTGTCGAAGAAACTGCCCAACACTCTTGACTTTTCGATCCCAATCACGGGTCATCCAAATTTCCCGGAGCTTCGGATTCAGAGTTTTGTTTAGCTGGCTCTGGATGTATGCATTGTAGGAGGAGTAGCCGGGTCGGATTTTCAGATCCGAGGGGAGTTCATGGGGTGTTTCTAGGATGGTTTTCTTGAGGGCGTGGAGTGGTGTTTGAAGAGAGAGAAAGGCTAAGAAGGATAGAGAGAGAAAGAGGGCGAGGATGAATGGTTTGAGGGAGATGGGTAACTTGTGAACATCTGTTTTCATGTTTGCATGGATCATCGACCATTTGTGCATGCAACTAATAAGAATTCGTATCTATTTTTGTGTACACGATGAAGACTGGTTCATGTTTTACTATTTTAATGTGTGACACGTGTAAATGATAAGACTTTTCTTGACAAAAAATTCTTTTTATTTTTTTCCCAATTACTATAAGTCCAGAAAGTGATACAACCAAATCATTATTGAGGATTTAATGATATATACAAACTGAAGAAACAGAGGGGTGACGCTCAAACTAATTCTTTTCAAGTGTGTATCCTTTATAGAGCAACTTTAGAAAGTGATGATAAGATCAAACATTACATCCCATTCTGATCTGAGCAATCAAACAAAGAAACGAATGATCAGTGGGCGAAACAAGAATCTAGACAATTGAAGGCAAGAGCCAGCCTTGTTGTCTTGCATGCTCCACATACAAATCGAACTTCTCTTTTGCGTTTGGAATGTCGAGAGCAAGATCATCGAGCCCATCTTTGATTCTATTGAACCCCTTCGTCATCTGATTAATAGTTATCAACCCCTCACCGAAGCACTCTTGCAACAAAACCAGCATCTTGTCGTTTTTCTTCTCCATCGCAATTACTAAAGCTCTCTTCACCACCTCATGATTGAAGAACGGCATTCCCAGATCACGAATACATTGGCAAGCTTCACTAACAACTCCACTGCTTTCGTATTCTTCTAGAAGTTTCTGAATCTTGTCCTTTGCATCCTCCACAGCCCACCCAGTACCGCCACCCCAGCATCTTAGGATCCTCTCCCCACCATGCCGTGCTGCTATAAGTGTTCGAGCCATGCAAACAGTTTCACTACCACTGGATTTTGGAGGTAGATTGCTCCCAATCTCTTGCAGATTTTGAGGAACGAGGACATCATCTATAACAGCTCTTGCAAGGAAAAATGCAAGTTCATTTGAAGCATCTAAAACGTCCAGTGCTGTGTCTTCTGCAGATTCCAACAGCATAATAAAACCATTGACCAAGTCTTCTGTTGAGAAGATCTCTATATGTAATGCAGACAGTAAAACAGATGCCATTTCCTTCTCCCTGTTTTTCCTGTCCATGGCCAAGGTGATGAGCTTCTTGAGAAAAATTGGGTTATATTCAGGGACAGCTAAGTCTTCTAGACTCCGAATGAGTTCAGGAATGTCATCCGAGAAGAAGTATTCATGAATAATTGTAACAACCTCTTCTTTATAGCGTCTCAATTTGTCCTGTTTCAATCCATCCTCCGAAGGTTTTAAATAAGAGGCATCAAGCCATCCTTCAGAGATTGCTTGAGGAACAAGTGACTCAAATGTATCTTTTGCAGAAGGAATGTCCAGTGCAAGATCATCAAGACTCTCAGAAAATCGAGCAAAACCTTTCATCATCTGACTTGAACTAATTAGACCCTCATCTGCTGCTTGCTTCAGCAGCTTCAGGGTGAGCGGTTTTGCAGTTTGCAACTCCATGGCTATAACTAAAGCTCTCTTCACAACCTCATGATGGAAAAACGGAACACCTAACTGTCTGATACATCTACAGGCTTCAGAAGTATCTCCACTCTCAACATACTCTCTTAAAAGGTCAGCAATCTTTTTCTTCCCCTCATCAACAGTGAGGTGTGTACTTCCACCCCATCGCCTTTCCACAAGTTCTGCGTGATGTGGTGCTGAGAGATAGCTCTTCTCAGCAGTATGTAATACCTCAAATCCCTTAGAGGCTTCAGAAAGTAACTTTTTAGCTCTGGTGATGAAAACAGGGGGCAGAATATCATCCACCACTGCTCGAGCAATAAATAAAGCAAGGACATCAACAGCATCCAATATGTCAACAGCCAGGTCATCAGCTGATTCAAGCAGCATGAAAAACCCTTGACTAATCTGGGCAGGTTTGATAACATCAGCATATAGGGCTGAGAACAACACTGAAGCCATCTCCTTTTCTTTATCATGTCTGTCCATGGCCATGGAAACTAGGCGTTTGATAAAGTAGGGATGATACTCACTCGATCCTAGTTCTCTAAGATCAGAAGCAGCCACTTTTACATCGCCTGTGCTGAAATACTCCTCTACAATAGATACCACAGCTTTTTTGTATTCATCCAAAGGATCAGAGACAGTTGATCCAACAAGCTGATAAGGCTCCTGTTCAGATCAAACGGAACAAATTATTACAAACTTAAAAAGAAAATCAAATATATATAATGATCCAATTGGAATCAAAATAAGCTGAAAGAAATAAATTAGACATTACCTCCCCACTGTCATAGTTGGGATCCTTATGGTCTAGAAAAGATTCACCATCAGTGTCAAGTAGTTTTCCCCAAGTGCCTTTTCCTCCAGCGCCATCTATTACCACAATCAGTCAAAACAAAGCATAAGTAAACCAAGAACCACTAGCGAAAGATTTCCAGATTAGAAATCCAGAAGCGTAGCCTCAAGCTAGAAAGAAAAGAATGAAGGACTAATACAATTGTACAAGCATCTCATTATGATCACTCCAATACTCTTTCCACCAGTAGTTTGGGATCACTAACACCTAAAAATTCTAGTAATAAGATAGGAGTAACATAACAATACTAAGACCATGTGGTTTAGATATAGCATACAAAAAAAGGCGAAGCTAATAGTAAGAAGTTGGGCAACCATTCTCTAGTAATGGACTGACTATAGGTGGTACATGGTCTTTAAAATATCATTTGCTGAAGGTCACTAAAGTACAAAGGTTGAGAAGTTTTTTAAATAATTCAGAAGTTCAGGATGTTAGGAATATTCTAATTAACAGAATTAAATAGTTTATTACGTTATGTATTGAGTAAAACCTGTTTATAACCATAACAAATAAGCAGAATTATCTTGTTCCTTACTATCGGATCTTAATTAGACACACCAAGTCAGAACTAAATGAGCAGACATAGCAACAGAAAATTAATCATCCAATGACATAATAATATTCTTGTTTGTAAAACAGATTAGCATCACATATGAATTTTTACACACATATCAAGTTTGAGATTAAATCATACGATTAACTGCAAATTGAACTCACTAATGACATACAAATAAGTATTTCTTTTCTTTGTTGAATCTAGAAATATAAAACTGTAAAGACCACACTAGCCAATAAAAGCTGTTACTGTCTCACATTTCCAATATCCAAGAATGGTAGAATATTATATTTGCCAGTATTTTATTGGCTTAACCAAATTTCTGCAAATTTAATGTGCCTCTGCTGTGCATGCATTGAAGCGTCTTATGTTAGATCGCTGATATGAAAACACAGATAGAAATGTTGTTCATATGAAATTCAAAGAGAATATGCAATTCATGGGCAGAAGTAGTAGCTTTTTCCAGTGAAAGCGGCAAAAGTCACTACCAGCTTGTGTCATAACCTTTTGAAATTATCGTGTTGGTTGTGCGAATTTCACAACCAATAGAAACATGGTTATGATGATACATATATTGGCAAACAACAAGCAACTTGATTACATTAATATAAAAGCTCACAGAAGATGGTCAAACAATGAAAAAAGACTTGGAAATATTAAATTATGATTATGGAACTAAGCAAACCTTCTGAGGGTTGTCTTCAAACAGTTTTTTGATCCCTCAACATGTTAAGACATTTGATGCGTCCAAACCAGAAGCCACATTTTATATCAATCCCTCACGACAAATAAAATATATATTTTCACAATGCCAATCTCGCATTATCCAGTTCATATTCAAGAGCATGATGGCACTCCTTTAAGATGTTGTATTACCCCCATCAACATTAGATCTTCTATATCAACTAACTATACTCCAATCAAGAATTTATAGAACTCATTCAATGGATGCTGAAACAGAAATGAAAGTAAAGCCTAGGGTAGAATCAAACATCCAGGGTCTCTGCTGAAAATTACATATTTTATGCAAGAAACCAAAATAGAAGTATCATGAGACCAAGAAATAGTATTTACTTGTTATAATTTCACAAAGGTGCTCGGTTGGTTTTTAGGTTTGCATTAAGAAGCTCTTATGCAGTGAAGTTTCATTCTCCAGGCAATACTATGCATTATCCGGCACATACTAACAAGTATCTAAAAATGGATTCTAGAGGTAGGGAAATCCGTAACTATGTGTCACCATGTAAAATAAGAGATCCATCAGGTACATCGGAGTCTTTTCAGAATTATCAATATTAATATACATAGAAAATAAAATAAATAGCTTCACCGTAATTAGACAGCTCATACATACATAATTGATCTAACTAAATTTTCAAGTTCATTATTCCATCTCTAACAAATCATACAGTTATTTGTCATGACTTTCATAGAATTCACTGATCTCAACTATAAAAAGGTATAATCCTGTAGAAATCCCAATTAATAACAACAAATCACACCAATCTTGACAACTTTATATTTAATAATCGGAATCTTACCCTTCTTAGCTCTACCAAGTTTTCCAGAATGCGAACGGCGCACATACCGGGCGCCACCACCCGCAGCAGAGTGCCCACCGCCTGCGGCCTTGGTATTGTGATGCTCGAATAGCATAGAGCTCTGACGTGGAGACTTAGGGCCAGGAGATTTAGGTGACGAGGCCAGCGACAATGATGACATCACCTCGGCATTTTGAGATGCTATTTCCAACGTCATCCTCTGATGCTCCGTCAGAAACCCTTCGCTGCCAGCCATCTTCTCCTCTTCGCAACAGAGCCCTATCCAAACCAAAACATCAAAACAACAACTACTTACATCAAATTTCTACGTTCATTGAAATCATCATACACTCATTTCCAAATCTCATATGTTTCCCAATACCTGCTTACTGTGCACAATAGTTCCTCCGTTATTGGCTCGGATCTCGAGCCAATAGAGGAGAAAGCGAGCGAAGAAGCAATCAATCGTGCTCCGATCTCAACACCACGCAGAAACACACTATACTGTGAGTATGTTTACAGTTGAATGAGTAGTGTGTGAGATGTGTATAACTCTGTATGTATAGGCGTGAGTATTCTGGGAGGGGGGGGGGAGAGAGAGAGAGGAGGGAAGCGGATAAGAACGAAGACTATAAATAGGGAGGCTATAGGATACATGTACACGTCATCACCAAGGGTATCCACGTGGCGTTTGCGCTTTAGCTGCTCCTCTCCCGTGTAACCTCTCTGCAGTGCTCAACAATTTCTCAGGATTCCGCTAAGGCTTATAAACGATTTCATAAGTAGTGGTAATTTGTGTACTGTTAGGGTTTCTGGACTGGTGGGTTGTATTACTTAAATGACCTTTCTATTGGCCTCAAACAGAATTTTAAGTGGATGTTTGGAAATACTTTGGTGATGAACATTGATCAAATTTCATTTTTGGTAACTTTCAAATCGATATTTTAAGAAATCACAAATTATCCGTAATGATCTTTATTACATACCTGGAGTAAAATATAAGATTTCATGTGTAATTTATCACCTTTTTAGATGAACTTGTGAGGATGTGTAATTTTACCAAAAGTTCTTCGAAAAGAGTAGTGTTTCTGTACACCAGGTGCATGGGTCATAATCCATGCAATCGGGTCGGGTCGGGTCCGGTTTAACCCGGATCCGCGCCCTTTTTTTTTTTTTTTTTTAAATTTATGTCATAACCTTTATGTTGTAATAATATAACATTTATGTTATAATAGTGTAACCTTTATGTACAGATTTCATAACATTTTCACTGAATGACTTATACTTTTTTCACTATAAAAATTCATGCAATATAACCCAAAACCTTTATGTTGTAATAATATAACATTTATGTTGTAATGGTATAACCTTTATGTACAGATTTCATAACCTTTTCAATAAATAACTTGTAGTTTTTTCACTATAAAAATTCAATATAGCTGAAACCTTTATGTTGTAATGATATAACCTTTATACTGTAATACTATAACCTTTATGTACAAATTTCATAACATTTTCAGTGAATAACTTATACTTTTTTCACTACTCAGCACTGCAAAAGGTTATGTGCATATAACTAAAAGGTTAAGTTCGCTAAACTAAAAGGTTAAGTTCGCTAAGCTAAAAGGTTATGTCAATATACAACAGAATTAGAATTTGAATTAGGGTTTGGGTTAGGGTTTGGGCGCGTGAGGCGCGCGTGGGGGCGCGTGAAATGCACTTTTTGACGGGTTGACCCGGTTGCACGGATCTAGGATCCGTGCACCTGGTGTATAGAAACAATTGTGCTTCGAAAATAATTTTTACTAAACATATAAATAATCACAAATTCTCCTGTGCACTTGGTGCACGGATCCAATCCGGGTCGACCCGACCCGGATCCAGCGAATTTCTTTTTTTTTTTTTATAAATTTTATGTCTTGACCTTTATATACAAATTTGGTGACCTTTATATACAAATATTGTGACCTTTATGTATAAATGTTGTGACCTTTATGCATTGTAACTTAGAAAAAAAAGGAAGAATTTCAGCAAATTTTGTACATAGATACCTTTATGTAATATTCATGTGACCCTTACATATATTTTATATGACCTTTATGTATAAATATTCATACATTTATGTAATATATAAAAGGTATATAAAGGTATGAATATTTATACATAAAGGTCACATAAATATACATAAAAGTTATATGAATATAACATAAAAATATCTATGTACAAATTTTGTTAAAATTTTTCATTTTTTTCTAAGTTATTTAACATAAAGGTCACAGAATTTATACATAAAAGTCACATAATTTGTATATAAAAGTCACCAACTTTGTACATAAACGTTTTGGCCTGGAAGCTAAAAAAACAAAAAAAAAAAAAAAATCAAAAGTGCGCAGATCCAGGTCGACCCGAATTATATGTTCACCAAGTGTACAAGAGACCTACTCATAAATAATTTGTAAATTGACCTCTTTCCTAAAAAAATGCATCACAATAGTGGTACCAAACAAACTATAAATCTTACTGGATTAAGAAAATGAAACTCAAAGTTGATTAGTAATTTACATTATTTAAATATTTCTCTTGGATATTAAAAAATTAATACTATGTAAGTAGTATTAATTTTATTTTATTTTTATCAAAAGAGAGTACTATTATATATTTTAGAACATATGTTTAATTTATTATTTGATCTTATGAAGGCTGTAAATTTGGTCGTTTGTAATATTTGTATGTAAGTTTAAATAATTTTATCAACCATTTCTAAATGGATTTATTTTTCACTTAAATTTTATATGTATCAAATAAAAAATGGGAAAACCCTTAGAATCGGTTGTCTTTCTTTCTTTCTTTTTTCAGGTCATTAAATATGAAAGTAGAAAAAGGAAAATATGTAGTACGTGGGTCAAGAGATATGTTTTTCCTTGTATGTTTAATAAATCAAATTTCAATCAACCAAGAAAGCCTTTTTCTCTCAAAAGCAGGAGAAATAAAACTTAAATGATTATTTTGCACATGGACTGTACCATGACTCATGAAATAAAAGGTGAACTTTATTTTTTCGTGCTTTATATTAGCAGTACAGGTGTGCCCAATTTGCTTAACAAAATCTTTCTTTTTCAATTTAATCCCAAGTCCCACGTAGAGAAAATCACATAGTGATATAAAGAAACTGAAGAAAACAAAGCAAAGAAATGTAATTCCAACTAATCTTTCAGTAGTATGATTCGTAAAGTAACTTTAGGAAGTGATTAAAAGATCAAAATTACATTCCCTTGCGATCTAAGCTGGAAAACGGAACAATACAATGATCTCTGGAAGAAACAAGAAACTCATGTTCATTATCATGGGTGCAACGAGATGATCGAAGGCAAGAGCCAACCTTGCTGTCCAGCATGCTCCATGTAGAACTTGAACTTCTCTTTTGCATTTGGAATGTCGAGAGCAAGGTCATCGAGCCCATCTTTGATCCTATTGAAACCTTTTGTCATCTGATTGATAGTTATCAACCCCTCACCAAAGCATTCTTGAAGCAAATCCAGCATCTTATCGTTTTTCTTCTCCATCGCCATTACTAAAGCTCTCTTCACCACCTCATGATTGAAGAACGGCATTCCCAGATCACGAATGCATTGGCAAGCTTCAGTGACAACTCCACTGCTTTCGTATTCTTCTAGAAGTTTCTGAATCTTGTCCTTTGCATCCTCCACGGCCCAACCAGAACCCCCACCCCAGCACCTGAGAATCCTCTCTCCACCATGACGTGCTGCTACAAGTGTTCGGGCCATGCAGACAGTTTCACTACCACTCGATTTTGGTGGTAGCTTGTGGGCGACCTCTTGCAAATTTTGAGGAACAAGGACATCATCTATAACAGCCCTCGCGAGGAAAAATGCGAGTTCATTAGAAGCATCTAAAACATCGAGTGCAGTGTCTTCCGCAGATTCCAACAACATAATAAAACCATTGACTATGTCATCTGAGGAAAATATCTCTATGTGAAGTGCAGAAAGCAAAACAGATGCCATTTCCTTCTCTCGGTTTTTCCGATCCATGGCCAAGGTGATCAACTTCTTGAGGAAAATTGGGTTATATTCAGGCATTGCCAAATCTTCTAGACTCCGAATAAGTTCAGGGATGTCATCCGAGAGGAAGTACTCATGAATAATCGTAACAACCTCTTTTTTGTAGCGTCTCAACTTGTCATCATTGTTGTCATGTTTCAGTCCATCCTCAGAAGAATTTAGGTAAGATGTGTCAAGCCATCCTTCAGATATTGCCTGAGAAATTAGTGATTGAAATGCAGGTTTTGCTGAAGGAATATCCAAGGCAAGATCATCGAGGCTCTCAGTAAACCGAGCAAAACCTTTCATCATTTGACTTGAACTAATTAGACCCTCATCTGCTGCTTCCTTTAGAAGCTTCAGGACAAGTGGTTTAGCAGTTTGAATCTCCATTGCTATAACTAGGGCTCTTTTCACAACTTCGTGATGGTAAAACGAAACACCCAACTGTCTGATACATGTACAGGCTTCAGAAGTATCTCCACTCTCAACATATTCCCTTAAAAGGTCCACAATCTTTTTCTTCACCTCATCAACAGTGAAATGTGTACTTCCACCCCACCGCTTTTCCACAAGCTCTGCATGATGTGGCGCTGACAGATAGCTCTTCTCAGCAGTTTGTAGTGCCTCATATCCCTTGGAGGCTTCTGGAAGCAATTTTTTAGCCCTAGTGATAAAAGCAGGGGGCAGAATATCGTCAACCACGGCTCGAGCAATGAATAAAGCGAGGATATCAACAGCATCTAATATGTCAACGGCCAGGTCATCAGCTGATTCAAGCAGCATGAAATACCCTTGACTAATCTGGGCAGCGTTGATAACATCAGCATATAGAGCTGAGAGTAAAACTGAAGCCATCTCCTTCTCTTTATTATGTCTGTCCATGGCCATGGAAACAAGGCGTTTTATAAAATAGGGATGATACTCACTCGATCCTAGTTCTCGAAGATCTGAAGCAGCCACGTCAACATCACCGGTGCTGAAATACTCCTCTACTAAGGATACCACAGCCTTCTTGTATTCATCCAAAGGATCAGAAATAGTTGCTCCAACAAGCTGATAAGGCTCCTGTTCAGGTCACAAATAACAAATTCTTACAACTACGAACGGAATATAAAAACAGAAATGAACACAGTGGACCAAAAGCAGCTGAAATTAGCATTACCTCACCACTGTCATAGTTGGGATCATTCCGATCAAGTGCAGATTCACCATCAGTGTCGAGTAGTTTTCCCCAGGTGCCTTTTCCTCCAGCACCATCTATTACCACAATCAGTTAAACAAAGCGCATGTGTAAAACAAAAATCACATCCCAAGAATTTCTAGAAAGCCAGAACCACAACCTCAAGATAGGAAGAGAAGAATATAGGAATGATACAAGCATCTCATCATGACTATTCTCCATCCATCAGCAGTCTGAAAATACTGATACCTAAAGTTCTAGTGATAAATGAAAAGAACAATCCAATGTTACAACCATGTAGGTTAGATCATACAGAAATGCTGAAATTAATGGTTAATAATAGGGCATGCACTCAATAGAAAAGGTTTTGATTATAGTTGATGCATGGTCTACAAAACATCAAATATGGCATTCACTCAAGGAAACAGATATTAGGATGAGATATAATAATTAACAACATTCAATATGTGAGCTGATTATAGTTGATACATGGTCTACAAAACATCACTTCAAGGCAGTCACTCAAGGACAAAGATATCAGAGAATGAGATATATGCGAATTCACAGCATTCAATATGTTAATATGCGATATAACAGGAAATACCCATACATAAAGTAACTGGGGGAAATTATCTTTCCTGCTTTTTAATCTTAATTTGAAAACACCAAGTCAAACTAAATGAGCAGATATAATAAATAACTATCAATCTGCCAAGACATACTTGCTCCCATTTGTGAACTTTGATGCCAAAAGTCTCTTGATATCTGATCTTAATTTAAACAAATATCAAGTTCGATTTTAATGAGTGGATAAATATCTGGAAACTATATATATATTAATGCTCAACTGCAACTTCAAATGTGTTCTTCCATCTCAAACAAATCAAAAAAGTAAATAATAGGTACCACTTCCACTTGCAGATCCCATTCAACACAGAAAAGACCGAACAAGTAGAACTAAAGGAACCACTACCCAAAAGCAAAATCCTACATGGAATAACAATCAATAACAACAAATTACAGCAACAATTACAATTTATTATCAGAATCTTACCCTTCTTAACTCGAACAAGTTTTCCAGAGTGTGTGCGACGTACATGCCGGACACCCCCACCTGCAGCAGACGGCACACCAGCTGGAACCTTACTATGTTGATGCTCAAACAGCAGAGAAGAACTCTGATGTGGCGACTTAGGGCCAGGAGATTTAGGTGATGAGGACAACGAGAAAGACGACATGACCTCGGCATTATGAGATGCTATTTCCAACATTTTCCTCTGCTCCTCCGTCAGAAACCCCTCTCTGTCAGCCATTATTTCCTCTTTGCAACAAAACCCTATCCAATCCAAAAACATTAGACCAACATTTTCGCAAAACAACATTTCATCATTTCAAATTGGTATCTCATCAAAATCATTAAACTCATTTAAATTCTCAATTTTTTTCTAGTACCTGCTTATAGTACAGAACAACCTCTGTTCTTGGCTCGGATCTCGACCAAGCGAGGAGAGAGTGAGTGGAGAAGCAATCAAGCTCAGATCTCTGCAACACACAGAAAATACATTTGGAACCCAGCGATGCAATATACTAGTGTAATTCTTTCAAATTTTGCAGATTTGACATAAATCTACTGAATAAGAAATCTAAATGAACTTGAAATTAGGTTAAGAGAAGCTTACCGAAACCGATATTGATTGAAGCAGAAGTGATTCGAAATCACTAATTCCAAGCACAAGAGTGTGTAATTTCGAGCTTAGCGGCAGAGAAGGTGGTTTCTTGGCTGTGTCTTCGAGCTTATTATGGAAGCCGATATCCAGTTGTTAGGGTTTCTCTGTTTGCAAAGTTGGGTATCTTTCTGCTCATCATGTCAAGGGTAAATTCGGAAGTTTATGTGTCTACATACTTCTCGGCAGCCAAATCAGATCCCATGTAACAAACATTTCTATACTATTTATTACTTCCTCCGTCCCGCGTCACTTTGCACACTAAATTGGGCACACTTTTTAAGAAAAAGTAAATATTTGTTTTTTGGTTGAGGATATAGTGGTCAAATTAGGCACAACTTTTAAGAAAAAGTTTGAATATTAAATGGTATTGTGTGAGAAAAAGTAATGGCATTCTTTATAAATAAATGTGTATTGTGAGGGTGTTGATTATGTTAAAATTTGCCATTTTTGGGTGTGCAAAGTGTTTGGGAACAAACTAAAAAGGAAAGTATGCAAAGTGTTAAGGGACGGAGGGAGTATGATATATCAAAATTAGTTATATTAATTTTTAAAATAAAATGAATATAATATAAAAAAATTAATATCAAAATTATATAATTTTAACGTCGTTTACAAAGTGAGACTCACATTTTAGAATAGAAGATTTAGTCTGCTCTGCAGCAAGGGTGTGTGCTAACGGTTAGAATCGAAAAATCAGATCAAGTTGAATCGAAAATAGCAAAACTGAATCGAAAATAGCAATTCGATTTAGCTTTCTATTAGTTGGTCCGATTTCGATTTTTATTTTCAAGAATTTTGGTTCACAGTTTGATTTTAAAAATAAAATTGTTAAATTTAATTGAGCCAACCAAATAAATAGTGAAATTTATTATTTATATATATATAATTATTTATCTAGCATCATTTAATATCCTTTTCACGAATTTCCCAATTTTAAAATTTAAAATCCCTATTCTCTAATCCCTACATCTAGACATCTTTAAAGATATGTTTGGATTGGAATGTGTATATATTTTGTAAGTTTGGATTTGAAATATAAGTGGATTTTGATACTCTTATATTTATTTTGGAATTTTATAGAATAGGATTATAATTAAGATGTGATAATCATCTTAGAAATTATAGAGAAAATAAATAATTATAGATAATCCTCGCACCTCCACTTCATTCTCTTTCATATCTTTCTTTAGTAATTCTCATCATACTTTTAAGTTTCTAGGTTTGACTTTTTTACTTCGATTTGTTAACATTCTTTCTCTGTCTGTTTCGGAATCAAACTGATCCAGTTTTGGTTTTTCTAACATTTTTTTCTCTCATTTGTTACATTGTGTTTTAATCCACTTTTTACCATTTAGTGTGTGTGTTTTTTTTTTCTCTTACCATTTTGTGTGATTTTCTTCATTCTCTGTACTTTTGGAATTTGGGATTTAATTCCCTTCTGTAGTGTTTTTTTGTTATTTTTTATTTATGAACTTCTGAATATTTATTTAAGTTGATAAAAAAAAATAACTATTTTCAATTTCAATTCGATCATTTTATCCATTGTATTCGATTTTGAATCCCAAAATATTCAGTTGTTTTGATTTTTTTCATTTCGATTCAATAGCTAAACCGATTGATTCACATCTTTATCTACAGTTATTTCCATTTTCCTTTTAGCTACTAATAAACTCTTCATGGTGTGGATTAAAATTATTTTAAATTGTTAAATTGTGTTTGTGAAAAATTTATGAAACACCCTAATTAAAAAAAAAATCACCAAATATTATGACTGATTCATGAGAATTTAATTCAAATTAACTCATGTTTTATAAAAAAACATATTTTAAATTTTAAATGCATCGTATATTGTCCCAGCCCCCAGGCGTGACCCACCCCAGCCAGTCTTGTTACCAATTTTGTAATTGAGCTCATGGTTCCTCAATGTGAGTGTGAACTAAGATCGGACCATAGCTCCTAGCCCATAATTTTAATTGGATTTTTTTTAAAATAATTATTTGTAAAAATTAAATATTTTTATTTCTAGAAGGAAAAAAAAAAAGAGGAATTAAAGACACCCCACACACTTCTAAAAATACTCCATTTACTATGTATATGTGCTACACCATTTACCTACAAATGGGATGCCCTTAAAAGTGTGTGGTGTGGCTTTAGTCCAACAAAAAAAAAAATCTCTGACTTAAATAAGGCTTAAGTTCGAGTCTTCACTTCCCCAATTACCACTTAAAAGAAATTTACATATACAGCACAGAAAAAATAGTACAACTTTCTCCAAGACATAGACAGCCGAGATTGCATCACAACATCATCAAAAACACTCACTCTCACTCTTAACACTAAAACTACCTTTTAACTGAATCACGGTCAGGAGAGATTTCAAGAAACGAAAATCACGAATTCATCTCAAGATAGCACGTTCCGAAGAGTGAGTCGAGCCAGGAACTCGTGGTGATCGCTTTGTTTTGTTCTTCCAAAACTCGTCTTTCTTTCTCTTCTTCTTCTCTTTGAGCAAACCCGCACTGCTTTTGATGATTCCCATCAAAGCACTCTTATCCTTCCTGTTCTTTATCTTGGCCTTCACATCCAATATAGCCCTGAGCTTCTCGTACGATCTAGCATCAGGCACTTGCCGATTTTTCACCATCTGTTTGTGATAATAAAACGCCCTTCTAAAATCACGCACACGAACGTAGGCATATATCATGGTGGAATAAGTGATCGAATCAGGTTTCAGATTCAATGCAGCCATCTCTTTCAAAAGCTGTGGCAGCTTCGATTCTTGGCCTCCCCTTGCATATGCGTTCATCAGCATATTATACGTCATAACAGTTGGATGAATCCCAAGTTTACCAAACTCACTTACTATGTCTCTTGCTTCAACATAATGACCCTGTTTTGCAAATCCATCAACAAGAATGTTGAAAGTGACTCGTGTCCCTTCAATCTTATCCCTCATCATTATCTTCCAAATACCCGTTAGGGTTTCAGTGTCACCGGCTCGTCTAAATGCATCGAGCAGAGCAGTGTATGTTTCTATGGAGGGTTTTAAACCCTCTCGCAACATGTCATCGAACGCCATTGAAGCTTTCTCATGCCAACCACTAACCGAATAGGCATGGATAAGAGCAGTATATGAATGTGACGAGGGTTTGATTCCTACTTTCTTCATCCTTAGAAATGCATCTGCAGCCATATCACTCATGTTCTTCTGCCTTCCATAGGCACTAATTAGGCATGTGTATGATCTTACATTCGGATCTAAGCCATTATCCACCATTTCTTGAAGTAGTTTCTCAGCAATTTCTGGCTGCATTCTTCTGCTATAAGCATCCATTAAAATGTTATAAGTGGCAGCAGTTGGTGCTACTCCTTTTATCTTCATCTCAGCAAAAAGACCTTCTGCCTCTTCAATCTGGTTCGACTTACTATAAGCATCCATGATCGTATTATAAATAACAGCATTAGAAGGTATCCCTCTCTTCTCAAGCTCTGATTGGATAATCAGGGCTTCTTTCTTTAACCCCTCGTCGCAGAATGATTTGATAAGAGCCCCAGCAGCCTCCAAACCCCACTTAACACCCTTCTGATTCATCTTTTCAAAGAATCTCCATGCATCTTTAGCACTGTCTCCCCTCTTCCTCATGATTGTAATCATTATAGAGCTTGTTACATGATCAGGCCGGATATTACTTGATTCCATTAATTCGTACACTTTCCAAGCATCATCATACCTTCCAGAGAAAGATGGCATAACTGATATAGTATTAGTAAGTAGCACAACTATCAACAAATGAACACATAAGGATACACATAAGCACAATATTGTTAGTCTCTCCATTGGCATTCAAATATAAAACCTTGTGCAGAATAAGGGACTTAATCAAGCTCGAATATACACATTTCAGTTTCAAAATTCCTTATCAAATATCATAAACACAACATATCGAAGGCATTGCAAAAAAAAAAAAAAAGTAATTCACATTTAATCAGATATTAGATTGCAAACATAAACAAACAAGAAACAAGAATCATTAAAAGACAGTGCAAAACCAATACCTCCTAGAAAACAAAAGCCCAGAAATCGCAGCATTGTAAACACGAACATCCCTAAACTGAAAATTCTGTTCAAAAGGCAAATTTTTGAACACCATCAATAACTCCTTCCCCTTTCCCGCCCTACCCAAAACCGGGAAGAAAACCGAGCACACCTTCGGAGAAACCAAACAAGGCTCTCTCAATCCCATCCACTCAAAGAAATACAAACAGCTCATCACATTACCCTCTTCACCCAACACTCTCAGCACCTCTAAACACTCTTCCTCTCCTAATTTCCCTCCAAAATCACACCTTTCCAAAGCCTCCCCCAACGTGACATTTTCCGGTAATGCCCTCGCAATCCCCAGTATTTCCTCCACAACTCCCTCCTTCACTTCTGCTGCAGTTCCCACGTTCTGGGGAGATGACAGGTTTAAATTCTCGGTTTCGGGTTCGGATTCTAGGTCGTCGAAAGTGGATGCTAGATGCCATGAAGATTTTCGGTTCTTTTGGAAGGAGATTTTGCCTTCTTGAGTCGGGTCCGGATCGGAAGTCCGGGTCTTGAAGAATTTGAGAATCGGGTCGTCGATACTTTCTGTTTCTTCTTCAGGTTCGGGTAATTGGTTTTGTTGTCTTGCTGGGGTTTGTAGAAAGGGGAGGAAAATTTGAGAGGATTGAGGAGTGGGAGTGGAGGAGGATATTGAGAATTTCTTTCTGGGGTTTTGGGGTGGTTTTGGGATTTTAAAGAGTTTTGGGGTGTTAAAATGAGAAGAAGAAGATGATGAAGAAGAAGGAGAAAAAGAAACGGCGAATTGACGGCGGAGGTTTAAGGGCGCCAGCGCCATGTTTGAGTTACAGAGATGGAGGAGCTGCTGGGTTTGAGGCTGAACTATGTGGCAGCTGTGAAACGACGTCACTTTAAGTTCAATTTATCTGCAACCAGTAACATTGTTCCTTGGAAAATCGAAAATATATTCAGACCTGAATCAGCTCAATTTAGTTGTTCACATCTTTTTAATTTTAATAAATATCTGAACTTCACCCCACTAATTTAAAATAAATAAATAAAAATGAGGATCTATTTTCTTTATCATGACTCTAGTCCTATCTATTATTTTGCTATATCGAAGTATCTAACCTAATTTGTCCGTTTTCCTTCGATTTATACCTAAAATAATCTTATATATGTATTGCCGTGGTTTTTGTAAAAATAATATAAAATAGGATATGGATTAATTTACTTTCTCTTTAGTCTTTTTTTCTCTTTTTTCAAATAATCATAATAATAATAATCTTTGGTTATGATTTTAAAACTTTATGAATATATAGGTAAACATGATATGTGGTATGGTTCGATATATTAAAAAAATAGACTTTTTTTTCTTATACTGAAAATTTGCACCAAATTTACAACTATTTTCTTGTCATGCATTTATTTGTTTTTCTTTTGGGTTGATTCAATGAATTTATCACCCTTAAGTTGATTTAATGAATTTATACTTCTTATACCATGTAAACTGGCATTTAAAGGCCTGTCGTTTACATGTCTAAACCATGATAATCTTGAATTTTCTCATTTAATTTAGAATGTTCATACATCCTTTTTAACATTCTCATTTTATAAATCCTTATTAACTTTTGTCTATGTTGTTCTTCTTTCTTAGTCTTTTTTTCTTTCATCAAGTCTGTGGTCATTTCGTCAGAGTAACATTAGTTTTATTGTTGTTATATGAAAATTTCCTTAAACCAAACATCATTTTTTAGATTAAATTCACTAGACATGCGAACCCCGAAACGAATTTAAAGATAGAACTGAGTAATTCTATTAGCTTTGCCAAATTTTAATGCAGGTTGGTTAAATTTATTTTTATTTTTATTATGGACAGTTTGCCCACAAATGCATGCTATTATACAAAATATTATAATGAAAAGTTGCACAAACGCATGTTAGTATACAAAATTCTCTATTTTCTATTATAAATAGAAGTCATATTTCATTTCATCAGTACATGTCACTATGGGGCAAGTATATTGACTAATGGCTCCGCTTAACCCTGTGTAGGCCTAGATGCTAGACTCTAATTTACCTTTTATAAATCGAGTGCACTAAACATGAACAAACCAAAAATGTAGAGTGCAGAGTATAAGGAGAAAAGTTGGTAGACCTTGATGTTATGTCAACTACAAAGGAGAGGTGTCTGTACAAGTTGTTCTCAAGGGGGAGGAACAACCATCTCCCCAATCCCTAAATAGATTTCTGCAAATTCCTCATCATTCTTACCCAACATCTCTTTCAATGTAAATTCTATATTCCTACTTTTTAGAACCCAATATCTAGGCTTTATCTTCTTCTCTAGTGAGTAGCTCAAGTATCTTGGATACTCGACTACATCAGTTACTGGCTTTTCCATGGTGTTCACTAGGAACTCGAGTTTAGGTTTCAAAACTTCTTCGATGCTATAACCAAGTAAAGGCGAGAACCCGCGTACCATGAAACCTATGTCCTTCCTTGACAACCCAGTCCTCATCAGGTACCTCATTCTGCCAAATATGAGAATATAAACCAAAGTTACTTGAAATGTTAAAGAAGATAATACTTGAATCTGGAAAGTTTATCATATGACGAGTTTTAGATCACGTGCGTTGCACTTGAAAATCAATTCAAATTAAAGAAAGAAATAATACAAATATTATATGTATAACACTTTTATATTTGAGTTCTAATTATAATAGAATTTTATAAGATTTTGAATTACCTAGAATTCTAATATAACATTATTTAAGTATGAAAATTCTAAATTACTTTTATAACCTTAAATAATAATCTGTAATATGGATATATTCGGTCATCTATATTTTGTAAGAAATATCCACACTTTTACATAGGTAATAGATGTACCGTGGAAGTAATGCTCTGTCAACATCACTAACAAATAGTTCCGGATATTTTCTCACAACCTTTGGGATGTGCGTTTTGGAAATCCCAACTTTAGAAAGAAATTTCAACTTCTTCTCGAGTGTCTTGTCTATGCTTGCAGCAAAAATTTCAGGGCATCGACCGAGTGTCTGAGCAATAGCTTCCTCATCCAATCCTAAATCTTTGAGGAAGGAGACCACCTGGATGTGTGAATATCAAATTTATGAAGGCATGTTAGAGACACAGGTAATACAAAAGACAAGATGCAGAGGGAGATGTTCTGTATTAATTCGTCCCCAAAGCTGACAGTTTCACCAGCTTTCCAGAAAGATAGTACAATTTAGAGTCATGCTGATATGTCAAACATTTCAATCAATATGAGAGAGTTAAGAAGAAACAGTTTCACACAAAAAACAAAGAGATTTGCAAAATAAATAAGAATGGTGTGATTCTGAATCACATGATCAGGATTCCATTTCACAATCCAAGATTCAACAGCCACCATGCCACCATAAGTGTCTGGCAAGCTCAGCACATAAACAGAATCGAAAAGCCACCGAGTATAGTTACACACCATAGCATACATGAACCGACAATCCATAAATTGAAACAGACTTAAGTTCCTGGGCTCACAAAGTTCCAAAATGCATTCTCCATATTGAAATGGTTATGATTTAATTAAGCAAAACACGGTGAAATAAAGAAACCTTTCTACATATTTAAGATTTTAATATTTTTTCTTCTAACCAACCTGAAGGAATTCCTGAGGCTTACGGAGTAGTAGCTGTGGACTTGTAGCAATAATGTGACCCAACTTCTTATTTGTAATGCCCATTTCACGAAACTCTTCCACCATCAGCTTCAGCTTGTGAACCGAACAGCCCAAAATATGTGGCCAGTTTTTGATTGCTTGGGAGGAGCAATCTTTTGGAATCTGGAATGTATGTAAGTCAATTTTAATACGTTATTAACATCATACATATCATTTCACAGCATGAAACCATATACATCACTGGGAAATAGCAGGTTTCTGCTCGTGAATAGTACCTTTTCATCATCAAAGAAATCAAGGACTTTTTCAAAGTTCTCCAAGATGCTAGTAGAAAGAATCCATGGATACTTGACAAACATCTTCCCAAGATCCTCATACCTCAGAGCAATCTGCAAGGCAATAGTGGCAAGCAGCCAGTTTCTAAATACAAGAGATAATGTTTTACTAGAAATGCAATATCATACTCAACAAGATAAAATTCTGAGCTCATAAATGTTCAGAATCTTTATATCCAGGTTTTAGAACTTTGCATTTCACTTTGAAGGAAGTCACATGACATCGTTAGCTCACGTAAAAAACAAATTCACAACAGGAACTGTTATTGCAAATGTCAACACTTCATATACAGGAAAGAAGCAAATATTTCAAATTATACCTTCTCAAAGGAGCGCAATCTTGGCTTGATATCCTTGTCAATGTCATAGGATAGAATAGGCGGGAATAACAGAAGTACACTTTTTATACTTTCTTTAGGGACCCCAATATCCTCCAAGAATGCTATAATTGGCTTAACGCGAGATTGTGGACGAAGAAAAAGAAGGCGGGGGAAAGATTCAAGGAGATATCGAAATGAGGTATTCTCCGAGCCCAAATGATTCAATCCTCCACGCCTTGCTTGAATCTACATGAAAGAGAGAGGGGAAAAAAAAGGGCTTACATAGTAACATAGAGCATAGAGAAAGTAACACATTTCCACATACATAGTGTTTCAACAACTGTACACAAACAAGGAAAAAGGTCAAACCTTTTCAAAGAATGCTAAGGTTTGCTGCACATCCTCATCAGCGGAGACGGAGAGATGGGCCATCATACGCCGAGCATTTTTCCCAACAAGTTCATGATCATCGCTGTCAGAAAATAATATTTCCTTCACATACTTAACCTATGATAAATTAAAAGGAATGCAAAATCAGGAAAGAAAAAAAAAAAACTGAATCATGCTTACTATAATAAAATTGTAAACACACGCACAAACACACAGTTAAAAGGCCGGCAAGGAGCTAATCAAACACCTTCTCAATGAGGAGGGGAAGCATATTGGAATCTGAAGAACAGAGATATCGAGCTAAGTGGGTGGCGGAAGAGAGAGAAAGGTCAAGGCTCTCTAAGAAGGGAAGAATACCATTATCCCCTTTCTGCTCCGCCATATGTTGTACTTTCTTCTTGAACTCCACGGCGTCTCCGGCAATTTTTTGACTCGGACTGGCGGCAGCGGAAGCCCATGAATTCCACTCGTCGAGGTCATCAACGCCGTCAATTAGCATCTTCAAATAGTTAGAGCAATTGACAGAGATGTAGGCGGCGTCTTCCCGTGAAGCTCCAATTTGTTCAAGATACTCCCTGACAGCCTCTCTTGCTTCATGTAAGCGTTTTTCGTGCGTCTCTTGTTCGGAATCTGGATTCTGTGAAGCGGAAGCACACTGCGAGGAATTTCTGCGGTTGTTTCGGGAAGAAATTGTGAGAATGGAGAAGGAAATATATATGGAGGTTTTGCTAGGGTTTAAGGATGGCTTTGGTGATAGAAAGAATTTAGGTTTGTGAGGATGGGGGTTGGCCGGAGAAGATAAGGTAAACGTATAGAAGGTGTCATGGCGGCGGTGGAGTGTCGGAGCTGCCATGAAGGTGGCGGAGCTGCTATGTTACTTAAGAGTAGCAGTTCGTAACATACTGAAGAAATAGTGAAGAGTTGTTGCAAAGTCCACAAGACGACGTCGTTCGTTGAGGTCCCTAATCAGATTCCTTTTTTTTTTTTGTAATTTGTTTCTTTATTTTTTACGAAAGCTTTTTTTATTAGAAAAAAATGAAGAAATCCTCCACACAATTGTAGATCCTTCAATTGAGGAAGATGTAAGTACGAAAACTTCTTATCATTAATACAGGAATTATTTTTCTACACAAATCAGGAAAATTCAGAGACTTATTCTAAAAGAGTCAGTTTTACGTCGGAGGTTGATATCATATTATTTCCGATACATTATACATCCAAAAAACAACAAAATAAAATTCACATTTTGCAAAATCTTTTTTCTAGTACATTACATCTTCCAGAACACTGAATTTCATAGTCTCCACCCAAAATCTTGTTTCAAAAAATGTAATAGCCACCCAAAGAAGACGGTTCCCAGTCGTAGCAGTCACTTCAACAATATAGTTCTAAAACAGAAATCGATCAAACCATGTTAGGCCTCTGGGGAAGCAAAAGATTGTAGAATTTATCATGCAAGAAGAAATGCTTTCCTTTGCTATCAACTGCCTTTTTCCATCCACACCAACTGCCGTTCACTATCTTCTTAAGATCGTCGTTGCCTGTGTAGTGGGGGTCGAGTATAAGAAATGCGCAATCTCCACTTGTTTCGTTGTAATCAACTCCCAAAAGGGTATATGCAAGAACACCTCCACCTGTAAGTACATAACAAATCATGGTCATATCCTATGATTTTTTTAGTACCACAAGGCAACTTGAGCAAAAAAACTCGAACATGAAACAAAAATGATGGTGATCTGAATTTCTAACCAATCATGATGGGAGTTCCTTGTGTCTCGAAATGCAATGCAAGTTCCCGACATTTCTCTGGGAGCTCAGATCCAGACCTAACGTTAATAACCTTGCAACTGACCTGTTAGGGTGGGAGATTTTTTTGCATTGAAGTTCTTGCTATTAATAACCATCAAAATTCTCTGTATCTCAAGTCAACAAGCGAAATAGAAAGGCAGACATATTAAGTAATCAAAGGAGTCCAATAATGTAATAGACACATGCGTAAGAAAAAATGAAAGGAAATTATAAGAAAAGAACTGTAAATTAAGAACATAATTCCATGTTTAATGGCTGTTCTTCTAGAAATGCCAACAGAAGAAAAAGCAGAAAGATAAGTACTTACACCAAGTAGCTTGTCCAAAACAAAACTTAACTCGATGGCACCAATCCATTCGCGTGACCCAATGAATGAAGGGTCCTTATCACCAATCTCTACCAGTGACTGTTGTATTTCTCTGAAATAAAATTCTTCTTTATTAGAGCAAATACTTTTAGAACATTTTTTTTTTTTGGAAACGTCCCAAAGTAATATGAGACTTTTTAACCAATGTCATGACTCTAAAAAGTTTAGGTCAAACCTTGGATGACATTTCTATTAACAAACTAGTAGAAGAAAGCTATTGCAACATTCAATTCATCTACCCAAATGCAGATATTTAGATTGAATGCTGAAGCCCATGAGAAAAATAAGTTTTCCCTTGACGAACCACTTGTACATTGTAATTGAAATTGAGAGATAGGACAGGATTGGACTAATGGAATGCACGTCTTATTAGAATCAGATTTCCATGAAAAGTACCTGTGTGAAGGGACATCAATGGAAGTATAGTGTTGCTGCCTGAACCATGAAATGATAGTTTGCAGAGAGCGATAAGCGCAACCCCAGCCCTGCCATGTTTAGTAAAACTGTTGATGCAGCGATAAAATAACCAGAGTGATACTCTGAGATGACAACGTATAGAAAGTGACCAACACCATTCAAATGACACATCAAATAGTTTCACTTTCATTACTCAGTTGTCTGAAGAAATACAATTAAAAGGAACATAATGGCCTTACATTAATCCATAGATTAAGCAATGTATGATCAACTTCGAAACTGGCCTTCAACATATCTAGTTAACTCCCAAATTGGCCCGCCACACTCTGAGTTAGCAAGTACTAATATATTGAAAATGGATAAATGGATATGACCACTAAAACAATCAGTTTTACAACTTGCAGGAAGAAAAACATTAACAGTTCGATTTAACCACATCATATAGAGAAAGTAAAATGGCATCCTGAAATGATCACTGGATTGACCAGAAGATCTTTTCAGTTGGCTAGAATCCATTTTTCGAATGAAACTGGATTTTGTGGAATCACATTGAATATTTGAGGATACATTATGTACCTTTCCGAAAAGCCAAACCATGTTCAGTGTTCACCAACCACTTATTATTTATCCATATCTGGTTCTCTCTCCATACGTTCCTCAGAAAATCCAATTCATGCGGAGATTCTTTCTCCCGCAATTGTAGAGATCTTGGCGAGATTGCCAACTTTTTTTTTCTTTCTTCCTATGTTTGGAGTTTGGACTTTTTGGTAAGGAAGCCTGTATATTCCTTGTCTTATTGAAGGTACAGTTACTAAAACTTTCTGTCTCAATTTACCATAACATTTAACATATCACAATTTGCTCTAATTTTAGTCAACTCCAAAGCCTAGTAGTGGTGAAACTTTTAACAAAAAAGAATGCATAATGTGTGGAGAAATATAAGAAGTAGTCCTCAAGAAAGACTTTCTGGAGAGTGTATATATGCAATGTATGTCATTCACAAAAAGACAAATACTAAATGCAGAACTGCAGATCCCACAAACAGCAATCTTTTGGCAAAAAAGTAGTAACTTGCAAGAGAGAGTTGTGTTACCGAATCATCAAATCCATCATGGAGGTAATGATAATACTCATAAGAACCTTGAATTAAAGAGACATGGCCACCAGATACTGCATAACCATTATGATTGTGGTACATCAGCACCAAGATGGTGAGTGATCAAAGAAAAAAATGATCAGGTGAGAAAAGGCAAAGCATAGAGGAGACGTAAGGTTCAAGACAATAATTACCCCCACTGCTTGGAATACCATGATGGACATCTTTGAGCAAAGAGTAGCCTAAAATAAACAACAAATCAACAATGAAATTGATACTCCAATCCAAACAAACAAAAGTACCAATAAAAACTTAAGGACTACAAAAATTTATATGTTTACCCTTTGGATTTGATTTGTCTCTCATGCTGTACTTCATCGAAGATAAAGTTAAAGCATTTGCAATCCTTAAAAGAGGGCGATCAAATGGCAACCCTAGTCGCAAGTGAAGGGATTTTCGAACTTCAACTGCAAAATTCAAGGTATTCAGATATCCAACATAGTCGAATCCAACATAGAATGAAACAAGTGGTGTCCGCATTCCATTGTGAATGTTCTGAAGATTTAATGACACTAGAATATTTAGTAACCAGGAGTGCTGAGTGTTTTTTAATTTTTTTCCCCTCATTGACAGAAGAACTAATTTAAGGTTTTGGGCCAATCAAATCTTATACAACTAGACCAAAACATTCTAGCATGCCTATTTCTAACAGGCGCTTAACATCCTATAATATATTATGCAAACCCTTCCATCTTGCAGGTTTCAATGGATAGAAGGCAGAATGGGTAGTCTATCTTCTCTCTCAATCATTGCAACCCAGTAAAAGCAGGAAACCCTACACCAGATAACTTTTATGATTAGCTAGCAATATTGGAATTCTTATGATATCATAAGGTTCTTCAGGCCACTCGGTGTTTGGAAAACTTAAATGTAGTTCTTCTGGCCACACTGTGTTTGGAAAACTTAAATGCAGTTCTTCTGGCCACACTATGTTTGGAAAACTTAAATATAGACTACCTTGCTTCATTTCTGTCTCCCCGTAGCTAAGCTCGTATATAACAGTGATGGGGTGCAGAAAGCCAAAAGGCATGAAGTGGTATGGCCGTAGCTGCAGAAGAGTAGAGCACTTTCATCAGCATATCTAATCCAGCTCAAGGACAATAGATACATAGAGAAACCCAAAGGATATCCATATGGAGCTACTACATTTGAATAAATTCATTAGCAAGTGTGAATAATCCATGTGGTGTCTTAACAAATGAACTACGCACTGTTTTCCCACAACACTGTACCTCTGCTATTTTTCCTGGTACTTTATGTAAACATATACATTGGTGCATGTGTTTTTTGTGAGTATGTGAACATCTTCATAAATAAATACACGTGCCCATACACATATCTCTGAATGTTTATTTGCTACAAACAACATCCTATACAGTACAACCTCGTAAACTATAAAAGGCAGTTCTCACAGACCAAGTACACCAAGAATATCAGATAAGTAGAATATGACCATCTAACCTGTGGCTGGTGTATTATAAGATCTGGCAAGATCATGTTCTTTAATGAGTGTAACTGGTCAAGCAATCCAGGGATGACTAATTTTGAAACCAAATGAGTCAACAGCAGATCCTTTGTAGCATAGGATAACACTTCTAGGTTATGATTTACAACCAACAGTTTAGCTTCTCCAAGTGCTGGAAGCAAAGTAGGTTAAGAAACAATTAGGATGGACTCACAAGCGTCAAAACTTATGTAATCGTAAAGCAAAAAACAGGACAAAGCAGATTGCCTGTATTCTGCCCTTCAGTTCTGCTAAACAACGCTCAAATATTTTAACTGCCATTCTTATACCTGGATAATATTCGGCAATTGGTGCAGAAGGTTGGAAATTACTTTTTGACCTATTAAACATGATGTTGACAAGAATTTTATCTGCATCCTAAGTAAAAGAACAACTCAATAGATGTTCATAAACAGTGAAGTTCATCAAAGACTCAAGATCATTAGAAAATTCAAATTCAATAGAAAGACATATTACCTCCTCCACAGAGTTAAAGGAAGTAAAATCCTTGGTTTCTGAGAAAAAGTATGAACATGCGCGAGAATTCAAAACAGATTCTTCAGCTGTTTCAAGTACAACAGCATTTTCTGGAAGCTCATTTGGCAGCTCCAAATCCACTCCTTGAAGAATGACAGGAGCAGATCCACTAGATGACAGTCTGTTTTGGCCTTCAATGATGTATGCAACTTGTGGATCTCGGAGTTTTCTTTCCACAGCCTCAATAGCTCGTGCATATGCACTTTCCAAATCTTAAAAAAAAAAAGTGTAATCAATAAAGAAAAAAGGAAAAGTTTCTAGCAATCCTGACATCAAATAAGCAATAGGTAACTCATCCTTTCAAATGTAAGAATATCAACAAGATAAGCAATGCACATTTCATGTCCCTCAAGAAAGATAAACAAAAACTAATTACAAGGGTTTTAGTATTTATGATAAGTCTTAGAGCATGTTACTTCCATGTTCTTTCTCCAAGTTATCTCCTATCAGTACAAATGTTTTAAACCCACAACCAATGACTTCAAAAAAAGTTATTAGTCCATACCACTAGTTTGTTCTCAGTAACACAAACCTTAGCCTATTTGTTTGATTATCATAATAAGAAATAGAGTTCCTCATGTAGTCAATCTCATGAAAACTGATTTGAAAAGCAATGCAGTTTTTAAAAGACTGGAAATCAGAAACACTGCTAACAAAGAATTATCTTTGACAATTGCCTCTTCATCATATTGTTTTCCATATTTCTTTCTCATTTGAATAATTCATCACTAAATTGACCCGGTACATATGACCCATTTTCCGAATTTCAATGTCCTAACATGGATAAATTTTGTTCAATTTGAATTAGAACAAGATTTGGATTGCTTAAATGTTATTTATCATCAACATTAGGAAGATAGTAAAGGTACTCAAGTAAATTGACGTTCAATTGACAGCTCAGAAAAATAAAATTATTTACATTTAAGGCAAACTTGTACACACACACAGAGGGGGGAGAGAGAGAGAGAGATATTCACCTTTAGGATTGTCTAAAGAATAATACAGGGGCAACTTCAGAGGAAGTTCGCAGCGAACTATACAACCTTTGTCCCACAATTTTTTTACAGTCTGATCTTCATAAACAATGCTGCTCACTCTATCCAATTTACTTGAATTGCCAGTCCTTGATATGAAGAACTGCAGATCACGCTCACCACTGCCATTGTTCAGATCCAGCACGGCTCCAATCAAAGCCTGATCTTCATTGGCATAATCATAACGCATCTTCCTAAAATTTATTACTGCTGAAATAGCATTACCCACAATTTTTTCTATTCTCATGTCATTCTTATCATGAACAATCAATGCCCCAATTACTTCAAAACCCCTTGGAAGTAAACTCCTGATTTCATCTGTCAGCGAAGCATCATCAGATGAGCCACAAAGTTATAAGATTTAATGCAATACTGTAATGTTTTACCTAAATCTTAAACCCCCACCAAAATCTGTCACATTAATTTAAAATCAAAATATTTCTTTTTATTGAATAATTTACACCAACAAGGCTGGCATAATTACTCCATGCTCTATTGATCTTGTTCTAATTGCCAAGAATTACCATCAAAGAAGTAAATTTATGCTAGCTAGTTCTCTAACATATGAACTCCATCAATATCTAATAATGCCAATAGCTCCAACTCTTCCGAAAATCCATCTTACCTCAACAATTACACAAATAAAACACAAACAACATGAAAATTCACAAATGCACAAAAAAAGTTACAAAAAAACATCTATTTTAATTAGTTCCACCAAAACGCTACATTTTCATTTTCAGCGGAATAACCATTCACAATCAGCATAACTTTCAGGTATTCAAATTGCAATCGAAATTTTAGAGTAGAACTGAGTTTACCTAATTCCTTATGTAGGTCAGGAGAGAGGGGATTGGAAATAAGAGTGTGGAGGCAGCGGAGGGTGGAGACAATGGTGAGTGGATGGAGGAAGGGAGAGCCGATGAGCCATTGAAGGCCGGTTTCTTTCTTCAGAATGAGCAGATTCCGGCATAGGATTTTGATACCGACGACGTCTTCAACGACAACTCCCATCGTGAAGAGGATTGGATTACCTACGAATCGAAACAAGTCAACAATCACAACCTCTCTGGGTTTTGTACTGCTTACATTTACACTCACGAAATCTACTTCCCAATTTTCTGAAAATATATTTTGGGATAGACTAAACACACCCCAAGAATTTCTAAGCACATCCCATCTATGTGTAAAATCACACATGATTTTACACATGGATGGGATGTGCTTAGAAATTCTTGGGGTGTGTTTAGCCCCCACCCTATATTTTTTTTAAATAAATTGTAAAGATGTTTTATTTTCCTTCAGTATTTTGTTGGTTCTCCCGACTCTTACCGTCGTCTAACTTGGTACGAGTCAACACATAATTTATAAAATAAATATTGTCAACGATTAATTTCATAATAAAATTTAATTTATAAATTAGTTCTTGATTTTATATTTAAATAAAAAAATTTATTAAAAAGTTCAATTTAATTTAATTTTTTTCAAACCCGACAATTTTATTTTTCTTTTTTTATTTATATTTATAAAATTATTTATATTGTAATATGCATTTATATTTTAAATATATTAAGACAAGTTAATATGCACGATCTTTATCAGTTTATATTAATTTATATAAAAAAGGAAAGAAAGAAAAATAGAATAACTTCAATTCATAAAATATAATTTATATAAAATTGATTGATAATAAAATTGATTTTCTATATTTTTATTAATAAAATTAAAAAAATAAAAGAATTTTAATATTATTAATTACACTAATTATATATATATATAAATTAATATAAGTCGGATGAAAATTATTTCAAAATTATACTAACTTGTTTTAATTAATTTAAAATACAAATATATATATAGAAATATAAATGAAAGGAAAAAATAAAATGAAACAAATTTTGTCTTTATTTTAAATTCATTCCATTTTAATTACATTTAACGTTCATTCATTTAAAATTCAAAATTTTAAATTACCTTATTGAGATGGAGGCAGATGAAGATTATATTCAACAAATAACCCAAAAATAAATCAATCCTAACCGTGATAAAAGTTCTATCAGTTTTTCATAAAGGATTTATGTATTTAATTTTTCCTTTTTCTATATATAATTTTTTTAATTTGCAACTGTGACTAATATCATATGTGGCTTCTTATTTTCCCTACCTGAAAACAACTAAACAAGAGATTTATGTCTTTGCGTATTGTAAACAAAACTGATTGATTTCACATGTCAGAAGAAGACAACCTTTTTCAATTAGCAAATAAAAAATTGAAATTCTTGCAAGTACAAGGATGAAGAGTGCCTAATCAGAGGTGGTTTGACCTGCAAATTGCCATCCCACAAACCAAAGAACAAATATGATCTCTCTTTCAGCCTAAGTACTTCAAACCATGAGCAAGATCAAACATTTGATGAGAAATGTTGGCTTCCATCACAGCATAAAGTGACGAGCGAAGATAGTTTGTTGCGAAGCACCTTACATGTAAGACTATAGCTGCAAATTCATTGTATTCTCTGACCTCGTGCTTTCAATCTTGCCACTTCCATCTCACCATAGACAAAGACCAGATTAGTACAGTTTATTCTCTAACAGACTTTGAGCCTGCGGTTTAGCAGATACATAGGATTCAATTAACAACAAATAGAGTCTCTTCATCTTTAGCTTATGCAAGAGTGAAACTGTCAGTTTACCTTCCGAAAAGGAAACATGGCAGCTCTCCAACAGCACAACTTCCAGTATTTGCTTCGCCTGAGGAAACCATCATGTTTCATTAGTCTAGTTTCTGTGTATGCTTTGTATGATGTAAGAAGTGTCTTATAAAATGTACCTTGATCGACTTTCAGGCTTAAATTTCATTGAATTTTGGGACTCGTTGTTGATAACACGGTTGAAAGGCCAAGTCTTTCTCTCCATGCTATCTGGTAATGATCCATTGGGTGTTCTCACTCCGATGCTAAGAGCATTTCCATCAGTGTTTCGTATGCTCTTAACCATCTCATTTCCATGGCAACATGTATGCAAGATTTGGGACCCACAATCTGAAGAACATGTTTCAACATACCTATCCCTTGTTATGAATGTTGTGGGAGTGTTGCAAGAATATTCTGAAAGATTACTTCCACATTCTGCACAGCAATTCGATAGCCTGAAAGAAGGCATCTTCAACTTCTCATATTTTCTTGAAGCATTATTTGCGAGGTTGATTCTTAGTTCCACGTTATAACCAAGAACGAGCTGAAGTGCACCCGCAATTTCTTTCCAAGACTTTTCAGCTTTAGATGCGTGATTGGAATGATCGAACTCTAATTCAGCCACTGCTACGCCTGAATTACATGGCAAGAATTGTACTAGAATTCAACCACTCTATATTATTAATGATTAACTTGTATCTATTACCTATATAAAAGTATGAATGTTTCTTACAAAATATGAATCGCCTAATATATCCTTATAAAAGATTATTATTCAAGATTTTCATACTTAAATAATTTTATATTAAAATTCCAGCTAATTCAAAATCTTATAGAATCTCATTATAACTAAAACTCTAATATAAAAGTGTTATATATAAGATATTTATATTATTTCTTTCCTTAATTTGATTTGATCTCCACGTGCAATGCACATGATTAAAACTCATATATAAAAAGCAGAGAAGTGTAAGTAACCTTGGTTTAGATGAACAGATACCAACTTTCCTCGTTTTTGGATTAAGTTCTTGATTGAACTGGATTTACATATTCCAATGGCTCTAATCCAAATCAACTCCAAACTTTCCATGACATCTTGATCTACATTTTCACATGAACTTGTCATGGGATGCTTCAAGCACGAGCCATGAAGATCGCCATCTGCAAAAGTAGATCTTGAGTAAGTATCATCACAAACGACAAGTTTCGAAGCAAGTAAAACGAGTAAAAAGTAGACCTTGCAGATTGGTATTGTGTGAAACTCGTGCAGAGCTAAGCTGGAGAAGAGCCACAGTAAGCCACGTCGACTGATTCTTTGACGTTCTTAATTGCTTCTCCGTTTCTGAGAGTATTCTCAGCGCATCTCTGAGTTGCTGCATATCAGCTTCAGCTATCCACATCATAGAAGATGCCATTGTTGGTAAGAGACATCAAATAAAGAAAATTCCATTATTTACTTCTATAACATAACTAAAAGAAGCTGTAATGAAACGTACAGTTATCTGGTCCAAAAAGCTTCCTTCTAAACTCAAAAGCACCTTCACATGTTCCAGAAAGAATGTCCCTAATGAGATTTTCCAACTGTGATATTAGTTGCAAAGGATCTATCCTAGATCCCGTTATCTCTCTGGCCCTTTTTATCGTGTTTGAAGCATCGGAAGACAGTGCCAAGTGAAGCAAATCGAGCAGTTCAGCATCAGAGACGACTCCATTCTGCATATAAACAAGCACTTGAAATTCCCATATGGAAAAGAGAGAATAAAAGAAAACACACTAAGCACTCACTACTTCATAAACCAACGACGTAGTGATCTTCTTCGAAAGCAAACTCATCTGATCAAGCATCATCTCTGCATCCCTAACCGACCCACTCGATTTCATTGCAATGACATTTAGAGCGTCCTCGTCAAACTCAATACCTTCTTCTTCACACATCATGCCTAGCCTGCTGGCAATGTCGGCCACTTTCACAGTCTGAAATTGGTATCTTTGGGACTTCGATACAGCTCTAAAAGGCAGCTTATCGAGGTCAGGTGTGATCATAACGAAAACAACCTTTTGAGGAAGTTCCATAATCTTGTCCAATATAGCTTCCCATGTTTCCTCTTGCAATAAGTGGCACTCATCGAAAATATAAACCTTAAACCTTGAGAAAACCGGGGGCTTATCTGAATTAGTAATGAGTACTCTAAGCCTATTGATACTATTGATTGCCACCGAATCCACTTCCTTCACGTCCCGACTCATTCCAGAGAAAAACAACACACATTCATTGCATACGCCACACGGCTTATCAAACTCCAAAGAGAGACAGTTTAAGGCAGCAGCAAACACTCTTGCAGCCGACGTTTTTCCTATTCCGCGCGGACCATGAAAGAGGTATATAGAAGCTATTCTCCCATTAGAGATTGCACTCAAAATAGAGTTCATTACAACATCTTGCCCCACCAATTCTTTGAAAGATTTTGGAATGAATTTCTCACAAAGATTCCTAGACGGTTCCAAACAACGAGTAATTCCTTCACCATATTCTTCAGAATCATCAGGTTGAGGATTTGGTAGTCTACATCTCGGAGTATCATTCACAAACAAACATGGACTAACAAGAGGACTCAAAGCATCACCAGCTGTAACTCTAGACAATCTATTATGCTTCCTATTACGTTTCACTCTGCCTCGACATTTCTTTTTTGCTTGCATTAATCTTCTCTCCATTAGATTAATTTCCAATTCTTGATCTCCATTTTCCTTCCATTTTCTTTCACTCAGTTCGAATCCATCACACATCATTTTCCTGTTTCCCAAACAAGGGTCTCTAACCTCGTCTCCGGATTCACACAAGACTAGCCCCTTGTCATAGAATCTTGAACTATAACCTAACTCTTGGTTGCTTTCATTACTTCCTTTACTACCTCCATATTCAAATCCTAAGGTGATTGAATTGCTAGAGTTGGTTTCCCAATTCAGATTATCAACTAAGGCGGATAATTTGGTCATCGAATTAGTGGGTGGATCACGAAGGGACCTCACTCTCCTAAGTGCAACTAGTGTTCTTGAAATGGGAAAATCAACGGAATGTCGCCTCCCATCCATTTACCCAACAACTAGAACAAAATCACAGAAGAAATGAAAACACCAACCTGAAAATGCAAGAAGAGAACAGAAATCTTAAAAAAAAAAAAAAATCTAACTTAAAGCCACTAAGAATTTAAGTGGTAGACATGAATATCCAGACCAATAAAGAAGGTTGATAGAAAGAGGAGAAACAACAAATTAAATATCTACCAAGAAAAGGAGAAATCTAAAAGTCACCTACCAATAATATGATTATGATTCTCTTTAAAAAGAATGTGGTCCTTCAACTCCCAAGAACGTTATTCTTGCTTCATTTCCTCATTTAAATTAATTCCAATTAAAAACCATGTGAAAGGTTAGGCACCTTTGTCTCAGAGAATAATACTGCAAAAGATGAAAACCCCACCATTTTCGCCTGAAAACTCAACAACGCAAAACGTCAACACCATCAACCGACACACACACACAATAACACAGATGACAAAAGGAAAAAGAAAAAAGAATCTTGAAATTTGAAAGCACATGCAGAAATCTATAGAACACACATATTTCCAGTTATTACCACATTCTACTAAATCATTGTGGGGATCAAGTAGAAAAACCCGACATCATTGGAAATAATGGAAGAAAAACAAGAACACTCAAAATACCTTAAAAATTGAAGGATAAGCCACGTAGGCTGTCAGCCAGCCTGCCATTGAAACTCGCAAGAAAAATTCTGAAGCGAAAATTCCGGAAGAAAAGGGATGGGTTTTTCTTCGAAGGGGTTGTGTTGTACCTCAAGTATAGATACAGCATAGATACAGATGATAGCCACAAGAAAGAACGTCAAGTCGTATTCTTGGCGCTGGAGGTGGTGAAGTGGTAAAAGCAGTAATTGTAATAAATGAGAAAGGGTGATAGCATGCCATCTCATTTAATTCTTGATTATTTTAATGATTTTTAAATGGAAGTTGGGCAAATGGATGGGATATGCATCTGCAGATATTTCTTTTGAGTCCTGTTGTAATGTTCTTTTCTCTGCAAATTTTGCAGAGTTTTTCTGCAGATCCTCGCTGCTTTTGAGGCCAAAAAATGCAAATCTTAATTGTCACTGTTGCTCCCTGCGTGTGTGTAATGTTCCTCCTATATTTTAATATTATTTTCAAAATTAGCTGATTTTAATTTATCCAAATTTTATTATCTCAATTTTTTTGTGTCGGAAAGAAAAGGAAAAAACAAAAAAAAGCTTATGTTTAAGTGGATTTTTTTTTGATACTGGTTGAGGTCGGTCTGTTGGCGTGTGATTTAGAGTAATTTGATTGATGTTTGAAGGTAAATTTTATTTTTTAGTTTTCTGATTATTGTGTTCTGCTTGAAAAATAAGTGAAAATTTTAATTTAAAAGGTTGCAATAAAAAAAGTTTGTACATAATCATTTAGTGGAAAAAAGTGTTACGATTGTGTTTTTATATTAACCCTAAATTCAAAATTCAAATAATTAAAAATGTTATAAAATTATGACCTTTATATCTTCCAATCAATTTCATCGCATGAATCACAAGCAATATAAATGATAAAATGACATGGAGAAAATGATATTCTTAGCTGCAAGATATACATGTAGAACATCCACAATAATAAGAGTTAATAATACTTATTATCAAATTAAAAACAATCATTTTTTAAAAACATACATTCACATTAATTTAACATTATTACAATCATTACATGTGATTATCATTATTCACTAATCAATTTGTTTTAAATGCATCGATTAAGATCAATTTTTTTTTTTACAAATTTTCAATAATGAATTTAGATTTATTTTATATTTATATCAATTAATTATATTTATCTTATTTTTAAAATTTTAAAATAATGAATTATTGAAAATGTAATTTAGATTTATTCATAATTTATAAAATAATTTTTAATTAATACGTGATTTGAATAATCTAAGAAAATGCTGATAGAAAATTAAAATATATACAATTAAATAATCAACACATTTTGTGATTGATAAAAAAAATAAATATAAAATTAAATTGATACAAAAGTTACAAATTTTATTAGAAAAATAAAAATAAATTATGAAATGAATATAAAATAAGAAGAAAAAATATAGCACAAAAACAAAAGTAGAAGGGAAGTTAAAGAAAGAGAAAAGGTAGCAGCGCCTTACAGTTTCCTGCTAAAACACCAGCCAAAAACGTTAATATATAAAAACACATACAAGTACATTATCAAAAACATGTACATTAAAACAAGGATACAACAATTAACAATTAAATGTTTTAATTAATAACACATCTAAAAATATTATTGTGGATGCTATTATACATCATCTATAGTTTTCTTTTCTGCCCTAAGAAACATTCTTTTTCATTCCTTTCCAATTTTTCTGCGTTCTCTCTTTCTTTTTCCTCTTATTTTCTTATTCTTAATTCTTTCTCAATCCTCCATTTGTGGTGTTCTTCTTCTTTCTCTTCTTTTTGGTTTTTCATCTTTGTAAATTTAAATGATTAATTTCTAACAACTGTTCTGTTATCATAATTGTTAAACATTGGAAATCTATTATTGCAATAGTATGAAATTATTTGCAGAAAATTGAGGTAGAAAATTATGAAAATGGCGAATTTGAATTAAGATTTTACATTTATATTCTACTTAATACATTTTGAATATACAAGCAACATCATCCAGTTATACAGGTAATATAATCCAATTATATAAGTGATACTTTACATTTCAATAAAACAAGTACTAAATTCTAGTAAAATAAAGTAATATCTCGTAGATAAATAAGTAATATTTTTAGATCAAATAAAATAATACATTTAGATAAAATAAATAATAAATATTGTTGAGATAAACAATTATTACATTTAGATATATAAGTTGTTGACGTCGGAATTTGTAATTGGTTAATTCCTAGTTTAACACCCAAATGTATGTGAAATAAAATGTGAAATATGCAAAAGATTGGCCCGGAGCCTACTCGCGCAATTTAGCTCGGCTAATTTTGGACGGTTTATTGTGGCCAACCAAAGTCTTATGTAATTTATGTGAGAGAAAGTAGCTCTCTCATGCTTTTATACAAAAGTGTCGGGGGTCTTACAAGTTGAAATTACATCTATTTATAGCTCAAAAATAACCTAAGTATTGGAGATCGTGGAGGTTGTGGAAGTTGAGCCCACTTTCTCCTTAATTTTCGCCAATTTACGTGGCATTTGACGGTTTTGTCACCCACGATCTCTGCATTTGACGGTTTTGTCACCCACGATCTCTTGGTGGTTAGCTATAACCTGGGCAGCAAGATCAGCTCGGGCCGGCCATCCTGGACGGTCTGTCGGGTTGGACGTCTAATGTGTCATCCTGGCCGGTCAAGTGAACTGATGGCTTTTATTGGGCTATCCAGATGTAATATAACAGGTAGCTCGGATCGGATGTCCAACATCGTCCATTTCTGGACGGTCCGTCCATTTCTGGTCGGTCTCCTTACCTAGCTAAGAGTTCGAGTCGAGCTCTTTTGGTCGGCTCGTCCATTTCTGTCGGCCCGTCCATTTCTGGTCGGCCTTCTTACTTAGCTAAGAGTTCGAGTCGAGCTCTTCTGACCGGCCCGTCCATTTCTGGCCGACCTCCTTACCTAGCTAAAAGTCCGAGTCGAGCTCTTCTGGCCGGCTCGTCCATTTCTGGCCGGCCTCCTTACCTAGCTAAGAGTTCGAGTCGAGCTCTTCTGGCCGGCTCATCCATTTCTGGCCGGTCTTCTTACCTAGCTAAGAGTCCGAGTCGAGCTCTTCTGGCCGGCTCATCCATTTCTGGCTGGCCTTCTTACCTAGCTAAGAGTTCGAGTCGAGCTCTTTTGGCCGGCTCGTCCATTTCTGGCCGGCCCATCCATTTCTGGTTGGCCTCCTTACCTAGCTAAGAGTCCGAGTCGAGCTCTTCTGGCCTGCTCGTCCATTTCTGGCCGGCCTTTTTACCACTTCTAGCCTTCTGGTCGGCTCGGCCATTTCTGGCCTTCCGAGTCGGCTCGACCATTTCTAGCCTTCTTATATTTGATTTTGTTCGACTCGGGTTAGGGGTACAACATAAGTAATACATTTCGATAAAACAAAGTAATATTTTTCATATAAACAAATATTACATTTCAGGTTAACAACAAATAATTTTTTTTGTAAATATATATTTCAATTGCATATAATATTTTTTAAGTATGTAAATAATATTTTTATAAATATATAACTAATACTATTATTAATAAATTTACATAAATTCAAATATATGTGTGGGTGTACATCAATTAAGATGTGGGAGAGCATGAGACACGTGAAGGTGGTCATTGAATCGGACACAAATCCTCAAATAAGACAAACACTATAAATAATTAAAGGATGAATTTCATAACAAGGTTTAATTTATAAATTAGTTTTTAATTTTAAAATTTCAATATATATTCATATTTTAGATAAGTTAAAATAAGTTAGTGTAATTTTGGAACGATTCACATCGAACTTGTCTTAATTTATTTAAAAAAATTAAGAAAAAAGATATAATTAATTCAATTTATATAGTATAATTTATATTAGCTGTTTAATATTACAATCAATTTTCTATATTTTTATTCATAAACTTAAGAAAATAAAGAATTCTCAATTTTATGAATAGCATTAATATTATATATATATATATATATCAATACAAGTCGGATAAAGTTCGTTCCAAAATTGCACTAACTTGTCTTAACTTATCTAAAATATAAATAAATTTATAAATATAAATAACAAGAAAAAGAAAATTGAATTTTATCTTGAATTGAGAACTAAGTCTAATTTTCAAGCTTTTAATTGAGAAAAAAAAGTTACATTGAGTCCCTTATTAAGAAACTTTAAAATTTAGATCTACAATTGAGAACTAATCTATAAATTGAGTCGAATTCATTTAATAATTAAATTGAACAAAAAAATGAGATAGAGAAATTGATATCCTAACCCTGATAAGATAAAGTTTTTTCTGCAACATTGGGCTCCTAATTTTTGGTTCAAATTGAATTTACCTTGAGTCGTTTTCTTCTTGGAAAAAAATAAAATCTTGTAATGGGCTTTTGGTTCCTAAGCTTGAAGACTAGCCCATCTGTGGTTTCTAATTAAGCCCATTGACCTCTCACATAGAAAATAATAATTTAAGGCCATTGATAACTTCAAAATATTCATTCCCAGAGTAGAACTTTGATTTTCCAAATAAATAAATAAATAAAATTGAACCTAGATTAAACAATTACCCTTTTTTTTTTTTTTTTAAGAACAACACAAAACACACTGATACAGAAATACCCCACGTCATTTATCAAAATTTGCAAATTTTGTTAAGATAAAAGGTGGTATATATATAACATATTCATTGTGCTAACAATGTGAAATCCAAAGCTGGTCAACTGTCAATAAGCTCTTAATTGATTACACAAGCTTTTTATGGTTTTTGATTTTATAGAATCAGTAATGCCTCTTATAAAATAATTTTAAGAAGTGTTTGTAATTTTTTTCTTAAAAAAAATATCTCTTCTGCAATGTATATATATGTTAATAACTTATAACAGTAAACTCTTTTCAAACTGTCATTTTAATAATCTTTTTTTTTAATCATAACTAATATATTTTTAAAGTTCCATGATTTAATTTCATCAAAACACTTCACTAACTTATTTTAAAGGATTATATAGCATATTATAAACATAACAACTTATATATATATGGAGTGAAAGAGAGAAGAGAGACAGTAAATATTAGAAAATTTGCTTGAATTTTTATATATACATATTAACGAGTTAAAGGTGGAAAAGATAGATAATTAATACTAGAAATCTTGCATGATATTCGAAACTTGTTCATCACAATATGACAACTTAATTATATTTACGTTCATACAGTTTTTCAAATAAACTCAACCAAACACAATTTTTGTTTCACTAATTTAAAAAATTGACAGTGATGTGGATATATATATATATATATATATATATATATATATATATATATATATTGAAAATGATATCATATAAAATTTTATCTGCCAAAACATTACACAAAAAAGGAATCACAAATCAAGATTTCCTTTTATTTCTTAGTTGGGCAAACCATATTGAGACATAGTTGAATCCACATAATTCATGTGTATGTGTGTTTGTTATAACAAATGGATAAATAGAGGTTGCAAAGTAGCATTCACTCTTTTTAGGTAGTCACAATCTATAAGCCCATCTATTGAAGATTGAGAGTTCTCCTAATAAAATAGTTTTATAACATGGCTCATGTCTATGTACTTCACTTTATTTGATACTATGGCTCAACCTCCATTACATCGACCCTCACGTTATGTCTGTCCCCATAAATAAATTAATGAGAATGACTCTTTTAAAATCGTCTCACAAATATCAATGTATTTTTATAAGATGAATCAATTCACAATCCATAATTTACAAAATAAAAATTAAAATAAATTTAAATTATGAATAGTGAAATTTCCTATTTCAGGAAATTATATTTATGAGATGGGTTACATAATTTTTTTAAAGATTTATTTAATAGTCAATCAAAACAATTTCAACTTGAATTAATTATTTCTTGAATAGGTTAGGAATAGTTAGAAATGACAAAAGCCCAACTATTGCAATGGGTCAAATTTATTAATAACAATTATTCGGGGTCTACAAGCACCCCATCTTACGGGCAAGTTCGATCATATTATATATTAATATTTCATGGAAATATAGGATACAAATATATAATTAATATAAAATATATAAATTACATATTTAATTTTATTCATAGATTATGAATGGACCGACCTATGGCTATTAGATCTAATAATTTCTTTTTAAAACTCGAGTTTAACTTATATATCTATAAATGGAGACTTGATAAAAGGTCTTCGACCTAATTCAATTACTAAATAGGTCAAATCCAACCAAACAATAGTCCCTGTCAAATAGTTTGAACTTTTACTATTCTTAATCTCAATTCATCTCATTTTTATTCACCCAAAAATTGACTTCTGAATATATCAGAATGAACACCAACTATAACCGACTATTAATTGCTAGTGGGCGCATACTGATCAAATGTTTAAATTTCGATATAAAATCCAACAATAATAATTTTTTTTTTCGATGAAACAAGTTACCTGACAAGTATCTTCATCATCTAAATTATTAACTTTTTTTTTTTATGATAATGTTCCAAATATCATCTATTTGTTATTAAAAGAAAAAAAAAATTAATAGTGGGATCTTATTAATGTGTACGTACATGTGTATATATCTGGATCATTTTATTTTTCATGTTTTATTTTATTATACGTTATCTTTAATACATATCATATGTATTATTGATTCATTTGTATACGTGGAATATGACGATATTTCTTCAAGGGATTTTAGTTTATTTTGGGTGAATATATTTATAATTCATCCCAAATCTAACTAATTCCAAATCCATCTTGTCATCACAATCCACGCCTATTTTTACCCGTATTTATGGACTTTTGATTTTTGATTATCAATAAAAAATGGATAAAAATGATAAAAAGTTGGTTCTTATTGTGAATTATCACATAACAGCCAATACAAAACTTTGCAGATTTCAAATGCTCTTTGCTAAACCATATATGAAATTCATTTTCATGTCAAGGGAGACAATTCTTATAAGTTTGAAAAAGTAGTATATATAATAATGATTTGCTTGAGAAGTGGATGCAAGTTTGATTTTTGGAGCAAAAACATGTGAGTCTGTCTCGTAAAAATTTGAGCTCTAATGTATGTCATAATCGTGTATTCAATCATGCCCACAAATACTGGATGGAATCTTGAATTCCATAACACGACTTGTTTGAATGTTGTGTTGTAAAATAGTGGCTTGTTCACACTTTGTTTGATTTGTATGGGACTAAGGTTGTTAATTAAAATGGTACTTTAAAAAAAAAATTAAAATCAATATTGGATTGTTTATAAATTCCAATTATGCAATTGTACATGTATTACGTGAACTATACACACCCATATATTATATGTATACATTTTATAATGACGTTCATATACAAATAAATCCTTATTATATATGAGAATCATCTTCTATCCCTTATGAAAATAAGTTAATTAATGTGTCAAAAACTAGTGTGTCAAAATTACATCAGAAAATCTGAGATTAGAAACTTAACTTCCGAATTATGTGATTTGAACACTATATAAATGAACACGATAATTAACATACTTTCATAGTAGATAGCAAACAATATTATTCCAATTAATTGCTATATAATGTTGGTTTATAATTTTCATGTTACACTAAAAAGATTCCAGTCTTGTATTTCATTTGTTTTCCCCATCTTGTAGTTTTATTGAGTCCTTAAATTAATAATTGTCAATTCTTATTTAAATATCTGAAAATATATACAAGTATTAGAATACTAGTGGATAATAAAGTGATTTAATACCAAATTAAGTTGGTATATAAATTATTAAAACTTGTCGGAAGTTAAGATTTCACATCCCCTATCTATATGTCAAGTCTTTATGAAATGAGGCACGAATAATACATGAAGTGTTGGATACATGTCCAAAATCGCATTCTCTCTGATCATTATATAGTAATAAGGTGAACCTTATGAGAATTATGATACAACTGTAACTTTATAACTAACTTCTCATTATTAATTATAACAAACTTTGCATAATGGACTTAATGATTAAATGAAAAGTATAAATGAGATTTCATATCATTCTAAATATTATAAAAACGTTTTATAAATTAAAAATTGAATTTTGGCAAAAAAAACAAATGAAATATTAGAATAATTATCGATTTCAAACCTTTTGTTTTAAAATGGACTTGACTTGAAGGACCTAAATGTATATCCCATTTTTTTATGTTTTATTTAATGTTTCAAAATATCCATCACACATTATGTGTATAAACGATATAATTAATTGATTTACAATGTGTACTCCCTCCATTTCTAAATAAATGTTGTTTTGAAGTTTAAATTCATTTCAAATTAAGTGTTGCTTTTACACTTTTATGCAATTGTACTCCAAAATTATCTCTATTGATGCATCTTAGCTAAAATTAGGGAATTTGTATGATATTTTTTTTTCAATTTTGAATTTTAAATTTCTTGATTATTAAGGGATATGCTTATCCAATTTTTTTATGTTCCTTAATTTACGGAAAAAAAAACTGCAAAATGAGAGTTTATTTTGAAAGAAAACGAGTATTAATCAATAAGCATGAAATGGAAGATAGAATCATCAAAATAGAAAATAGTTTACCAAAACAAGGCGGGGGGAACGGGTGATCACCAAGTAATGCACCGCCAAAGGGCCCCACAATTTTAGTTAATTCATGCCACCTTGTCCGACTTTATTCCCTTTATAATCCTCATTCAAATCCCTCTCTCATTACATATCTCTCTCTCGGCAAATGCAATGGCATTCCTCTCAACTTTGTCCATCCTTGTATTTATGTTCTGCCTCCTATTCCCATCCTTCATTGCCTCCACTCCAACCCTACAAGACCCTGAGTTAGTTGTCCAAGAAGTACATAGGTGTGTACAAGAAAAGTACACTTCTCACTAGCTACATTATACAAGCATCTTTGCACTTCTGTCCTGATGATACATTCCATGGATGTCCATTGAACGTGTAGCTCACCACGTGCATACATACATTTTTACATGTTAATCATGTGTAGAATTAATGATGACACACAAAGCATTGTCATACCATGTTCAATAAGCTAAATTGACTTATAACAATGTCTTGATTTTGAATGTATGTAGGAAGTTAAATGCTTCGAGGAGGAAATTGGGTTTCTTGTCATGTAACACGGGCAACCCTATTGACGATTGCTGGAGGTGCGACCCTAATTGGGAGGCGAACCGTCAGAAATTAGCTGATTGTGCGATTGGGTTCGGCAAGAATGCCATTGGTGGTAGGGATGGTAAAATTTATGTGGTAACTGATGCAAAGGACGATGACCCTGTTAACCCTAAGCCAGGAACACTTCGTTATGGCGTCATTCAGGATGAACCCTTATGGATCATATTTGCTCGAGACATGGTTATTCAATTGAAAGAGGAGTTGATAATGAACTCATTCAAGACTCTTGATGGTAGGGGGGCCAGTGTGCACATTGCTAATGGCCCATGCATTACCATACAATATGTCACCAATATTATCATTCATGGGATTAACATACATGATTGCAAGCAAGGTGGCAATGCTATGGTGCGGGACTCCCCACGCCACTACGGGTGGAGGACTATATCCGACGGTGATGGCGTCTCCATCTTTGGTGGAAGCCACGTGTGGGTTGATCATTGCTCCTTGTCTAGCTGCACCGATGGGCTCATTGATGCCATACATGGGGCCACAGCTATTACAATTTCAAACAATTATTTGACTCATCATAATAAAGTGATGCTTTTAGGACATAGTGATACATTTATACAAGACAAGGGCATGCAAGTCACTATTGCCTTTAATCACTTTGGAGAAGGGCTTGTGCAAAGAATGCCAAGGTATAACTATAAACTAGCTAGTGGAATAAATAATTTATTATTTTGTGATAATCAATATAATCTAACATAACATCTATATAACATCATCGTCAGAAAAGATTATTAAGTGTACATACATTTTAACAACCACACATTCATATATTCGTCATGTGTTGGTATACACCCTACGTGAACATATGATAATGTGTTTATAAATTGATCGTTGTGCTTATATTTTCTTGTGATTTTCCTAATTTAAAATCAATTAGTTGGTGTATAGAACATGTATATATATTGGATGTGAATTAATAGTTGCATTGTATTATTAGTTTATTGCCCAAATTAAGGAGCGACATGAGATAAGAGTTGATGCATATATTGTTGCATGCAGATGTAGACATGGCTACTTCCATGTGGTGAACAATGACTACACACATTGGGAGATGTATGCAATTGGAGGAAGTGCAGCCCCCACCATTAATTGCCAAGGCAACCGATTTCTTGCACCAAATGATAGATTCAATAAAGAGGTAATCAACATATTTAGCCACATATATATTCACGTGCTAGGTGTACTATTTTCTACTGTACATTTCATTTTTATATATGTACATACATTGACTTAATGTGGAGTATGATTGAATTTATATATACACAATTTGCTAAGAGTTATATTAAATTTACAGGTGACGAAACACGAGGTTGCACCTCAAAGTGAATGGAAGAATTGGAACTGGAGATCAGAGGGAGATCTAATGTTGAATGGTGCATTTTTTACGCCTTCTGGTGGCGTTACCTCATCGAGTTATGCTAAGGCATCGAGCTTAGGTGCAAGACCGTCAACCCTAATCACCTCCATCACCTCCGGTGCCGGTGCCCTAGTCTGTCGGAGGGGTTCCCGGTGCTAAGTAGGACCGTTACAAGATTATGTAACATGTACATTATTGTTGATTTCAATGGTGTTGATGAACACCACATGTCTGGGGTCCAATTTTCTTTTCATTAGTATTGGGTTTTTAAATTTCATGACCTTTACAATTAAAGGCAAGGAAAGTAATGTCAGTGTTGATGTAAATGATATATGAATTTGGATTTATATCTATCTCTCTTTTACGTAAATATATTATAACATATGAAATTTGAGTATTGCTACTATATAATTTTAATAATATTAATATTTTTCTTATTGTTATTAGATGTGTTGGGAATTTACTTCCGTTAAGATAAAAATATAATGCCATTGCTTCTTGATTTAATAATTTATTTATACGTATCAAAATATTTCTACAAGAAAAGGAATATTGTTAACTACAAAGATTTTAAGTGGTTAATAATTAGCTCAACAAATGATGACTAACTAATGAGTTACATTAGATAACTTGTATTTAGTTATAATAATGACTTCATACACACACCACATGCTTGGTAATGTGGCAGCATGATGTATAGCCCAACTTTAATAAAATTTCAAATTTGGATCCTTAATAGTATGAACTCAAGGGAAAAAGAATTACTAATAATGATTTCACAAGTATAATTCCTGGTTTGTTTGAAAAAAAAAAAGAAGTACATAGTGATAAAATGTTTATGCAATATAAATAGTTACTTTTCATAAAATTTGGTACACTTATCACATTAACAAAAATATTGATAAAATGTCCTCTTACAATAGGATTTTGGTAACTAGTGGTATCAGTAGATTCCATGTTAAATTTAATCATTCATTCATATTTGACGATTTACATGATAACATTTTAAGACAAGGAAACAATGTTTAAACCTCATCCAAATGGCAATTAATTATAAATTTTATGGTATTAAACATATTTGGTGGGGAATTTGGATTTGTGTGAGGCAATATAAGCAAAAGCACATGGTGTATGATTTGATTCCTTTAGTGGGGCTGATTGTACGTATGCTTTAGAATTGGTTGCAACTAAATCCTTGACAAATGTATATTTCTCATCAATCCAATCAGTCATTAATTGAATTTTATATGGGGTGAAACGCTAAATGTACTGCATTAATATGTTTTTTTTTTCTAAAAAAATAAAATAAAAAATTCTGGTAAAAGAATAGTCAAAATGCTCCTATTGAATATTGATAAATTTTGTACTCATTCTAAACTCACATCACAAGTGAACTAGCAGGATTAGTTGTTGATATTAAATTGTATATTACTTTTGATGTGTTAAAGAATAATATATCAAAAAGTATGAAGAAAATGAATGATATTGACATTTCACTCTTTCTTTCTCCTCTAAAAATGTTATTATAGATTAATTCTGTCATCTCTGCAAAAAACACATGATATAAAATATATTATTAAAATATTTAAAAACACCTCTTAAAACATTGTTGTAGATGCCCTCAGTTGTTTATAAATATTAAAAAATTTACTTAATTCAAGTTCCAACTTTATTAATTACAATCTACATTGTTATATAAATGAGATACTATTTCAACTTGAATTAAGTTTGACTAGAGGGTTCTTTTGTTGGGTTTTATATTCAAGGTTTGATTTTTAATTTTAAAGAAATATATATATATATATATATATATATATATATATTTGTGTGGATTTTAGGAAAAACACAATTAGGACGTCTTTGTAGTTTACTTTTAATTCATCCGCAGATCTTCTCTCTTATTATATTTAGTCGTGTGTTTTATTTCATCAATACAAAAGATAAATAAAATATTGATTAGCATATATAATGTTGATTAGCATATATAATGTTCCCTGGTTAATTAAATAGAAAACGAGTCTGACAAAAAAAAAAAAAGTTATTTTTGCTTGATTTTTTATTTTCCCTTCTCTTTTAATTAGTGCTATTCACTAAATATACCTATAGAATGCTAGATAGTATAGCGGCTTCATATATGTAAATATACATATTGAAAACATTTTTAATGTATACACAATAAATTTAGACCCCAATTATTTAATAATGAATGATATTGCAAGTTTTATCCTTTTCTTGCATATTTTCCTAAAGGCCCATTTTAATATTGGGCTCTCATAGTTACGGCCCATATATTCACGTAAGCTTCTTGAAGAATGTGTTGCAAAGTATTACAATACGGGATTAAGAGTCCCAGCTTTAAACAAAGCATTATAAAACTGAACACCCATAAATGAATTGAGGACCGAAGTCCCAATGTACTACTATTCAATCTAATTTGAGTTGTTTAGTCAAAATCTGAATATAATTTTGAGTTAGAGTTTGTCTAATTATTAACTTATTTATTATATATTTAAGTTGGTTCAAACTAATTTGATTAGTGATGACTATCACACCTTTATAAAAATATATAATGAGATCACTATGATTCGAACTTGAATCATCCAAATTTTCTAATTTTTATTGTCTCTTCTCTCCACAGCCTCTTGCTCATTAAAAAGATAATTTGATTAGCTAAACAAAAATAAAGCTGATATATATATATATATATAGATGCTTTTATTTAAATGCCCACCGTGGACAATTCTTAATATATCTCACCGATGACGTGTAATCATTTCATTCCCTTATTATATGAAAAGTAAAATTAATAGATGCTCGATATTTTTGACACATCAACCGTGAACACATATTAATGTACCCACAGTAAATAAGTGAATACGACTATATATATATAAAATATTATATTTTTAGGTTTTTACACAATTTCATTTAGAATAAAGCTCACCCACTAAGTTAGTGATAACTGTTAACTCATATTTTATAAATTAGAGATTCATTTGTAAAAATGAGTTCAAATTATTTATAATAAAGTCTTGTCTCATAAAATTATATTTGTGAAACTATATTATGTAATTTTTTGTGTCTCATTTTGTATTATTATCAGCTTTGAGCCCTTAATTGTAAGACACTTTTTAAATCATGTGAAGCTCATTTAAAAGATTTTACTATAGCTTATCTAACTTAATAATAACTTAATAATAATATGAAATGAATTAAGTGATATTTTATCGTATAGAATGTGATTCGTGGAATAGTTTTCCAATGATCTCCTGATTTCAACCGTTTGTGAGAAGTTGAAATTTGAAGATTTAAATTCCTTCTACATAAACTATGTTTCGTGCATTAAACTTAAATAAGTTTCCGCCACGTTGAATATCCTGAATTTGATTTAATTTTCAATCCTAATTTTAGTCAACAATTATTTTTTAAGACATTGCAGTTGACCAGTAGTGGATGATACTTAATTAATTAATTATTTATTATTATTAATTAGTGCGGATACTTGGGAAAATCTTTGCGTTTATTTATAATTTGCAGCAGCCAAATTGATAGGCATTTGACACGTGTCCATAACCTTTTGATTTTAGTATACAAATATTAAATTGGAAAAGACTATGGCCGGGCCGCCCAAAATGTGGACTGATTTTAAAAGTTATGCTTTTAGTTTTAGGAACGAACTTTTTTTTAGTATATTAACCCTTAGATTTATTTCAATTTAATTTTGTTTGCTATTTTTAAAAATAAATATTAAATAAAAAGATGCTGCGGTAGATCTAATAGAATTTGTTACCTACATTGACCCCATAATTTGTTTCATGACCTTTTGACTTGATATGAAACCACTGATGCACCTGCATATACCAATAAATGCTACTAAAATCTACATTTATATACTGATATTTGAAAAAAAAATTATAGTAGGGGCTCGATCTCGTCCAATCAAAACTGGTAATATGAAATAGGGAAAATCTGTTTATCAGTAATCATAGACTATCTAAATAATTTAATTCTCAGACATGTTGGGCATAAATCAAGGGATATTCGTTAGAAAGGCTTATGTAGGATGGGGGAAATTTGGATTTTGAAATCTTGGGATTTGGTAATAAAGGTGAATAGTTAAAATTTGTGTTTGTTTTGAGATTTTATATGTAGGATTATTACTGTAGATGTCAAATCAATGCTGGAAAAAGTATGTATGTGTAATATTATATTGTTAGTTGATGTGTAATAGGTTTTAGGTATATGGTTAATTATAGTGTTTTTTTAGGTAGAATAGATTTTTGATGAATTTGATAATTCTTGACAAAATTCTCTAAACAAACACGGATTTGAGATTTTAAAATCCCAAATTCGGTGGGGATAAGCCTAAAACAAACATACAGTGATTTTGACAATTGTATGATATGCGACTTATTATTATTGAGAAAAAATTGGCGACACCATCTCAAAATTGATAATAAGTAAAAGCAAACCGTCTTACAAAATAGTATTTCTTATTATTTTAATACAGGTTCTTATCAATATTTATTCTATTTAATAATAATAATAACAACAACAATAATATACGTGTAATATAATCCAAAATAGAAATTGAACATATATAGTTTTATGCTTACAAATCTAACTATTATTATTATCTACTAATTGGAGAGATGAAGCCAGGAAAGGGGGATGGGTCATCAAATACGCGTGGTTTTGTTTTAATATGATTATAGATAATGATTTAGAAAAGGCAAATGAATGAAATTTATTATAATAACTGAGAATAAATTTTAAGTATATCTAGTGCAACTAATTTATTACTATAATTTTTGATTTCTTATTTAATTTATTCTTCAATTAAAATAAACCCTTGGCTATTCTTCATACAAATTCAACAGCTAACCCAACATATTATAACATATCATACTTGTTTGACACTCGGAAGACATCTTTAAGGGTAATATTATATATTTTTTAGATGTTTCTAAAATAATACAGAGAATCGAATGCAACATATTAAAAAGCTTTTGTACTTTGGGGTTTTAATTATCAAAATCTCTTAATTTCTCAGGCAGTTCTCCCACTTAATCTTTTATCCCCTCTCAAATTTGCTACTGCTATTCAGCACAACATGGTGAAACTGATTATTTTCGACTTCTAGATTGTGAAGACCATTGAAAAAAATAATACTAAGTACTACTATCCTTGTTGTCTTAAATAATATTTGCAGATTTGTGAGAGGATGAGAAGGGTAATTCAGCGATCCAATGTAGGCAAATGATTCTGAGAATATCGGATGTAACAATAATTTTAGAAAAAAACCTTATTTATTTATTTATTTATTTTATAAATCAATCAACTCTCCAACATAATAAACATGGATAAATTTTATAATAAGACCAAATTTATACATTAGCTCTCAATTCTACAAACAAATTTTAAAATTTCTTAATAAGAGGCTCAATTTTACATTTTTTCTCAATTTAAAACTTGAAATTTGGATTGAACTCCCAATTCAAGACAAAATTTCATTTTTTTTTCTTTTAATTTGTATTTATAGATTTACTTATATTTTAATATATATTTATAGTTTAGATAAATTAAGATAAGTTTGTGTAATTTTCATCCAACTTATATTAATTATATATATATATATATAATAATAAATGCAATTCAAAAAATTAAGATTCCTTTATTTTCTCAATTTTATGAATAAAAAGTATATAAAATCGAATTTAATATTAATCAATTTAATATAATTTATATTTTATGAATTAAATTAATTATATTTTTCTTTCTTTCTTTTTTCATATAAATTAATATAAGTCAGATGAAAATTATTCTTAAAGCGCATTAACTTGTCTTAATTTATCCAAAATATGAATACATATTAAAATATAAATAAATTTATAAATATAAATAAAATAAAAAAATAATATGAAATTTTATTTTCAATTGAGAATTCAATTTAAATTTCAAGTCTTAAATTGAGAAAAAATATTAAATTGAGCTCATTATTGAGAACCTTTAAAATTTGAGTTCAAAATTGAGAATTAATATATAATTGAATCATGTTATGAAATTTATTCTAATAATCATAACTCATATTTATATTAATATAAACTTAAAATCCTAAAAGATAAAATAAAATCAAATATAAAAATATTAATAACAATAAAACTTATTCAAATCTTCAACAAATATATCAAATTTCCATTTTTCATCAAGATCTTTATGATCTGTGAGTGATTCCATGAGTGGAAATTCGAAAATACAAAAACTTGTTGCTCCAATATGTTCTTTTTAGTAAGCAACATCTGAACATACTGTAGTGCTTTTAAAATATATGTTACATGAGCGTTATATGATAAAATTCTAGTAGAAATATTTTATCAATAATGAAATTGATATGACAAAACGACAATTTCTTCATTGCTTGACTAATAAAGTGTTGAAATTATAATTTAAAAGGTAAAGTGTGAAAATGACATAGGTTGGAGTAGGGGTGGGATCGAGTCGGGTTTTGGTGGGTTTCGAGTTTTTCGGGTCGGACATCCATTTTGGTCGGGTACTCGACTAATGCCATCCAAAAATTACCCCTTTTTTTCGAGTACTCACTAATCGGGTACCCGATATGTCGGGTACAGGTCGGGTCGAGTAGAGAGAACTTCACCTTGTACAAGATAAGTCTTTTATCATTCAAAGTAAGAGAAATGAGAATTTAAGTAGAGAAGGTAGGACAAAATTTAAACTTTATTCAGGTATCCAAAACCCGATCGGGTAATACCCGACCAGACTCGAACATTGCGGGTATCCGATCCAAAATACCCGAAAGTTTATGAAATTATAATGAAATCCGACCCGATCGGATAATATCCATACGGGTCGGGTTGGATATCCGATATCCAAAAGAAAATTTCCACCTCTAGCTTGGAGGGTGAGATTAATAAGTCAAAGAAATAGGCACTTAATCTCATGAAATAGTACACAAGTGATAAGGTGAAATTCAACCAACTTGTTTAATTTTCGATCTTTAAAAAAAAAAAAAAATTTAAAAAGGGTTTGAGGTTATACCCCAAGAAAGAGAAAGCAAGAAAGAACACTTTGGTGTTGCTACTTAAAATAAAAATTAGAAACACTTCAAAGTTTATGAAGAGAAGAATCCATGTCGGTGGCATTACGTACAATCAATACAGCTAGGATGAGTTAAAGTGATTCTCCTCCTAATCCATTCTGATTCTTTGGCCTGTCGAAATATCTAATCGATCTAGTACCTATTACCTAATTCATGGATGGATGTTGATATATGTTATATTTTGAAATTTCAAATCACATTAATCATTAGTTTTTTTTTTTTTTAAATATACCATATTATTTTGTGATGCCATAATATATTATTTACGTCACCTGCAAGTCATTGAGGCACTCGAGATTTCTACTCAAGGGTCAAGTCAATTAAGAAAAAATTATTATTATTATTATTATTTTAAATTAAGAGTATAAATTTATCACAGTTTTGATAAAATCGATGTATTTCATTATAAAATAAGAATATTCAAAATTAATTATTTTATTACATTTAAATAACTTAAACAAATGAATTACAATATTTCTCTTCTAATTTTTATATTTTGAAATCGATGCAGTGTTACCAATAAATCAAATGAAAATAATATAAAAATAACATTTTACCTTCAATTTTGACGGGGAAGGAATTGAGAAAGAAGGAAAGAAAGAAAGGATTTCTAGAGTGCATGCTGTTTGGAAAACAAAAAAGGAGGAATAAATTTGCAGGGAAGAGATCGTTGGGAGCTTGGAAGACTATAACACTATAAAAGTTTGGGTCTTAATATTATATATTTAAGATACAATGACAAAATTAGGTAAATAATTTGAACTTGTTTTCATTTGTAAATAATAATATTGTTGTCTTTTAAACAGAATCTTTCATGAGCCAACTCAAACTTCATTGCGTTTTTAATTGAAAATTACATGTGTTACAATTTGAAGGTAGGATGTTACATATTCCATTTGTCAATCAAGATATTTTAGAACGAGTCAGATAATAGTGAGATTATTTCTTGTGATCAACATTCCTACTTCTTTGACCGAATTGCCCTTCCTGAAGTGCAATACACATTTCATTCATAGCTGGCTCCTTTACTGGTACATCGTTTCCTCTGTTCCAAATTCTTTCACAGCTTTCACGCATACAAATTTCAGTGAACATTTCATTGGATTGTCAATTGCAAGTTTACACTAGGTTTTCATGAATATGGTCCGATCTTTGACGAAAATTTCCGGCGCAATGGAGCTCCATTCAACTCCTCCAGTTGATGACGCCGTCTCCTCGGAAATGGCGGAACCCGACGTCCTTGTTGTTACCTCTAGTGGAATACTTATTCCGGCGCACTCTAAAATCCTGGTATTTATTTTCATTTTTTCTGGTCTTGTTTGGGGCTGTAATATTTAAAGCCTCCATAGTTATCTTCTTTCCAACCAGAGGTTTAGTACTTCAAATTGTGTTTGATAAAGAAAAAGCATTGGCTTCAATTTGATGTGTTTGATAAAATTTTGCAGGCTTCTGCGTCGCCTGCGCTGGAGAACATGATCAATAGGCCGGAAAAGCGCCGGAGTTCGGAACAGAAGATTTCCATACTCGGTGTGCCGTACGACGCCGTATCCGTGTTCATTCAGTTTCTTTATACATACAGGTGAGTTTTCTTCAAGCCAAACACGAACCATGGAAAAGCCAATTATTATTTTTCCACCTTTTTAAATTGTTAAATCAATACTAAAAATATTTTTAACTATTATACTGAATTTATTTCTTCGGAGGAGGTTCTAGAATCCAATTCTCATGTAAAGGTTTAACACTCTTTGAATTTTCTCGTGAACTTTACATCCAGCATGAATTTGACTAATTAAGAGACCATTGGATATTCAGTTTTCCTTTTGATATCTACCTCTCATATTTAATTTTATGTAAATATGCCATCTTTCCCACCGCCATTGTGTGATAACATACTTTTCTCATAGCAACTATTTTGGTTGTCAATGATTGAGATTAATATAACTTTCAGATGTAAAGAGGAGCAAATGAACAAGTATGGGATTCATTTGCTAGCACTGTCACATGTATACTTAGTACCACAGCTAAAGCACAGATGTACAAAAGCGTTGGCGAAGCAGCTGGCCATTGAGAATGTGATTGATGTGCTTCAGCTTGCAAGAATGTGTGATGCACCTGATCTTTACCTCAAGTCTGTGAAATTGTTGTCCAACAATTTCAAGGCTGTTGAGGAGACAGAGGGATGGAAGTTCTTGCAAAATCATGACCCCTTCCTTGAGCTCGAGATTTTGCAATTTATTGATGAAGCTGAATCGGTATATATTCCACACAATCCCCTTTTCAGGAACTGCTATGCTTTGAAATTGCAGTGAATCAATTGCTGTTACATTTAGTGAAATAATTGTTTGATTGTTTCATGGGATAGAGGAGAAAGAGGACTAGGAGGCTTAGAAAGGAGCAGCGTTTATATATAGAGCTAAGTGAAGCAATGGATTGCCTTGCTCATATATGCTCAGAAGGGTGCACTACTGTTGGACCGTATTATGTGGATCCAAGCAAACAGAAGGGTCCATGCAGCAAGTTCTCAACCTGCAAAGGCCTCCAGCTTCTAATCATGCATTTTGGTAGTTGCAAGAAGAGAGTCAATGGAGGATGTTTACGTTGTAAGCGGATGTGGCAACTCTTTAGGCTGCACTCGTCGATTTGTGATGAACCTGATAAATGCAGTGTTCCCCTATGCAGGTAACTCAAACTTCCTTATACTTTCCCTTGATTTACATAATTGTTAACAGGTAAAAATTATAGAGTTCACTAGTGATGATCAACATTATGCTATAATTACACTGAGATATAAAGCCAGTATGTTTGTCGGGGTTCAATCAGAAGGCACGTATGTTTTACTGCTTGGCAATCAGCTTTGAGAAATTCAAGAGTTTTAATTAGTGGATGAAGATTAGACCTTTGACACCTTTTGTCCCATCTCTGTGGTGAAACCAGAGTTGTCGAAGTCACTGAAGTAGTATGTTAGCATGGAATCTTGCTAGAGCTTTCTATATTCTTTGGTAGGACAAAGAATCCTGTTTCATTTTGTCTCGGTCTTTGCCAAACTTAATATGCTTTAATCATATAACTGATAGCTGTAATTAGGACCCTTTGAACTGCTTATTACACTGCTTTATCACAAAAGCCATGAATCAAGTCATTATGGTAGGGGTATTTCACTTCATTCTTCCTGGAGCCCTCATAAGTCATAGTCATCCTTTTTCCAAAAGTAATGGGAAATAGATAGTCATTTGTGATGGCTCAGCTAGATATTTTATATCTGGGAGAATGATACAATGACTATGATTTTAATTTTAATTTTAATTCTGGGAAAGTTGAAAGCACTTGTTGGTTTGAAAATGACGTATAATTGAAAAAACAAAATTAGACCAACAAAATTGAGGTTGCCTAGATTGAAACAATGGTAACACTGTGACTCTTTAGCATCATTCCAATAAAATATAACAAACTTATGCTATGTGTTTGATTCGGTGATTACCAAACCTTCATCTTGACACTTGAATAATGATTCTTAGTTGCAAAGATTGTTAAGGCAGAATCTTGATTTGCTCATAGTACATTTTGGAGTATTCTAACACTCATCATCCTCCTATTTTCATAGACAATTCAAGTTAAAGGAAGTAGAAGATGAAAGACGAAGAGAGGCGGTGTGGGGATTACTGGTGCGAAAGGTGGCTTCAGCCAAAGCTATATTGTCTCTCCCTAAGAGAAAGAGAGAAGAGGAACCAAGTATGGCTATGAGTCATCAAGCAATCAGAAGCTTCGAGTTATAAACTTACCACCAAAAGTTAGTGAGTTTTAGTATGGAATGCCATTCTTTGTTGTACTTGTTATGTCCCTCACTTTATTCTTGCCATCACCCCTCCTTTTATCTGTGGTTATATGGCGATCAAGTAGCAATGCAGATTGAAACCCTACTTGCTGATAAGGGTTTAGATTCTTCTGGATATGATTTTCATGTAGGCGATTACTACTCAAATCTACTTTCAAATTATTTAATTATCCTAGTTATTTACAGTGTAGTGGCGATTGTAAAATTACTATATTTGTCTTGATTTATATCATTGCCAATTTTATCATTGTCAAAAGGATTCAAAATAAATGTTATACTGAAGTTTGTGATATAATCATGAAATGTAAAAATTTGACTACAATGTTCGTAGGCGGTATTCTCTATTCCTCTCATCTCATTCCTATGTAAAAGAAATAAGGGAAAACTCATCTCATCTAATTCCTATGTAAAAGAAATAAGTAAGGGAAAACTGGGATGGAGAAAAAATTGTAGAATCTTAGTTGAATAAATATTAAAATGATTAAATAGTGAAATCCAAAATTAAGAATTTTCTTAGGTATATTTGGATGGACGGATTTTACAAGAGGGATTTGAAAATTTTAATAGTAATTCATTAGAGGCAGGGACGATAAGGATTGGCCCACTTTCTATATCCCCACCTTTTACGCAATCGATACAATAACGGTCTGTATATTTTTTCGATATTTACCAATATTTTTCCGATATTTTCCTGATATTTCCGTAAAATGAGGATACCGATAATGTCTTCCTTGATTAGAGGATATTTAGATATATAGATTTGAAATGCATCACCTACATTTGAACTAAAATTTATCAATTTTTTCATAATATATATTTTAACCCCGCTAGTATAATTTAATTTTATTTATTAAAGCTTCAAATTTAATTAGGACACTAATCAATCTTATCACCCATGCAAATCAATGTTTTCGTGTGCACCTATCAAATTTGGTAGAGTCCCAATGCTTAGCAAATTAGAATCCTAATTACTAGGGTAATTACATTTCAATAAATAGTAATAAATTTTTTTTTTCTAAAGAAAACTATCTATGTATAATGTAGTTAAAACTTATTTGTTTGAACTCTAATATAATATGGATCAAATCGGGGTATTTCAATTTGAGTTAACAGCCAACTGAGCCAAGCCAATAGTGGTAAGCCATGCCATTGCAGTTTTGCCAATGATTAAGCAAATGTAAATTTAGCAGGTTTCCTTATCAGATATATCTATAATCCTTTCAATTTGGCAAGGACTATGTCTATCTAAATTTAGCAGCTTTGCAAAACTGTTTCTAAATTTTCGTCAAACTTTAAATACTATTCCCTCCCCGTTTCATATTAATAGTCCTTTGAAACTTTTGTCATGGATCAAGAAATATTGAATTTGGATAAATATAGTTTTAGACAATACTTATCTCTCCCGTCCATTTTAAAATTAAATTGATTCTTTCTTTATCTATTCCTTAATTATTTTATTATAACTTTCTCAACTTCATATAAATTAAGAAATTTCTTAAATATTGTAATTAAGGATAAAATTGAAAAGAAAAAAAAATGGTAAAATAGTCAAAACGATAATTAATATAAAATAAATATTTGACTCCAAAACGACAATTAATATGAAATAAAGGGATTAATCAATAGTACTTCATCTATTTTGTAATAAGTGTCGTTTTAGGGTTTATATCATAAATTAAAGAATATAAAAATTGGACAAATTTTATCCCTAACCAATCAAGAAATTTATGATTCAAGATTGAAAAGAAAATCAAATTAAATTTATAAAATATATCATATTAAATCCCTAAATTTTAACTAAAATATATTAAAAAGGATAGTTTGAGAATAAAAATATACAAAAATCTAAAACAATAGTTTAAAATAAAATTTAGATTTGAAAACAACACTTATTAGGGAGGAATGATATATTTGAAACACATACCCATGAAAGGTAGATTGCCAGATTCAATAAAAATGGTGTTTTCTGAGACTGCTGAACTCCTTGTTATACAGAGTAATTATTTCATTTTGAATTAACAGCCAAAAAGTGATAACGAATACTCTTATCTTTATCATTATTTCAATTTTGACTTAACAGCCAAAAATGAGATTCAATTTTAATTTGACCATGGATTATCATATCTATATGAGCAGGTTTACTTCTCATGACCTACATTTTTCATTTTCCTTCAAAAGTTTCCTAAAATTTTGTCAAACTCTATATGCCAGATATTTTTCTACTTATTATCGATAATTGCAATTGCATAACATTTAATCTATTTTACATGATAAAAGACCGTGCTACCTCCCCTTCGTATACATAACATTTACAAAGATTTAAATAAATATAAATCTTTTATCAAATCAACTTTTATCACAATTCCGTAGCAAGGATTCGTAGTCCTTTACGTTTTAGCATTTGCAACCTTCAAATAATGTTTTAAGACTTTTTTTCGAACAAGTGTATTTTAATTTTGGTTTATTGTTTTCTATTCTACGGATTGTGTTCCATTCATCTATTCCGTGTAACATAGCCAAAAAAAATAAAAAAATTGTTCTGTTATATGTGTGCAAAAATGATGTCATAAGTAAAAATAAATAGTGCAAATTGAAAATTCTCCTTAAAAAGAGAACGATATAAGAGCATCGACTGATATACTTGTTTGTGTTCTAAACACAAACAATATTTAGTTTTGATGATCCAAACAAAATGGCAAGGATGAGTAATTTATTTAGCCAGAGAGGCAACTGCAAGAAGAGGAACATCTCCGTGGACTGTAATTCCAGGGCTCTCACTCATGTCCAAATCTTCTTCTTCCACACCTTTAGCAAATTCCCAATTGAATTTCTGCACAAGATTTGCCAATACGAACTCAGCAGTAGACAGTGCGAACGGGATAAACTCAAAATCGAGACCCTTAAAATCTATGGAAGAATTCAAAAATCTCTCGGGATAAAACATTTCTGGGGCCTCGCCCAATAACCCAGGCATTGATAATTACGATTGTTCCACCTGAAATGTCGTAACTTTTTATTTTCACATCTTTGCTTGCTACTCTAGGTACTAGTAATGGGGCTGGTGGATGAAGCCCAAGAGTTTCTTTGATCACATGCAGCTTTCAAATAATGCATTTTTTCCAAGTCGTCATCTGCTATAATCTCTTTCATTTTGTGATCCTCCGCTTCAGTCTGCCTTTTTCGGATAGCCGGAACCTGACGTTGATTTCCGATTTCAATGTCTCCAATGATTTCTCTTACTTCCTTTTGCAATTTCTCCATCACTACAAGGTGTCGTATTACTTCTGCCATCGTCCAATCCACAAGTATGGATGTCGTATCAGTCTCTGCTTCTTCAAATACATCCTGTAGAATGGATTGGGTTTTTGTTTTTATGCACTTAGCTAATGAATATAATACTCAAATTGAAACTTCATACTAATTTATATACTGCTACTTAAAAAGTGCAGATTATATATCTATTAATTTCATATTACATAATTTTAAATTGGGCATTTTAATATTTTCAATATCTTGCGAGCCATTGTTTTACATACGCAAAACTTGCAGAAATGTATATCCACCAAGAATAGAATTAGGTTGGAAGCAAGAAAAACTTACCAAAAGTAATGCCTTGATACTCTCTGTATCAATGGAGAAATGAGCAGCACTATTATGGTCGTAAAATTTGAGCATAATTTCAACTAAGTTGTCCCCACTTTTTCTCCTTCTTCTGAGCAATTTCCTGAATGACACCCTCAAGAAAATCATCGAGTTCTTTGGCAACCCTGTCTACTTTCTTATCGAAGCCACTAACACGATCGATCCAACCGAGCCACGGAATTTCATTTTGAATATAGGGTTACTAAAATTTCGACATCGAGTATGAAAATATTGATATCATTCGAAATGCTGCAACCTTGATTTTAGGAAAAGGTTCATAGATATTTAATTCTATATCGCAAAATATTTAAGAAAGTGCAAAATTTTAATAAAAATTTAATTTTGGAAATGGTAAAATTATACACACCCTAAAAAAAGGATTTTTGTAGTTATAATTTTTCAAAATATGAAATATGTTAATCAAGTTATAGGGTGTGTATGAACCTTTTGGAAATTTAACAGCAGATTTTAGGATTTTTAGAACAAATAAAAATGTTTATATTTCATTAAAACTCTCAACAACATTACGACAAATATTCCGAACTATTTGATGCAACCAAACTATGAAACTAGTATCAAAATCATAAAATGTCGTATATGTCCAAATAATTAATATTGGTATCAACTCATCACCGAATAATTCTCAATATATTTATGCTAAGTGTTTTTGATATGTTTCTAGTTTCTTTATCCCAAGCAAATAATTGTTTTATAAAATATTTAAGAAATTGTTTGGATGTGTAAAGATTTTATTTAATTCTTTTGATTTGAATTAACAATTATATTAAAATGATGAACACATGAATGTTTCTTCAGTGAGGTTAACAATCCTATCTATTGCTTCACCATGAATGAGAGGTTGTGGATTGTTTTATAAATGGATATTCTAAAGAACACCATCTTATGTATAATTATGTATTCTACAAGGTTTGTCCACATAAAAAACGATAACTACTTTATTTCTGATTTTTCTTTTATTGATATTTTGGAGAAATAACCATATTTTACGACATATCCGATCCATCATAATTTATTTCCCAATTTGTTTAATCTTGTATTAGATTTTTTTTGTCAAATTTTATGTTTCAATTCAACATATATCAATATTTTATGATATTTTGTCATATATATTGGATATTAAAAAAAAAAAAAACCAATGTCTACATCAACCGTCCAAAAATGGAATTATGATCAATCACAACTGTTTTCGATACTGCTGAGCTCCTTGTAATATATAGTAACTATTCAATTTGAGTTTTGCAACCAAAATGATCACTGATGTTTTCACTTTTGCTCAGGATTAACTATAGTCTATATCTATATTCTAATTTCAATTTTTGTTGTGTAGTAAACATTTTAATTTGAGTTAACAACCTAAAAAATCTTATGGATTTTTCCTTCGCTAAGAATTACCCATATTTATATTCCAATTCTAATTTGAGGTAAAAAAGGTGACTTTCCATTTCAATTAATTGTCTAATGATTATCCATTTCTAAACTTAGCAGGTTTCCTTTTCAAAACAATCTATGGTTCTTTTAAATCGTTCCACATTGTCATATATATTTTCAGTTTGCAATAATTACTATATTAAAAATAAACTTAAATCAGACTAGTCACAACGTTAAATCTAATCTCATCAGAACTATACTTGATTTGATTTTTCTCCCCGAAGAAAAATCAATTTTGAATTATCAGCATTCATGCCAACAATTATTTTCAGAATTCAAAAATTCGTATAATTCCAACATAATGTTTTTAATACAATGAATGAATCTTATTTATTATAGTCTTTTGTTGACCACACTACTTAATTATATATTATAAAAACATATTACATAGATATCGATATATAATAATTTAATTTGGAATTACACTGGATCGAAATTAAGTAGCTTATCTGCAGTGCACAAAGGAAAAGGCAATCATGTGAAGGAAATAATTAAAGGGGAAAAAATAGAGTATTAAACTAGAGGAGTTGAACAGGATTGGAGAAGCACCAAAGAAGCAAAGCACAGGTAATCAAGATGAGTGGGATTAGATGAACAGGATTAAATTTTGAAGGTGTATCCTTATCCTTGTTTGCGGGATTATAATCCTCAGCTGAGAAGAAGCTCATCAGCGACTCATCAGATGCTCTTGCAGACGATCGATACATATTTTCTTCACTAAAATTATTGGGAAAATGGAAATACATGTGTGTGAGATATTTATAGGAGTGAAAGGATTATAAGGGATCTTGTATTCTACTCTATACATATGTTTTATATTATGAAAATTAAAGGGTGGTGTTTTGATTCCAAATTACATTTAATTAATTATGCATGTCTTATATAAGAAAACCATATTTATATATATCAAAAAATAAATGAATTTAGATGCAAGTGACGTGGCCGGCCAATATAATAGAGAGTTGATGAATTATTAATGAATGTGCATCTGCTAATTGACTAAAATCATGTATTAAAAAAAAAAAAGACTTGCATTATTTTGGAAGGGATTATCACTTTTAAAATCATATATCATTGGAATGTAAAATAAATGACTACATTTGAAGAATATGCATTTTCTTATACACTATTATAAGGTATGTTATCTTTACTCTTTAACATTCTTATGTTGTATATTAGTGAGATAGAAAACAATTTGTTTTTTATTATATCACGCATAGAAATCGAAAATCTGTTCAAATTGATCACAACATAACTTACCAAATTGTTTTTATTAAGCTTCTATAAAAGCCAAAATCCAAGAAATTAACTAAAAGCATATAACTTTATATAGTTTGATTATATATATGTTTTTATGATAATGCAAATTGAGATGATCAAAGTTTAAACTCAAATTACACAAATTTTTTAGTGTTTGTTGTTCCCTTCCTTGCACTCCTCAACTACGTTAAAAGAATCGGTACTGTAATATGAAAATGAAAAAAAAAAAAAGTCCAAACTACATGTGATAGCCTAGGTATATATGAATTGGACAATGTACAAATTAAATGTAAAGATGAAGAAAAGTGCTGTGATTTGTGAAGCTTTTGACTTTTTGGGAATGGAAGAGGATTTGGAATTTGCGATGCAGGATACTCAACTTGCAATGCAATTAAAGGCAAACACGTATGTCAATATAATTAATATTTGTTCAAGTTTGCTATAAAATTGAAAAACAAATATATATATATATATATATATATTTTAAAATTCAATATAATTATGTTAAATAATTAATATATATTATAAATAACTCTAGTGGTTGGCTTACATCCATTATCAATAATGCACAAGTACCCACTGTTAACACAACAAATTCTCCCAAATATACAAACAATTAAAAAAGAAAAGAAAAGCCCACTGCTGCGTTTAAAGTGGGTTGGGCTATATATATTTTATACTAGGCCCAAATGAGAGCATGAAGCGTACGCATTGATTCACTGTATAAGTCACAAATCTATTTATTGTATTTCGAATAAATAATATACTAAGGCCCATTAAAGATCCATCCAGTGATTATATACGCACGAAATTTCTCAATACACCCATCATTAAAAATGAAATTTCATTTTTACCCTTAAATCTTATTATGTTATTTTCTACAATTTATTTTCTCTCATTTTTCCTTCATGCAGCCACTGATAGTATTTTATGTAGTATCTTATTTTCTCTCTTTTTCTTTATACAGCCATTAAAATAGTATTTCTTTCTAGTCTTTTCTTCTTTCTTTTTTGCTTCATACATCCATTGAGTATTTAATCAAGTTTCAATCCTATTGCTAAAAACAAATTATTGTTTTGAGTGGATTTAAAATTTTATAAAGTAAAACTCATGATATTCTAAATAACTTTTGATTATTATTTAATGAATATAGCCTTTTTATGTTAATATTCAAGTATCTTGAAACTATCGGACTAGATTTTTTTTTTCTCAAAAGAAAGAGAGAATGTGGTTGTAGAGACTAGAAAATATTCTTCAAAAAGAAAAATTAAACTAGAAAAAGTCAATAAAGATAAAAATGAGATTTTAAATTTATTTTGAATGTATTGAGAATTTTTTAGTTGTAAATAGAACCACCCATCCATAAATATCATTTAAGCAGTTCTGCTGAATTATCCATCCAGGATTCATATATCAAAAATTTAAAATATTTATTAATTTCATTTTTTATTTGTCAAAAATTTAGAATATCTATTAATTTCACTTTTCATGCGTCAAAAATCTAGAATATCTATTAATTTCACTTTTCATGTAATGAAGGGATGAGAACATTAGACGTCATTAGTGGACATATTAAGAGTTGCCCACGGTAGGCATTTGAACATTTCCTATTATTTAAGTTAGATCATTAGTTAGGCTAGGTGATCCTACTTTTCTTTAAAAAAAATAAAAATTCTTAGATTGTGTAATTGAATGATTTGAAACATAAAATTTATACTATGAATGAATTTCCTCTCAAATTAGAGTGCTTCAAAATATGTATTTTTGAATATTCATCCAAATATTACAGTTGCAGGTTCCAGTCTTTTTATTTTCTATAAATATCGTGTCAATCTCACATTTTAATTATATGTATTGTATGATTACATTATTATATTCATAAGATATATTAAAGTGAGACAACACAATGAAGATACAATAAATAGTAGAGGATTCCTTAATTACCAATAATACCCCTTAAAAACAATTTTTAGGTTGTGCTATATTTTACTTGAATGTTATCTTTAATCAATTTTATAACATTCTTACAAGGAAAAAAAAAAAATTATAGGGTCGTCAAAATTGCAAAGATTTGTTGGAGGATAGCTTTGTGTGAGCTTACTAGCCATATCTACTTTGTGGGCACCCAAAGATCCCTTTTTCTAATTTAACGATAGCAAGAAGAGTGAAAATTGCATGAGTTGTGAATACTATATAAACCTGGTGACATGAAATCATAAAAGATGAAAAGCATATATTCCTGATGGAAAATTACCACTCAAAAGCACTACTCATATCTTACCTACTCATCCTCTTCCACTACTCAGACATTGCCAGAGCATCAAACCGCGACGGCCAATGGCAAGTTCTCTTAAACAACACCGGCGTAGTGGCGATGCACATGGCCTTAACCCACTACAACACCGTCATAATGCTGGACCAGACCAGCTCCGGCCCCTCCCGTTACAAACTCCGTCCACGCTCTAACGGCAGGAGATGCACCACCAGAAACGACCTGGATGACTCATCCTGCTATGCCCATTCACTCGAGTACGATGTCGCGAGGAACAGAATCAGGCCCCTCTCTGTCCAAACCGACACGTGGTGCTCATCGGGGTCTACTCTCAGCAACGGCACGTTGATCCAGACCGGCGGTTTTGGCGGCGGTTCGCGGCGGGTCCGCTACTTCAGGCCGTGCAGGAATGGGCGGTGCGATTGGAGAGAGAGAAATAAGGGCTCTTTGTCTGATGAGAGATGGTATGCTTCGAGCTTGAGGCTCCCTGAGAGGGACGACAGAGTGGTTCTCGTGGGCGGGAGAAACGTTTTCTCATACGAGTTCGTGCCGAAGAGATCATCTCGCGAGAAATCGTTTAGTCTGCCGTTTTTGCGTAGGACTTATGATAGAGACGAAGGTGGCAGCAATCTGTATCCCATTCTCCACCTCTCTTCGGATGGGAATCTCTTCATCTTCGCGAACCGGGACTCGATTCTGTTCAACTATAAACGGAACAAAGTGGTGAAGACTTTTCCGAGAATCAAAGGAAAAGGATCGAGAAGCCATCCAAGCACTGGTTCATCAGTGATTCTACCACTGGATCATAAAGATGGCTTTCGAAAAACGGAGGTTATGATATGTGGAGGAGGGGCTTTGGGAGCATTCAGAGCAGCACAGAATGGGAGATTCTTGCAGGGCTCAAGCTCGTGTGGAAGAATGGTGATCACTGGAAACAATCATAATTGGAAAATGGAGAAGATGCCGGGCCCACGTCTGATGAGCGACATGATCATCCTTCCAAACGGCGACATCCTCATCATTAACGGCGTCAGAAACGGCTGTGCAGGATGGAACTACGCCACCAACCCTGCACTTCAACCCTACCTTTACAGGCCAAAGAAGCCACTGGGGAAAAGATTCAGAACCCTAAAAGCAACCAAAATCGCAAGAATGTATCACTCAACAGCACTTCTTTTACTAGATGGGAGGGTCCTCGTTGCAGGGAGTAACCCTAACAACAACTACGCGTTCGAGAACGTGGACCATCCAACGGAGCTCCGATTGCAGGCGTTTACGCCTCCGAATATGGGCAAGGAGTTGGGAGAGAGAAGGGCACACAATGTGAGCATACACACCTACAGCAATGAAGGGGTTGGTTATGGTGAAGAGTTCAGTGTGAGGTTCATGCTGAAGAACAAGAAGGCAAGCGACGACGTCGTTTTCACGGCATATGCATCACCGTTCAACACACACTCGATGTCGATGAACCAGAGGATGCTGATACTCAAGTGCAAGGAGATGGAGAAGAGTGAAGATGGGTGGATGAGAGCAGTGGTTGAAGCTCCACCTTCTTCAACAGTTGCACCTGCTGGCTATTATATGCTAAGTGTTGTCAATAATGGGATCCCTAGTTTATCACAGTGGCTTAAGTTTACACATATAACATGAGAGAAGAAAGGGAAAATAAACACACACTCATGAACCAACCTTGTTTTTATTTGCTTCATTAAGAAACTATATAGTAATTATGAAACTATCTAAACTCTATTTAGAATCTTTTTAACCCTTAAATGAGATATTTTTATGACATGATCATTGTTATGCATGAATGAGATGGAAATGAGATGATTGTACTAATATTCATTCAAATTTTCATGATTGGTATGATTTTTAATATTCATATCAAGGGATTAGTCATTCCCTCCACTTTTAGGGAATCCTCAACACATCGAGGCTAATAATAATAGAATAATAACCAAAAAAATAATAATAATAATTACAACCAAATAATTAACTATTAAAATTCAATAATAAAAATTGGAATTTAAATATTAAAAATTATTAATATTAATTAATTAATAGTAATATTACTAAATAAAAATTAATATTGAATAATAATGTAAATAGATTGTGATGATAGTATAATAACATTATTAATTAATATAATAATATATTAGTAATATTTATTATTATAAATCTTGATACTTAATTTAATAAAAAAACGAAAACCCAATGTAACTAATATTGATATGATTATAATTAGATAATATACAATAGTAGTTAATAATTAATAATATACACAATAACAGTTAATAATTAATACTTAATTATATTATTTATATCATTTCTTTCTCATCATGCATCTTGATCATGAGTTGAATGAATTCAAACTTAATTCCATAATTGGTTCTTACTAATCATGTCATTATAGTCGTATAATATGGGCTGTGATGGACCTCTACTTATATTGGGCCTTGCCGTCTCACGAAAGTAAATGAATGTAGAAACTATATATTTTGTTCATAATTTACATGGGGCTTTATAGTTTGGGTAAATAACAATTAATTTCAGCCCATGCTAAATTAATTTTAAAATTTAGATGAAGCCAAAAAAAAAAAAAAAAAAAAACTGAAAAGACCCTGATGCGTTTCGATATTTAATCTTTGTTGTTTTAAATTTTTGAGTGGAGTACTAATGTATCATAAATTTGATTCATAATGCAACTTATGAATAGATAAAATGGCCCAAATTTTATATAACCCCGAATATTTTCCTAATCGATGCCTTTCCCCCCAACACACACAACATAAACCATTTATATTTTTAATATATCTTCTTTTATATCAATACGGATAGTTTTAAATTATAGATCATCTATACAAATTATCAAAGCATTCTTTCAAGTCTCATTTGCTCTTCTTCTATCCTTTTAATTCCAAGTCAAAATGCTTAAGTGTGGTTTTGAGCCCTATTAAATATATTTGACCACTAAATATGGTTAAAAATGTTTTTACCCATAAATATAAGGAAATATACTTTTTAGTCATTTTCTACTTTTTGGAAGAAATAAACACTTCAATTTGACCTTAAAAATATGAGGAAACATAATGTTTAGTTATTTATTAAGGGTATTTTGTTTTTTTTTATATAAAATGTGGATGAAAATACATTTTCTTATTTTAATGGGTAGAAAAAAAAATCTTATGTAAAAATGATATTAACAAATATTCCCCCGAACAACTTTTTGCAATACATGTCTTTATCATTTATCGTTTTTTTTGGGACAATTTTTGTAGTCCTCATCAAAAAGCTTGTAATAATAACTTTCAAAATACAATTTTTTTTTTCTATAAACAATACTCCGAATAAAATAATAATCACTGGGAATGAAGGAAATTAATGCGGCCTCATTCGTAAAAGGAAATTAGTTCATAAAATATTGAATAAAAATATCTAGTTTGAACCAAAAAACCCCATCAAGTATACCTTTCCTGAATCCTAAAACCCTCAAAGAATAAAGGTCAGAAATTGCAGTGAGATCAACATCAGGTGTTGTAATGGAGGGTATGAAAGTGATATCCTTGAAAGCATCTCCCTCTCCAACAATTTCTGCTCATAAATTTTCTTCTCTGCAATCTCTAAAACCCCCAAAATTCGCATTTTTAAGGGCTATGTCGCAGACCCACGCCCCCCCTCTCAACCAATCCTATGTTTCCTCCATTAGAGCTCAACAGGTAAATTTCTCCAATAAGTTTACTCTATGTTTTATTGCAGCATAATTACTTTTTACTTCATTTTTATCTGTCTTTCTTGTTTTCTGTTCTTTGGAGTTTGTGGCTTTTGGTGCGATTGACTCTCCACTGTTCAAAGTTGCAGCAATCTTTTTGCCTTTTCATTAGAATGTTGTTTGGATGTGAATTAATTATTATTGTTATTTGGGGTTTAATGATTTAGTTTGATTATCAGAATGTTGTAGATAGCACCTAAAAATGACTTAATTGAATGTCTGCTTTGATTTTTCTTTTTTTTGTTTTTTTATTTTGTTTGAAGACAATAACTTTTTATCAATTTTGAAATTTGTTATAAGTTGTTGCTTTATGTATAGCAATTAGCAGGTTTTCAATTGAATTTTATTTGAGTTGTTTCACTATAATGGTGGTATTCTTACATAAACCAAGTCAAAATTTGAGATAAGATTGTTAACTTTGTAATAAGGTATATAAAAGTAACTCACCAGGTTATCGTATCTGCATCTAAGCAACTATTTTTAGAGTGATAAATGGAGATTAAGAAAATGAGATCAAATATTGAATTCGTTGTGGTAACCTAAGTTTTACACATTGGTACTGTTAGGTTGAAACGAAAGATGGATCAGCAATGGTGTCCGGTGATAGAATTTCTGATAGAGAAGCACTCAAAGTTAAAGAGTGGGAAGTTGGGATGTTCCAAGATGAAGTTGCAGCAAGTCAAGGCATTAAGATTAGGAGACGACCACCAACTGGACCACCTCTTCACTATGTGGGTCCTTTCGAATTTCGCTTGCAGAATGAGGGAAACACGCCTCGTAATATTCTTGAAGAAATTGTATGGCAAAAGGACATGGAAGTCTCTCAGGTACTTTTGTTTTTGGTTGATGTGCATAGTTTTGGCATATCTTAAATTGTCAATCATGATATAGAAACACTTGTGTTTTTGGCTGGCAGATGAAAGAGAGGAAGCCTCTTTCGATGTTGAAGAATATGCTTGATAACGCTCCACCTGCTAGAGATTTTGTTGGAGCTCTTAAGGCAGCATATTCACGGACTGGAGTACCAGGTCTAATCGCTGAAGTGAAAAAGGCTTCTCCGAGTAGAGGGGTTTTGAGAGAAGATTTTGATCCTGTAAGTCTGGCTATTTCTTTTGCCTGTGTATTGTGTGTATACAACTTAAGGTTCCCTTATCATGGACTCTAGTAAATGTTCAGTTTATTTTAAGACAATGGATTCTCACATGACACATATTCTAAAAGTCTTATTGATGAGATGAGCACTCACTCGTGCAAGTTCTCTGAATATTATGTTACATGGGTAATATGTGTTTTGTCATATCACTATTTCAGAAAATTATCTGAAAAACTTGATGGATTATTTTAGGACATTCTATAATGAGCTTTTACCAAAGCCATGGGGGAGGAGAAATCAAGGGAAAAAACCTGAATAAGATATAATTTTTTTTTCTTTTTGAAGCACCGTGTTTAAAATTTCTTTACCTTTTTTAACGGCCTTCATAGTTGTTGAAATATTTTGATCTATTTTGATCTGCTTGAAATGCAAGCACTTGCAAATGTTGAAGGGAGTGAATATTTATTGTTGTCGTGACAGGTTCAGATTGCTAAAGCTTATGAAAAAGGTGGAGCAGCATGCCTTAGTGTTTTGACTGATGAGAAGTATTTCCAGGTAAGAGAAACTCAATCGTTCTTCTTGGCTTTGCCTTAAAACCTGTCCTTATTATACACCATTCTTATCTGCAATGTTTTATTGTGGGGAACAATTAGGGAAGCTTTGAAAACTTGGAGGGCATAAGGAGTTCTGGGGTACAGGTATCTGTCATCCACTCTGTTTTCTGTTAGCTTCTGTTAGCTGTGAATGCAGAGCTTAATGCTTCTTATCCTGTTCTCATAACTGAGCTCTTTCTGGAAATCTTCAAATTCAGTGCCCTCTCTTGTGTAAAGAATTTGTGGTAGATGTTTGGCAAATCTACTATGCTCGAGTCAAAGGTGCAGATGCAATTCTATTAATTGCTGCCGTTTTGCCTGACCTGGATATCAAGTATATGATTAAGATATGCAAATTGCTGGGGTTAGCAGCTCTGGTTGAGGTAGCTTTGTTATTTCTTTATCATTAGTATGTGTGTGCCAGTTATTCTGATGCATGAAATTAGTATTAAATTGTCCTGCTCTCTTTTATTTTGGTCTTCCATCTTCAAGGTACATGATGAAAGAGAGATGGATCGTGTCTTGGATATTGACGGAGTTGAACTAGTTGGCATCAATAACCGTGACCTTGGTATTGCCCCAGTTCCATGAATAGGTCACACACACACACACACACCAAATCAATTCATATACAATAGTGAAGCAAATAACATTATGTGCTCATTAACTCATCAACATTTACGTAAAATTGGAGAAAAAGGAACAAATGTTTCCCTTGTTCAATATGGAGCTCCACTTGTTGGATATATTTCACACTTTTGAGATTTAAAACATTCGAGTGAATGTGACTTTGTAGCAAAATCAAATAACATAAGGATCTTAAACTCGGTCAAAGCTTTTATGTTTGATTGATTGATTGGTGTCTAGCTAAGACAGTTCACCTTCTACCACTCCACAGGAACATTTAAGGTTGATATCAGCAACACCAAAAAACTTCTTGAAGGTGAGCGAGGACAACGAATTCGTCAGAAAGGCATTATTGTAAGTACTCTTATATCTAGATCTATAAGTACTCTTATATCTAGATCTATCATTTCCAAATTTCTCAATTTATTACTTCGTATAGATGAGTCCATGATCGTGAAAATTTTCAGGTTGTTGGAGAGTCTGGACTTTTTACTCCTACTGATATTGCATATGTACAAGAAGCTGGTGTCAGAGCTGTAAGTAGCTATTCCTCAGTGATACTATTCTGCTAATCAGAAATTTTATTGCTTGAGCATCAAATTTTTTAATTTAATCCCAAAAAGAAAAAAAAAGAAAAAAAATATATATATATATATCAATCGTCCTCAGTTCTTGATCTGTGCTACACTATGTTGATATTTTGGTTGCTCAAGTGTCTAATTTAAATTTGTTACTATAGATTCAACTCATTCAATGAATACCCTTTCATACACTTAGAATTTGTGCATTTTCTTGTGTGTTGAACAGGTACTGGTTGGGGAGTCGATTGTTAAACAGAAAGACCCTAGTGCTGGAATTATGGAGCTCTTTGGTAAAGATATTTCTTCATGATTGATGTATTTAGTTGTAGTCATTTAGTATTGAGCTATGATGAATAATATATGGTAGAAGTTTGTACTTGCTTCGACCGGTGATGAGATTTTCTTTGAAGGTATTTTTCCCAATCTTGCTTGCACTGTGAAACAAGTGCAAGTTCTTTTTGCTAAGGATCTTGTTTCCTCTGTCTTTTTCTTCAATTTTCCTTGATTATTTAGTTTTCCTTTGAGTTTAAAGGATTAAAAGGGTGGGCATGCCATTCTTGCTGCATTTATTTTTGAAATCTGGAATGTTAGATTATTAAGTAGATGTTAGGTGTGAAAGCTTTAGCATTAAATCTTCGCAAGTGTGATAAAAAGTTCAATGAAATAAATTTCTAAGTATTTTAAATAAAATGTTGAGATTTCATATATTGACAGAGTAAAGACATACTGGTTCAGAAGAATATTTATTAATGAATTATTATAAAATAAATTTATTAAAAAAATGGAAGGAGGGAGGGGGCAATGGGGCATGGGGTTCCCTTCCTATCTGTGATGCTATCCAAACTATAAGTCAATGACACTATTCAACGTTTAGATATGAACATTTGAGAGGTTTCTACTGGTAATATATTGGATTTTTATTTAAAAGAAATTAATTGGAATATTATTTCTAAAAAAAATTGATTTCTACACTTTTATCTATACTATATATAAAATGAAAGAAGTTGACAAAAATTACTGATTTGCCATTAATTACCTAATTGGTAAAAATTACTGATTTGTCATTAATCACCTAAATTTATCTGATTTTTTTTTTTTTTTGTTTGGATTCAGGGGAAAATTGTTATAATTTATTTAATTTAATTTCATGATTGCAGAAAATGGTTTTAGAAGTGTGCAAATGTGGGTCAGCTTTTTGATTATTCCTATATAGTTTTGAAGTTAAATTTTTTAAACATAAACTAAATTTTGGAATAAATTAAATTTTTTTTTTTGAACAAATCCATCTAAAAACAATGCAGAAAATTATCTACACATCTAAAATATAAAAGAACAAAAATATGAACAAAATATATTAGCAAGTTTAGTAAATGACTTTTGAATTATTTAGAAATTAAAACTCACAAACACAAAACTATTATTATTATTTTATATTGTGTTCAATTTTATTTTCAGTTGATTTGTTCAATATTGATTTTATATTTATTATTTTATTATTTTTTAATATTGATGTTCAATTTATTATTCAAATTTTATTATTTTATATTGTATTGTGTTATATTTATAAATTAATTATATTCGTAATTTGATTTAGATTTCTTTTTTAATGCATGTTATATCAAATTCATATCTGTTTTAAAATTCATAATCTACTATTTACATAGCATATATAATTATATCAAATTTCAAATGTTGAGTTTCAAAATTGTTTGCATTCAAAAAATTTAATTATATCAAATACAATTATTTAAAATAACATAATTTTAAAGTTGAAATATTAGCATTTTTAATTAATATAGATATTAAAAGCAATATATATATATATATTTATATATTACATTTAAATGATATATCATTACATTATGTCATCAATATTAAAAAATATAGATTTTATATCACAAACCGCGCATCGCGCGGGTGTACTGCTAGTTTGTATAATTTAAAGTTATTTTACGTTTATCTGAAAATTTGGTCTATACGACGTTAAGTATTATGGCAACATTTAAACAAATTCAATAAAAGGAAAGTACAAAAACTTACATAAAAATTTATATGAGATGTGAGACAGATATATTTCATTTCCTTATGTGAATTGTGGGTTGTGGATTCACGAAATAAAATCTGTGACTCGATGTTACAAGAAACAAATTCAAGAAAACATAAAATTAAAAGTATTTCTGAACCATCCATACCTACTATAAGATTTGTATTTTGATAAAATTTGATAACGAGATCTCAACTTGATGGTTTTAAAAGATTTATTGTTAGTAAGAAATCCTCATTTAATATTATCTACAAGCATAATATGTTAAAGTCCCTAGGATCAAATTAATAACTGAGTGGCTCCATCTGAACCTAGTTAGCTATGAACAATGGCAAGGTAAATTTGTGATCTAATTGGCTAATGTCACTCTCAGCTGTTTTAACTAGAAATTGTCCTTGTTCCTTCGTTCATAACCAAGCCAAATTTATTTATTTATTATCCATCCCAAGCATACAACAACCAACATCGCATATTTTTAAAATAATTTTTTTACCTGTTTTCTGCGATTTAAAATTTCACATGCTATCAAAAAATAATTACGAGAGTTAATAAAGTTTTTAAATAATATCTTTATTTTTATTTCCCCTAGAAGTAGTGCTTGGGAGCTTTTCGTCTTTATTTAGTGCAACAGTAAAGGATAATATTCGTATTCTCTCGGAATAAGAAATATGATTGGAATTACTAATATTAATCAATTACTCGTATTATTTTCTAATATTTTGGTCAATTATTATTATTCTAATTAAACAAATCGTATACTAGAATATATTAATAATAATGAAAAAAATAAAAAATGCACCTTTATGTTGAAAACTAATTTACCTTGGCTACTATATCGACAAGTATATTTACTATTAAAAAGATTTTTTTAACAGTTTTAAAATATACCGCATCCTACATGATAAATCATTACTTTAAGTTTTGTTTTTTTAAAATATACCGTTGTGTTACACCCTATAATCACCTTAACTTTTTGTAACAAATCAAGGTACATGGTCATAGGCTTTTGAGTTTTAATTGTTGATGTGGATTCCAGAATTCAAAGAGATATCCTCCTCATTGGTTCATGTGACTCTGTATTTCGCACTCCAAAGCAACAATGAAATCTGAAAAACCTAATGTACCAAATTATTACAAAATTGAAAGTCATGATTTGTGGTGTTAAAGAATATTATTTTACTATTGAAAAAAAAAACTAAATGTAATAATTTGTCATTTAATTATATCTCTAACCTTTTTTAGATAAAATATTTGGAGATGGTTGAACTCATTAACCTAAGAGGATATTCCTCAAAACAATTTCTCCTTGATTCCCTAATTATTCTCAACTCATGAACCAATGGATTAATAAAAATAGTGGTTTGGCATATATGCTCAGTAGATCTAGATCACGTGCAATGTGATGTCGTTTTGGCATGATTCAGGGGTAATGCAGTGATGTCAGGTGTCACGACCAACAAACAATATTATGATAACATTTTTAATTATGTTTTTCTCACCAACTTAACCAAATTCTAATCTGGTGACTAAATTTTATGTCAACTTCATTAGACATCACAATTAGCATAGCTAATCAATTTCATTAGTTGCATTTTTTTTTTCCTCATCGGATTAATTCAGATTAGATTTGCAATCAATAGTGATGAGAAGGGGAAGATGCCAGTATGTTTTCTAGTTTTTTTTTTTCCTCTAATGATTCAAGATGATCAATTGTTTCAAAGGGACAACAATCAAAAATATCACAATTCACTATTAATATAGTGAATTTTTTTTTATCACTCCATATAATTTATATATATATATATTTATTTATTTAATCACAATCTATTAAAACTAATATTTTTGCTCTAAATTTTAAATACCTTGATAAGACATAAATTAGTTGATTCATCTTATTGTCATTGGGACAGTAAAAGTAACAAGGGTTATTTTGAACAATTACAAAAATATGTGGTAAAAAAGAAATAAATATATATTTTATGGTAAAAAAATCAAAATTATTTGATTTGATGATATTGAGGATAATTCACCTTGTTTCAAAAGCATTAATGACAACGGATAATCAAACAACATAACAATTCCTCGAAAAATCTGCATTAATCCGGATTGTTAATTTTTAGCAAAAATTCATGAGACAATTTTAATAAAATCTTATGTGACTTGGAGTTTTATATGACCATATATGAGATCGATATTGATTGAATGAGTTGATCGTTTTATTGATTCATATAAATCCATTTTATATAAAATCTCACATGACACGGCACCTCCTCTTGGCAAAAATCATCATTTCACAATCTCTTTGATTAGATCCCCACAAAAATATCAATTTGGTCAGACGATCCTGATTCCTTAGACAAACTACATGAGAATTATAAATTATTAATAGCAAACAATAATGCAAATGATGAGTCATTTCCATGTCAATATTGGTCCCATGTATCATGATCTCTAACTAATCTAATTCATCCAAATCATCCTTCATACACTCCAAAATCCTTACAAAATATTCAACCGTTAATGCCTATGGACTTTTGCAATTCCCTAAAGGGTATTTTGGGTGCTTTCCTCCTCCTTAATTTGCTATAAATTGATCCATTATCAATTGTACTTTCTCATCCCTGATTTCACCAACTTAAGTCCTGCAGTTTGAAAGTTAGGTATAAAATTTGACTTCATATATACTTAGCTTTAATTTTCTTGATAATTAGGACAGTTTATTACTTGTCCAACTTCAATGCAGTATGTCTAAATTTTGTGTCCTCATTAGCCCTTCTTGTTTATATAACACCTATGTAATCCACATTGTTTGTTTCTTCACAGATTGATCGAAAACAACGTATAAATGACGATCACAGCAGTTCCAGTGATCAAGAATGGCTGCCTCATGGTCCGAGATAAGGCTGTCTTAACAGGAGTTTCAGAAAATGTTGTGATTTCTCCGGCAAGTTCAGGATCAGCCTTCGTTGGAGCGAATTCAACGGCTCCAAGCTCTCACCATGTCTTCAATCTTGGCATTCTTGAGTATGTATAACTTTGCAACAATTTCATGTTTCAGTTCAGGTTTTCAAGAATGTGACATGGCCATCTCTCTTGCAGGGATTGCAAGTTCATGTGTCTGTTTATTGCCAAGATATGGTGGATGATACCTCGTGTTGGAAAATCAGCAAGTGAGATTCCTTTGGAGACTCAGATGCTCCTTCTAGAGATAGGAGAAGAGTCCGTGTTAGGGGTTGTGGATGACGAAACTTCTATAGAGCCAACGGGTGGAAATAAGTTCTATGTTCTCGTGTTGCCTGTGTTAGATGGAGCTTTTAGGACAACCTTGCAAGGAACTCCATCCAATGAGCTCCAATTCTGCTATCAAAGTGGTTAGTTTCAACTCAGACAATGCCTAGTTCAACTGTTTCATTATGGGTTTTTTTTGAGTTTTGTTGTTGGTTTTGATTTAAGGTGATCCTGAGGTGCAAACTAGTCAAGCATTGGCAGGAGTACTAGTCAACTCAGGGGACAACCCTTTTGAACTGATTAAGGATTCAATCAAGTATGTTTGGTTTCAGTTTCAGATTATGATTTCAGAATGCAGTAATCAAATTCTTGATGTTCTGAAATTTCTTCATTTGTCAGGATATTGGCTAAACACAAGGGTACATTTACTCACCTGGAAAACAAGAAGGTAGCTTTTGATCCTTAATCACACACAAAAGCAATTAAACATAAAGTTAGGATTATATTGTTGTCTGAAATTTTACAATGCTTCACAATTTCAGGCCCCTGCTCATTTAGATTGGTTTGGTTGGTGCACTTGGGATGCATTCTACACCGAAGTTAGTCCAAAAGGAATCAAAGAAGGTCTTCAAAGGTACCAAAATCAAGTCTAAATCATGTGTTTTTTTATTTCACAGTATACATAGAATGTCTAAAAATTTCATATATTACAGTTTCAAAGATGGAGGAATTTCTCCCAAGTTCTTGATCATAGATGACGGATGGCAAGAAACAATGAACGAGTATCGCGAGGAAGGCGAACCACTTATTGAAGGAACACAGTAAGATCAGTTCAGATGAATCAGATTATTTAATCAGAGCTTTTCACTTCACTAATCATGCTTCCATTGGTACAGATTTGCCACCAGATTAACAGGCGTCGAAGAAAACAGCAAGTTTAGAGACGAATCAGACACAAATCTCAAAGAGCTGATTCATCACATCAAAGAAAATTATGGGCTAAAGTAAGTAGAAAGGAAGGATACAAACATGAAATTTCTCTTGCAAACAAACGAAGAAAACTCAAATTTTTTGCATTATGCAGATATGTATACATGTGGCATGCCCTAGCTGGATACTGGGGTGGAGTTCATGCCTCTTCTGAGGCTCTAAAAAAGTACAATCCAAAGCTTGAATATCCAGTTCTATCACAGGGCAACATTGGGAATATAAGAGACATAGCATTGGACAGCTTGGAGAAGTACGGGGTTGGAGTAATCAACCCTGAGAAAATCTTCGATTTCTACAATGATATGCATAGCTATCTTGCTGACAGTGGAGTTGACGGTGTTAAGGTTGATGTTCAAAATCTGTTGGAAACGTTAGGATCTGGATACGGCGGAAGAGTCTCGATAACTAAAAAGTATCATGAGGCTCTTGATGAGTCCATTGAGAGCAACTTCAGAGAAAATAACTTGATTTGCTGTATGTGCCACAATTCAGATTCTATCTTTAGGTAATTCACTTTCTTGCAGTTTTTTTTTTCTTTTTTTTAATAGTACGATGTTATTGTCTTCATTGAATCTTGTAATAACGAACATGAATCCATTCTTAGCTCGAAGAAGAGTGCAACTGCTAGAGCTTCAGAGGATTTCATGCCTAATGAGCCAACTTTTCAAACACTGCATATTGCATCAGTGTCTTTCAACAGTCTTCTCTTAGGCGAAATCGTTGTCCCTGATTGGGACATGTTCCACGTAAATATATATATCCATCTCTTACATTAATCCTAGTTTTTCACACACTATATTCATATGATCAATACTAATAATGTCTGCATTTTTCTCTCAATGAAGAGCAACCACAACACAGCAGAGTTCCACGGTGCAGCTAGAGCGTTGGGGGGTTGTCCCGTTTATGTAAGGTAAAACCCCGTCACCACAAAAAGAATCAGGTTGTTTTTCACATGTCGTTCTTTATTGATCATGTGATCAAATGATGCAGTGATAAGCCAGGGAACCACGATTTCCATATCCTGAGGAAACTCGTGCTCCCTGATGGTTCGATCTTGAGAGCTAGACATGCAGGAAGGCCAACACGAGACTGCCTATTTGTTGATCCAGTCATGGATGGAAAGAGGTGAGCTTTTTTCTATGCATCAGCCATTTTCACAGCTCAATCAATAGGCAACAATAAGTAATTACGAATGTGTTCGTATTCGACACAGCTTGCTCAAGATATGGAACTTGAACAAGCAAAGTGGTGTACTTGGTGTTTTCAACTGCCAAGGAGCAGGAAGTTGGCCTATGAAACAAGCTCCCAAATCTGTCCAAAACTCCACAATCTCGGCCCGTGTGGGCCCCCTCGACGTAGAGTTCCTTGAAGACATTGAAGGGGAAACATGGAGAGGAGACTATGCAGTATATGCATTCAATTCAGGTTAGTTAGAGAGAGAGAGAGAGAGAGAGAGAGAATGCAGAGAAATCTTGATTCTTGATCACTATTAATCTCTAAACTATTTCTGTTACAGGGAGCTTATATAAAGTACCAAAGAGTGGAACAGTTCAAGTGTCTTTAAGTGTACTAGAATGTGAAATATTCACAGTCTCTCCAATACAGGTTGGTACAAAACGACCCCGTTTCATCACTCATCTTGATAATTGCTAATAGCGAATTGTTGAACGCCATGAATAGGTACTGAATGAGAGCATTGAGTTTGCTCCCATTGGCCTAATCAACATGTACAACTCAGGTGGAGCCATTGAAGAATGCATTGTTAGTGATAAAATAAGAGTGAAAGCAAGAGGGGTTGGATTATTTGGAGCATATTCTAACATCAAACCAAGTCATTGCAAGGTGGATAAGAAAGATGAAGATTTCACTTACATTTCTGAGAATGGACTTTTGACAGTATATCTTCAGAGTGAGAGTAGTTTCAAAGAGATTGAATTTGTATATTAAGTTCTTTCATGCATGTTTAGATATTTCAAGAGATTTGACTAGTACTAAGAAAGTTCATTGTCTGGGGATGGACATTGTGTTTCCAAGGGGTATTTGAGGAAATTTCAGAAATGTGACAAGAAGAAAAAATTTGAGTTAGAGAATACAAATAAGTAGTAGTTTTTATGGCCTTCATTTATTTGCTTAGTTTCGGTTTTTTTTTTTTTATAATTTTTTTAAATTAAAAGTTAGCTTAACTTTTTTTGTTTCTCATTTGTTTTCAATATTTAATAACATTTTTTTAATTTTGCATTCTAATTTTTTTTTTATGATTATAATTTATACTAAATATTTTTTTAATTTTCCATTTTAATTTTTTTTTATGATTATAATTTATACTAAATGTTTTGTTCACTTTTGCAATCTCTAGCTAACATTTTTCGGTGAGATTGGGTCCATATGATTTTCACGTGACTTCTGAGACATGGATAAATTTGATTCTTCAACTAATACATTTTTAATGGTAAAAAAATCTTATTTTTATTTGAACCTCACTAGCACCACCATTTTTCATTTATTCTTGTAGAAGAAATGGAGAAAAAAATTGGGCTAAATTCATTTTTGGAGGGAAAATTAGTTAATGGTCTAGAAAATGATGAAATAATCCTCAATTGGTATGCGAAAATCACTTGAACTTTTTCTCACTGAAAAATGTTAATCGAAAATTATAAAAATAAACAAAACGTATAACATAGATTGTAATTGAAGAAAATAATAATTTAGAATGTAAAATTTAGAAGAAAAAAAACACTTACTACATGTTAGAAAGTGAAATTAACTCTATTTAATATATTAAATTTTGATCGACGTTTTTGCAATCGCACAAATAAAATGAAACGTGAAATACAATTTTTTTATAAGATGTTTTTAAAATATATGAGTGTTATGTTATTCTAAAAATTATAAGTTGATGAATATTTAAATAAAATATAATGTAAATTTGCAAGATATTAGTCTTGACAAATTGTAACTAAAAGGATTTATATTTAAAGAAAATTGTAAGAATAATATCTTATTTAAAAATAGTGGATTGTCCTTGATATTTACATATTTATCAAACATTTTTAAACAACTTATATTTTATAACATTATATGAATTTCAAAGAGCTTACAAATCAATAGTCATGCGCTCTTCATGTCTTAAAATTTATATATATATATTACAAATCAATATTACGTTTTGAAAGATATTATAAATCTATCATGTATTATAAAATGCATTATAAAATGTTACATGTATATAATTAAAATGTTATGAAAATAGATAATTACGTCTTTTATTAACTCACTTAAAAAGTATCTTTACAAGTATCACATTTTTTAATGAATTTTGGGGAGTTGAAGGTTAATGAAGTCAAAATGTCTCACATAATTTAATATATTCACGGTTTTCGAAAAATCATTTATGTATTAATATATATTGCATCATAACTTTCCTCAAAAGAATCCCAGAATATTAATAGGTCAATGCATTTGTTACAAGAGTAGATTTTGTGTGAGACCGTCTCACGGATCTCATTTCATGAGACGGACTGTGTTTGGTCGAACATAATAATTAAATAATACTTTTGTGTGTATTAAGAAATATTTTTCTATATTTCAAGTAATACTTTGTATTATATTATTTATTATATATGCAAAATACAAAAATATTACATGATACATAGAAAAGTATTACATAATATACACAAAAATATTACATGTTGCATGAGGAGAAGAGAGCATCTAGAAGTCCTAGGATCCGCGTGTTTTTTAAGACCTGATCCGACCCAATTTGGGTCATATATCCTATAATACAAAAATATTACCTGATACACATAAAAGTATTACCCGATGCACATAAAAATATTACATATTTTCTTATAGTTTGACTTAACTCAAAACAAAAAATATCACCTGATATACATAAAAGTATTACCTGATACACATAAAAGTATTACATATTTTTCATATGGTCCAACTCAATTCAAAACACATCTTATAATACAAAGTATTACCTAATATATAGAAAAGTATTACGTAATACACTCAAAAATATTACATAATTTCTTATATTCGACCCGATCCAACCCATCTTACAACATGGGATTCATGAGACAGTCTCACCCAAGACTTTGCGTTGTCACAAAAATAACACACAAATATATATGATCAATAGTTTGACTATTGTACAGTACTCAAATTACTTTTATTATTTATTGAATAGAGTTTCGTTTAGCTAAGTTTGAATTCAAACCATCGATTATGTTTTATTACATGGCAACAATTGATGTAATATTAAAACTACGTTGTTTCATTAGCCACGATATCATGTTTTTCTCTAAAAAAAACCTCTATTAGAAAAAAAAATATAAAAATTGATAAATTGGTGCGCAGTCGATGGTGAATGAATGAGGCTAATTTATCTATATATAAAAGGAGAACAGTTGATAAAATTTACAATTTTATCATTTTCTCTCTAAAAAATGTCACATCATTATATTGATTAATAAAAAAATTTCAAAATTATTAGTTTTGTCAAGAAAATTGTTCATATTATTTAGAACAATTTTCCCATATAATATATTGTTAATTATTATTATTATTATTATTATTTGTTGTTGTTGAGGATGACTATTATTCATTATTGAACAATAATTTTTCTTTAAATTTTATTAACTTTAATTACTTAATGTTTATAATTATTCTCATTATCAATTTTAAAATTAAAAAAAATTTAAGATATTTTTTGTAATTATAAGAAATATTGTATATAAATAATATTTCAAAATTTCTATTGTTAATCGATCACTTTTAACCAATTCCAAAAATCATTGGCTTATTAAATTATCTATCGAACCATAAAAAAAATTCAGTAAAAGATAAAAATAAATAGAAGGTAAGCTTCAAATTTTTTATTCTTTTTTTTTTTGTTAACTTTAATTACTTAATGTCTAGAATTATTCATATTATCAATTAAAAAATTAAAAAAATTGTAATATACTTTTTGTAATTATGAGAAATGTTGTATAAAAATAAATATTTCAAAACTTATATTATTAATTGGTCTCTTATAACTAACTCTTAAAATCATTGGCTTATCAAATTATCTATTGAGCCATGAAAAAAATTCAACAAAAGATGAATAAATAGAATGTAAGCTTTCAAGTTCGTCGTTTAAATTATTTATAAATTTTGTATTCCAAACTTTTAATATTATCAAATATAATTTAGAAGAACATATACAATTTGTGTTATTTGAATTTAAAATAACACGCAACTCAAAAATAAATGCATAAGGAAGCCCTAATGTATAGGGGGAGTTCAACCAAATTCTACCTTTTTAAGTTAAAACTCTACTTTATCCAATAATTTTTTAAAATTATAAAATATAACTTTAAAAATCAATAGAGATATGAAAATATATTTATATATTATACAAAATTTGAATAATAAAAAATGTATGAATAAATTTATAATAAAACAATTTCATTATATAATTATAAATTATATACTATCACAATAAATAATAAATCACGTATCGCGCGAATAAATTACTAGTCCCATATAAAAATCAGAACCACCACAAATATTATAGAAACTTGATTAGATTTAAAATATAATACTTAACATTAATATCCTTCAAAAAAAATAATTAATTAATTAATTTTTTGGGATGTAATTATATATTTGTTCTCTTATCCACAAACCTGAAACCTTCGAAAACCTACCCATTGTCACCAAACCCTTCCAAAACCCTCTCCTTCTTCCCTTTACAGAATCATTGCGAAAATGAGCTCCGTAGCTCAAACTGTATTGAAACCCATGTCAATGGCATCAAACGGCTGCTTAATTTCAAGCCCATCGCTCTTTACCGCTTCAAAGATTTCATCTTCATACCCTTCTCTCTCAGTCCATTTAAGCCCATCAATTTCCAGCTTTCTTGCAAGAAGATAAGCTCGCACGCACTCCCTGCTTCATTCCCTCTCAGAAAGAAAGAAACCCTTCTCAGATTTTGTGTTGTAGCTGCTCAAGAAGAGAACAGCCCTGTAATTCTTGAAGAGAGAGAAGAAGATGAGCAAGGATTTGGGGTTAGTAACGACTGGGAAGAGAGTGAAGGAGCAGGGGAAGACGGCTATGTCGAGCCGCCTGAGGGAGCCAAAGTGTTTGTAGGGAATTTGCCATTTGATGTGGATAGTGAGAGATTGGCTATGGTTTTTCAAAACGCTGGTGTTGTTGAGGCTGCTGAGGTATACAATTTTGTTTTTTTATTTGTTTTTTTGAACTTAAATCTTTGGGTTTTTCTTGTGATTTTGATCTAGAAAGATTGAATTTTGGATATGGGTTTTGGTGGTGAACGGATGGATTGCTTTGATTGTGTGTTTTGCGATGTGTGAATGTTTGGTTGGTCTGCAGGTTATTTACGACAGGGACACCAATCAGAGTCGAGGGTTCGGTTTTGTTACAATGAGCACTGAAGAAGAGGCTCAGAAGGCTGTGGAGATGTTTCAGTGTTATGTAAGTTTGTAGGGTTTGTTCTCATATGTCTGTATTGCTCTTTGAATTGGTGGTTGTTTCCTCTTGACTAGATGCTAAGCAAATTATTGAGTTCGTGAGATCATAAATGACGATAGTAATAGTAATGTAGTTTAGTTTTCTTCCCTTTCTGTTAATGGTAATATAAGAAACAGGCAAGGATAGTATCGGAATTATGGAATTTATAACATTTCATCCGTTTGAATGGTGTAATTCGGTCATTTTCCAAATATGATATGATGGGTAGAAGAGGTTTCTGAATCTCATGTCAATCATGCATATGGATGTTGCTGCTAGTTTTTAGACCTAAATGTGTTTATTTTTTGAAATATATTCTAACTTGATTTCTAGTTTATTGTCACAGCATTATTAACATGTGCATGTTGAGATCTGTAGTACTAGCCCCTTTTTTACTTTAACTTCTTAATTTCTTTTTAATGAATTCTTTGAGTTAGTTCTTTGTGTGGCACAATTTGTTAACTATTTCAGTTTGTAAGTTTGCAACATAATTCAAATCTTACCTTATTATTGGTTAACAAACTAGTGTATAGATTCATGAATTCCTTCCGGAGTTCAATGGTGTATATTGCATGAATTTATTTGTTAATGATACCAAAATCTTTCTATACAATTTTCTTATATGCAACACAAGTTTACACATGTATGTGTGTGTGTATTTGCACTCAATTATTGGATCCAGGCTACCTATTCCAAATATAAGTAATTAAGGTTTCATATGCCACTATATATTTATGCCAATTCCATATTTATGTTTTCAAGATTAGAGTTTGGGATGTGGACACCAGTTTAGCATTTATTTGCCTCCATTTTGAACAGGACCTAGGTGGCCGACTCTTATTTGCTAACATAGCTACCCCAAAAAGATCAAGGACTGAACGTAGTGAACGTCCTGAACGTGTCCAACGAGGTTCTGGAGCTTCTAACAAACTATATGTTGGAAACCTTTCATGGAACGTGGATAGTCAGCGTCTAGAGCAGGTTTTCAGTGAGCACGGTAAAGTTGTAAGTGCTCGGGTAGTCTCCGACATGGAGTCTGGAAGATCACGTGGTTTTGGCTTCGTAGAAATGTCGAGCGAGTCTGAAATGAATGATGCCATTGCTAACCTGGATGGACAGGTTAAACCATTTCTCCATCATTTGTACAAGCTTAACAAAACACTCTATAGTATAACAGTTTAGTCGATGATATTAAGCTAATCATGTGAATGGCGTTGGTGCAGAGTTTGGATGGGAGGGCGATCAAAGTGAATACGGCTACAGAAAGACCAAGGCGCAGCAGGTTTTGATTTGATTTGAAATCAAACTCAGTAGTTTATCCTACATATCCTTTTTTGTGGTGGAATTTTTAGCTCGTTTCGTTCAACTGTCAAAGAGGTAAGAATATTGTGATATCATTGAAAGTTCCAGTAGGTTGTCCTTTTTTTCTTTGATTTTTTTTTTTTTTTTTTTGCATAACTAACATTTTGAACTTGAAGAACAGTTGAAGTTTCTCCAAGATCTGTTGAATTTTTGCCCACCAATGTGTCCTGTTATTACTGCAATTTTATTATGAATCCAGGTTGAGTTCTTATGTTTCTAGGGTTTAGGGTTTTGTGAAATTATGAAATTTGCTATCTAGCATTTCATTTTTACAAAACTGTCACTCAGTCACTATGCTCTTATAAAATGCCACCCATAAAATGTCACTCGATCCATGGATGATATATTACGCAAAAATTAGTAATAAATGGTATTTGCAAAAACTATGCATGACATGAGAAATTCAATGTGCTTAATTATTTAAATTTCATTGAGTGGTCAATCAAATAGTTTGCTTTTCTGTAAGAAAAATTGTACTCTGTTAAAAACGATTCTTGTTCTTTTCAAAGTATCATTTCGTTATTTTTACAAGCTGGATTGGATGAATCAACAATCGTTTGTAAATTATCAAATCTCTTGTATCTTTTTTTTATTCATTAAATTCATCATTTATATTTATATATATATATATATATTATAACTAGTTGAGTGTTAGAAATTTTAATTAACAAGTCATTTTGATTTTTCAAACGGAACTGGACAAAAAATAGTTATTGAGACTGGACAAAAATGAAGGTGAAATATTTTTTCGGATCCTGAAGCTAACAAGTTGTTCTTCTACTAAAAAAAAAATAGTAGAGTGAATAAAGCTTAAACATCCACAGTTTTGATTGTTAAAAGTCCATTATTAATTATGGTTCTACTTATCAATTTTTTTTTTAATTTTATGACAGAAATCTGACCTTTACATAATTTCTCATTATAGCTGTGCAAATTAGGATTCATAATAATGTTGCAAAACGTATAGGGTAGGCGACCGATGTTTTATTTTTAAAGTTTGGTATTTAAATAGATAAAAAAAAAAAAATTATAGATGCCAATTTGTTACGAATTGAAAATTTGACATTAAAAGAAATAAAATTAAAAGTTTGTATTCGAACTTTATACTAGTAAGCAATTAAATAAGGTGAGATTTATGTCAAACGAATTAAGAAACCATGCACGGACAAACGGTCAGAATTAGTTGGGTAAAATAACAGAGAAACAAAAACAAAGCAAAGCAAAGAACGAAAAATAAAAAAAAAGCACATATACAATACATGTGGACACTGGACCCCAGGACATATATAATAGTCAAGTTTAAATATATAATACTTTAGTTTTAACATTTTAACAAAACGATAATTGCCTGTAATTATTTTTGTCCGTGTTATATTGTCGTAAAAAGAATAATTAATTGTAACTAATACTTTAGATTGTGTTAGATTGAGTTTGGAGGAAGAATTTGAAATTTATGGTAACCAATTCCACTTAAGTTTTAAATTCTACTGTTCAACACATTCTCCAAACATAAGTAGAATCATTTAATTTGATTCTAACAATTTGATCAGACAACTTCACTACAGCAATTCCTTCTTCTGCAATGTGATCTAGCCGTAAATTACAAAGAAATGTGCATTTTCTTTTATTTCTTAATGCAAAATGGGAAACACTAACACAAAGATCACAAGATTTTTTTTTAATTATTTTTTTTTTGCCTTGTTGAGGCATTATCTTATGAGATTGTCTAACGGATCTCGATTTTTGGGACACAACACATTTAAAAGATCCATCCAACACAATATGATTCATAGAATGGTCTTACCCAAGTTTACACTTTGCTAATTTACTTCACGAGGGGCACTTCGTAGTATATAAACAAGTATATCATCCTCTTGCAGATTCTGCTCTGCAAGCATCTTCTGTACACAGCTGAAAAAAAAAAAAAAAAAGAAATATAAAGTGACAGTACTACTTACAGTGCCACATTTATCTACTTATCCAGAGTAGCTAGTATTAGTAGCCTCGGATCTGAGCTTCTCGGCTCGTCAGTGGAACATAACGAACTGAAGTCTCGCTTCGGACACTAAGCGTGCCATCTGAATTCTTGTCCACAACCTGCAGGTCCTGGAAGATGTTGCCTACTGGGATCACCAGTCTCCCACCTGGTTTCAGTTGTTCGATTAGGGCTGGAGGGATTTCGGGTGCAGCTGCTCCAACATGAATAGCATCATAAGGTGCAAACTCGGGCCAACCTTGCCTTCCATCTGTCATCAATGAATAATAACAAAATGGAATAAGGAATAGCCACTAGCTCTCAAATCAGAACAGCTCTTTCAAAGGAAATGTGTGTTGACTACAAGTAAGAATAAAAATCAATTTACAATGGTGAGAATGAAAATTTGAAGCCTGCTGAGGTCATTCTTTTTCTTGTTCTTATTTTCTTTCCTCAAGTCCTAACACAATGATATGGTAAGTTTCAACGAGTAACCCAGTATCATAATGATATGTTCCAATTTGCAGCGGTTTACAAGTTCAATCAATGAAACATAGACGACTGACATGTGATACCATACTAAAAGTATTTTCTGCATTGTAATTATTCAGTTCATAATTAAGACAGGCTTCTACATTGCTCAATTCATAATTAAGACAGGCGCTGTAAGTAGTACTGTCACTGTAAGTACTACATGATGCTAGTTTGTATTCTGAATGAATGCAATGCATATAAATGCAGAACAACCAAGTCACCCTTGAACACATAACTAGAATAGAAGTGCGTCAAAACAAGACATACCACCAACATGTACTGTGAGGGATCCTTCTTTAAGAAGTGGAGCTGCTGCACTCTTCTGGATATTCTTAATGGAAGACTCAACCAACTCAGGAATATGTTCTACACCAACAGCACGACCTTGTGGTCCAACCATAAAAGCAAAGCATGCGGTCAAATACCCCGTCCCTAAAAGAAAGAGCTACATGATAAATTCCAAATCTGGAAAACTGTGAAGATAGAAGCTACAATGCATTTCTAAAAAGAGCAATAATATAACCAGTAGAGCGACCATCAATTTGAATTGATGCTGTAATGCAAATGGTCTCACACACTATCTGATATTTTTAAAGGATAAGATATATAAAAATAAAATGAAAAAGAAAAATAAAAAGATTTAAAAGACGATAATATTCATTAAGGCGGATTAGACCACAAGCTACAACTTATGACCCTCATAACATTTGACAACATCAACTGGGACAATTTATATTACCTGAACCAATATCCAAGGCATGCATGCCAGGCTTCAAATGGTCCTCCAACAACTCAAGACACATGGCATGCATATGAGGTGCAGAAATAGTAGCATTATAACCTATTTGCATCGGACTATCAACATATGGTGGTGTACCCTCTGGCACAAACAATGCCCTATCAATGGTTTCCATTACTTGTGCAACTTTCTTTGACCTTACTACACCATAGCTCACCAAATGCTCCACCATTTCCTTATTCATATTGATACCACTTCCAGTCCAGAATCGCTGTTGGGAAACATAAAACAATATTGAGATAAGATGTAACACACATCTGTTTCATGACCTGTTTCAAAATAAACATACAAAAGAGAATAAATATCAAGTATAGGGGCTAAAGTTATCCAGTCAAGGTTTTTGCCAAGCAACTCAACACATTTGGCCGATGAGGATTTCTACAACCCAAGAAAAGGAAAACAATTATCTTGACCAACACAAAGAGGCGTAATTCCATCTAATTAAGCAATCAAAATGACACCAAACATCCATTTAACAATCTTTTTAATCTCTTTTTTTTTTTTTTTTTCAATCTTCTCTGCTTCAGCAGACCATCTCCCAACCCCAGTGAAAATAAAACTGTTTGGACCAGAACACAAATTCATAGCTTGAAACTACCCTCCATGTGCACTTCTTGCATCGACCCTTGAGTAGGAAAATAAGGAGCACAATAATGTCTCACATCTTTGTTGTACTCCTCGTCATTCATGCTCTCACAGAAAGTTCATAGAAAACCAAAGAGCTTCATATATCCTTTCCTCTTAAAAAATCAACACACAATTTACTACACAGTCATTTAATTTCAGAACATGATTCGCCAAATCGAAAAATCTCAGGTACCAAATTCAAGAATTGAACGAAACATAGCCACCATTTACCAATAAACCTACGATTCAATCATAACTGCTGTTCCCACTAACAACAAAATTAGATGTAAAAACTACAATTCTCAAATTTTCATTAAAAAAAAAAATCACTGGAAGAAGATAACATAACTAATAGACATATCAAATATCCAAAATTTCCAGCCCTTTCCCCAATTTGAATCAAGTACTCTGCAAACAGAAAACACGCACACAAAAGGGAAGAGAAAACAACACACTGAGAGTGTGCAACTCCGTGCCGGTTTTTGTACCTCCATGCGAGAGAAGAGAGAGTTCGAGTTCCCCGTGAAGAAATGATTATTAGGAAGGCGGCAACTGCGGTAGGAAAAAGCGCAAAGAGCGGCGGCGAGCTTTGGCGGAGGGATGGCGCGAAGGCGGAGGAAGTGGCGGGGAGTGAAGTATAAAGAGGATAACTTGAGAGGCGCACGATAGCGGGAACAAGAGGCGATAACGGAAATTGAAGAATAATGGGACGTGGAAGGCATTCTTATAATCTTTCTCTAAAAGGTTCTCGCATTTTCTATACCTCTGCTTCCTCACTCTCTGTCTCTCTCTCTCTCCACCTTCTACAACCAACCTTTCAACCCCATTGGTCACCAAGTCCCCATCAGCTATTCCCATCGTTGGGTTGGGCTCTATTTATATTATGGGCCTTTTTTTAGGTCCAGCCCAAATTTATAGTAGGGTTGGAAAGTTGAAATGTTGTAGCAAAATAGGGCTAATTTTTTGAGCACATTCTATAAGCGTTGTTTGATATGGGCCCATGTTAAGGCGAAGCTGTTAACCCATGTATAGTATGGCTTCGACTTTGGTCTTACAGTAGGTCTCTGTCCAGTAACTCAATACAACAATAATATAAATGAAAATCTCATTTTTACCTTTATAGCTTACTAATTTTACGGCCACACTCTCTCTTTTTTTCTTCTTCTTTAAACTTCTTCATGTAACGATGAGAGTTTTTACACAGATTAGGAGTCCAACTTTAATTTTCAAATGAGCAACTACTGCAATAGCATAAGTAATTTAAATTATAGATATTAAAATATTCCGGAACATGCATCCACTTCTGGATTTACAATAACTGCATAATTGTATATTTTTTGGATTACAGTATTGGGTTTACTACAAAACATACAGAAATATACATTCATACGATTATCATTCACACAAATATTCTAATTTGTATATCAGAACAAAAATGTGGCGCAACAACTTTGAGAAACTCAAAAATCCAACAAGAAAAAGTCATTTTAAAATGTGTTTTACCTTTGTAAAATTTTAAATTCACTTCAAACAATGATTTATTTAGTAATAGGAATGCAAGTTGATGGAATACTCAATGAAGTAAAGAAAACACAGAGAGAGAAGATAGAGCCGTACTAAATATCATAGTGAAGTTTAATGGTAAAAATGTAATTTTATTTTTATAGTAGTTTTATCCAGAAATTTCATGGTTATTTATAGAATAACCTCAAGTAAATCTTAACCTCATTTTAAAAATGGGATCAGCCTCGTGCTTTAATGGAAAAAACATGTGATGTCCAAGCATTTGGCCTGGAGTCAATTTAGGGGTGCGTTTGGGTCGGGTATTGTGGGTATGAAGTATGCATGTTGGGTACTCATTTTAGTCGGGTAATTAATATTGGCTTTTGAAAATATCTGTTTTTTTCCAGGTATTTGTTTTATCGAATCCTGCGGTTAGGTCGGGTTTTCCTCATAATTTTTTTTGGTTTTTTTTTTTGTACAACACTTCCTTCCCTCTAATTTGTAATAGATTTTTTACAAAGAAACATAATTTGAGACACACTTTTTTACATTAAATTCGGATACCCGAAATCTGATCGGATATATCCACACCCAACCCAAAGTTTGGATTAGATAACTCGAAATCCCATAAATGATGAATGAATCCTGAGCCGATCGGTCAGGTCGAATCCCCGATATCCGAAAAAATTAATCTCATTCTTATTTCAATCCCATCATCATAAGATGTTATTTTAGATTGTGTAAGATGCTTAATTTTATATTTAAGAATATATATCGCTATAACCTACATGCACAATAACAAAACTTTATTACTAAATAGAATTACGTTTTAGGACACTTATCATAAGTAACAGTGAAAGCTAATTGGATTTCCACATCTGACAAAGCCTTTTGCTTTTGCTTCAGCTAAGGAAAGAACTATAGCTTCTCTTTATGTCAAGATGATGCCAAGATTTTCTAATGATAAAGTACTTGTGACGTAATAAAAGCTTTGGAAAAATAGACTTCTTACTAATTTTATAATTTAAAAAAAAAAAAAAAAAGAACAAAGAGCATCATATGCTGTCACCTGTTTCTTTATTATTTTCTCGTTTCAGTTGGATAGTTCTTAGAAAATTAAATAAATAACACATCACATGATGATGTTGCACGTGCTTTGCCCGTTTATTTGTTCCCTTAAATAAATCAGTGTCGTTTACTTCATGCTTAGGATGGAAGTAGAATTGATCGAATTAAGCTGAATATTTTGTGTTTTAAACTGTTTGAATTTTAATTGAGCACTATAATTTTTTTAGTTTGTTTAGCTATCTATCAAACCGAGTTTCGATCAAGCTATATAAACCAAGTTTCAAAACATTTTGTCGTTTTTCTTTATTGAGTAATTTTCTTTTTCTCATTTAATTGTGCCTTTAAATCATCTCTAGTGGGACTGTATCACAACAACAGAGATTGCGAAGAAGCATTTGGTTTAACGGAAATTGACATAGTCTTGAGTTGTTGAACACTGTTTGCACCGTGCACTAGTACGTCGTATAAACTACATATATTCATCATGACAAATAATTTAATATCAATTTGCTTGAGCTATTAATTTTTTTGTTCAATGGGTGTCTAATTAAAAATCTTTTCGATTACTGGTCATTCTTTTTCAAAAATTTTCATTTACTACTTGAACTAAATATTAGACATTTTTTAGCCAAAAACCATTAAAAAACTCGAAAATATAATTTACCTTCAAATATCAATAAAAAATGCATAAATTAAATGTCAAAATGACCTTAAATTTTTCTCAAATTAATTTTCATGATTTTCTATCGATACGAGCACACATTGAACAAAATCCATTGTAGGATTTTGAACGATTCTTGTTCGAATCAAGTTTGAATCAAATGAAAATTGTTAAATTGATTTAGTATTATAATTTGACTTCGAAATTGAGTAATTTTGATTGGTGTTTGAAGGTAGATTACATTTTCGAGTTTTCTGGTAATTGTTTTTTTGTTGGAAAATTTGTCAAACATTGACCTGTTTTGTAGGAACTAGAAAATTTCATAAATAAAGCCTATTGATTTGAATTTTTTTTGAGTTTAGACGCAAAATGAAAAAAAAATTCAATATTATGATAGCAAATTGATGTTAAACTTTTTTTTTATTAGACTGAAATATATTCAAGCTAGTATGCTATATAATAATTATATGATGTTTATTGAAAGGGTTTGAGAAACTTTAATGGAGTATAAATTAGTTTGATTTAAATTTGCAGCCATATTGATGCTAGATTAATTGCTAGGATACTCCTAATTTGGGATATAGAAAGCAACATATATGGAGGGCCATACTGGAATATTTTTTTTATCCAAACTTGAAATGGCTTTAGTTATGAACAGTGTACACCAACTTACAAGCAAGGAACTTGATCCAACATGCCTTTATTCTCTTCTTACTCCCTATATATTGTTTGCATACATGTTCTACATCCACACAACATAGAAATCCTTGAGAGAGAGAGAGAGAGAGAGAAAGTAATAATTGAAGAAAAGAAAATGTTGAGTTCTAGAGTACCTGCAGCTAAGAATCATCAGCAGATGGTTCCCCATAATCGTCCTTCCATGTTATCCGAAGACAGTGCAATGAGAAAGCAAATCCAGGCTACTCATGCTTTTGATGATCGTGTCATTGACACTGAATCTATCCTTGTCATAATTAAGGATATCCTGCATCTTGTTTCTCCTGGAATTGATGGCATTCTAAATGTATGTTTCATCTTGCTCTTTTGTTCTTCATTTTTATCAGCTACTTTTCATCTTATCAAACTTAATCTTGTTCTTGTTCTTGTTCTGCAGGGCTCAACCAAACATGCCCAAATACGAGATGAAACTGATGCCTTGGCAAACTTTGATGGCCTCCAGGACTCATTAGCCCATCTGTTGAACAAGATTTCCTGTGAGGTTGATCTTCGATCTTGTTAAAATTAGGGAGATTTGCAATTTTCGTCCACTAACATAGATTTTGTGACCACCAATTTTACATATTTCACTTTTCATCTGAGTCTTCTTAGAATTTGATTTTTGCCTACGTGGACCCTACTGGAATTACTTACGTAAATATTTCAATTCTGATATCTATGTAGGCAGAAATTACATTTAAACTAAAATCGGACCAAAATTAAAAAACATGATTGTAAGATAATTAAAATTGTAATACCTAAAACTGGTGGAATTTCTTTTTCTTTTTTTTGAAAAGATGTGAGTTACTAGACGAAATTGAGATTTTTCCTTAAAATTAGGTTGTTTGGGTTGCAGAAAAATTAAATATAACTACTCATATATTCTTCATCAATCATGATATAAAATATGTATTCCCTTCAATTAGTAGATTTCTCGAGCTTCATTGAGTGATGAGGCTCGAGAAATCCACATCTCGAGCCTATGTATAGTAACAATGTGTGCCTACAATTCAAACCTCAAATCGCTGAAACAAGTTCATCCATTCTTGCAATCCTTCAGCTTTCATGCAAGTGCTCAGGAGGAGAAAACCATGCATTAGCAATGGAAATCCTGAATGTGGTCTCAAACTACTCATGGGATGCTAAAGCTGTGATAGCGTTGGCCTCGTTTGCAGTCAACTACGGCCAATTCTGGCTCATTGCAAACCTCTTCATTGAAGATCCTCTTGCCAAATCAGTTGCTATTCTAAAGCAATTGCCAGATGTCATTGATCACTCCGATGTGATGAAATCCCGATTCGAGACAATCAATGGACTTATCAAAGTGTCATTGGAGCTCACAAACTGCATTGCTGAGTTTCCTCGTATGCCAACAAAGTACATATCCGATGATGCTGAGCCCATGGTCCTTGCATCCACTCATATCCCCATTGCTGTCTATTGGATCATAAGAAGCTTGATTGCTTGTGCGTCCCAGGTTGCACAAATTCTTGGATTGAATCAAATGTAAGTCAACTTTTAGATTGGTCTCTTCTTTTAACGTTCATTCTGTTTATTGAGACACATAAAAGTAGCTTAATAAGATAAGAAAAAGTTTAAAAATATCAAATATAGTTTAAATTGACGTTTTTACCCTTGTTTTTGAAATGGGTCCACCTCTCGAGGGAACCAAGTAAAAAGAAGAGAGTTGGGATAGTTTTGGTGCAAAACACCCTTTCTTGTTTTGCTATTAAAACATTTTTGTTATGAAATGACAATAATATATTTTTGTCTATAAATGCAGGCTAGTTTCATTAACTGCAGAAACATGGGAGCTTTCAAGCTTAGTTCACAAAATAGCAAGCATACATGACAGCCTTAAAATTCAGCTTGATCATTGCAACAGATACATCGGTGAGAAAATCAACAATATTAATTGTTCTAAACTTATGGTCTAACATGATCTTGCAAAGAAGCTGAAACACTTACTTGCAGATGAGAATAAACATATGGAATACTTTCAAACACTCGTACGTTTGTTTGAGACGCTCCATCCGGATAACCAGAGAGTACTCAAGCACGTAATCTACTTGAAAGATGATTTACTTCCACTTGTAATAGGCAACAACAAGACAATGAAGGTAGATCATCTATTGTTCATGAGTATCCAACTTTCATTCCATTTCTATATTCTTCATTTACACATGTGTTAACAGGTAGGAGTAGAAGCTCTCAGAGGAAAGACAGTGTTGTTACTCATATCAGATGTTGATATTTCCCATGATGAGCTTCTCATACTCAGCCAAATCTATCAAGATTCAAAGAAAAGGCCAGAGTTTCACTACGAAATTGTGTGGCTTCCACTTGTGGAAAAGACAATGCCTCAAAACGAGTATAGATTCGAGGAGGTGCAGGCGAAGATGCCATGGTACACATTGCACCATCCGAGCCTGCTAGAGCCGGCCGTTGCAAGGTACATCAAGAAAGTATGGAAATATTCAAAGAAGCCAATACTTGTGGCCATAGATCCACAAGGCAAACTGGCCAGCTCCAATGCAGCTCATATGATGTGGATATGGGGTAATTTAGCTTACCCTTTCACTTATAAACAAGAATCTGCGTTGTGGGCTCATGAGAAATGGAGACTTCAACTTGTTGTGGATGGCATTGATCAAATCATATTGAATTGGGTAAGCATATTTGCTCTCCCACTACTACGTTTTACTTGAAAATTCATATTAGCTCTTACATCTTATCAGTTATGTTTAGAGTTTTATTAAATGTTTAATTTTAATTTAAAAATAAGTTGTTGATGTGTTTGCAGAATAATAAGATGATGAATCTTATAAAATATTTATCAATTGTGTAATTTAATAATCAAATTTGTAATAAAAAAAAGATCTAATTTGATTTTAGAAATAAGGTGAAGTCTACTTTTTAAAAATGGGTTTATAAGCTTCCAAAGATGAAGTAAGACCTTATTTTTTAAAATTTACCAAACACTTATAAGCTACATTTTATAAGATGTTTATAAGCACTCTCTCACTCTTCTGATTATCAATTTTTTTTTTTTTTATGTTTGTTTGTTTTCAGATAAAAGAAGATAAGGTGATCTGTTTGTATGGGGGTGAAAACCTGGAATGGATCAGAGGGTTCATAACCAGAGCAAGAGAGGTGGAAAGGACTGCAAAAATGAAACTAGAGATGGTGTACATTGGCAAGAACACGAGCCCAGAACGCATTAAAAGGCTCAACGAGGTGTTATCCGGGCGTAGCCACAGCTGGAATGATCCCACATCCATTTGGTATTTCTGGACAAGAATTGAAAGCATGATGTACTCAAAGATCCATCATGGTGCAAAGATTGCAACAACAACAGAAACAGGTGATCACATTCTGAGTGAGGTGCTAACTATGCTCACATTTGGTGGCAGTGGTGAAGAAGGGTGGGCCCTGTTCAGCCAAGGGGCCGGATCAGGGCCCGGTGAGATTGCTAGGGCTAAAGGCGATGCCATGATGGGCGGTTTAGTTGAGTATGAGACTTGGGCTGATAAAGCAAGGGAGGAGGGGTTTGTGGTGGCCTTGAATGACTACTTGCAAGGCCATCACAAGGAGGAGCATTGTAATCGACTTATTCTTCCAGGGATGGACGACATTCCTGAGATGGTCGTCTGTACGGAGTGTCGTCGTCCAATGGAAAAATATGTCATGTATCGTTGTTGTACCGACTGAAAAATTGGTCTCATTACTATGACTTATATGTTTCATCATTTTGTATGTTGTGTCTCTATGCTAAGATCCTAGGCTACGGTTGTGTAATAAGGACTACTGATTGATGATCAGTTTAGTGGGTTTTTATATTTTGGCTTGTGTTGTTGGAAGAGGTTTAGTACGTGGAACTCGCATATATATGATCTACTTTATCTTATTGATTATGAATATAGAATTTTATGTTTAGTTGTTTGTTTCAAGGAATATTGTAATGTTCAAAGTCCTTTTTTTTTTTTTTTAATGATGATTGAGGAAAAGTGAATATTGAAAAGGTATGTGGATTTAACAGTAGGGATGTTAAATGTCTTCGTCTTATCGGATTAAGGCTAAACGAATATGTCAGTTTATACAATAAATTTATTATAACTTATCAGATTTCGGGCCATACAAAATGATCGTGGGGTTATTAGTAAAAATAAAAATTATATAACAACTGTAAAATTTTGAATTAAATATATAACATTCAAAATTTTCACATATGAACCTAAATAAATCATAGTAATAAATTCATACATAACTTACAATTTTATTACAATGACAAAAGTTAAAATATTTGAACATCTAAACTTTTAATTTTTTTAAATAATTATTTAACATAATTATTTGATTTCCGATTCTTTTTTACAATTAACATCATTAAATTAAATTGATACTGCTATAAGAAAATTTCATGGAAGAAACCGTTAGAAAATGAAAATAATTGATTATAAAAATCAAATATTAAATATCATGAATATGTCATAAAATGCAAATGTAGCTGAGGAATGAGGATATGTACAATTTACCCGTGTTCTTAACTTTGGGCACTCAAAAAATTTTAATATTTTTTAAGTCAATTTATTGTTATTTTTTGTGGCTGCTGTCATTCTATTTTCCAGACGTTGTCTTAACTTTTCAAAGTCAACCATCCAAAAGAAATTGTGGAAGTGTCTTTAGTTGACTTCAAAATTGAGATGAGTAAAGAGCGTTTAAGTTGGGGCAAATGACTTTTAATAAAAACAATTAAATTATAATTACACAAGGAAAATCTCTGGAATTAGGGTTTCATCGTGCTTTACTAAAAACAAGTAATTATATGATTTGTAAGATTTGTACAACAGAATTGATTCAATAAGAAATTAAGAGTCTGAACTGTGAATAAAAGGTTTAAAAATTGCATTAAAGTCATTTACATGTTTTTAGATTCCTTTTCTTTTCGTGCTAGGCCACATGTTTTGGTATGTAGAATTTTTTGTTTGTTTGTTTAGCAAATGTACAAATATATCGTGGGTTGTGTATATAATTGGACAATAATGTATTGTGTAACTTTCTTGCAAGTTGCTATAAATCATATTAATTGAAGAAGAAAGATGAAGTCAAGCATAGAATTAAAAAGATACCCTTTCAATACGTGAATTCCTTTCTGTCAAGACTCCATAATATTTCAACAATAAAACAGTGACAGATAACCATTCAGAATTTTTATTTTCAATAATATTCAATATCATATAACATTGAGACTATTGTGTATATATATGTGATGTAAACATGATAGACAATAAAATGTTCCAGTATATAATTAATTCATCTTAAATTATGGTAAGATCATAGAAAAAATATGTTGTAAAGATTGTTCGTCCTCATAAAAATTTATTTATCCTATATGCATATGTGTCAAAGCTAATTTATTTTAATATTGCAAAATTATTTCTAAAATTAATAAAATATTGTGTGCGGATAGATACTGCTATACGAAAATTGCTGTGTGGTGTATATTGTATATATTATCTCGAAAAGATTAGGAAAAAAAAAACCCAAACACAGGGCCATTTTAGGGAATTTACAAGTCAACCAATAGTATTTTTAAGGATTTGCCATTTGGCCCCCAAACAAAAATCCACACGGTATCACTTTCCAATTTCGATATTTGTAGTCAAAGTCAACACCTGTGTTCCAAATATAATATAACCAACGACCATTTCAAACTCCCTCCAAACACCTCCTCCTCCCCCGCCGCCCACCACCGCCGCCGCCCACGGCCACCGGCGCAAATTCTGTTCATGGCTCTACCTCATCTCCAAACCCATTTCTTTCTCCTCTATTTCTTGACATCATCTCTCCTTGCTCAATCAACACTTCCACTTCTCTCTGCTGATCATGAGGCTCTCTTGCATTTCTTCAAAGACATAGGCATCAGCCCTCCTCCGGCGAGGAATCTTTGCGATTCCCCCGGAATATTCTGCGAACGGCAAATCGCAAACAATTCGTATGTTCTGAGAGTCACCCGTATAGTGTTTGAGACCCAGCACCTGAGAGGAAAACTATCTCCTGCCATTGCTCACCTCTCCGAGCTGAAAGAACTTTCCTTACCAAACAACCAAATCTCCGACATAATCCCACCTCAAATCGCTGAATGTCGGAAGCTTGAGGTGCTGAACCTTGGAACGAATCAGTTCGTCGGAAAAATCCCATCTGGATTATCCTCGTTGATTCACCTCCGATACCTCGATTTATCTTCAAACAAGTTTTCTGGCAACCTGAAGTTCTTGAAATACTTTCCTAACTTGGAAAAGCTCGATCTTGCGGATAATTTGTTTGCAGGGAAAGTACCAATTTCGTTGAGATCGTTACGGAATCTCAGATTCATAAACTTCTCCGCCAACAGTTTGCTTGAAGGTCCGATCCCGTCGATGAATGATCAACTCGATCAGAATTTGTCCTCAGAATTGGTTGAAGAGGAGAGAATCCCAAAACGCTATGTGTTTGTTGAAAGTTCACAGAAAAATCAAACTCGTTTGGCTATGGCGCCTTCTTCGAGTCTAGCTAATGCAACTGCCCCATCAGCATCGATGGCACCCAAAAATGAGCATAAGAAGAACAAGAAAAAGAGAATAGTGGAGTGGATAGTTGGATTCTCAGCTGGGATCTTTGCAGGTTGTGTTTCTGGTTTTTTATTCGCCATGGCATTCAAATTCCTTATGCGCTTAATCAGACGGCATAGAAGCGACTCGAGCTTGAAAATCTACAGCCCGATGATCAAGAAACCAGAGGACTTGGCTTTCCTGGAAAAAGATGATGGATTGGCATCACTTCAAATTATAGGAAGAGGTGGCTGTGGGGAAGTTTACAAAGCTTCTTTACCTGGAAGTGACGGCAAAGAAATCGCGATAAAGAAGATAATTCAGCCCCCTAGAGATTCAGAAGAGGTCACAGAAGAAGATAGCAAGCTTTTAAACAAGAAAATGCGCCAAATAAGGTCTGAGATTCAAACCATGGGTACAATCAGGCACCGGAATTTACTTCCCCTGCTAGCTCACCTGCCTCGGCCCGAATGCCATTATTTGGTGTACGAGTACATGAAAAATGGTAGTCTTCAAGATTATCTCCAATCAGTAGTAGAAGGTAAAAAAGAGCTTGATTGGTTGGCGCGATTCAAGATTGCACTCGGGGTGGCTGCAGGGCTTGAGTATCTTCACATGAACCAAAGCCCACGCATAATTCACAGAGACCTGAAACCTGCAAACATCCTCTTGGACGATGAGATGGAAGCCCGAATTGCGGATTTCGGGCTTGCAAAAGCTCTCCCAGATGCTAATACTCACGTTTCAACTTCAAATGTAGCAGGGACAGTGGGATACATAGCCCCAGAGTATTACCAGACATTTAAGTTCACTGATAAGTGTGATATGTACAGCTTTGGTGTGGTACTAGCTGTTCTTGTCACTGGAATGCTTCCATCTGATGAGTTCCTCCAGCATACAGAAGAGCTGAGCTTGGTGAAGTGGATGAGAAATCTGATGACATCAGAGGATCCGAAACGGGTCATTGATCCAAAGCTGTTGGAAAAAGGGTATGAAGAGCAGATGCTCTTGGTTCTCAAAATTGCCTGCTTTTGCACCCTGGATAATCCCAAGGAGAGGCCAAATAGTAAGGATGCTAGATGCATGTTATCTCAGATCAAGCATTAGTTATGTGAGGGAACTGCATAATTGTTCAGTTATGTCTAAAGATGCATATCAAATTTTCAATATTTCTCTTCAGTCAATTGTACCATGTATGAAGTATTCAAGTTGTTTCAAGGTTTTGCTTTGCAATGTTGTTTTCTAAGAGAAGATCAAACAGCTTTGTTATCACATAATAGTTTACTTTCTTGCTGGAAAAACTTTGATACAAAAGGTCACATCTATCTCATGACAATACACATAGTAATGACCTGATCAATAGTAATACATGCTCACTAGAGGCATTTCCCACTGTAAAATGATAACAAAAAGCTGAACTCATTAATCTAACTCCTAATTACTAAGTGAACTTGTTGGTTCCTTCACTAAGATATATCGCCGAAGACTCAAAAACTTATCCTACATTATGATAAATTGCTGAGGCATGGATGTTACACAATATACCCTCCCAGTGCATACGTTGAGGACTGCAGAAGTCAAAATGTCATACTTTTTCTTGCTCAATCTCCTCTTACATATTCTGCTCTTTTGACAATGAACTCGTTCCAACACCTCATGAGCTATAGAATTAGCCTGGAAAAACAAAATCGCAATCATAAATTAATATGCCTACTAGCTTCTCACTCAATCATCTCCATCTTGATATGCAGCAATCATAGACTAGAAGAAGAATAACAAGTCTTCTGTCATCTTTAAGGAATAAAAACTAAATACGGAGGCAACTTCCTATGCATTTTAGTAGAGGAGAGTCAAGAAATCATGACAGTCCTAGAGATCATGCAGAAATTCCTTTGTAAAAAGGGTTAAATGTGAAATATATTTCAAAAGTGAGGAAAGAGGGTCCTATATCTGTTTGGACCAAGCTCTAAGGTACCTCAAAAATCTAGAAGTAACTGTGGAAGTATCCTCTCCAGATGAGTTGCTTCTATTTTAAGAGAACCCTCTGCTTCAGCAATGGTAGCAGCACGCTGGATAGCCTCTACAACACATCAAACAGAAAACTAATTAGATAAATGTCTTTGACCACTGTGCAAAGAAGAGGCTAGCCTTTCATTGAAATTTGAGAAATAAAACATGTGATTTTGTTATTATCTTATCAAACCTGTCACAAAAACTCGTAGTAGTTCACAGCTCAGCCTCAATGCATTTGCATTGGCTGCATTTCATTATAGAATACAATACATTAGCAATAATGAAGAAGAAAAAGAATCAACAATAGCATTGTAAATAGATCAGTGAATATAAGCAAAACAATACAGAAAACTTTCCTAGTTTCAGCTATCACTATTCTTCATTTCCTTAGCTCCATTAACTAGTATTTCCTTGAGCTTTGCTTTCAAAAACAAACTAAGATTCAGTTTCATTACTCAATGAGAATGTCAAATTGCATGATTAAGCCTAAAACCGAGCAATTTGGTAAATAAAAAACGTAAAAAATATTTGTTTACGATGAATCCGATTAAAAAGGTTAGCTCCCAAAACACACAATGTTTCAACTGGAAAAAAGGTGCACAAGAGGCATCAAAACATATTCATCTGAAAATAATAGAATGTGAAACTCATCTTATCAAATGTATCAAAGGCACCCCTATAACAATCCACTATCCTATGGTCTCGATTTGATACATTTACGAAAACAATAGACAAATACAGAGCAACATTCTATAGCTCAACCATTTATAAAAGTGCATTAGTAAAGACCATAGAGCATGATTAAGAAAATATAGTACTATATGTTACCAGCAGTAAGCCGACTTCTCTTCGTTGTACTTGGCCCTGCCTACACAGAATTATAAATAGTACTGTCATTCAATAACAAGCATTCATACGTATAATGGGAAGAATCACATTATGAGCAAATGATATTGAAAAGGAAACAGAATCTTTATACGCAAATGTGATTGAAATTAAACCTCAGCTTCAGTTTCTGAGAGTTGGTTTTTCTCCCTTTCTGCCCACATTCAGAAAACAAAATTAACAATGTAAGTTTTATTTTTGAAGAATTAATTGAAAAATAAGCCTGGAATTAAAAAAGAAAACGCATACCTGCACCTCGTCTTTCCCAAACGAGCCTGAAAATTGCACGAACCAATTCCTGATTCATGAAAAACAGTAAAATTGCAAGTGATTCGAACTCGAAAATGATTTTAAACAAGAAAGGGTGAAGAAAAAGGGGCTTGTTTTGGTTAGTTTACTGGATCGAAAGTATTTTCCTCCATTTGTGGATGAAGATGCGCAATTGAGATGCGGCAGTTGTTCGCTGTGGAGCAGCGACGGCGACTCGGTGAACGGTGGGGGCGAGAAGCAGCAGCGATGTCCGGTGGTTGTGCGAAGGAGAAGACGCCGCTGAGAAATGAAAATAAATTTTAATATGTAAGGGTATAATGGTAATTTTATGTAATGAATTGAATTAAAAAAATTTGAAAAATAAGTTGGTGTTGATAGCCTGTCCCTCGTGAAAAATACTGATTACAATTTTAGATGGATCGGTTAAAGACCATAACCGGGTATCATTATTTTTGATAAAATAGCTTCTAGCCCCCTGAAATTTATAATTCTTTACATTAACCCCAAGTGTTAGTTAATTTTTTATTTATTTATATTAAATATATCACTTCACCCTTAATGTTTTTTTTGTTTTCCCCAAAATGTTTGTGTATTAACCAAACAACTCTAAAACACATAAGTTAGGAACAAGGACAAAAAAATCGGTATTGGTGAAAATATCGAAATTTTAATTTTACGGAAATATCGATTTCGATATCGGTTTTGGTGGAAATATCGGACATTTTTAAAAAAAATATGAAAACTTTCTAAAAAAATTAAAAAATATATCTACTAGTTTATAGATTATATAATTGACATTAATACATATATTGAACTTCTAATTTTAAATAAAATGATATATTTTCAACAAATATATAGATAAAATATTATATAAACGCTGACTGCTATAATAACATGACAAATTTTATATAAAGTTAATATATGAATTAGTAGTAACTTGAACTCTTATGAGATTCAAACTTTTTGACAAATATATTTGTATTACATTTTAGTTTTTTTAGTATTACATTTTAACTATGTCAATGATATAGTTAATAGCTTGTCATTTTCCTCTCTTTTATTTTATTTTTACAGTAATGGTTTACATTACATCAAGTATGCTTTTATATTAGTTAATAGTACTTGATTTAGTTTAATTTTTTCCTAAGAAAAAAAATACAAAAAAAAAAGAAAAAAAAATCCCAATTTTTTTTCCATCGATATTTGAATAGAAACCGAAATTTTCCTATATATCGCCGATATATCTTCGAAATTCCTCAAGAAATGCTCATTTTCCACCGAAATCGAAATTGAAACCGAAATTTTCCGATATATCTCTGATATTTGGATGAAAAAAAATTACACCCCTTTTATAATATTGGGGTTGTGATTTTCACGATATTTTGGTAAAATATCACGATTTTTTTTTTCCATGGTTAGGAGTAGCCAACTAGTTATCAAGATAATCTTATAATCTAGGGTGAAACTGAAAACTCCCAAATAGAGTCAATGTTTATATATCATTGTAGATATGTATTAAGAGTGAGTTTTATGTGAGATATGTCTCACGAATCATATTATATGAGACAGATCAATCCACACTTCACAATTCATATATAAAGTAGTGAATGAATTTGGTTCATGGGTTAAAATGATTCATCTTACAAAAACTATCCTAAGATCATCTCATGCAAGTTTTTGTAATATATTAATATATTACAGCTTATGTGTAAATGTCTCATTTTTAAAAACTTTATAATTTAAAATTACTCTTTTTACATTTATGATATATCAATAATGATTATATTAATCTATGTTCACGATGAATGAATAGATAGGTTGGTAGGATTGTTTTCATTTGTGAAAAAAAAGTTTCTTAAAGCAATTCAAACCATCATGATAATACCAAAATTAGCCATCACCAAACACTCTGAGTCAATAAAACAAATCAACGTGTTTTAGATCTCTCATCTTAATATGACATACAAACAGATATCTACAAGGTCGAACTTTTCATAAAACGAACAAGACGACAGTCTCAATCCAAAAAATTACGAATATTACATATATTTGTACATTTTTCTTAATATCAATTTTAACCATCTTCATATAATTTAATTTAATTAAAACATATATGTACAAGATCGAACCTTTCATAAGACGAACAAGTCAACAAACTCAGACTCAAAAAATTGTGAATATTTAAAAACTTACAAATATTTTAAATTTATTTTATTATTACTATAATATAAATATGAATATTTGGAACATTTTTCGTAATACCATTAAATTTAATTTCATTTCATCGTTATATGTTGCTTGTGTCGGTAATTAAACGGATACAATCTATACATAAACGCATGCCCAAGTAAAACTATTCAGGAGAGAAAATCAATGCGAACACCAAAATGCACAACAGCACAAGTAAAACACGACATAATATTTTACAATGAAAAATTCACACATTTAACGGACAAATATTTTGCATAGTTTCATTAACATAGTGTTCTAATAAGTCTATACGTCATTTCCCATCATAGTTTTTTCTTTGCTTTGCCTCTATTTAGTGTTGAGTGTTAACTTATTCAGCGCTAATTTTTGTCTCTAGCATGAAAATTTTTGTAGTGTCTATTTAGAGGACGTTTGAGTAAGCTTATAAATTTCTTAAAATATCATATAAGATGTTAAGAATTTATAAATTTTTCAAAAGTATTTGACTAAGTTTTAATAGTAAGATTTTATTTTAGTTATTTATAAACTCTTTTTTGAAAAGTAGGGAGATTCTAATTTATTTCTAAAATAAGATCTTAATTTTTAAAATATCTATCATTGAAATTACACAAATATCATTACTAATATCTTATAAAATCTACCATCTTATTTATTTAAATATTTCAATAACTTATTTTTAATTTAAATTAAATATTTTATAGATTTCAAAAACATCTTATAAGATATAAAAACTTATAATCGCTTAACCAAAACACCCCTTAATAATCCATTACCTAAAATATTGTTTTGAATATACAAATATATTATTGTATTCATGTGATGTGATAAATGAGATGTGTGAGTGTAGGATCAGATTGAAGTGTTGCCACCATCGTCACATTATTGATTACTTTACTAATAAGGGAAAATAGCCCAAATTACCCATTTTTTTAAACTTTCATCTCATTCTACCCATTGATATAGTAATACACCCTTAAATAACCCTAAATATAGTTTTTAATCCCAAAATACCCATTTTTTTAAAAGTCAATTGATATTGTGGGCCCATGTGAGATGAGACACATTGACAATTGCCATTTTGTTGACTTTAATGTTCCAATACACTATTTTAATTTATTTATTAATTTGGACATTTGATCACTGTTTCCAAATACAGTATTATTAATTAATTAATTGTTAATTTATTCACAGTTTGTTATTAATACTAACTAATAGTTTATAATACTAATTAATAGTACTAATTAGAGTTGGGAAAATATTGTTTCGAAAAATAATATTTACTAATTATTTTCGAACATTATGTATTATAGCAATAATATTGTATAATAATGTTTCGAACATTATTTTCGAAAACTATTCACTAAAAAATAATTTAATTAATTATTTTACTCATGCTGAAGTGATATCAATTATTATTTATTGATTAATGTAGGCAACAATTGTATAATTTATTTTTGAAGATTATATGAAGATTATATCTTCGAAAACTTTAATTTCTTAATGTTCGAAAAATTTGACCTGCACTTTTAATAATATTTTATTCATTTAAACCTATTATTAATTAATTATTTATTTATTTATTTATTAATGTAGGCATGATTTATTTTCGAAAATTAGCAAAATTGACTTAATTTTCGAAAATTAGTGCAATTGGCTTAATTTTGGAAAACTTGAATTTGTTAATCTTCGAAAATAAAGACATGCACTTGTAATAATATTTTATTCATTGACACGTATTAGTAATTAATTATTTATTTATTTATTAATTTATGCATCAAATTGCATGATTTATTTTTGATAATTAGTTAATATTCGAAAACTCTACTTGCTTAATGTTCGAAAATATGGTATTCTTAATGTTCGAAAATAAAGACATTCCCTTGTAATAATATTTTATTTTATTCATTGACTCCTATTAGGTTTTAATTATTTATTTATTAATTAGTTACTTTGGAAATTGCATGACTTATTTTCGACAATTAGTTAATGTTCGAAAACTCTACTTGCTTAATGTTCGAAAATATGGTATTCTTAATGTTCGAAAATGAAGACTAATACTTGTAATAATATTTTATTTTATTCATTGACTCCTATTAGGTTTTAATTATTTATTTATTAATTAATTACTTTGGAAATTGCATGACTTATTTTCGACAATTAGTTAATGTTCGAAAACTCTACTTGCTTAATTTTCGAAAATTAAGTTTTCTTAATGTTCGAAAATGAAGACATGCACTTGTAATTATATTTTATTTTATTCATTGACTTCTATTAGGTTTTAATTATTTATTTATTAATTAATTACTTTTGGCATTCTTTGTTTTCGAAAATTAGCAAAGTTGACTACATTTTCGAAGATTAGTGCTTTGTCACATGAGCTATTTTGTAAACTATATTAATGTATTAAAAATAATTAGTGCATTCGAAAATTGCATGATTAGTGCATGTCTAAATTTTATTTTTCGTCAATTGCATGATACATTTTCGAAGATAAGTGCATGTATGTCTAAATTTATTTTCGAAGATAATTAATTAATGATTAAATTGCATGAAACAACACTGTTCGAAAATGTAATGATTAGTGCATGTCTAAATTTTATTTTCACTCAATTGCATGATTACATTTTCGAAGATAAGTGCATGCATGTCTAAATTTATTTTCGAAAATTAATTAGTGCATGTCTAAAATAATTAATTAATTTTTAAAAATAATATTTTACTCATAATTAATTTTCAAAATTTAAATTATGTTGGAAAACACTATGATATATAACAATATATAATTTTCAAAAAATACTAATAAAGTATGACACTAATTTTAAAATTATTATTAGTATTTTCGAACATTAAAATTGTAAAGAAAAAAATGTTCGAAAATTTTTAAAGGAATTTTCGAAAATGAAAAACATTTTTTTGGAAAATTTCGAAAATTATTAAAAAGTGCATGAACTAATTTTCGAACATTAAGAAAACAGAGTTTTCGAAGATTAAGTGTAGTGCACTAATTTTCGAAAAAAATTTCATGCCTAAATAAATAAATTAATTAATTAATAACTAATTAATTAATAATAGTTGTCAATGAATAAAATATTAATAAAAGTGCATGACATATTTTCGAAGATTATAACAAATTAAAGTTTTCGAACATTAAGAAAGTAGAATTTTCGAAGAATAAGTGTAGTGCACTAATTTTCGAAAATAAGTTCATGCCTAAATTAATTAATAAATAAATAATTAATTACTATTAGGTTTATATGAATAAAATATTAATAAAAGTTCATGGCATGTTTTCGAAGATTAACACAACCAAATTTTCGAACATTAACACAACCTAATTTTCGAAGATTCAGTGTAGTGCACTAATTTTCGAAAATAAGTCATGCAATTCCATGCATAAATTAATTAATAAATAATTAATTAATATGGAGGAAATGAATAAAATATTATTAAAAGTGCATGAGATATTTTCGAACATTAACAAAACCTAATTTTCGAACATTAACAAAACAGAATTTTCGAACAATAAGCCATTTCAAATCAGTTTTCGAAAATAAATAAATACATAAATAATTAATAATAGGGAAGAATGACTAAAATATTATTAAAGTAATAAAGTGCCAGACAAAGTTTTCGAAAATTAACAAATTAGAATTTTCGAAGATTAACACAAGTCAATTTTCGAAGATTAAGACAGTTTTAATGTTCGAAAATAAGTCATGCTCATAGAAGACTAAATTAATAAATAAATAATTAATTAATTAATACGGAAAAATGAATAAAATATTATTAAAAGTGCATATCTTTATTTTCGAAGATTAACAAATTAATGTTTTCGACAATTATGTCAACTGCACTAATTTTCGAAGATTAATTCTAACTACTAATCTTCGAAAATATCATGCAAAGTATGCCTAAATTAATTAATAAATAAATAATTAATTAACAATAGGAGTGAATGACTAAAATATTATTTTCGAAAATTAATTAATTATTTTAAACATGCACTAATTTTTTTCGAAAATTAAATTTAGACTTGCACTAATCATGCAATTTTCGAAAATTTAATCATGCACTAATTATTTCGAAAATTAATTATGAGTAAAATATTATTTTCAAAAATTAATTAATTATTTAAGACATACACTAATTAATTTTCGAAAATAAATTTAGACATGCATGCACTTATCTTCGAAAATGTAATCATGCAATTGAGTGAAAATAAAATTTAGACATGCACTAATCATTATATTTTCGAACAGTGTTGTTTCATGCAATTTAATCATTAATTAATTATCTTCGAAAATAAATTTAGACATGCATGCACTTATCTTCAAAAATGTAATGATTAGACATGCACTTAAAATTCTAATTTGTTAATTTTCAAAAACTTTGTCTGGCACTTTATTACTTTAATAATATTTTAGTCATTCTTCCCTATTATTAATTGTTTATGTACTCATTTATTTTCGAAAACTGATTTGAAATGGCTTATTCTTCGAAAATTAGGTTTTGTTAATGTTCGAAAATATCTCATACATTTTTAATAATATTTTATTCATTTCCTCCATATTAATTAATTATTTATTAATTAATTTATGCATGGAATTGCATGACTTATTTTCGAAAATTAGTGCACTACACTGAATCTTCGAAAATTAGGTTGTGTTAATGTTCGAAAATTTGGTTGTGTTAATCTTCGAAAACATGCCATGAACTTTTATTAATATTTTATTCATGTAAACCTAATAGTAATTATTTATTTATTTATTAATTAATTTAGGCATGAACTTATTTTCGAAAATTAGTGCACTACACTTATTCTTCGAAAATTCTACTTTCTTAATGTTCGAAAACTTTAATTTGTTATAATCTTCGAAAACATGTCATGCACTTTTATTAATATTTTATTCATTGACAACTATTATTAATTAATTAGTTATTAATTTATTTATTTAGGCATGCATTTTTTTTCAAAAATTAGTACACTACACTTAATCTTCGAAAACTCTGTTTTCTTAATGTTCGAAAATTAGTTCATGCACTTTTTAATAATTTTCGAAATTTTCCAAAAAAACGTTTTTCATTTTCGAAAATTCCTTTTAAAATTTTCGAACATTTTTTTCTTTACAATTTTAATGTTCGAAAATACTAATAATAATTTTAAAATTAGTGTCATACTTTATTAGTATTTTTCGAAAATTATATATTGTTATATATCATAGTGTTTTCCAACATAATTTAAATTTTGAAAATTAATTATGAGTAAAATATTATTTTCAAAAATTAATTAATTATTTTAGACATGCACTAATTAATTTTCGAAAATAAATTTAGACATGCATGCACTTATCTTCGAAAATGTAATCATGCAATTGAGTGAAAATAAAATTTAGACATGCACTAATCATTACATTTTCGAACAGTGTTGTTTCATGCAATTTAATCATTAATTAATTATCTTCAAAAATAAATTTAGACATACATGCAATTATCTTCGAAAATGTAATCATGCAATTGACGAAAAATAAAATTTAGACATGCACTAATCATGTAATTTTCGAATGCACTAATTATTTTTAATACATTAATATAGTTTACAAAATAGCTCATGTGACAAAGCACTAATCTTCGAAAATGTAGTCAACTTTGTTAATTTTTGAAAACAAAGAATGCCAAAAGTAATTAATTAATAAATAATTAATTAAAACCTAATAGAAGTCAATGAATAAAATAAAATATAATTACAAGTGCATGTCTTCATTTTCGAACATTAAGAAAACTTAATTTTCAAAAATTAAGCAAGTAGAGTTTTCGAACATTAACTAATTGTCGAAAATAAGTCATGCAATTTCCAAAGTAATTAATTAATAAATAAATAATTAAAACCTAATAGGAGTCAATGAATAAAATAAAATATTATTACAAGTATTGGTCTTCATTTTCGAACATTAAGAATACCATATTTTCGAACATTAAGCAAGTAGAGTTTTCGAACATTAACTAATTGTCGAAAATAAGTCATGCAATTTCCAAAGTAACTAATTAATAAATAAATAATTAAAACCTAATAGGAGTCAATGAATAAAATAAAATATTATTACAAGGGAATGTCTTTATTTTCGAACATTAAGAATACCATATTTTCGAACATTAAGCAAGTAGAGTTTTCGAACATTAACTAATTATCGAAAATAAGTCATGCAATTTGATGCATAAATTAATAAATAAATAAATAATTAATTACTAATACGTGTCAATGAATAAAATATTATTACAAGTGCATGTCTTTATTTTCGAAGATTAACAAATTCAAGTTTTCGAAAATTAAGCCAATTGCACTAATTTTTGAAAATTAAGTCAATTTTGCTAATTTTCGAAAATAAATCATGCCTACATTAATTAATTAATAAATAAATAAATAATTAATAATAGGTTTAAATGAATAAAATATTATTAAAAGTGCAGGTCAAATTTTTCGAACATTAAGAAATTAAAGTTTTCGAAGATATAATCTTCATGTAATCTTCGAAAATAAATTATACAATTGTTGCCTACATTAATCAATAAATAATAATTGGTATCACTTCAGCATGAGTAAAATAATTAATTAAATTATTGTTTAGTGAATAGTTTTCGAAAATAATGTTCGAAACATTATTATACAATATTATTGCTATAATACATAATGTTCGAAAATAATTAGTAAATATTATTTTTCGAAACAATATTTTCCCAACTCTAATTGGTACTATTAATTAGTATTATAAACTATTAGTTAGTATTATAAATTAATAACAAATTGTGAATAAATTAACAATTAATTAATTAATAATACTGTATTCGGAAACAGTGATCAAATGTCCAAATTAATAAATAAATTAAAATAGTGTATTGGAACATTAAAGTCAACAAAATGGTAATTGTCAATGTGTCTCATCTCACATGGGCCCACAATATCAATTGACTTTCCAAAAAATGGGTATATTGGGATCAAAAACTATATTTATGGTTATTTAGGGGTGTATTACTATATCAATTGGTAGAATTGGATGAAAGTTTAAAAAAATGGGTAATTTGGGCCATTTTGCCTTAGTAATAATGCCTCCAGCCCCCTTTGACTAATTTTTTTAAAGATAAAATTAAGTAATATGTAAAGAAAAATGGAGTACAATGAATACTCAAAATCCGTAAAAAAAAAATTATTGAAAATAAATATAATGAGAATTACAATTTAAAGTGAAAATAATTGCAGGGATGAGAACATCAATCATGAAATAAATAGGAAAAAGAGAGGTGGTGTGTTTTAATCAACTTTCAAGTGCAAAGTTCACCAATCATGAAATGAATAGGAAAAAGAGAGAGATAGTGTGTTTTAATCAACTTTCAAGTGCAAAGTTTAACACTGTCGACAATTTGAATTATATCTACACTTATTTTATTGAATAGTAGATCATTTTGAGCTTTCCAAATTCTTCTCCAACACACACATTACCAAATTAGGATGAAAAAGTTTTTTGCCACTTTATCATGTTCGAGTCTCACAAAATTGTTGAAGTGGTTATACAAAGAAGAAAAGGTATGTTGTAGTGTTAAATTCAGTCAATCAAAAACATTTGACCAATTTCCAAGAGAGATAGAACATAATTACATGAAGATATGGACAGAGAATTTTGGAATAGTAGTGCAGAAAATACGGAAAAATTGTTTCCCAATGAAATTCATACTCTTTTAACCAAATTCTCTTTTGTTGGAATTCTATTTTAAAGCTTCTTTTAAATGAACAAGGAGACTTTATTATTAAGTTAAAATTTGGTTAAATATTTGATGTGTTTAGTATTAGATTGACTTAATATTTTATTTGGTTTGAGTGTTATTTATTTCTCGAATTGAGTTTATGTATAAAAACTTTTATTTGAATGAAGTGTTTGTTGTTAGTTTATATAAACTTGACACATAATTTATACTATCTATATCTTGAAAAATATTTTGTCACTTGATTTCTTCATAAATTACATAAAATAATTGTACATAATTTATACTATATATATCTAGACAAATTTTGTCACTTGATTTCTTCATAAATTAGATAAAATAAATATTATTCATGTGATGATTCATTTTATCTAAAATCTTCAATTTACTAGTTCAACAATAATATAATCTGGAAGAATATTTTATGTCACTTATTTTGTTCATAAATGAGATAAAATTAATATTATTTACGTGATACTTCATTCTCTCTAGAATTTATCTAATTTAAGCATATAATGAATATTAGATGATAATTAAAAACATAATTTTTTTAAGATTATTTAAAAAGAAATTCAAGATATTAGTATTAATACATTTTTTTAGAGTAGTGGTGTTTCATAATATTTAAAGAGTGCCTTTTCGTAAAGAAAACTCTTTTGAAATTTATTCTCATTTTCGAATATAAATTAATTGGAATAAAAAATGTAGAATTGACAAAGTATGGATTTTATAAAAAAATAAAAAAATAAAACAAAAGGCAATATTAGTGCAATGGCGTATTGTAAATAGAAGAAAAATGGCATATCTGAAGAAAAAGAAATTGTAAATTACATATGAATAGTAAGGGTTGAATGGTCATTTCGCATACCACAAAATTGTGGCTAACACAAGGATAAATAAACTAATTCATTTTGGATGGTTTATTTAACCATCATTTAAGTCACTTTTTGAACCCAAGCCGGACACTAACTGGGCTTGTCAACCTCTTATCCAAACAAATATTCCTAACCAACCTAGCCCTTAAAGAATAATATCCGTCTAGGAGATATCTAATAAAAAAATGTCCAAATTCTTGTATTGGGCTGGTAAGTACAATAGGGCCCAAAGATAGTATTATTGAGCCCAACAGAAATCGTGGACCACGTGTATTAATTGGATTTGAAGAGAAGCCGAGAAGTTAGAGAGAAGCAATCTATATGTATATAATATAATAATAGTCTAATATACATTTCTATTTTAAGAAATACTATTTATAACATTTCATTTTCTCTTTATTGTATAGAAACTAAAAAATAAAAATAAATAAACAAATAATAAGAGAAAACACGGGATTGGGGAAGGGGTAGCATGGGGTAGGGTGGGGTTAGGTGTGGTGGATTATATTTTTCATCAAATTTCTTAAATTACAATATCGATTTTATTTTAAATCAATTTTTAGTATATAATATACCAAATACTCATATTTTAATGATCTTTGATTTGACATCCATATTACATATAAAAAAAAATTGAAATGTAAGTTTTTGTTTGTGGCTTGAATGAATTTTTACTTAAACGAATTATTTATCTATTAGTTTAGATACACGAATTATATGATAAATGAGATGTGTTTGAACTAATTTATTGTAAATTAAAAACAAAATGTAGAAATTAAAAAATACAAACGGAAATGTATTATAGAAATGTAATTATTAGATTACATATATAAAATCAAATCAAATAATGTTTTAAAAAAATAGATAAAAAATATAATTACAAATTAAACAACTTCTTCATTTCAAACCATTTTTATTGCATATGTATTATATATATATATATATATATATATATATTTATATTTATATTGTGTATTTATAATTTCAATGAAGGTGGGACCGTAATGGGTGGGACTGGGTTTTTTTTTTTTTTTTTTTGCTTTTTTTGTCTTTAAGCATAATTTAAAACATCATACATCAATTTTATCATTCTTATTTATAGTTGTTTATTGATTGTTAGATTAGGTCCAAATTATTTAGAATGACATAAATTTAAAATTAAATTATTTAAATTTCTATTAATAGAGATATTAAAAACATTATATATTTATTTTATGATAATGTATGATTACATAATGTTATTATAATTTTAAAATTATATAAATTTTATATATAAATCATGCAACACATGGATACAATATTAGTATCTATATTTCGGTCAAGCATAACATAAATTAGTTAAAAATGCTCAAAAAACAAAAACTGGAAATATATGGAAATAAATCTTTCTTTCTGTAATTGAGCTTAAAAAATAGGAATCCTCCATAAAATGGAAAACTACTCTCTCCAAATGAGAGGAAGAAAAAAAAAATCTATGGGAGGTTAATAGTACACAGATAGATATCTTTGAAAAAGGGAAAAATTGTATGAACTACATGAAAGAAACAAGTAAAAAGAAAAAGAAAATAAATAAATAAATTATTTAAAAAAAATGTCACCAGCCAAGATGCATAATTTCTCGTCATTTTTCTTATTATATTAAATAAAAATATTTAAATTACATTGGACTGTGAATTTCAAATGAATTGATTTTATGGTAATTTGAATGTTATTATAAAGTTAATCTAGCAACCCAAATTTTTAGTTAAAACTAGTATGACTAATTTCGAATACACGTGAATCTAAATAGCTCTAAAACATTAATCACTATGGATTCAAATTTCCCTTTAATTGAAATGAAACCTTATAATGAGTTGAAGGTACCACACATAACAATATTTGTGTGATAATTTAATATTGCAGCATGAATTTAGACTACATAAAGTTTGAGTTATTTAATCAAAAAATCCTCCAAATTCTTGATTTCGGAGATAAATATGAAATATGTATGAATTTATAATGGGGTTTCGAGATTCTAAACAGGTGAAAGTTCAATGGTTTGATCCATTTAATCTTATGTTGTATTGGAATATAGTAATTTAAATTTCCTATTGAATTAATTTAAAATCCATTCAAATTATTTAAAAATTAGTTTAAAATAAAAGCATTGTGTTTTAAATCCATATCTATCCAAACACAATGATGATATAATTATTTGTTTAATTTTTTTTTTCTCAAAAATTGTTGTAAACTATCGCTCAAAATTATAGGTTTAAAAAAAAAAAAAATCTAACTTAGACGTGTCCTATAGTTATCCATGATCTACATTATCAATGAGTTTTTTTTTTTTCATGAAGATAAACAAATAAAAATTGTGTCTACATATATAACCTAAGGATATGTGATATCTCAATTTGAGTATCTCATGTTAAGTTGAAATTTTTTTAGAAAGATAATAGTTTGTGCCATTTTCCCTTTAACAAATCCTCATTTCTAAACTAACATAAGAAATTATACTTTTTAATCACTTTACATATAAACGACTAAATTAATTACCTCAAGAAAGTGAGATATAACATTATTATTTTTAAGTCAAATTGAAAGAATATTTTTGTCCTAAAAGTAGAAAAATAACCAAAAAAAAAAAAACATTTGCTTATACTCATGGGTATAAAATCTTTATTATCGGTAATGAGTATCTTAATTTTCGACCCATTTTTCTTTCTTGAGTAGCCCAAAAAAAAAAAAAAAAGTGAAAAAAAGGAAAAGAAAAGAAAAGGGAATTGCAAGATGTGTGATAAAGTGTGATCCATGAATAGGAGACAAGGTGTAGGGCATTGAGAGTTATATAAGCCTGCAAAAGAAGCAGGGTTAAGCCTGCTGGGTTTGCACACGTGAAACACCTAAAGTTAAAGCAGATTATTACATTTGCCCCACACTTGTACATTTCTTACATCTTCTTCTACATCATTAGTTTCTTTCATCAATAAACCTAAACCATGTGGTCCAACTATAATGCTCATCTTTGGAAGACACCAATCCCTAGAAAGAAAAGAAGAATCATCTGCCAATCTGCCCAGCAAATGTTTAATTTTTTTAATTGAGGAAAGATGAAGAACTTCTCTACCTGGTTGTAGATCGGCCACTTAATCGGGTAAAATGTAAATTGAAAAATATGTTTGGTGGTATAATTCAAACTACAGTATAAATCTTCACAATAGTTCAATTAAATCTTTCTCACACCAGATTTGAATTTGTTTGCCGGATGATTTTGGTTCACATCACCAATGTCTTATCGATTCGAATGTGTTCGTGGACAATGAATGTTTAATTTGATGTGGAGACTTGTAAATTTAGTGTAATAATAGAGTTGGAAGTTTGAATTTGTATTGTGTAACTGAACTTGAACTCAATTATATTAGATTTCAATTCAATGTTTAGCTAAAAAAGGAACCAGTTTGTAAACCCACACATTTGGATCTAAATTTGATGAAATGAGTTTTTGCGGATTTGGAATTTGATATTTGTTGGTCTTTCTTAATAGATTATTTTGACATCAAGAAATCTTATTCAATAGAATCTAGTGATGGAGATATCTAATCCAATATATTAACTAAATCTCCCACGCATGTCAATTTCATCATTAATCCACCATTAAACCGAGAGTTTTTAAGTACGAGTTTGTAGTTGAGTCATTTAAAATTGATAGGAAATTCGTTGTCCTGGTTTACTTGTAATGGCTGCCTATTTTCTTACAATATTTAATACTTGTTTTTAAATAAATATACAATTTTGAATTCCAGTTAAGTTTATATAAGATTGATTACAATTTATTTTTACAGCCTGTAGCTTATTATTAAATTGGTATCCATTAATAAAAAAAATAAAAAAACTCCTACGGAAGTACTAATATTAAAAAAAAAATTGATTATTCAAATTAGAATTAGGGCGGGGCCAAAATACTAAACACGTTCCTAATTTTGTGTTTTTATATTATTTATTTATTGAAAAAGGAGAGATGTGTTTGGTAAATTTTGGAATTTATATATTCTCAACTTAAAACCAAGTTAGGATTTAAATGAGGATACATGAATAAGAAGGCGTGGTATCTATCAAATTTATGAAACAAACAATAAATTAGGGAGGACATTGTGTTAATTAATTCACATCTAATTTGTTTTTATCTAAATTTCAAATTAGTCAAACTCAATAAGATGGATCGATTTACTACCCATAATTTATAAATAAGAAATTTACTTGTGAAAATATGTTTGAATTAATTGTGAGTAAATGATATCTTCAACATAATTATATATATATATATATATATAAATATATATATTAGACAATTTTGTGTTCAAACATAAATATCTTTTACCATCCATAGATATCATATAGTATTGGTCGATTCTTGTGTATAATATTGCAAAATTGTGTTTTACATTAATTTGATTGGACTCAATTAATAACCAATACCATAATACGTATTTGAATTCATTATTTTTAAATATCAAGCAAATACATATATACTTTACATATCTTAATTAATTATTTTATGATATATTTTGATCACATTATAGTAAAGTTGCAACATTGGGATGAGCACATTGGACAACTAAAACAGCTCATTTTGTTAGAAATTCCAACTCAGATTATATAAACAATAATAGTAACAAGATCCGAAGCTTCCAACATCCCTCTAATCCCATCTTAATTAATTAATTATCTACAGTTAATAAATTAATTAGTTAATTGTGTATAAGCAAAGAGGAAATCCAGCATCGAAACAGGTGGACTATATTTCTTCATATGAGGGGTGTGTCTTCAAATTCACCAGCACATTTCCCAACTTTCCCATACACTTAAAATAATTGTTTCCAATAAATAAATAAATAAAATATTCTAATGGAAATACATACAACATACATGTATGGTTGGCATCCCCCACAATAGGGATCAGGGTCCTTGCTTTTAAGGGACAGATTTTTACAATTGGATTTTGTCTTTATGTATTTTAATTAGAAAAACAATATATATATATATATATATATATATATATATATATATATATATATATATATATATACACGACTTCAAAAAAACATTGAAAATCAAATCTGAAATAGTATCACTTTCTCAGAGAATAATGATATTATTTGTTCACGTCATTGAGATAATTGATATGTTTTGGCATCTAATAATAAATTTTGGATCAATTTCAAATTAAATTTATGTCTTTTATCATATCAAGTAATAACATAAGAACATTTTAGTCACACAACATCCTTTATTTATTGTGCCTTACCAAATAGTGAAATGCGTGATGATTTGATTTCTATTTTCATTGTCAAAGAATTAGATAAGGCAAGTATGGACAAACTAAATTATCCAACAATAAAAACTGCAGGAGTTTACTTAGAACTGCTAATTATAACGCATAATATACACTCAAAATTTTCTTTAGTATAACTTAAGAAATTTGAACCTTTTGTACATTAAATATTACCACAGTGATAATTATCTAATGTTGTTAAAAGAAATATTATATTCTACAAGAAGAATTATAAACTAATAGAGGGTGGCATGAAAAAAATCATTAGGGTCACTTTGTGGGGTCCTGATATTATTTGCATATTTTTTAAAAACTTAATATATAATATATATATATACACACTATATATGCAAAACATATTCATATTTGCAAATCCCAACAATTGGGAACCAGCTCATTAATTATCAAATCTATAGTAATTCACGATGTATTTGTTTTGATGGATAGATTAGTTAAAATTGATATAATATGATGGGTTAATACAGTTCATAAAATTGTGATTTGATGTTTTTTATAAATTTAGTTTGAGTGTTAAATATTAAGTTAAGTGATAATATATGAGTTTGGATTGAGTGTTTGTATTTTTGCATTTAGATTGATATTATAAAATGATCATTTTATGTCATTTCAAATGTGGGTTAAGCAAATCCATCAAATATAATAGGTTAATTTAAGGATAAATTTCATAATAAGACCCAATTTATAAATTAGTTCTCAATTTTAAATCCGGATTTTAAAATTTTTCAATAAGAGGCTCAATTTAACATTTTTTCTCAATTTAAGGCTTGAAATTTAGATTGAGTTCTCAATTCAAGACAAAAATTCATTTTCTTTTTTATTTATATTTATAAATTTATTTACATATCAATATGTATTCATATTTTGGATAAATTAAGTCAAGTTAGTGCGCTTTAAAAATAATTTTCATCCGACTTATCTTAATTTATACGAAAAAAGAAAGAAAAAAATATAATTAACTTAATTTATAAAATATAATTTATATTAAATATTAAAATCGATTTTCTATATTTTTATTCATAAAATTAAGAAAATAAAAGAATCTTTATTTTTTTAATTGCATTTATTATATACATATATAAATTAATTTATATATATTAATTATATATAAATTAATACAAGTAGGATGAAGATCATTCCAAAATTGCACGGACTTGTCTTAATTTATCTAAATTATAAATACATATTAAAATATAAATAAATTATAAATATAATAAAAAAGAAAAAAAATGAAATTTTGTTTTAAATTGAGAACTCAATCTAAATTCCAAGCCTTGAATTGAGAAAAAAATATTAAATTGAGTCTCTTATTAAGAAACTTTAAAATTCGGGTCAAGAATTAAAAATTAATTTATAAATTAAGAACTTGTTATGAAATTTATCCTTAATTTAAAATCAAAATCAAGTCACAATTATACTCCGACCAATAGAAAAAGAAAAAAAAAACATGGGTTTGGGTTGGTTTAATACACCCAAAACCCATGCAACACGTACCAAACAGAGTAAATAAGTAGACTAAATTGGGAGTTAAACGGTACAGTTAAACCATCATTGTTGTGTAAAAGTGTAATAATTAGATTTTTTATTTTTTATTTTTTATGTTGATAGGTTACTAACTAAATCCCAATTTAGGGTCTGCATCAACTCATGCTTTTTGATAGTCGATTTGATGTTGATATTAAAAATTTATTTAAAATCAATTTAATAAAAATAATAGACAAAGTTAAATATACTTTTCGCGATGTAATATAAACACATATTTAGATTTGAACTTCATTAGTTGAAATAAATAAACAAAAATAAAAAGTATGAAAAGACTAAAAAAACTTGAGCTCCAATCAATATGCACTATTCTTGGACTTGAAGCTCTAATATAAGATTACATCTTCATAAAATCTCATAGAAAAATTCAAAAGATATTACACCTGATTTAAAGTTAATTTACTCGCGCACGCACATATACATGTCTATATATAACAGTTGTAATGCACTAAGATCTCTTTAGATTAAATATTCGAACCACCCAATATATTTAAAATAAAAGATGATTTAATTGATTGATAAATTATTAATTATGTATATATACGCTCACAAAAGTTAGACCATTAGAAATATTTATCAAGCCCACCAATTTTCTGACGTCTAATTTTATTATTTGTTTTAATTTTAACATATAGAACCCTAAAAAGTAAATATAAAAAGGAAAAATTATAAAAAAAATTGTTCTATATATTAAATGACTTTAACTTCAAGAATAATAAAAATATTAGAAAAATTTATTAAAAAAAAAATAATCAATGGGAATTCTTATGATTCGGCTTGTTAAAGTTTGAATTCTGATTTAAAAACTCATATATTACACATACAGTAAGTTAATAAGTTTATAAAATGAACATATAAAATATGTGAAGTCAATTTAATTAAGAAAATTATGGTTATGAATATGATCGTTATTCAATCGAGGGAACTAAAATTATAAATGCCATTGTGAGATCTCATAATCAAGGAAATGCTATAAAGATTTAACGAGAATATGGATATATATATTATATTAAAATTAACAACAGTCATTGTTCATGTGTAATTTGTATTTGTTATTTCAGTGAATTATTAATTTATATTATTAATGGGATCTATAAAATTATGTCATATTTCATTTTTGAAAATTATTATACCGGCATATTTTATTAATTTAACTTATCGACCTAACTCGGTACCGAAAAGAAAGAAAGTATATTGGTAGTTACTTATTACCATGTATTAATCAGGAAGGCTTGTTTTTTAATTTCCCACTTCATATTACTTTTTCAATTGAATAATTTACTGACTTAAGTCACAGATATGTTTAACCCCAAATTACAAGAAAAAATAAATATCCGTAGAAACTAGAAACTAATTGTATATTAGTAATTTATATTTTTGATATTTGATTTAAATATCAAAAATTTCAAAATTTATTGTGTGAGATTAAAGGGTAAAAGTGGCCGAAGATGAAATAACTTTATTCCCCGCTCTAAAAAGAATATATATAAAAAAAAGGCCAAAAATAGCACATAGGAACTCCAAAATATATATTTTAAAAATAAAAAGTCCCCTAAGAAAAATAAAAAAGCATATGTGGGCACGCTTTGAGAGCCTTTGATAAATAGTAAACATCACAGCTGGTCATAGTATCATTATCACTCTCCTCAATCTCCACACCAAATACTTTCCCTTTCCTCTCTCTCCCCACTGTTCCCTCCAGTTTCCATACAGTTCTATACAATTCCATCTGTCTCCCTTCACACACTGGCATATCATTATATTTTCAGCATCTGCATACAGTTACAGTGTTCTGACAACAAAGAGTAGATAGAAGGAGAGAGGGAGAGAGGGAGGGAGAGAGATGGGAGGGGTGACTTCATCAATGGCGGCAAAGCTGGCTTTTTTCCCACCAACGCCGCCGAGTTACAAGTTGATTACTGATGAGGCGACGGGCCTCATGCTGCTGCACCCGTTCCCACATCGTGAAAACGTCGACGTATTGAAGCTTCCGACGCGACGCGGCACGGAAATTGTGGCGCTCTACGTGCGGTACCCCATGGCTACTTCCACGCTGCTGTACTCGCACGGAAACGCGGCGGATATTGGGCAGATGTATGAGCTCTTTATCGAGCTTAGCATTCATCTCAAAGTTAATCTCTTGGGGTAATTCTTACTCTCCTGTTCCTTTTTATGCGTATTTGGTGGTGAAGCCCCGATTTTATAGATAATTCAAGGTTTTTGATGGAAATTGGTGCGTTTCTGTGTGTTTTGGAGAAGTTTCTTCGTGCTAATTGAGGGAAATTTTTGTTTGATTGTTCTATGAGCAGTTATTTTTGGTGAAATTAGATTGTAGTTTTTTATTTGATTGATGTGAAAATCCTGTTATCGAGGCTGGATTAAACTTTCGAATAATTCGTCTTTGTGCGCCTTTTTTTCGTCCTTGGGTGGTTAAATCTTATGATAATGAAGCTTGTTATTTTAACTAATATTATATGTTTGTGGAACAGTGTGAGTTGTTAACATAGTTGGTACAGCTCGATTGTTTGTTTTATATGCGCCTTTTGTGGTAATTTTGATGATTTGTGCCCATTACTTTTTGAGAATCTTTTTCTTTTTATGGGGCATGGAAATTGGGAGTAAGTGTGCGAAACGAGATTCAATTTTTGAAGTTACTTCACGTAGGATGATTCTTGGGAAGGATAGATTGGATTATGCTGATTTATTTTGATTTTGTTATTGAATTCCTGTGAGGTAGAGATTGTTCGACTCTTTAAAAGTGGTTAGAAAATTTCTTTCTCGAAAGATTTAGGAAGTGATTCAATCAGTTAGATGGGTACTGTTGAAATCATTGACTGTTGATAGTATTCACTACAGTATCTGCTATCTGTAATTTTGCCTGTAAGTTTTCATGTATTTTTGACTTTCAAGAGAGAGAGAGAGTTGAAAATAGGGATGGTTGGGTATGCTTAAACCATATGCGCGATAATATATTTCAAAGATGTTGATAATGTTGAAGAACCATTGACTTCTAATGGAGCAGCAAAAATTAAAGACTATTTTTCTTCTTCTTCTTCTTCTTCTTATTTTTTTTACTTCAGTACCATTTTAGTTGTACATGAGTAAAAAAAACTATCTTAAAACATGACTTCAATGTACCTTCAAAGTATGATGTGGAAGGGCAATATCGTCACTGTTTGCGCTTGCAGAATAACTTGTGGATTAGGTCAAATGAAGTGACTGAAAAGTATATATTTGGGGCCTGCATGGTGTTCACTTCCAGATGCTTCAAGAAGCTCGGTAGAAAACCTTTTCAGAAGAAGTGAATCAAGTTTCATTATGACCTAGTGTGGTACATCCCCTGCAACACATTACTCTGATAGGTTTCAAATTTGAGAATCAGGAGGACATATCAAAGTGCGTAATGGGAAAACCACGATACAAATTAAATAAGAGGTTAATTGCATGGGTGAAAGTGAACGACAATCATTAGATTCAATTTATTAGTGTCTAAAATGCTTAACTTGCTTTTCAATTGAGTGCATATTTTATCACATAGATTCTTAAGATTATATATTTAAAATTTCAACGTCAAACTTCACATTAGATAAGAGATTCGAGCATTCATGCATACACCTGGGTCCAAACTAAAGCAATCAAATGCCATGATAACAGAGAACCAAATACTAGTGAGTATATGATAGTCCTCACTGCAGGTCCATGATGCTTTGCTTATGTAGTTAAGTGATAATCAGATGGAAGCTACCCTGTTGAATTGATGCTATCATGGACTTATCACTTGTGTAGAGCTTTCCCTCCAAAAGTATCTCATGGCATTATTTCTGTAGGTATGATTACTCAGGTTATGGACAATCTACTGGAAAGGTATCAATCTGATTCTTCTATTTACAAGATTCTTTTCGTCTTGTTATTAAGTCAATTCTTGGATGAGGGTACCTGTTAGAGTTAGAATGTTTTCCGTGTTTGCAGCCAAGCGAGCACAATACTTATGCAGATATTGAAGCGGCATACAAGTGTCTTGAAGAGAGCTACAGAGCTAAGCAAGAAGATATCATCCTATACGGTCAATCTGTTGGTAGTGGCCCTACTGTAGATCTTGCAGCTCGTTTGCCTCGACTAAGAGCTGTTATTTTGCACAGTCCTATTTCCTCAGGCTTAAGAGTAATGTATCCAGTGAAGCGCACATATTGGTTTGACATCTACAAGGTGAATGCTTGGTTAAAGATTTGCACGGCGTAATTCAGTCATACTTCTGATATTAATATAATCAGCGAGTTTGTTTGTTGATTTTTGCAGAACATTGAGAAAATCACGTTGGTGAAGTGCCTCGTTCTAGTTATACATGTAAGTGACATGGTTGTGTAATTTTGTATACCAAGCTATATTTTATAGATCTCAGCCAAAAATAGTATTATTATATTGTAACGGGAGTACTTTATTGGGCTCTTTCAACGGTTTCCATCACCTGCAACTGATTAAATTAAATTTTACATCAAACACTGCAATTGTTATGTTAATTATTATTATGATGTTGTACTTTTGGGTGATTTTACGCATCAACTTGATATGATTGGATCCAAACCAACTATGTTTTAGTGAAATTTGTTGGAAAAGCCAAAAATTAATCAAGTATTTCCTAGAACTATTCTTAGTATTTCTGGTCCGTCAAATCCATAATTTTCTTGCTGAAACTTTAACACATGCAGCAAACAGGTCTATAGTGTGAATGAGAACATGAATTTGGGTATTCGAGGTTTAATTCATATTTTGAAAGTTCAGATTAAAATTCTCCACTTCTTTGCATTTTGCCTGATATTTGCAGTATGGTGAGATCTTAAGCAGAGCTGTGATGTCACATGCTTTTTGTACTCTAGAAAATAATTGCTGCTTTCTATGTTGCTATGCAGGGAACTTCAGATGACGTTGTAGATTGGTCTCACGGAAAACAGCTTTACGAACTATGTAAAGAGAAATATGAACCATTGTGGATCAAAGGAGGGAACCACTGTGACTTGGAACTATACCCTGAGTATATTAAGCACCTGAAAAAGTTCGTATCTACAGTTGAAAAACCTCCCTCCCAAAGACACATGTCAAGGAGAAGTATAGACCGGCCCGAACATTTGAGGAGGAGTACTGATTGTATCGAAGCTCCAAGGAAGAGCACTGACCGGAGAGAGAAACCTAGGCGGAGCACTGATAGGCCTGAGAAAGTAAAACCGTTTGAATACAAATTTCACCATGATGAGAAGCTATCCAAGTTCAAAGTTCCTTTTGACCAAATGGAAAGATCTCGGAGGAGTGTTGAGTACCATGAGAAATCTCGGAGGAGTATCGATGTTCAGCCAGAGAAAGCTCGGAAGAGCATGGATTGGCTGGATAGGGTACGTACTACGTGAATGAATCGGTGAATTGAGCTGTAAATTTCTGCTGGTTTGAGGGTAAGAAAGAAATAGGAAAAGAAGATTGGTTTAAGTTATGGTAAATTTCTGTATGGAGCTGTTCATTGACTTTCTCAGTTGATACTTTTCTCTTTTCTTTTATCTGTTGTGAAGAAAATGAAACGTGGGGGGTATAGTTCCATATAAATCATTGCTCTTTGGAAAGTATTCTTGGATTATCATTGTTGGAAACATGCTTCTGTAAAGATTGTTTCTTCACACTCATCTTTTATCTTCTACTTAATTAGTATTGTATTCTCAATGATTTTAATTTGTGAGATGAGTCAATTCATAATTAACAACTCATAATTCAAGTATAAGTTTGTGAAAATGAGTTTAGTTGTGGTTTGTCAGGTTTCATAACATGTATTTGTATTTGTAAAATCGTTTTATATGAGTTTTTTTTGGTACTTTTTTTACCTTCCAAAATTTTTCTTTTTCTTTTATTGAACTTCAGTTAACGAACATGAGTGCGAATGGGGGTTGTGTTCTTTTAAGTGGCAAAATTAGTAACTTTCATTCCAATTGTTGTGTTCTAAAATTCACTATTCTAAATACTATGATTAATTTTGATGGCGCTCTAATATAAATTTTATTTGGAGCCACACACGCAATTAATGTAATTTTTGATTAATTTATCAAGTTATTTATCTTATAAAGCATCGTGTCAAGTATATATCATCTTGGATTATTCACGCATCTGAAATATTTGTAGTATTTCATAAAATGAATATAAGGTATTCAGAATATTTTAGAAAATACCTTGAAATTAGTCTATAGTTGATTTCTTAGAAAATGACTGAGTCAATGTATACTATCTCATCTATGGTGTAACATTTGAAGATAGTAATATCAAACAAACATACTAATCATTCAATCCAAATCTCATCAATGATAAAACCGTTGAAAATAATAATATTAGAAAAACAAACTAATAACAAGTGAATGATGATTAAGTCAATCCGAGTGTAAAACTCTAATGTGATGAGTTGATAATACCAATATTGTTCTGCTAAAAATGATATTCCATATTTTATATTTGAATTTGATGAGATATCATTTTGATACTGATTGCATTGTGCATTTATCAATGCTAGATAATATCTATATAGGTAATTATAGCTGTTATAAACAAATAACTTGAATATATTTTAAGTGAATATATATATATATATATCATAATTTTTTATATTAGTTCTAGATTCTCATATTAATTTTTAAAATTTTATTGAAATATTTTTAAATTTCCATTGATATTTCCATGATAACAAGGTCGATGTATTCCATCGATTTTAAAACTTGATACAAACATCCTTCTATCCGACCCGTAACACAAACGGCAAACCCTTACCCGGATGACTGCTTCTAGAGAGGAGCTTCACAATGCTATATCACAGCCAGTAATCGTAGCTTTTCCATTAACTTCGTTTCGCAAGCCAGCTTTGTAGCTTATGAAATATGAAACAAATCCAACAACTTTTGTTTTCTCAAATCTTTCATCACAATCAAGAACCCCTAAATTAATCTTCACATCCCTTGACGAAACCCTAATACCTTCCTCCATGTAATTTTCTCGAATTATTATCTTAATTACTCTTCAGTATATTTACATTATTATTTAGTTTCTGGTTTCTTCGTTCTTTCTGCGTTTCTGTGTCTGATTTACTTTTCCTTTTCTAGGTTTATAGTTGATGATGACTGTTATTCCGTATCGTTTTTTCATACTTCGTTGATTTTTGCAGGGCGCAAGAAGATAAAGCAATGGAAGCAATAAAAAACGCTCTAAAAGCTCTGAGAAAGCGGCATTTACTGGAAGAGGGTGCACATTCACCTGCTATAGCCGCTCTCTCTCGGCCTATCATGTCTCAGGTTACTAGAACACGATTTTTGGTTTCAATTTATTGTCTTCACAGTAAATTTCTGTTCGGAGGTGACTGTTATTATTGCCTTGACTTACTGTTAATTCTATTTGAATATGATTATGTTGATAATGTTAATCATACAGGGTGTTCGTATATGACTGACAAAAATTTAGAGATTGATTAGTTTTTCCAGCAATTATGCACAAGATATGATTGTTAAAAAGTTAGGCATTAAATAATAATGTATTAGTTTTTAGAGGAAAGGTTCGTGAGTGTTTGTTAACAACATAACTTTTGTTATCATGATTAATCCCTTGAATAGTAAGATAATAAATGGTGGGGAAGATATGGTTGCAGCTCATTAATAGGATTATCCTGTAACAGAAATATAGCTTGAAGTTTCGAAAGTTGTATTTGACTGCCTTTGTTTTGAATGCTAGGCTTTGTCGAATAAGTTCACCAGACTAGGTTCAAATAGGTGTGGATTGTTAATTGTGTTAGGGGCTGTTTGGAAGGGATTTTCTTTGGAAGGATTTTGGACTTTAAAATTCTAATGTATGTTTGTTTTTGTATTTAAATTAGGATTAGAAAATCCGGACACAATCATTACTACCTATATTATAATTATCCAATCATTAGCAAATACACATTTTCATAATAAAGCATCACTCCAACCCACCTTTACGCAATAAAATATTATATCAACCTACCTTTCTCACCACTGATTTGACATCTACAACATAATCCTACCCTACTATATTCTCAAATAAGCATATATTTTTACTATTTACCTTCACTACAAAATCTAAGATTTCAATGGCAGGATTTCCCCAAACCCACTAAAACCCCTTCCAAACAACCCCTTAGGAACTTAGGATCGAGGAAATACTGAAGCATGCGATTCTGGATCTGTTTCTGGGATTTATCAGCGTAAGTAGCTTACCTGTATCAGTTCAAGTTTTAGTTCAGGTAGGAGGACAAAAGAAAACAGATAACCTGATGCATGGTAGCATGATAGCTTGCTGATCAGTATATAATTGCTTTTGAATGAAAGAATACAATAGTTTCAGCTCCTCATGTGAGGGATAGGTAGTATTTGGTTAGACAATAATTTTGGACGTTGTAGAGGTATCCCATAAAAGAAGATGAGAAAAATAACTAGGGAGTACTTTGTCATTACACCTTTGGCTGTTAAACCTCCAAGCAATAGACTTCTACAATATTCATTAGTTGATTTGGGTGCTGCATCTATAACGTGTTGTATTATGGTTAAAATATGATCTGCAATTTTGAAATCTGTACGAAAGAAGTTACAAACACAGTATTACACTCTTTTTCTATTTGAAAACATTCTCATGGTTCTTTTGACTTATCTTAGGTTTGTTATTATTTTTGTCAGAGTGGAACTATTCAAAGTCTTATTTTCAATCAGTTGCATGTTAATTTGTAAACCTTGTATTTGTGCCCATAGTTGTGCTAGTCTGCATATATTTGATAACTGGCTAGACTTTGTGTATTAATTGGCCTATGTAATTATTTCAAAATTTTTAAAGTGTAATAATGTCTGTATGTTAAAGGGCTTAGAGTGGAAAGAAAAGGCTGAAAATCTTGAAGTGGAGCTCCAGCAATGTTACAAAGCTCAATCTCGACTGTCCGAACAACTTGTGGTGGAAGTGGCTGAATCCAGAGCTTCAAAAGCTTCATTACAAGAGAAAGAATCCATGATATCTCAGTTGCAAAATGAGCTTGGTGAAACAAGGTGTTTTCCTTGAACTGTGTCTCCTCCTATCTCTTCTAGAGCAATAAAATATCCTTCATGTAGATAATAACCGTGAAAGGCTGGAGTTAAGATTTTTTTTTTTTAGCCAACATAACTCTTACTGATATGTAGGGATGAATGCTCCCGTTTATCAGCGCTGTTGGAAGAAAAGACTAAGGCTCTAGAACTATTGATAAGTGAGCACCAGGAAGTTAAAGGACAACTTGAAGCAACCACTCTTAGAGCTGAAAAGGCAGATGCAGATAACAAGATGCTAATTGATCGTTGGATGCTGGAGAAAATGAAAGATGCTGAGCGCCTGAATGAGGTATCTTGATCATGGTTTACCGTTGTGCTATAAAAACACCATCATTCTTCATCTCTTATCTGAAATATACTTAAAGTTGGACACATTATGTGTGGAGTTATCCATCAGTTCCCTACAAAAAGCCAAGTAGGCTGGTGCAGTTTTGTCATCATTCGTTGCTTGATAGAATGATCTGGCCTTTTGGTTCATCATTGTCATGTCTGATGGCATTTAAGCAGCGTCATATAAAAAGGATACACCCATTGAACTATGAAATAATCTCCATTAATTCTACCTATCTCAACTTTGAAAATGAAACAAACATAGAAATTTCAAATCTTTTATTTGGATGCAGATTTAGATCCTCCATCTTCTCACCATCACCTATCAGGGGTATTCAGAGTTCCAACTAATAGGAGGCTCATTTCTTTCCCCTAATCTAGTAATTATAGAAGTAACCTTGTTTACTAGTCAAACCAAATAATTGCTATTTTACATGTTTTCCTTTTTTTTTAAGCTTCTAACTGTGAGTTGTCTATTCTTGATAATCAAATGCTTCCTTAATTAGGCAAATGCTATTTACGAAGACATACTGGGCCGAATCAAGGGAAGCAGCATACAACTTCTCGCACATCAACAAGTTGATGGTGTAGTCCGCCAAAGTGAAGAAGGTGCCGAATATTATGTTGAGTCAACCATTCCCACTTCATGCAAGCAAAGGATCCCTGCCCATGAGGGTGGTTGTGCCTCTATATTGTTTGAGTACAATTCCAGTAAATTGGTAAGCGGAGGACATGACAAAGCCGTTAAAATGTGGGATACAAACTCAGGGTCGTTAACTCGGACTCTTTATGGTTGCCTAGGTACGGTTCTTGATCTCTGCATTACCCATGATAACAAATCAGTTATTGCTGCCAGTAGTTCGAATAATTTGTACGTATGGGACGTAAGTTCGGGCCGTGTACGGCATACCCTTACTGGCCATGTGGACAAAGTCTGTGCTGTGGACGCCAGCAAGGTGTCAAACCGTAATGCTGTCAGTGCTGCCTATGATCGTACGATAAAAGTTTGGGATCTTCAGAAAGGCTACTGTGTTAATACTCTTCTATTCCACAGCAATTGTAACGCCCTCTGTTTCAGTACGGATGGACAAACCATTTGTTCCGGTCATGTAGATGGGAACCTCCGACTATGGGATTTTCAGACAGGAAAACTTCTTAGTGAAGTCGCTGCACATTCTAACGCTGTAACATCTTTGTCACTATCAAGAAACGGGAACGTGATTTTGTCGAGTGGGAGGGACAACTTGCATAACCTATTCGATATGCGTAGTCTTGAAATCTGTGCTACACTAAGAGGTCAAGCAAGCAGAGTGGCATCTAATTGGAGCAGATCTTGTATAAGTCCGGATGATGGTTATGTCGCTGCTGGATCTGCTGATGGGTCTGTACATATCTGGTCCGTGTCGATGGCCAAAATAGTAAGCACTCTAAAAGAGCAATCATCTTCTGTACTAAGCTGTTCATGGAGTAATGTAGGAAAGCCTCTAGCTTCCTCAGACAAGAATGGCAGCATTTGTATTTGGTCTTGAAGGAGTTGATTGTAATTTCTGACTGACACCCTCGACGATATCTCCTTGGAAGATCGAATCGTGGTACATGAAATCAATTGGATTGTTATTGTTGGAGGAATTTGGTCATTATTTGTTCATTTGGGAGGAAAAGGGAGTTTGAAATTGAGAATAGCAATGTGCTAAACGTGTTGATAGTTTTTACAAGTCCATGTTTTGGGTTTGGGGGATGTACATATTATTATAATTTAATTCAGTATATAATATTAGTTTCCTTGATTGATTAATGTTTGATGTTTATTATGATAAAAAAACAGAAAAAGGAAAGGACACATTCTTAACTAGACAGACAAATTAAGGGTGTAGAATTCAATGTGATGGAAGTTGTGAAGTTAGATCAAAATTGCGGAATTCATCCTTAATGTTTGCCTAAATAGAAATTGTCCTTTAATTTGGGTTCCAAATCAATTTTGTATAGACAAATCAATTTCAATGGGATATTATTAACTTGGCATTGAGGCTTGCTTGGCTAGCTACCTGCGCTTGAAATCATCTATTATAATTGACGTTCCATATTGGATACACGCAACATGTTAATTAATGATGTATATCGTATTTTATTTTATTTAATACACTGAACATGTTAATTAATGATGTAATTTAATATATGCGGTATATCCATGACAATAATATGAATAGGAAGAATGCAATCAATATATAATAAAATTTATTTTTATCAATTATAATATGAATATAAAATTTAGAAATAAAATTTTGTTAGTTACATATATATACTACACTTAAAATCGCTTATTTTCTTTAATGACAACTTCCAAATATTAGCTTTACTATCATTGATTGAATGTTAGAATTGGAGAACACTTAAATAGTAGTCTCAACATGTAAGAAATTCCAAGTATGGGTAGGTCCGAAATCTTTAATAATTTAAAAGTAATTACCTTCAAGATAATTCTAAGAGAATAATAAAATACGAAAAATTATATTTAAGATTCTAAGAGAATAATTAAATACCAAAACATAAATACTTAAATTAACCACAAACAAACTCCATCCTTTCCAAGTCTCAAATTATAAAATAAGAAATAAAATTGAATCTCTTATATTATTAAAAAATTAAATTTTATTGGTCCGAACTCAATATATGCAACAACAAAACAAACGAATGGCAAAGAATAATTACCGTTAAAAGAAAAGAAAAGAAAATACAAATGATAATTTATTTGCTTAGCGCACAAATCAAAACTAACAAAGATTCTAATTATAAGATTTTAGCTGTGTCTGTAAATTAATATATATGGTCAATACAATATGATTATCTACTCTGTTAAAAAATGATGGTTTTATTCCAAATGCTAGTTTTTGGAATAAATAGTTTTACACACAAATCCATAGTATTGTTTATTTTCACACAAAAAAAAAAAACCAATACAAATTTAAAATTTTCCATAAGAATGTTGAAAATGAAAACTCCTGCCATAATAAAACCAAACAAGAATGAATCTCTTAATGATCCAAAATACCTAAAAGTCTTCTCCTTCCAACCACTTAGTTTGCTTGATCTTCATCAGTACCTGCAATTTTAATGAAATTATTAACAATATAATTCAAACAACCGGTCATCATTTTAAGGTTTTATTTAAATGATTCAGCATTATACACATGTTTTTATCAATGCATGCCACTAAAGTTTAAACAATTAAAATCAACTGTCAATACACAATATGATATCATTATACATAGTATTAGGTTTTTTCTTTTGAAGAAGAAGACTGTAATGAATTAGGCTTTCTGGCCGTAAGTGTGGTGAAGGTACATAAATTTTGAATGTTGTAGGAGTTGTGTATTTTGGTCTCTGATAAAATAGGAGTCAAGTAGTCTGCTTTGAAAGCACAAGGCCTCTTAAGGGTGAATGTCTTCCTTTTGCTCTTTGGAAAGCATTGCAGCAGTTAGGTCCTTGTTTTATTAGCATAGAAGTAGTTTGATGAGGAAGGTACAATGCCTGTTAAAGGTGTTTTTCATTTCTGTTTATTAGATAGTATAGAAGATGTCAAATTCTTGATTTGTTAGCTTAGAAGCTTGAAGATATGAAATTGTTCTACATTATAAGGGCACGAGTACCCCTTGCACTCTATATTTTTGCAATAGATTTTTATTTGATATTTAAAAAAAAAAACCTACATGCACCGTTATGTGTAAAATAAAATTAGAAAAAAATTAATAGGATCATCATAGAAACTTATAAAATTAGTATAAAAAATTTGGACAAGATGAAATTAATATATATATTTTTAAAAACGATGATGATAACACAAATAATGTGATGCTATTTTCAAATCGTAGAAGTTTGAATCTTTTATAGATAAGGCCTAGAATGTAACATATAAACTTTAAATTTGAAGTATTTTACGGTATTATACAAAATCTTATTCATTGATTTTTGACACGTTATGGTTAGGATTTGTTGTATATCGTAAAATACTTTAAATTTAAAGTTTATATGATAAAGTGAAACATTACAAAATTTTTATCAAAAAGTGTAAAATCACGTTCAGATGAGAAAATATTTTTAATCCTAATTAAAATGATGAAATCTTGAATTACTCAATAAGAAAATAAATAGAGAACCTGTTTTATTTTGAGTCCACTTCTTGGGGGCATCCAAATACAACTGCAGATACATCTCATTGCTTTTGGAAGTACTCGTCTGAAAATAAAAACATTAATCAGATTAATTAAGCAAATACACACTGGCAATTAGCAAGTAATATATATGTACTTATATGACATTCACTACCGAACAAACCATTGTTCGGAAGTTACTAAAATGTATGAAAAGAAGTACCGAAAATTCTTCGAGGAAATCTTAGTAAGATAATAATTTATTTCTTATCACACGATTTCCTTTTCATGAATGAAACATTTCAAAAAATAAATGACAAGTTTATGATTTGGCTATTAAAATGTAAAAACATATACCTCTTCAAACCTCCTTGCAGTGATAAGTTGAGGTTTAGCAGAATCCCATGATGATTGAACCTCAGGTTTTAAATCTGAATGGCCATGAATCCCATACTTCTGCTGTTCCAATGCTATTTGCTTTGCCCAACTGACAGCATAAGGGTTGCAATCAACTACTTCTATCTTTTCAATACACGACATGAAATTCTTAGGAAGCTCTTCCAATTCATAGCAGTGTTTAATGCTCAGATGCTTGAGTTTTTTGAAGTTGAAAAATGTATGTTTCCAAATCAGCAGATCGGTATCTTCAATTAAAAGATATCTAAGTTCCTCAAATTCATCGTCACCTGTTTCCCACTGCGGACCTTGAAAAGCATAGCATCGCAGTTTCAACACTTGAAGATTTCTCAATTTACCAATAACACTACTCATGTATTCCCAGGGATATTGAAGCCCATTCAAACTCAACTTTTTAAGACCTGATGGGAATATCGATGACACGGCTAGTGTAGATGGTACGTCGATTCTGGGCCTCAGCTCAGGATTCATGATGACACATTTAAGTGATTCGAGTTTATGGAGACTAGAAATGTGATTCAAGCAATGAAGGGTTGATGTACCATCATCATCAGGTGCCACTTCGATTTGAATTCCTAACTTCTTTAGATTAGGGATTCCCTTAAAAACCTCATTGGTGCAACCATTTGCATTCACATCTAAGAGTGTTGAAAGGTTTGGTAAAATAGTGCCATGGATAGGTATAGGTAGGCTGCTTCCTGTAATCTGAAGATGTTTGAGTTCCTTCATATCCCATATCTCCATGGGCAGATACGAGGAATCATCTCCAACGGATATGATGCTCGAAGATTGACGGACAATCAAGAAATGAAGGTTCTGTAGTTTGGAAATGGAGGCTGGGAGGTTTCCATTACAAGTGAGAGCAAGGTATCTTAGATGAATTAGTTTGAGTACTTCAGGTGGGAACTCATAGAAACGGAGTTTAAGAGCTTTGAGTACTCTCAGCAACCTGTAATTATTGAGACATATTGGAACTGGATATGGATGAAGTGGACCAGTACACAGGATAGAATGTACACTTGTCATGGATCTCATTAACTCATTCACTTCTTCGATTGCAAATAACATGTTGTTGCGAATGCACAATCTTCGCTGCTTCTTCATGCATTCTTCTATTGACTCATCACGAGTATTAAATGCATAAAAAAACATGTTCTTCAGAGCTTCATCGTTACACATATGCCAATAAGTAGAATGGAGACGACAAGTCTTGATTCCGAAACTGGAGCTCTTCTGGCAGACCATGAGAAGACTTCTATCAATAATCTCCGACAAACATTCAGCACCAATTTCTTCTTCTGTTTGGGACATTTCCTTATGTTCAAGAAATCCCTCTGACATCCATAGGTTGATGAGGATGGAGGTTGGGATCTCATAATTTTGAGGGAAAAGTCCCATATAAAGAACACATGGTTTTAAGTGTTGTGGTAAGGTCTTGTAGCTTGGAAGTAGTGTTTTTGATATTTTATAATAGGCATTGATGAAGAGTGGATCTTTTCTCTCTGCTACTTTGTTCCAGAACTCGGGGATCTTCTCGACTCGGCATAGGAAATTGGCAACAATGACGATTGTAAGAGGAAGACCGTCACAATTCTCAGCAATCTTCTTTCCATCTTTCTCCAATTCATAAGGACACGACTCTTTACCAAACACCTTCTCACAAAGAAGACACCAACTTTCTTGTTTATTTAGTAATCGCATTTCATGAATGTAGTCAAATTCTTTTGAAAGTGCTACTTCTGCTAATCTAGTCGTCACTAAGGCTACACCTCTGATATCTGGAAACACTTTTCTCAAGTGATGCAAGGGTTCTTTGCTCGTTACATTATCCAATACAATGAGACACCTCTTGCCGGATAAGTGTACGCACAAAATCTTAGCTAATTCCTCATGTCTTTTGATGTGCAATTTAGGATTGTGGGGATATATTTGAGCTAGTATATCTACCAAAATATCTTCTGACCTATATTTTGGGCCCAACGTCATCCACACACGGTGATGGAAATGATGCAAAACTTGTGGATCATTGAAAATAGATTTAACAAAAGTTGTCTTACCAATGCCTGCCATTCCAATGATTGAGATGAGTTTCATTCGGGGAAGGTACCTTGTCGGAAACAGCCTTTTCTTGATAATTTTAGCCTCAATAGAAAAGCCATCTACAAGAACTCGGGAGATTCCAACTAAGCTTCCGGAAGCAAGTTCATTAGTATCAGGAAGCAAGTTGCAGAGGTCATCCACGATTTTAGACATCTGCAGGCAGAATTACTAAATGTAAGTACTGTTATCCTTCTTACTAGATTTATTATCTAAAAAATGACAAATCATCATATTGGATATGCTTCACAAACATATATATATATATATATATATATATATCGAGAGGGGGGGAGGGGGGATGTAAATAAATGATAGATACCTCTGATAATTCATCAGTAACAGTGAAGACAGGATTATTAGTGTCGGCTGCTAATTGGTTCCAACGTTGTGGAGTTTTATCTTCATTCCATAGGTAGAGCATAACCTTGTAGATTGGAATAGTCAAACCTCCACAATTGCTCACAATCTTCCTTCCAGCTTCCTCCGTTTTCGAATCTGGCCTCCACTCCAAACCAAACATGGTCATCCGGAATAAATCCCACATCACATCCTCATTGTCCAACACGGATGTTTGAGTGACATGAAAGCTTCCCGCGTAATTTGCTACCTCGGTTTGGCTTGATGTGAGCAAAATTAGGCTTCCATTATCTTGCCTTGGAAACGAGGTTGCCAAGTCTTCTAGGACCTTGGTATCCCATACATCATCCAACACGATCATGTACTTCCTGCCGTTCAAACTTGCGTTCAGACGCTCCGCTATTTTGTCATCTCTTAGTTTCGAAAGAATATGCAATTCAGGAAGATCATTCTCATGTAATATTTGAGCAAGAATGTTTAGAAGGATGTTCTTAGATTGGTATGTGGGGCCTATGGTGATCCACGCACCGCAGTCGAAAGATTGTTCCTTGCGAATAAATACATCAATGAATACACTGCGGGCAAGATAGGTTCTTCCGGTGCCAGTCACCCCAACGATGGAGTAAACACAAAAGTCAAATGGCCTCGTCCTTGTAAGCATCTCATCTTTCACACTCTTCATTAATTCATTGTCTGAAAATCCAGTCATTGATTCACCATGATCTTCATCATCATCTTCTTCGTCTTCTTCATCATCATCGTCACCGTCCTCTTCCAACTTCTTCGCCATTTCAGCAAAGAAGTTAACATCGAATTGCCTCATCACTTCCTCCAAATCTGGATGGGAAGAACCTTCTTGATCATCTCCATAGCTTTCAGATGGTGAAGAATATAGATCTGAAACATGTAGTTCCAGCAAATCTTCTAATCTTTGAACCGCCTCTCTAATTTCTCCATCTAAAGCATCCAATCTCTTGCTGCTGCTGCTACGGTCTGATCTTTTAAGGATCAGTTGCTGTATGAAGTTTACTTTCTCGTATGCAAATTGTATGGTGTCTCTAGTGGAAGAGACAATCGGAATATGGGAAGAATTTAGAAGGCGGTGTATTGTGTGCTTCAGAGAAACCACCACAGCATAAGCCATCTTCTCTCTTCTTAATTTCTTTCTGATCAGACGTGATCACCTATACACTCATCACTATTTGCATAGATGAAGAGTAATTAGGAAAATTAATTGTGCTTTGGTTGGTTTGTTCTTATTGACTTTTACTTGTTCAGAACTTGTTTCGAAAAAATTACAAAATTTAAGATTAATACAACTACTAAATGATATTACTATGTATCATCTACTGTGATATTAAAAAATATGATACAATTATTATATCTCAGTGAAGTAGTTATCAAAGATTAAAGAAACATCCTCCCTTTAGTTTCGTGTTAGACGAAGTCTTAAAGAACGAGTGGTTTGTTAGTCTTGATAAAAAATGATTGTGTCTACAAATAGATGCATACTAAATTACAAATATAAAGATGTAAATTATATATTTAATTATCAATGCCAATTTTTTGCCAAATATGCTCTACCAAGTCGTTTTTAGAGCATTATAAGTTTTTCTATTGCGAAGTTGTTTCCTGTTATGTATATAAGTGGACAAGTTTGATGCATTGAAAAGGTTGATTATCAACTTCTTCTACTCTACCTCTTCTATTCATACGTTCATCCATTAAAAATTATGTGAGATCATAATAATTTTGATATATGTCTCGTTCATCCTCTACTATCATATTGCGCATGATGATACAAGTCATCATAATTCGTCCCATCAAAAGTTTGTTGAAAATAAAATATGCGTCGAAGAAATGCGAAACGAGTTTGTAGAAAATTTTGGAATATGAGAAAATTCTATTGTTTCTCGAGTGGGAGAGACAATCGGAATATGAGAAGAGTTTAGAAGGCGATGTATTGTGTGCTTTAGAGAAACCACCGCAGCATAAGCCATCTTCTCTCTTCTTAATTTCTCAGAGGTGGATCACATATAGTAACATGCTCATGAAATTTGCAGACATGAATAATGAATGGTGGAGAATAGTTTGCAAATTAATTGTGCTTGTCTCTGATTGGTTGGCTTGTTCGCATTAACTTTCACTTGTTGAGAAGTAGTTTCGATTAAAAATAAACATACGATTCCGTTTGAATGGAAAGATTTGCATTTTTTTCATATAAATTTATTGATGGTGGTTGACTATATAATTGCAGATTTGAAATCTGTTACCTTCATTTTGAATTAATATTTTAGCAATATAAATTGATTTTAAATTTATCTTAATTTGAATGAATTTAAATACATTAAGTTTAAATCTTGAATTTCAAATTATAACTACCAAATAATATTGCTATATATCGTATACTATTATATTTAAAATATGATAGATTATTATATCTCAGCGATGTAGTTTTCAATAAATTAAAGAAACATCCTCCCTTTAGTTTCGTGTTAGACGAAGGGTTAAAGTATGAGAGATTGTTTTAAAGTCTTGATAATAAATAATTGTGTGAGTTTATTTTAATAAGTCTTGGTCTTCTTTGCATAACCCCACATAATAAATTTGATGCACATGCGCGCACCACAATTCCTCTCCCATAATAATCCTCCATATTTCAATTCATAGAAAGTAGTTCCCAATTTACTCATCGATGCTCAATTTGGTAAAACTTACAATTTTGCTCCCCAAATATTTTTATATTTTTTTGAAACCTTTTGGTCCTCTAAATATAGGACGTTTCTATTTTACTCTCTCGTCGGTTGTAATAGTCAATTGCAATTTTTGTTCAATAGTTAAATGCTACATTTGTTTCTGACATTTAAAATACTAGCAGAGTATTAGCATAGAAGATAGAACATGGGTATAGTAGAATTTAATTTGCCAATATTTAGATTCTTACAAAAATTTCAAATTTCATTAAATTATTTTCCAGTTATTTAAAATAATTTCAATTTCTGTGATTTTCAAATATTTTCTGTTCTATTTACAAAAATAAATATATATTTGGTTTATTTAATTTTAAAAAAAAAATAGATTTCACTTTTATTAATTTTCTTATTTTTCCATATAGGCATGTCATGTCAGCAATTTCAATTCAATTTGGACATTTCGATCGTAAATTGACCATGTTATATTTATTGGTAACATAAAGATTCAACCCGAATAATTTATGATCGAAAATAAAAAAAATTAACCCATATGTTGCGAAACAAAATAAGTGGTACTTACACTTGTTGATCCACGAAAGTTGTCTGCACATAATTATCGATTCAACACTTGATCGATTGGACTGATGGAAAAGATGAAATATCAAATTAAAAAGAAGAATGACAACAACAGTTGAATACAAATGATAAAAAAATCGTTCATTTTCAACTATCAAAATGTATAGACAAATCTATACAATACACTTAAAATTGCAAATAAATAAAGAGGAAATGACCGTAACGAACAAAAGTGTTATTTAAAGGTGGATGTTGATAGCTGATTTTTTAAGATTCTAGAATAATTTATTTAAAATGATTTTATTTTCGTGAATTTCTGAAATATGTGTTATATTAATATTGTTAGTATTGAATTTTCAACAGATATAATTTTTCTTTATTTCTAAAACATTAAATCAATTTGATTTTCTTATTGAGATATTCTAGGGATTTTAGTTGCATGGGATATTATCCTTTTTCTTCTCTTTCTTGTTTCACGTGATTTGCAAATTAGGTCAAGCATGCATTCCTATTTTATAGGAATGGTGGTTACAAGGTTGCATGCTTAGTGGGAAAGAAGATGGAGATCATGGAGAGCTTTATGGAAGTGGTGAACGTGCATGATAGCTCGAAGATATCTATAAAGGAAGTCCAACTCTATCAAGATGAGTGTATCGAGAAGTGAGTTAGATCAAGAGCATACGCACTTAAAGTTCTTAAGGCTTATCAGTTTTCGTAGTGTCGCTCTTGATGTTAACAACATTCATTGTAACATTTCTAATTTTTGTTTTCATGAGTGTTTCAAAGAGAGTCTTTTCATAAGATCTCTTTGTGTTTTTGTTGTTCTCCAACTATTCATCTAATAAGATTTTTGCCCTGCTGGTGTCCACAAGTATTTTATATACTTGTGGATATTTCCTTGTGTTTATTTAAATCTGTTATTCCGCTGTGTTATCTCCAGTGTTGTTAACATTCGAGATAACATTGTGACTCTGTTCGTTTTTCATTAGCATAGGAGCATCCGAACACTTTCAAATATTCTTAATTTTATTTATTTTTATTATTTTTAAAAGAGTGAATTTTTAACTTAAACAATGCATAAACTAAAAATTACCATTTAAAAATAAGGGGACCGTTACTATTATTCCATCATTTCCAAGTTTCAAATCACAAAATAAGAAATTAAAATTGATTTTTTGATATTTTTCAATATTTAAGTTTAATTTGAGATTTGGACATCACTAACGTGTCCAATTATTCTCGTAACGATAGAATTTAGAAGCACATGACTGAGAAACGTATTACTTAATCGGTAATTATTATAAATTCAATATAATTAATAATTTCAAATTAATGGATGAAATTTTGGCATAGATATATTAAGACATGTCTACCGTAAATATGAGATCATTATTTTACAATTCCAAGCAAAAACAAAACAAACAATTGTAAAGAGAATTACCAAATAAAAAGAAAAGAAAATACAAATGATATTTTTAATTTTTTTAGCTCACAAATTGACACTAACAAAGATGTCTTATTAAAAATATGACTATATAATTTTTAATTTAATTATAAGATATTATTTCAGCTCTATGCCTGTTATAAAAAATACTTATGGTCAATACAATATGGTTATCTACTCTGTGTAGGGATGAAAATTTTCTTTCGCGTATTGGATACCGACCCGATCTATATGGATATTACCCAATTGGGTTGAATTTTATTATAAATTCATAAAATTTTGGGTGTTTCGGTTTGGGTATCGGAAAAGTTTGGGTCCGGTCGAATATTCATTTATTATCTGATTGAGTTTTGGATACCCGATTATAGTGTAAAATTCGGCCCTACTTTCTCTACTCAAATTCTCATCTCTCTCTAAACAATGAGAAGCATATATTGTATAAGGTGAAACTCTCTTTCTCATACCCAACCCGACTCGATGGGTACCCGATATGTTGGTAACCAGATTTAGAGGGTACCCGAAGAAAATGAGAATTTTCGGGTGGCACTATTCGGATACCCAACTCAAAAAATTTGAGATCCATCAAAATCCGACCCGATCCTACCGTAACTCTGTGTTAAAAAAAATGATGATTTTTTTCCAAACTAACAGAACACCCGTGCGATGCACGAGATTAATTATAAAAATTGTTTATTTTTTATATAGTTTATATTTATATTGTTTTAATTTATATTTATAGTAATAGATTGATTCAAATTACGAAAAAAAAACAAACAAAATAAATGGATTATCAAATTAAAGTAATTGATTAGTTACATAAAATGATAAAATGAATGTAATATCAATGTATGTATCTAGTAGTGCCCAAATTATGAAACTAAAATAATTCCAAATGCTAGTTTTTGGAATAAATAAATTTACACACTAATCCATAGTATTGTTTATTTTCACAGAAAAAACCAAATTCAAATTTTAAATTTTCCATAAGAATGTTGAAAATGAGAACTCCTGCCATAATAAAACCAAACAAGAATGAATCTCTTGATGATCCAAAATCCCTAAAATTCTTCTCCTTCAAACCACTTAGTTTGCTTGAACTTCATCAGTACCTGCAATTTTAATGAAATTATTAACAATATAATTCAAACAACTGGTCATCATTTTAAGGTTTTATTTAAATGATTTAGCATTATACACATGTTTTTATCAATGCATGCCATTAAAGTTTAAACAATTAAAATCAACTGTCAATACACAATATGATATCATTATACATAGTACTACATGCACCCGTTATGTGTAAACTAAAATTAGAAAACAATTAATAGGATCATCATAGAAATTTATAGAATTAGTTTAAAAAAATTCGACAAGATGAAATTAATATATATATTTTAAAAACGATAATGATAACACAAATAATGCGATGTTATTTTCAAATCGTAGAAGTTTGAATCTTTTATAGATAAAGCCTAGAATGTAATATATAAATTTTAAATTTGAAGTATTTTACGATATTACACTAAATTCTATTTATTGATTTTTGACACGTTATGACTAGGATTTGTCGTATATCGTAAAATGCTTCAAATTTAAAGTTCATATGATAAAGTGAAACATTTTAAAAATTTTATCAAAAAGTGTAAAATCACGTATAGTTCAGATGAGAAGATGTTTTTAATCTTAATTAAAATGATGAAATCTTGAATTACTCAATAAGAAAATAAGTGTCTCATGTGCACTTGGTGTACATGCAATCTAGCTTGAACTGAGTCGATCTAGATCCGCGTGTTTTTGAATTTTTTTTTTTTGTTTCAGGTCAAGATCTTTATGTACAAATTGACCTTAATGTACAAATTCTATAACTTTTATGTGTAAATTTTGTAATCTTTATATTCAATAACTTAGAAAAAAAATGAAGAATTTTAGTAAAATTTGTCCATAAATGTTTGTTGAAAATAAAATATGCGTCAAAGAAATGCGAAACGAGCTTGTAGAAAATTTTGGAATAAATTTCGAGAGATTTGTGTTTGTCTCTCGAATATTTTGAAATAAATTTTGAGAGATATTTTGTGCTGTTTGGTTAGGAACATGATTGAAATTTGGAGAAAATTTAGAATTTTCATAATATTGAGAGTTTGGATAATTTTCAAAGTTAAAAAAAGATTGAAAGTTTGGGTAATTTTGGGGGTTTGAAAAATAATTTGGATTGCTGGAATCTATAATAAAAAATGATAGAAGTTTAATGAGGAAAAGGAGAACTTAAAATTGTAAGACAAGTGAGAATGAATTTTGGATTGGTGAGAAAATACGTCAATATTGAACCTCTATTTGTAGATAAATTTTTTTTATGGATTTTAATAATTCTTTTAAATAAAAACTATTTTCAATATCAACACTTTAAATTATATTCGAAAAAAATTTATCAACACCAATAAAATAATGACATGTATATTTTATGAATTAAAAAGAGATATCATGACATTAATCACCACCAAACTATACTTGAGACAGAAATAGCATACCATGTTAACCTGGCAAAGAGCAAATGTGAAGATAAAAAAATGCTCCAATATACCACTATAAATATATATTAGCTAAGCAAGAAACTATTCAGGAAAAAAGTATGGTTTTCATATTCTAGTTTCACACATTAGTGGTTTAAATACCATCAAAATACTTTGAATCTTGTTCTGAGATGATTAAATAAGCATATATTTTTCCACAAAGGTGACAACCTATACTCAAACTAGTAAGGATACATTCCCTTAATTTATTCGTTGCTCTTATGAAAGTTGATGTAATTAGCGATATTTCATGCGATATTTCATCAATGACTATGAGATGATATGTTATATTCCAATCTAAAAATCCTAATATAATCTTATAATATATTAAATTTATTAATTTATAAAACTGTTTTTTTTTTAAGTTGCATAATAAATTACCTTTATAAATTTAATAAATTATTTTCTTAGTTTATTTATTATTTTATCTTTATACATATTTATTTTATATTCCTTAAATCATATTAAAAAAAATTAGAAACAATATATTATAAATTAGAAGTGTGTGTGGGTGTGTTAGTAAATAGTTTTATTTCTTTCTTTCGTTTTTATTTTTGAAGGACCTTCTACAGTTATACCATATTTTTTTATGAATGAGTCAATTACTTTATGGGGGCAATGATGAATCCAGAAATTTCTTGGAATGCAATGCATCTCAATTAAAGAGGCTTATTGATTATTTCAGTTGATTTTTTTTTTTAAGGTATTAGGAAATTATTGAAACTCTTGATACATTGAAAATAAATTACATTACGAAGAAGAATAATTGCATTACTACAAAAATTATGCAAATGTCCCAGGTGCAAGGCACATCTCTTCTAGGCTGGCACATCTCTTCTAGGCTAGCACATCTATTATTTTATTATTATACACGGTGATATTTGTTGGTAACGTCAACCAATATCACCAATAAATATAATCTTACAATTTACAACAGTTAAAATGAGCTGGACATGTTGGGCCAGTTTGCATCTGCCAAAAAAAAAAGGAAAAAAAAAAGTTGAGTTGAATTTTATGGATTAGTTTGTCCACTAACCCTTCAAAAATAGATTACGATGCTCAATTTAGATCATGATGGTACAGAGTCCGGCCACATGTCCGCGACATAGCTTGAGATGGCCGCCGATTCTGCAACCTTGCAGAACCCGCTTTGTTTCGTATCACCACCACGAGCGCGGCGGAGACGATGGACACCACCATTAGTGTTGCGCCAAGTACGAGTAGAAGCTTCACTTTGATTTTTGATTTGGGAATTGAATTTTTGGATTTGGGGTTAGGGTTCTTTTGTAACAATTTTATTTGAGGGTGGGGAATGTTTTTTCTTTTTTTAATTGTCACGTAATTAAAAATTATCAGCGTGTTCGATTTAGGCCTGGTTAGGCTAAAATTGCGTCCACATGTGCAATTTCAGCCCAATTAAGCAATTCAGCTGAAATTAGGCATAACTTGCACATTTTTTGTAAATTACTCTCCAAATCGATTGACCTGAAAAAAAAAATTCAAAATTGTCAGAACACCAACTTTATGGAGAAAAAAAAAATTAGTTTACTCTTAACAAAATTAATGGGGGTTCTTTAATGGTGGGAAACCCATTCTTAATCTGACTTTGTTTTTCTCAAAAAAAAAAGGAATTTTTTTACTTTGCTAAGGTCTCGATGACAAGTATTTGTGTAAGTTTAATCTGACTTGGAATTCATTGCGGTTGCATGCAACTTGTATGCACATGGACATATTCTCTCCCATCATAATCCTCAATTTCAATATAAAAGAATTCCAAATTTATAATATTGCACAACTTGGCAAAATTTGAAATTTTGGTTCTCTGATTATGGGCATCCCCAATTGGAAGGAGAACGTCATTTGAAAATTTTCGTAAGGTGTTGCATTGAAATGTTTGAGATCATGTTGATAGTTCCTAAACCTCAGTCAACCACAGTATGACAAATGCTAGTTTTACTCATTAGTTTATAGTATTGTTTATTTGCACACAAAAACCAATACAAATTTGAATTTTCCATAGGAATGTTGTAAATGAGGACTTCCTGCGAAAAATAAAACCAAACAAGGACGAATCTCTTGATGATCCAAATTATACTTCTCCTTCAAACCTTTTCTTTTGTTTGCACTTCATCAGTGCCTGCAACTTTAATTATATGAAAACCATTTATGAGTTTAATGAAATTATTGATATTGCTTCAACATATGCTCATAGTTCAAAGATATTACTTTAAATGATTTATAAATAATACTCATGATTTTTTCAATGCATGCCATTAAACAATGAATATCAACTATATATCATGATATTTTTTACTAACTAAATTGTCAAATTAGTACCACGTCATAAATTAAACAAAAGGAAAATGAAATGAATAGATGAGTCAACGCAACGACACACAGCAAATCGTAATCTTTAGCGGAACACACAATATCAAATTGAAGAACACATAACAAATCTTTCAATCAGTTTGAGATCCACATAAAGATCTACCCAATTAATCCAAACCCTGAGTGAAGAAAATTATAAAGCAAAGAGAGTAGAAGGAGTGGGGAAATGTAGTGGAAATCAAAGAGGATGTTGTGGAGAGAGGGAAATGGAAAGGGAAACAGAGATAGCGCAGGTTAATGGTTGGAGAGGCTTCATGGGTTGCATTTTAATTGATGATCTTGATTAGGATTTTTCATTTGTGCTCTTCAGGTGAGGAGATAAAATTGCCTTCTTGAATTTGGGATTCAGTTTTTTTTTTTTTTAACTTTTGTTATTTAATTAATATTTTTCTTTAATTCTTCTTCTCCTTTTTTCTGTGCCATTTTTGGTTTATTTTAAAACAAATAAGTGACGTGGCAATGATTTCACAATTCAGGCAGTACCAAATACAAAAAAATAAATAATAATAATTATGTGAAAAAAAAAAAAACAGCCACATAGTCATAAGTTGACTGAAATCATGGAATTGGGGATGAGTGTCACTCGACATAAAATACAAATTCTAGCGAAAAAGAAAAAAAAATTGAAATTGAACAAAATTTTCAATTAGAAAATTAAAATTAATAAAATTAATAGGATCTAAATCTAACACCGCCTCTAGAGTAGCCAAAAATGAATTCTTTTTCTATTAATCTTATAAGTTCTATAACTGATCCATTTTTGGACTACTAAAGTTGTGAGTTTCTATGATAATCATTTAACTTTAGTTGGAAATTGAATTTTCGATAAAATCGATAGAATTGAATGTTGTCTGGAAGAAGATTTTAGGTTATATGAGGGGAAAATCAGTATGTAACACTAAATTAAGGCTCCTTTTAAATGGAATGATTTGATGAGAGCTTTGAAATTCCAAATAGTAAATCTAACTATATTTATAATTCACTCATCTAAATGTATCATAAAGAAAAATTATTGATCTATATATGCGCAGTAGATTGAGGAATTTTCTTTCATTTAATGCCACATAATTCACACATATAATCAAAATCTTCAATTTCACTATTATTACAATAATTTTTTTTTTTATTAAAAATCAAAATTGAATAGAAAGAGATTAAAATTTAAGATCATTATTAAAAAAAAAAAAACTCGTAAAACTAGTAATATTCCAAATGATTACGGTGAAAATAAAGAATTTTCCAGGAGAGAATTTAATGTACCACATAGGTAAATATAGCAAGAGGTATTACTTTTTATGGCAACCACACAAAACATGCTTATATGTGACACTCGTTCGATTGTCATTCAATAGGATAATGATAATACAAACCACAGAATATAAACATGCGATGATGTTTGAAACTGTTAATAGATCCCCAGAAAAGAAAAATTAGAGGCCTTGAACTTAACATAGAATATATAATTAAAATGATAAAAAATAATTTGGATAGTAGGAAAATTTCAAATTTTGCTCTGAAATTTAAGTCTAGCACACTTTTTTTGCCGCTTATTTGATGTATTTTATTTTTGTATCTAACTATCCTTTTTTTTTTTAATTTTAAATCGATTTTGTTCAAAATGTCAATTTCTACCTATATGAATGTAGAATTGGAAAATCCACAATTGTAATTCCAGAATTCATACAGACAAAAATCAAAATTTCGAGTAAAAATAAGAAAAAAAAATTATCATAAAAGAAACAAAATTGAAATATATAAACTTCATGGTAAAAAAATAGACAAGACTAAATTACAGATTTTGTTTTGCAAATTTTCATTTAAAGCTAAGGGATATATACATACTCACACCAAATCTCAAACTACTGAATAAGAAAAAAAGTTGGACCTGTTGTCATTCGAGTCCACCTCTTGGCTATGTCATCATAGACCTGCAGATTCATCTCATTGTTTTTGGAGGTTCTCGTCTGAAAATAAAAATATTCATTAGAAGATATTAATACTATAGTACTAACACCATAACCATTTGTAAAGGCTGATTACAAACCTCTTCAAACCTTCTTGCAGTGATAAGTTGAGGTTTGGCAGAATCCCATGAAGATTGAATCTCTGGTTTTAAATCAGAATGGCCATGAATCCCATACTTGTTCTGCTGAAATACTATTTTCTTTGCCCAACTCACAGCATAAGGGCTGCAATCAACTACTTCTATCTTTTCAATACACGAAATGAAATTATTAGGAAGCTCTTCTAATTCGTAGCAGTGTTTAATGCTGAGATGCTTGAGTTCTTTGAAGTTGAGCGCGAGAAATGTGCGTTTCCATCGCACCAGATCCGTATCTTCAATTGAAAGATATTTAAGCTCCACGAATTCAAGTTCACCCGTTTCCCACTCTTTGCCTTGAAAAGCATAGCATCGCAGTTTCAACACTTGAAGATTTCTCAGTTTACCAATAACACTCATGCATTCCCAGGGACATTGAAGCCCATTCAAACTAAGCTTTTTAAGGCCTGGTGGGAAAATGGGTCCCAGTTTAGGTGTGGTTTGTCGGAGCTCTGGATTCATGACCACACATTTAAGTGATTCGAGTTTATTGAGACTAGAAATGTGATTCAAGCAATGAAGGGTTGATGTACCATCATCATCAGGTGCCACTTCGATTTGAATTCCTAACCTTTTTAGATTAGGGATTCCCTTAAAAACCTCAATTGTGCAACCATTTGCATTCACATCTAAGAGTGTTACAAGGTTTGGTAAAATAGTGCCATCCATAGGTATAGGTAGGTTGCTTCCTGTAACCTGAAGATGTTTCAATTCCTTCATATCCCATATCTCCATGGGCAGATACGAGGAATCAGCTCCAAAGGATTTAATGCTCGAAGATCGCCTTACAATTAAGAAATGAAGGTTCCATATTTTGGCTATGGAGGCTGGGAGGTCTCCATTACACGTGAGAGCAAGGTATCTTAGATGAATTAGTTTGAGTACTTCAAGTGGGAACTCATAGAAACGAAGTGTAAGAGCTTCGAGTACTCTCAGCAACCTGTAATTATTGAGACATATTGGAACTGGATATGGATGAAGTGGACCAGTACATAGGACAGAATGTACACTTGTCATGGATCTCATTAACTCATTCACTTCTTCGATTACAAATAACATGTTGTTGCGAATGCACAATCTTCGCTGCTTCTTCATTGATTCATCATGGATATTGAAGGCATGAAAAAACATGCTCTTTGCAGCTTCACTGTTAGATAGATTCCAGAATACAGAATGGAGACGACAAGTCTTAATTACGAAATTAGAGCTCTTCTGGCAGACCATGAGAAGACTTCTATCAACAAGCTCCGACAAACATTTTGCACCAAATTCTTCTACTGTTTGGGACATTTCCTTCTGTTCAAGAAATCCCTCAGCAATCCATAGGTTGATGAGGATGGAGGTTGGGATCTCATAATTTTGAGGGAAAAGTCCCATATAAAGAACACATGGTCTTAAGTGTTGTGGTAAGATCTTGTAGCTTGGAAGTAGTGTTTTTGATATTTTATAATAGGCATTGATGAAGAGTGGATCTTTTCTCTCTGCTACGTTGTTCCAATACTCGGGGGTCTTCTCGACTTGGCATAGGAAATTGGCAACAATGACGATTGTAAGAGGAAGACCGTCACAATTTTCAGCAATCTTCTTTCCAGCTTCCACCAATTCATAAGGACATGACTCCTTCCCAAACACCTTCTCAAGAAGAAGACTCCAACTTTCTTGTTTATTTAGTAATCGCATTTCATGAAAGTGGTCGAATTCTTTTGAAAGCGCCACTTCTGCTAATCTAGTTGTCACCAAGGCTATACCTTTGACATCTGGAAATAGTGTTTTCAAGTGATGCAAGGGCTCTTTGTTCCGTACATTATCCAATACAATGAGACACTTCTTGTTGGATAACTGTGTGCACAAATCCTTAGCTAATTCCGCATCTGTTTTGATTTCTATTTTATCAATGTTGGGATATATTTGAGCTAGAATATCTACTAAAATATCTTCTGATTTATATTTTGGGCCCAAATTCACCCACACACGATGATTGAAATGAAGCCAAACTAGTGGATCATTGAAAATAGTTTTAACAAAAGTAGTCTTACCAATGCCTGCCATTCCAATGAAGGAGATGAGCTTCATTTTGGGAAGGTACCTTTTGGGAAACAACCCTTTCTTGATAAATTCAGCCTCAATAGAAAAACCGTTTTCAAGAAGTTGGGAGAATCTAACTAAGCCTGGGGGAACTTCAACACCATCAGGAAGCAAGTTGCAGAAGTCAAATACGATTTTACACATCTGCACGCAGAATATTGATCCCTTGAATCACTAGAATAACTTTCCAACAATGACTTATCATATTGGTTATGCTTCACAAACATATATAAATAAACAAGTAGAGAAATGATAGATACCTCTGATAATTCATCAGTAACTGTGAAGACAGTGTTATTAGAGTCGTCTGCTAATCGGTTCCAACATTGAGGAGTCCAGTCAGCATTCCATAGGTAGAGTATAACCTTGAATATCGGAATTGTCAAACCTCCACAATTCCTCATTATCCTCCTTCCAGCTTCCTCCATTTGCGAATTTACCCTCGACTCTAAACCAAACATCCCCAGGCGGAAAATATCCCATTTTACATCTTCATTGTCCAACACAAGCATTTGAGTAATATCATTGCTTCCTGCGTAATTCGCTACATCATTGTGGCTCGATGTCAGCAAAATTAGGCTTCCATTATCTTGCCTCGGAAACGAGTTTTTCAAGTCGTCCCAGACCATGGTGTCCGGTACATCATCCAACACGATCATGTACTTCCTGCCCTCCAAAGCTGCGTACAAACACTCCACTATTTCGTCATCTTCTATCTGAGAAAGAATATGCAATTGAGGATCATTGTTTTGATGTAATATTTTAGCAAGAATGTCCAAAAGGATGTTCTTGGACTGGTATTCGGGGACTATGGTAATCCATGCACCGCAGTCGAAAGATTGTTCCTTGCGAATAAATGAATAGTCGAAAATACAAAAAGCAAGATGCGTTCTTCCAGTGCCAGTCGCCCCAACGATGGAGTGAACATAAAAGTCAAATGGCCTTGTCGATGAAAGCATCTCATTTTTCACACTCTTCATTAATTCATTGTCTGAAAACCCAACCAATGATTCACCAAGATCAGATGAAGCAGCTGCTTCACCATCGCCTTCTTCTTCTTCATCCTTATCCTCCTGATCATCATCTTTATCATCCTCCTCCAGCTTCTTCGCCATTTCGGCAAAGAAGTTAACATCTTGCGTCATCACTTCCTGATCCAAATCTAGAGAGAGTATGTGGGAATTAGAAACTCCTTCATCATTTCCATAGCTTTCTGATGGTGAAAGAAAGAGATCTGAGACATGGAATTCCAGCAAATCTTCAAATCTTTGAACACCCTTTCTAATTTCTCCATCTAAACTAGCCAATCTCTTGCTGCTGCTGCTATGGTCTGATCTTTCGAGGATCAGTTGCTGTATGAAGTTTACTTTCTCGTATGCAAATTCTATGATTTCGCGAGTGGAAGAAACAATCGGAATATGAGAAGAATTTAGAAGACGATGTATTGTGTGCTTCAGAGAAACCACGGCAGGATAAGCCATCTCTGTTCTTTTTTCTCAGACGTGATCACTAATGCTATTTGCAGAGATGAAGAATGGGTGGTGGAGATTAATTTGGAAATTACTTGTACTTTGATTGGAAGTTACGTGATCACATAATGATTCTCTTTGATTGGTTGTTCTATGGACCCCTACGGTACCTTTACACCTCAAGGGTGTTAAGGTAATTTAGGTATTATGGTCCCATTTAAAGACCTTTATATTCTTTTTTCAAAGTGTTCTCACCTACCACTAAATGGATCCGTCTAATATTATTATTTTATGAAATTTTGAGAATCCTAATTTCCAACAATAATATATTCTACTTTTTTAAAATAAAATAAAATAATTATTTTATTTTATAATTTTCAATGTTATAGTGTATCTTAAAATCATATTCTATAAAATTCTAAATAAAAAGATATTAAATTATTAAAAATTACCATTTTCAAAATTCACAATTTTCAAATTCGAAATTCAATTCGTAAAATCCACATGTGGCTCAAACCAAACATACCCTAAATTAAATGGTGTGGTTGCTAAACTTCATAAGTTTTATAATTTCCAATGATAAAATAATTGGACTCAATTTCATAATTTTAAAACATACTCACTAAAATTGAAAATTAGATGGACTAGTTTTGAACAAATCCTAGCTAAGATATCGGAGTACTTTTGAAATTTCGAAAAATTCACCCATTTTTTTGTTTTGTTTTTAATATTTGTCTTGCACAAACGATTGTATTGAAATATTCTGCATATTAATTAGATGGTAAATAAAAAACGAAAAATATCATGCATTTTACAATTTAATTATGATATTTTAATTTTATAATTCCTTATACATATAAAAAAGTTAATAAAAAATTGCAACTCATTTCATAATTTTTCCATGATTCTTTATTGACTTTGCCATTTAAACTTTCATCGTTAAGCGGCCAACTTGCATCAAAACTTTAATAATATCCTTTAAATAAAAAAGACAAAATAAGTTGCGTCCCCACACACATATATATATAACAAAGTGATTTGTTAATATTTTATCAAAGGTCAAATAATAAAAAAATTTAAATATTTTCGAATTTTTATTATTTTAATTAATTATTTAAAAATTGTTAATTTAATTATATTATAGTCAATTAGTTAAATTATAGCTAAATTTCAATTTTCGTCAAAACTAAATTGTATATATTCTATATGATGGATAAATAAATAAAGAAATATTTTATAACTCATAAAAAACAAAAAAAAAAAATATATTATACGCCACAGTTTGACGAGGCATGTTTCACTTCACATTAAAATTATGGATATTATCTTATCTCACTTGATTTTGTAAGGGCCACGACGACTAGTATATATATAATTTATCAAATATTAAAAACTAGTTATTATAAAGAAAATCACAAAAGCAAAAGTCATACCCATGACTTTTTCAGATCTCACACGAACACCATACAACAACAACAACAATTATGCGGCTAACTAGTTGGCGTCATAGTTCATAATATCAATTAAGAAAACATTTGTTTAATTGTAGGTTTATTAAAAAGTAAAAATAAAAAGAGTGGCCAAAAAAAAAAAAAAAGAAGTAAATAAATACATAAAAAACAGGGCAAGTGACGTTGTTGATGTCATGTAACCGTTGAGCATAGGAGCATTTAGAATGTTCAAAATTTTTGGGTTATAATTATGCAGCTATAATTGCGATGCATTGAAGCGAATTGATTGTAAATGAATTGATTGTAAATGATGGATAATCAAAATTGTCAGTTGATTGATTCAACTAGTTGAACCAAAAAAAAATAAAAAAAATTTAGAAACACAGATTTATGATTGGCGCGTGGACGTGCACTCACAGATGCGTATCATGGCCTTCACTAGGCATGTGGGCATGCAGTAAACTCTTTTTTTTTTAATTCCTTTTTCCTAGTTTTGTAGTGACAAAGTTGATGAACTTGTACAACCCATACAAAGTTATATGAGATTTTGAAAAAAAAAAAAACAAAATTGGTTTAGGATTAAATTATAAGTAAAAAAAAAAAAGTTATCTACAATCAGTAAATTAGGCCCGAAAAGTTTGAAATTAAGAACTCACATGCAAATTTAGCTCAATTAAGTAATTCGGGTTAAAATTGAGCAATCATGAAACCCGTAAAATTATTATTTTAAATTATCGATCCCCGAAAACTTAAAATTCAAAATTATTAAATTCCTAATTAACTGGGTAAAAAATAATTGACTCTTTATAGAATATCTATCTTATTTAGTTTTATTCTAATTTTATACTAACATGAAAATATGAAGTTACCTCGAAATTTTGATCTGATTATGTTGACCTAATTATTATTGAATATTTAATACTCACATCAATTCTAGTTAAAATAAATAATATTAGAGTTGAACAAAAATCTATTTTAATAATCTCTCTCTACACTTGTACTATGTAAAAATACGATTATGTACAATTGTTATATACGTGTATATATATATAGGTACGTAGTCATGTAATTAGAAATTTAGAACAATGATGAAACAAAAGCAGAAAAAAAGAAAAAAGAAATAAAGAATTAAACCACGAATGGAGTCTGACTTTTCTTCACAAAATTTTAGACAGTACCTAACGTGTAACGTATTGAGAGTGATAATAATTAGTATTCATATTGGTTGTTATGCTATTGAGATGTTATTATCATCTTCATAGATAATCAATGTGGGGATGTTCTTTCATATCTCACAAGTAACATCGAAAAAAATAATATATATATTTTATCAAATATCAATTATTTCTAATGAAATAGATTTTAAAGGCTGGGTACTAAAGAAGAACTCATGGGTTAATGAATTTATTGATACTACTTGCACTTAGGGGTCAACGGGGTGGTTCAGTGCTATATTTCCTGTACATTGATAGCCACTAGCTTCAAAATTGGAAAGCTCTGCATTTAACTTAGTGTGTACATATTTTGACACAATTTTGTGGTAAGTGGTGTTGTCGGTGGTAAAGTCGAAAAGAGTACAAATGTAATGTCAAAAATATTTCAATTGGTATGCTAGTGGCGAGTAGAAGTTTGTTGTAATTAAGAAAAAAGATGACTTTGGATCTAATATAATTATATTGTTTTCCAATAAATAAATAATTAAATAAAATTACACTGTTATATATTTTCTTGGTAAAATCGAAATTTGCATCCTGTAAGTATATGTCTGTTCCAATTTTGGTTAAATATATAATAAAAAAACAATTTTAAATGTGTATTTATTTTAATTTGTAATTGTATTCTTATATATATTTAAATTAGTAATTTTAATCATATATTCATTCATCCTAAAATAAATGTCTTTTTAGTATTTTGCAAACGTATATTAAAGAAATTGATAAAAATATGAGTACCTTTAGATAGCTAGGTACAATTATTATACTATTAATTTTAATAATCACATTATATATCATTTAATTTGTGTATGATAAATAAAATATGAGAAAAAGTTTGATGAAATACTATAATAACAACTATTTTGAGATTCTATATTTTTATTAAAACAACATTTATATAGAGAGGAGAGAAGAGGGACTAAAATGTAGGTCGGTAGGTGGGTCTGTAGGTAAAGGACCAAGTTTGCAAATTTTCCATATTCAAATGAAAGTTGACTTCAAACATTAACCTCAAACCGCGTGTTCATTCATCAGTTTTCCAAATAGAGTTATCATCCTTCTCTCGCTCTCGCTCTGAGAGATAATTATCAGATAGATCTATGGCGGATGGTGCAGTAACATTCTTACTGGAAGAGGTGAGAGACATATTGAAATGGTACCATGGCGTCATATCTGGGGCGGAAAACGAGTTCCGGCTGTTGGAAAATGAACTGAGGCTACTGAAAGCCTCTCTGAGAGGCTTAACCAGGAATCGGAATAAGGATGAAGTGGTGATAGAAATAGAGCGTCAGATCAGAGAGGTTGTTTACGACATCGAAGACAGCATCGACGATTGCCTCACCAAGACCGCCGGAGCATCCACGTCGACCAGGAGACGTTCCAGTGTCAGCCAATTCTTCGACTGGAAAAGTTTTAGCGTGGCCAAAAAGATTAAGTCCCTAAGAGAAGAGAAGCTGAAGCCGATGTTGGACAGCTTTGATACCTTCAAAAGCATTGCGCAGGGATCAGATACCTCTACCCCACGGAAACCCAACAAAGTTAGTACTTTATTCATTCATTCCTACCTTTTTTTTTTTTTTACACGGATTTTCACTTGAATATATTTTGTTGAAATGAGTAAACAAGTTTATTTCTTATATTTTAGGCTACAAAATGTGTTCATTATCCTATAAGTGGCAATTTTAGTTTTTCACCCCACATTATTTATTTGAAGATTTTTAGTTTTTTTTTCTTCTCTGCCCGTAGTAACTAAGGAAATTACACATTTTTCAACCTTCTTAATTTTCTTTTTTTTTTTTTTTTTAAAACCACAGCTTCGAGATCCATTGAAAATCTTGAGATGCAAGATTAGTTCGATCTCCGAATTCATAAATTCGTAGTCAATGAGATCAATGGGTGACAGTTGACGTGACTATTTAGAAATTGTGACTTGAATCGTAATGCTTAGTTAAAAATCACGTTGTTTTTTTATTGTTACATAAACAAAAAAATAAATTAAATTGCAATTCCCAAAAAATTTAAATTTTCATTGTTAAACCAAAAAAAAAAGAGAGTAATATATATATATATATATATATATATATATATATATATATAGATTTTTTTTTTAAAATTAAGATATTAAAATGTCCATATTTGAACCAAACACTAACCTGTAACTTAAAGTAATTCTATCTACCCATTTGTTTCCAAATGTCCTACAGATTCACCCCTAAAAAAGCTTCAATACCCATTTATTAAGTTTTTTCGATATCCAATTTTGATTTTTTTTTTTTTTTTTGGCACCCCCACTATGTTTCAAAATTTGGTCTTTAGTCTCAAGTTTTGGAAAATGATAAAGTGAGATTTTATATCATCTGGTCTAAATTATTTGAAGTTTCGAATCATCATCAATTAGCTTAAAACAATATCACGTTAGAATGTACTTTTACATCTCAAGTAATTTGAATTAAAATCAGCATTATATGGTAAATTTTGCCGATTGGAGCAAGATAGGACCAAAAAATCAGTTTTTACTAACAATGTAAACCAAAACCTGGAATTAAAAGCTCAAATAGGATTAAAAGAAAATTACTCTGATTATCGTTGTGTGTAGAATTGCAACTGCTATTTCCTAATGTTAAAGTTTGTTACTTATTAACAGGACCAATCAATCAGGCAAGACAAGGTTGTAGGTTTCGAAGATGAGGAAGCGACCTTAATTGGCTACCTCAATGAATCAACAACAAAACTTGATGTTATCTCCATCATTGGTATGCCTGGCCTAGGAAAGACAACATTGGCATGGAAGATATTCCAAAACGACAAAATCGGGTTCGAGTTCCCAACCCGTATATGGGTCCATGTTTCTCAGAGGTTCAACAGCAGAGAAGTATTCCTCAACATTCTCAAAAAATTCACCAGCAACGACATGTCTGGCTTGAGCGATCACGACTTAAGCCAGGCAGTTCGTTCGTCTCTTGAAAAAGAAAAATTCCTGTTAGTGATGGACGATGTGTGGAGTGTTGATGATTGGAAAGTCATTGAAAATGTGTTGCCAAATAGCAATGCCATGAGTAAAGTCCTGATAACGAGTCGTCATACGAACGTTGGTACCCGTGTTAATGTCACAAGACTACCACACAACCTCCGGTTTCTAACACCGGATGAAAGCTGGCAACTCCTTCGGTTAGAGGTGTTTGGAAACCTCGATGATTGCCCCACAGAATTGGAACCCATTGGAAATCAAATCGCGAACCAATGTGATGGCGTGCCTTTGACAATAGTGGTGATTGGTGGGATTCTCGTGGACCACTTTGCTAAAACACGAGCCATAACCAGTGTCAAAATTGAATGGACGAAGGTGTCCGAAAATGTGATCCTGTCAGTACAGAACGACAAGGAGGAGCGCATATTGGATGTCGTGGGGTTGAGTTATGATGGATTGTCAGATGATCTGAAAACATGTTTTATATATATGGCGGTTTTTCCAGAAGAACACTCAATCTCAACTTGGACATTGACGCGATTGTGGATCGCGGAAGGATTTGTCCAATCCAAGGAAGGAAAGAGCCTCGAGGAAGCCGCGGAGGAGAATCTGGATGACCTTATTAACAGGAACTTATTGATGGTTGATAAAATGAATCTCATTGGCGAAATCAAAAGATGTCGTGTTCATGATATGATACGAGCATTTTGCAGCTCTAAAGCTTTGGAGCAGAATTTATTCCGAGAGATAAAAAAGTCGAAGCAAGGAGTCCTTGAGCCTCCGGTTTCAGAGGTGCACAGGTTTCATCGTCTTTGTATCCATTCTGATCTGACGAAGTTCTTGTCTGAAAAGCCAAAAGGCCCACGAATTCGTTCCTTTTTGTGTTTCTACAAGGAGCCTGTCGGATTGGATCCAAGATACATATCAGTTATACCTGAAGCATTCGGATTGGTCAGGGTTTTGGATTCCATGTCCATCAGATTTCATCAATTTCCAGCTAAGGTTACCAAGCTCATTCATTTGAGGTACATAACGCTGTATGTTGATGCTTTGACTATGCTTCCAGAGAACATCTCCCAGCTATGGAATCTTCAAACTCTTGTGGTCGAGACAAAGTCTCGTTCCATTAAAATGAAAGCGAATATATGGAAGATGTATAGGCTGAGACATGTTAACACAAAAGCAGCCATTGTGTTGGACACGAAGTGGGAAGGCGAAGGTGGTGAAAACCTTCAAACACTGACTAGATTGTCGCCTGAATCTTGCACGTTAAACATGTCCAAAAAGGCCAAAAACCTCAAGACATTAGGGGTTCGTGGGAAACTAGCTACTCTTTTCAACACCACGTCCCTTGAAAATCTGCATCGCCTGGAGAAATTGAAGCTGGTAAATGATCTACAATATGAATCAACATCTGAAGATGATCAACAACTAATTGGCCTTCCTCAACCTAAATGTTTTCCGCCAAATTTGAAGAGGTTGACTTTGTCAAACACGTCTCTTGATTGGAAGAATATGTCCACGTTGGCAAAGATCCATAGCCTGGAGGTCCTCAAGTTGAAAGACAATGCATTCACTGGAACCTCCTGGAATATTAATACCAGTGGCGATGTCTTTCAAAATGTACAGTTGTTGCTCATTAAAAACGCGGATTTAGTTCTTTGGGAGGCTTCAAGCGATCATTTTCCAAGTCTTAGATCTCTCATGATTAAGAACTGCGAAAAACTACAGCGAATTCCAGGGGGGCTGGGGAAAAACCTGGAGATTTTGGACATCGAACGTCTTCGGAAAACAGCAGTTGACTCGGCGAAGGAGATTAAAGAAAAGAAAAGGGTGGAAGAACTCCAAAAACCTAAATGGGGGGTTCGATTCATGCTCCACATTGGTCCAGGATGTGAACAATCACCAAATTGATGGACCTCATGAAAGCAATATATCATCAGGTACATTGCAATTTTTACTTGCATTTTTTGTTTAGAGGAATCCAGAATAAAAATTTGGTCCAAACACTCTTTTTCTCGAGATATTTCTTGGAGAGAAATAGGCTATATAATTTGGTATATTTTGTATTGTATAAGTTATTTGATACAGTTTATTTTGAGTTCAAATTTTCTATTATATTTGGGGTTGTATAATTATCTTGATATTTCTATATTACCTGTCATCTCTAATTTAGAAAACTGTAAATGAAGGTAAGAATATAGATATATCTTGTAGTTATCCTTTTGGAAAAGAATAAATGATAAGAAATCATAAGGGTCACATTGCTCGTGCAATTCGTGCCCTGCCTTGCTAGTGCACAATTCGTGCGGTACATGCCCGCGGCTTCTGTGTCGTGATCGCGCACGCCTGTGTATATTTATATGTATGTATTATGTGAAAAGTATAGTTGTTATAAATAATCTACATATTTCTTCTAACAGTGATGAAATTGATAATGATATATATGAATCCAGAAAAATATTGTAATTTTTCAATCGACACTGTAAGTAAATAGGATAACTAAATAATTTGAGAAAACTAAGTAGATTGAGTAGCAATCACCTACAAAAAAAACTCAGGATTAATCTCCCATTACTTTTGGATGACTCACGACTTAAGGAAAGAATGAAGTGAAAATGTCCCCACGATAAGGACTTGATTCATGGCTTTTGTACTAGAGAAATATTGTAATAACAAGGGAAAATTGTAAATTTAGGATATTGTTTTATGGTTATTTGCCAACGAAAAAATTAAAATTTGGTCTCTGACATTAGAGCACCCCCAGCAGGGTCCTACTCCATTGTCTGGCGTCATTAAATGCTTGCCAGCTGGCAACAGTGCGCTACCCACAGTTCCATTGTGAAGATATCCACAGTGCATGTAGCACCATACTGTTTCAACATTAAAGTATTTTTTTTAATATAATTTATAAAATTTATTATTATTATTAATTTTTTTTTTTTTGTGTTGTGTGATGATGTATTATATTTGTTATTTGTTAAATTGCCAACATAAATTGTATTATAAAAATATTTAAAATAATACGGGTGATAATTTTAATGACGTGGATGATAATATAAAAAATTAAAATTAATATGGGTGATCATTTCTCAACATGAATATAAAAAATTAAATTACATTATAAATATTACAACTGAATCTTCAAATGTTCGCTATTGCCCGGCGCCAATCAATTTTTCGATTGTACTTTTTGTACCCACCTCATTATTTAATTCACTATTTTCGTTAAGATTTGTTTCAGTTCAGTTTTCTTCAATCTTCATTCTGCATCCCATCAAGTAAATGATTGTCTTTCCTTTTTTTTTTTTTCAATATTTGTTCGATTGATTTAACTAGATGAGTTGTAGTGCTCAAGTGTTATGAATCTATGGAATGTTTTAGTGATTAACTAAATATTATATTAGTCAATTTCAAACTTTGTTTAGGTAGGCCTTGTAGTTTTGAAGTATGTTTTAGAAGACTGGAAAGTGATTTTAATTTATTCAATTAATTATATGATTTTTTATTTATTATAAAAAATAAAAATTATATTAAATAATGTTTACGTATGTAAATATATTATTTAATTATAATAAAAATATATGATTAAATAAATTAAAAATATTAAGAAATATTTTTTTAGTGTAAAATTTAGTGAAAACTGCCGAAGATAAAATACTATTTCTGCATTAAAGTGGTGTAGATTTTGCACGATTTTAGTGCAAACTGTTGGAGATGCTCTTAGGACATTAAATCGAAAAACATAAAATTACAAATTGCGAGTCAAATCACATGAATTTGAGGCTGAATCATACAAATTTCGGGCCAAATCTCATGCGATACCAGAAATTCGTGATTATCTGGGTTTTTTTATCCTAAAATTATTAAAGTTAAAAAGTTACTATCAAAATATCAGGATTTGAAAAGTTAATGTCTTTCGACAGAAAAATAGTATTCTGAATTTGCAATTTTAAGGCTCCTAATCTCAGATATCTGTTATATGATTAATGTATTTTAAGTTTGGCGAAGACCAACTATTTGTCATAACCAAATGATATAGAAAGCTCCAGCAAGATTCCACGCTAACACACAACTTAAGTGACATTGAAAACTCTGTTTTCACCACAGAGAAGGGTCAAAAGGTTCCAACTTGTGTGAACCTTATTAAGAATTTAATTGGGTCTCTCTAATTGTTAATGATGTCAAAACACTGAAGTTTATTATTTTGTTTATGGTTGTCTTTTGAGTGAAGAAATATTAATGTGCATCTCTTAAATTAATTATTAAGATGTTAAAGGATATGGGTTATACGCTTGCCGACAATTACAGCCAATTTATTTTCGAAATATTGAATTATCTTTGCATTAATTAGTAGTTGTCAAATCAAAATCAAAATAATTTCCTTAACTAAATTAATTAATATTGAATTTTCTACTACCATAATTTTTCCAAGTTTGTTTGTTTGTTTGTGTGTTTTTTTTTTTTCCCTTCTTGTATGCCATTTATTGAATTAATTAGTTCTTAGTTAATCAACAGGCATATGCATTCTGTTCATCTTCTCGATTTTTTTTTTTTTTTTTGCCCTTTAATTTATGTATACGAACCTACTCGTTCTTATACTCATTCAAGAGAAAATAAATTATTGATCTAAATATTGGTTTTAGAATCGTTAGAATTACGAGTTTCACTTAAATTACTCAACAATAAAATAAAATTCAGATGTACTTTTAAAACTGAATTATAAAAGTAAACAATACGTTTGACAATATGAAGTCATTAATTATTTAGCTGTGGAAGTGTTGGTTTGGTCCACACGATGAAAGTCAATAGAAAACTTTCAAGATTGCAATTTGTACACAGTTCATTCATATCATCAGAATTGACTTATCAATCACCAATTTTGCATTTTCTGGTTAGATCAAAAGCTGTTGCATGTGTTGAATGAGTGAAATTGATCATTTAATTCATGTAAACTATTTTTCACAGATATATATGTCGTAGTTGCTGTTTTTTGTGAGATCAGAGAAAGAGAGGAGAAATATATCAGATCAGAAATGGCTTATGCTGCTGCGGTTTCTCTTGTGGACACAATTCAGCGCCTGCTACATAATCATCGTAATTCAATTCACTCAGCCAGTCGACGAATCCTAGAACTTGCACAAGAGGAGGTCAAGTCCTTACAAGAAGTTCTCAAAAGAGTGGATAAGAACAGAACCAGCAGTGAGAGGATGAAGGCTTTGGAGGGAGAGATGAGAGAAGCATTATGTCTATTAGAGGATGTGATCGAATCCCATGTTTTAGATCAGTTTCTTGCACTGTCTGAAACCCTTTCTGGAGATGGGAGACATCAAATGTTAGTCTTCCTCGATTTGCAAGAATTGTGGCAACATATTGAATTCTTTATCGAAAGGAAGAAGCCGATGGAGGCGGAGTATGTAGAAGAATTAGACAATCTGATCTTGCCTGAGGAAGATCATGATGTTGTTTCATCAAGAAGAGATTTTTCTGGAAATATGTCGAATATGGTTGGATTAGCTGATGAATTTTGTGAAATGAGGGACCATCTTGTCAATTTGCGTGAAACTATAGTTCTCCCTATTGTTGGTATGGCGGGCATTGGTAAGACTACTCTTGCTGAGAAGATTTTTGCAGATCCATTAATTATGAGAAATTTTGAATGTCGTGCCTTTGTCAGGTTGGGTCAGAACTATCAGTCGGGAGAAATATTGGCAGAAATTGGAGCCCAATTAAATCCAGGAAATGAGAGTTTGGATGGTAGAAGATACCTGATTGTGTTGGACGACGTATGGGATAAGAATTTCTGGAATGAGTTCACAAGAAAACTTCCACAAGAAGATAATGGAAATGTAATATTGGTCACAACTAGGCTCGAACAAATTGCTTCATCCTTAGACATATTGCATCCTTTCAAAGTGATGCGTTTTCTGAATAAAGAAGAAAGTTGGGATCTTTTTCATGTAAAGGTGTTTTCAGAAGAGTCTTGCTCTTATCAGCTTGAGAAAGCTGGGAAGAAGATTGTTGAGAAATGTGAAGGTCTTCCTCTTATGATCATCACAGTTGCTAGCCTGCTAGCGGAAACTGAGAAGACACCAGAGTATTGGAACAAGGTGGCAGAAAACGAAAAAAATTCCGTTTTCATGGATGCATATGATCAAATATCCGAGGTACTATATCGAAGTTACCACTACTTACCACAACATTTGAAAGCGTGTTTTCTGTATATGGGAGTTTTCCCTCAAAATCATAAAGTCCGCCCTTCAAGGCTTATCAATTTGTGGGGTGCTGAGGGATTTCTTGAAATATATCCATACCAAAATTTACCAAGTTTTGTCGAGAAATGTTTCTGGGAACTTGTTTCTAGTAATGTTGTTGTAGTTGGCCGCTTTCGTAGACGAGTTAAATCTTGCCACCTCCATTCTGTCTATTGGCATCTATGTGAAAGGGAAGTTGGTAATACAAAGTTTCTTCACATCTTAAATAGGTATGCAGATGGTTTTGTGCAGGGCATAGATAGCCAACGCCGTCTTTCCATCTATAAGAATGTCTTGTTTGGCATCCAAGATGTGTACAATTCATTGGCATCTGTCTCAACTGCACGTTCTATCCTCTGTACTGGTCCACACCATCCATATCCTGTGCCAATCGCTTTTGATATGAAGCTTCTCAGGGTACTCGATGCTTTCACAATTCGTTTCTACGAGTTTCCAATGGAGGTCTCGAAACTGATTCAGTTAAGGTACCTTGCATTCACATACGATGGAAGCCTCTCTCCTTCCATATCCCAACTTTGGAACCTCCAATACTTGATTGTTTATCAACATTTGGATATCCAATCTAGCATTGAGGAGTCATATCTACCGGTTGAGATATGGGATTTGAAAGAATTGAAGCATCTTGAGATAATGGGAAGAAACCTACCAGACCCTCCATCTGGCTCTGCCTTACCAAACCTCTTAACACTTTTAGATGTGGACATTCGCAGTTGTACAAGGAGTGTTCTCAGAAGTTTTGTCTATCTCGAGAAGTTACGAGTTCGGATTGAAAAGGGGCCTGATGATGAGCCCTTCACCTCATACTTTCATCATATTTCTCATCTCTATGCACTAAAATCACTTCAATTAGTCGTTGTGAGCCCAGAAGTCAGCTCTCAGATTGTTGCACAGCCGCCTCCTTTTCAGGATTTCGCATCTCGTCTTAGAAAGTTGACTTTGAGTGGGTGTGGCTATCCCTGGAAAGACATGAGCATCATTGCTGAATTGTCATGTCTTGAAGTGCTCAAAATACAATGCTATGCCTTTCAAGGTGAAAACTGGGAGTCGAACGATCATGAATTCCAGGGACTTGTACATCTTACAATTGAAGATACTGATCTCGTGCACTGGATAGCTGGAAACAATAACTTCCCAAAACTTTTTTACTTAACCATTAAAAACTGCTATGGGTTACAGGACATCCCTCTCATACCATCTCTTTTTGAGATTCAACTCATTGACTGCAATCCTTCAGCTCAGATTTGTGCTCACCAAATCAAGTTTCCTCACTGCGATATTTCTGCCTATTCTTCATGGGATGATGGCAACCTCAAGCCATACACCCAAATTGCTGCTTCATAAGGTTAGCCATTTAAATTTTTATTCAATGATATGAATCAAGAGAAATATAGTAATTTTACGATCGACACTGTAGATAAATAGAATAATTAAATGATTTGTGAAACTAAGTAGATTGAGTAGCAATCACCTACAAGAAAATCATATCTAAAAGATTTTAAACCCTTGTGAGCAAGTTGGTTTCAATCTACATGGCTACTTAACTTGATCGCCATATAACCACAGATAAAAGGAGGGGTGATGGCAAGAATAAAGTGAGCTACCTAACAAGTACAACAAAGAATGGCATTCCATCCTAAAATTCCTTAATTACTTTTGGTGGTAAGTTTCATAATTTGAAGCTTCCTGCTTCCTTGATGATTCATAGCCATACTGGGTTCCTCTTCTCTCTTTCTCTTAGGAAGAGACAATATAGTTTTGACTGAAGCCACCTTTCGCACCAGTAACCCCCACAGCGGTTCATTTCCTCTTTGATCTTGTAGTTCCTTTAACTTGAATTGCCTGTTTAAATAGGATGATGAGTGTGATTTGTGCGTTGGATCGACAGACCATATAGTTTTTGTGGGTGGTGCATTATCTGTGATGTTTGTGGTTCGTGCTCATGTATTTCAGTCAATTTAACTATAAAAAACGTTTTGTATGTTTTGACTAATTTAAATTTTTTCTTATCCTATTTGGCTAGTTACGTGGTTTTCCCTATTAATTATACAGCAATGACATATATAGAAAATAACTTCATATGTAAAATGCATGGAATAAATAATTTGAAATTCAAACTTTTTCACAATGTAATCTAATGCTCCTTAATTTGAGAGGCAACTGCAAGAAGAGGAACAGCTTTATGGACAGTAACCCCATGGCTTTCACTCATGTCCAAATCTTTTCCTTCAACTCCATTAGGCAATTGCCATTCAAATTTCTCCACAAGATTTGCTAACACAAACTCCATGGTAACGACAGCAAATGTAATCCCAGGACATCCCCTTCTTCCAGCTCCAAATGGGATCAACTCAAAATCTAGACCTTTGAAGTCAATTGAAGAATTCAAGAATCTCTCTGGCTTAAACTTTTCTGGTTCGTCCCAAGAGACGGGATCCCTACCTATAGCCCAAGCATTAATCATCACCATCGTTCCAGCTGAAATGTCGTGCCCTTTTATTTTCACATCTTTACTTGCTACTCTAGGCACTAGTAAAGGGACTGGTGGATGATGACGAAGAGTTTCCTTAATCACAGCTTTTAGGTAATGCATTTTTTCCACATCATCATCTGTTATGTGTTGTTTGTCTTTAACGATTTCTCTTACTTCTCTTTGTAGTTTTCCCATCGTTATGGGGTGTCGTAATAGCTCCGCCATAATCCATTCCAAAGCAGAGGATACTGTATCAGTTCCACCTACAAACACATCCTATAGAATAGCACACGATTAAATTCATTTTCAGTCACAGGTGTTCAAAAACTAATTCCTTTACTTTAGTAAAAACAAAAACAAAAATTAGTCCAGTTTGATAAATTGTCCAATTTCAATCATTTATCCATCATAATTTCCAACGTTTTATGTATTATGGCGCATGAGTTCCTTTAATTTTAGGGGGCGCGTGACTCTCACGGGAAAAATCAACCAAAGTTTGGAATTTTCGATGAACAAGGACTAGTATTGAACATTTTTTTTCAAAATCAACGAGACTAGGGAGAACTAAAAATGATTTAACCCATATAGCACATTAAGTTAGTCATAATATTGAACTACAATTTCACTCTAAATAGTAGAGTATGGATTAAATAGTTACGTACCAAAATTAATGCTTTGATACTATCTCTGTCAATGGATTTATGAGCAGTGTTGTTATCTTGGTATATTTCAAGCAAAATATCAACAAAGGTTTCTCCACTTTTTTCCAGGACACCCTTCTTTTTTTCCAGGCGTTCTTCAATCACACCCTCCAGGATATCATCCATCTCTTTGGCAACCTTATCAACTCTCTTATCAACTCCATTAACACGACCAATCCAACTCAGCCATGGAACGAAATCTCCCACACTAAAATTTCCAAGCAGCTCCATTAATTCAGACAACAACATCAGAAATTTCTTGCTGTTTTCCAAATTACTGTATTTCCTCCCAAAAGCTGAACGACAAATCCCGTCACTACTGAACTCAACCAACATCTTACTCAAATTCACAGGGCCTGAAGATTCCCTAATCTTCTTTACGAAAAGGGCAGTTTCTTCTTCCCTGATAGAACGGAAAGATTGAACTCTCGTGTTACTCAGAAGCTGGAAAACTAATATGCCCTTCACCTGTCTCCAGTATTCTCCATAAGGGGCAACCGTTGCGTCTTTACAGCCATAAAGAAGTTTCTTGTAACTCTTGAACTGTGGCCTGTTTGCAAAGGTGAGATCATGAGTTTTCATGATCTCACGTGCTGCTTCTGCTGATGAGACAACGAAAACCGGCATGCTGCCAAAGTGAAGAAGCATGAGAGGACCATGTTTTGTGGCTAAGGAATAGAGATTCCGGTGAAGCAATGATCCTAGTTGGTGGAGGTTTCCGATTATCGGTAGCTTTGGTGGTGAAGGAGGTTTGTTTGCACAAGGTTTACAGAACCATTTGTTAATACACCATAACATGAACAAAGATGTAAGAGCTGCAAGTATGATGGGATTTGGTTGGATTTCCTTCATAATTTTCTGGTTATGAGAAAGAGCTTTTAAGACTATGAATGAGAACTTTGAGTAATTGGAAAGACAGATCTAGACTTGTTTACTATTTCAAACACGTTGAGATCATCTCTCTCTCTAAATTAGTGGCTCTGGTTAAATGCTTAGCGCAAGAGAACCGGCCAAAAACAAGCTACGTCAGCCTCAATAATTGTGTACGTGCCACGTAAGAATTTGTAGTGTAATAAGAGGGAGCAAATTCTTCTATTACACTTGATGTTAAATCTTTTATTGTAAATCAATCACCACACACGTTATGTATATTTAATAATATCATTAATTAATATATAATATGTATTAAATATTATATAATATAAAATATAATATTGAATATAATAAAAGATCGAAATTTTAATAAGAACATCCAACAACCTCCCAAATATGAACATTTCTTCTTTGTCTCAAGGTTATAATTGAAGAGTAGCACTATCCACACCCCTTAATTTATTAACAACACCCCAAATTTTGACTTTTCAGCTATTTTTTATATTTATATCATTTTTATTTTTACATTTTTCTTAAAATTTTTAAAAAACCAACCTGTCAATAGCAATTTTTCATGTTTTTATATCTTATCCATTTAAACTTAGTATTCACATATTTTGATCGATAAACAGACCCAACATGCTTCCGTAAACATAAATAAAATTGAGTAAAATTTCTTACCTCGTCTTTGTTTCAAAATTTCTCTTTTTGGTTTTTCGATTTAGGTTTTACGGATCAATGATCCAATCACTCGTCCGTAGTCTATGGTTCTAAACCGATTGCACTTTTGAGAACCGGTTCACACCCATTTTCAACGGCCAACTGGCTAACACGGAGATTTTTTGGGGAGACTTACTATTGGATAATTTTGTACTTAAAAATATAAATGAAAAAGAAGTGTTGAAGCAAAAAAACTTTTTTTTATTGAAGATAATAAACTTAAACTATTTTACAATACTATTTTTCTCCGTTATTGGAGAAGAAAGCTTGTTTTAGCTAATCATGATTTAAACTTGAGAAGAGGAAACCACATAAATGGAAAGTTTAAAAGCTAAACTATTAAATAGAGAGAAGATTTTCTATCTTATGAAGAGAGAAGTGTAAGACTCGATGAACACCTAATAAGGATGGAATGATGAGCCCATTTTTCATATACATATCCGTTGGGATATTGTATGATTAGTATAAATCCGAGTACTTTGCAACCTATATCATTTTTGAACATCGGATTTAATTAGTTACAATACATGGAAAAAACTTTATTATTCACTATTCTTAAAGTTTTCAATCGGTATGTGACATTGTTATACCGCATCGATTCCCTATATGTGTGAAAACACAGGTATATCATTGGATACGCAGTGGTTTTCAGCCGATATAAAATGGTTGATTTTGATTTAATAAGTATGAATTGACAAACTTGTATTGAAAACTTTAATTTTGACTTGGAAATAACCTTATGCATTAATTACTCATGTAGTGTGGAAAAGTCATGGGATGTGTATAGCCCCACCCATAATTGAGTTGTTAAACTTATGATGACATAGGTGGGAGAAATCCTCGATAACACAATCTTATTTGAGATAATATTTTATTAAAATATTATGAAGGTTTATTCTAAAATTTGTATCTCATTGGTTGAGGCTCTCTATCATAAGTGTTTATCATTTAAACATATCACTCGATTTATATCTCATACAATTAAGAGACTTATTAGTCAGATATAGATGAAAATGTGGACTTTTTAAGAAATTTACTTTTAATGATGCCATGAGACTTGTGTCTGATTTTGTTCCTACTTATTTCAAATTTTCAATCTTAATCTTGTAATTACAAATTTTGATTTTAATCATTTTTTCGTTATATTTTACAATCTTAAGTAACTTTTTCGCTTGTAAGATATAAAAGCCCGTTTTCAATTTTAGATCATTTATAGTGATGTGACAATTTTGTGCTTATGTAGCAATTTATTTTACAGTTTTTTTGATAAAAAAATGTCAAATAATATTTCCGCATTGCTGCATCATTTACAAATAAATAAAACAAAAATTAAGTAAGAAAACATAGTCAAATAAATAGAAGAACACATCAAAATCCCAAATAAACTAAAAATCACTGAAAGTAACCTAACCCAAATGTTCACCCCCAACCCTAAACTTCAATCAAAGATACCGAATGACCTGATCCAAATCACTAATGGAACCAAAAAATTAGTTAGGCTAAACTCTTAAATATGTATAAAACCCTTTTGATAGAAATTAAATAATTAACCACGTAAAGGACTAAAATTGCAAATTTCTCGATATATATCTACCTTTTCAAAGTGAAAATGAGGTAAAATAGGATGCACCACCCTCGTAATGATCGTAAATAACAAGGTTAGACATTTAAGGTTAATGGGTTTTAGGATACTTTAATTAGTTTATGTTTGGGAGCTATATATTTTGAGTATTAATTAATTTATGGAAAGGCCTTCAAACAGTTATTTATCTTATATTATATACGAGGGAAATATTAACTTAATTAGCTCCCTACGCTAACTATTGGGTCCAATTTTTTGTACATATATTAAAGTTTCATTAGGCAAAGTAATTAAGACATTGATTATTAAAAAGAAAAACGTGTTGGGGACGGTTTTGATGAGAAGATGTTAATTGAGATGAAATATTACGTGATGCTTAATTAGATTTCAAGCTTCAAAGGCTAAAACTTGGATGGTGTATTAATGTGTTGTAACACATTATGTGCAATATTTTCCGGGGATATTTGGGTGAATTTATAAGCTCCTCAGAACATTTTATGAAAAGTGAACTTATAAACTCTTCAAAAGTATTTGGTAAAGTTGTAAATTTAAAATTTTATTTTATCTTAAAATAAAATGTTAGGAGTTTGTAAGTTTTTTTTATATAGTAAGAGAATCTCAATTTATTTTTAAAATAAAATCTTAGCTTTTATAATCATCTTCAAATTTGATCATGTAAATTAAATAATTGTTATTACTAAGATCTTTATAAGCTTCATTATCTTATTTATCCAAACATAAAGCGTTTTTAATCACCATTTTATAAAATGTGCATTTTATAAATTTTGAAAACATCTTATAAAATATAGGAGCTTATAAGCTCTTTTAAATTTAACCAAACATCCTTTAATTCGTCATAGGAAGAGAGATTCTCCTCAAATCTATTTTCTACCTCTGCAAGTTGTTCTTTAAGTTACCGTTTCTTGAAAAGTAGAGTCATATCAAAATTCTATGAGACTCCATTTGGATATAATAGTTTGAAATCCGAGGCCCAAGCATCTACTCTCAAACTAAAGCTTCGTGGGAAGGAGGGAGGCGGTAGGAGGTATGGAGAGCCGTGTTATGGGTGACTTTATTGCTCGGTTCAGAGAGGCCGAACTCGGAAAGTCCAACCAATGTAAGAAAGCCTTCTTCCCCCCTTCCTCCTATCCTTACTTGAACGGCGGCGAAGTGCAGGTAAGGCTTTGAAGCCAAGCAAGCTGCTAGCCATATCGATAACGGTAAGTGGTGACAACATCGAACAAGATGAGGATCTTCCCCGGGTAGTTCCCAATGTTTGGCACTTTCCATACTTCTTTCAGAGAGATAGATAGGGAAGGTAGTACCGCCAAGGGAAAGGAGAGAGGGAGCAGCTAAGTAAGCATCTGATCGAGTGGACTTTGAATCCGTATCTTGCTATGAAGTCGGAATTGACGTAACTACAAAGAAACTAAGCAGCAACCAGTGTTCACAAGTACGCACCAATACATAGGACTACTCTTGGTCGATATGGGGTAGACTTTCATAGTGCAAGCATTCCCCGGGCGGTGCGAGAAGAGAGTTCGGATTAGTGGCTGATAGGTAGTTTAGGAGAGAATAGCGAAATCATGCTCAAAATACGGCTTTTGGGTACATCAATAAATGGTTTCTCTTGCGTATAAGCTTCAGCTAACTTAGGTAAGATATTCTCTTCATTCTCAACTGATAGCTGCTTTATCTGCCTGAAGTCGTGTAAACCAGAAATGCATCTCCTTCGCCCGTGCAAGAGACTCAGGCCCTTTCTCACTGACTTTAAATGAGTGGATTTAAAATCCACTTAAGTTGGAGTGGAATTAAAATCCATTAAAATGTCTACACAATTAGTTCAAAATGAAAATTATGAATTTCAAATCGACATCTATCCAAACATTATTGATGGATTTGCTACAATGAATTTCTAATTTCTCTTCAAATCCACTTATCTAAATAGATCATGACAGAATAATTTTTACTTATGTTCTTCAATTTTTATTTTTTAATTGGTGCACTTGTAACTAATTGGTGCACTTGTAAGTAATTGTAATTGGAAACGTTATAATAAAATAGTTTATTGTGATGGCAAACGTTATAACCCAATAGGTCATTGTTGGATATCTTACCACAATGATTTATCACCATATCGTGGACTAGAAGACCACAATTATGCTAAATGGGTACGTTAATATCTTTTTTGTTCTCATAATGTCTTTCAATTTTAATTTTATAATTATCATAATTTTAAAATTAGTCTTATAATTTACGAGTTTGTTCGATTTCAATATAAATTTGAGTAAATTTGTCAGAAAATGTTGTGTCAAATTCTTATTGGTAAAATATTAATATCAAAATCCCAATTAAAATTTGACATGTGACATTTTTTAAAAAAATTTTAAAAAAAATTCTGAAAAAATTGGATAAAAATTAAACAAATTCTTAAATTATAAAACTAAATTAAAAATTATGATAATTATTAAATCAAAATCGAAAGATCCTATAATTATAATACCAAAAATGATTTTAACCCATGCTAGGGTGGCAACATAAACAAACAAAATTTAAGGATATTAGGAAAGGACAAGAAGAATATCCACAATTGACTTATTAGACATGACTAGACAATTGGAAACATCGGTTTTAGAAATCAAAGTGGGTGGAACCGATTCTAAAATAGACTTTTCACGATAATTTTTATTATCGTAAAAAATTTTATCGTAAATATTCATTTTTATTATAGTTTTCTTAAATTGCTTAATCATGGCTTTGTTGCTTCCTATAACAATAAGATCATACGCATACAAGGAAATAACATGTCATTACAATGAATTTTTTGGGTAATTCTTACTTTGGTTACGTAACTCTGATGTTTTTCGAAATTAATACCACAATTATACATTTTTTTCAAATTAGTACAATAATTGCTACCTTTAGTCTCTTTTAACCAAAAATTTCAAATTTTATCAGAAAAAAGTTACATGTGTTGCACGTAACTTTCAATATGAGGATTTCCAACTAGACTTAATGATATGACTTGAGATGTGTTATATATTCTTTTTGGTTGAGTATTTAAATAAAATAGAAAATTTAAATTATACATTGAACTTGAAAAATCCATCTCATCAAACAAAAACAATTAATTAAAAACTAAAAATAAAAACACAAGCAATTAAGGGGTCAAGTGCAATTCATGTGTGAATTCAGCTCAATTAAGTGAATTGGGTTGAAATAGGCAAAATTCGCGAACTCAAAAAAATAATGTTCTAAATTGTCGACCCACACAAAACTTGAACTTGCCAAATCCCTAATTTACTGAGGGAGAAAAAAAAGTAATAAATTCAAAAAATAATTGATCTCGGTTCCTACAATGCATTTGTAACAGCTGAATGGTACATCCCAGGCCATATACTGATGGCTTTCTTATAGCCGACATTGATCGGAGGTGAGCCATCCAATGCATAATTCATAGTGGAAACCACTAATATTTGGTCGGAAGCAAAAGAGAAATGTGAATCAAGATTGTGTGTGGTGTTAATTTGAGCGGCATTTGGTCGAATTGTGTGGTATTAATTTTGTGTTGTGAATCAAGATTGTGTGGTATTAATTTTGTGTGTTGTAGAATTATGGATGAAGAAGTGGGATTCCTGGGGAGAAAAGATGGAGTACTGATGGTGGGGTTTACCATTGAGCAAAATCGCTCGATTTTGGTATTTGATAAATTTCTATTTTCTTTTTTTGTCGTTTTTTCTCTTCCTCCGTAATGATGCGGCAAGGTGTGGAAATATTATTTGGAATTTTTAGGTCAAAAAAATGTCACATAATCACAGAGAGTTACCAAATATTATTTGGCATTTTTAGGTCATAAAATGGTCACATAACTACAGAGTGAAAGATAACTAATAAAACAGAGTGAAAGGGGAAAGCCATTGCTAACTTTGTGATGTATTTCAGTAATGTTTTTCTTGCTTGATTACATCAGGATGAAGGAGGGATATATATAGCAGCACAAAAAGAATCTTAGCTATACAGAACAAGATGATAAAAAGCATGATCATTCCACAGAAAACCAAGATAACAAACTCTACAGAGTTCCTATTTTCTCTCTGACATCTCATGAGCTGGTAGGTGACGATATTCCTTGTGAGCTGTGATCTGTTGTGTATGCAGCAAGGAATGGTTCCTAACACATAGTTACCATGTCATTGGAATTGGTTGGAAAATGCAAATTGAGGACTGTGTATCTCAACCACGTAAAAATCATGGGTAGTTGCAAATTGCAGAGAAATAAAATAAAATTAAAACTTGATAAATTTCGCAATTACATAATTAAAATTTTCAAATAAATAAAACCAAAATCGGACACGAATTAGGCCAAAAAATAAAATTTTCCAATTTGTTAGGTTCATGTAAAAAAAATTAGAACTTTAAAAAATTTCATTAGTAACCTCATTTTCGTCGGCGGTGATTCTGATGAGGAAGAATTTTTTATCGTCACAAACAAAATTTCATGATTTTCTTCTGCATCATTCTAACCTAATTTTCTTCTTAAATATTGATGTTTGGCTATGAAATATTATATTCATCCAAATTTAAGGTAACTTGATGATCAATATCTCTTCTTGTAATTAAGTTCTATGTTACAAGGTTATAATTTCTATAACCTTTGGAAACATACTGTTGTAGTCAAGAAAATATCATTTCTTTGATTTCTTTGAACCACTTGTAGAATATTTAGTTGAAGAGTACGTATTGTTGATGTGAGCAAGGTGTATAGACTTAGACCTGTGTAATTGGGTATGTATGGATCGAGTTGGGTTTGATCCCGAATTCGTGTCCTAATTTTTTTTTAAATTATGCGGTAATTTTTATGTTATACGAGTATAACCTTAATGTTATATTAGTATAATCTTTATGTACAGATATCGCAACTTTTAAGTGAATAATTTAGATTTTTTTCAGTATAAAAATTCATGTAATATAGTTGAACTTTATGTTATAATAAAATAACATTTACGTTATATATTAGTATAACTTTTATATACGAATATCATAACCTTTATAAAGAATAACATAAAAGTTATATTATTAAAACATAAATGTTAAATTATTAAACATAAATGTTTAAAACGTCTTATAGGTCTGTAACTAACATAAACATAAATGTTGTGCGAACATAACTGAAAGGCTAGACGAACATATCTAAAGGTTAGACACATAGGACTAGGTCGGTTTGAATGCACATCTGGGGCCCCCCAACGCGCATGTTCGCTGGTTGAGTGCGTGAAAAGTACCGCTGGATCGAATTGACCCAATTGCACGATTCCGGACTCGTACTTCTTGTGCACATAAATAATTGTGTTAATAAAAATATTGAATAACAATAACAAGAAATTTTTGGAGTAATTCCCACCCCTGACTTATTTTATATGTGTATAGAATTCCAAGCAAAATCTTCTATCTCATCTTAATGTTTCATTTGATATTTCAAAATAATCACTATACGTTAAGTATGTAAAAATAAAATCATTAATTAACACTTGGTTTGAATTAATAATAATGAAATGACAAATGAAACATCAAAATTGAATAAATGATCGAATTCCATATAATTCTTAGTGAAGACTTGATGGAAATGAATATAAAGACATCTTCTATTTATAGCGTTGCCATCAACTAGTTTGATCATAATACCTAAACAACACTTGCATATATATTAAATGAAATACTTAGCACCCTACCATAGACCACCAATTCATGAATCTTATGATGCACTTATTCATGCACATTATTTAGGGATATAGATTAATATTTAATAGTGCAGAAAATTAATTTCTTTCAGTGGCAACCGCAAGAAGAGGAATACGTTTGTGGACGGCAAATGCATGATATTCACGCATGTCCAAGTCTTCTCCTCCATCAGGCAACTTCCAGTCAAATTTGTGCATTGCTAAAAGATACTCCATTGTAGCAACAGCATATGTAATTCCTGGACAACTTCTTTTCCCGGCCCCGAATGGAATCAACTCAAAATCGAGGCCCTTAAAGTCTTTCGAAATGTTCAAAAATCTCTCTGGCTTAAACTTTACAGGTTCATCCCAAGAAGCTTCGTCCCTGCCAATGGCCCAAGCATTTGTGAACACTATTGTACCGGCTGAAATGTTGTAACCCTTTACTTTCACATCGCTTCGGGCTTGTCTGGGTACTAACAATGGTATTGGTGGGTGAAGTCGAAGAGTTTCTTTGATCACTGAATTATAGATACGTGCAGTAGAGTTCTGTAGATGCAATTAAATCCTATAGTTCAGATTTTTATGAGATTTGGCAAATAACGGTGAGTCCTACCTATTTGTTAAAATTAAATGGAGAGAGATTTAACCATAATCCTGACCCAACGGTAGTAGTAAGAAGTATATCTTTTCGGTTGAGCGATTTTAATATCAAATTTACACAATAATTTATAGGGTCCGACGTTTTATGATAGTAGTATTTCATGCTAGTGTTTTAGGAAAGTGACTAACTAAATTGCAGGTCAATTTCAGCTGGAATGTTCTAATTAGATAAAAATTACATTTTCTTGCCTGATTTTCGAATTTTTTATTTTAAATTTTAATCTTATGTGGCACATATGTGGCTCAAATTTGAATCATATTTCAACATGTGACAATCATATTTTCATTTAAAATACATCAATTGTATGGAGAAATTGCAAATTTAAGATATTAATTTTTGGTCATTCATCGTTCAGGAACATTATCTATCTTTTGGGGCTTTGAAACTAATACACTATCTTTTAAAAATGGGCAAATTTAGAATAAAAAAGCACGAATTGATAAATTTCGGGATAATTCACATAAAAAAGTCACGTACCTCACTTAATCGGGCTTCTCGCTGATATAGCTCACTATAAATAAATTAATTTGATTCTTAAATTTCACCTTAGTAAATAAAACTCCACATCATTAAATAAAATAGATCTTTTTTAATTAATAAGAACAAAAAATTCCTTAAAAACCCTAATCTAAAAGATGAACCAAAAAATAAGCGCATCCATGCACACCCACCTCCATGGATGAAAAATCTAAGAATGATAACAAAATCGACACCGCCCCTTCACCGTCGTCCCCACCACCCTCTAGCCCGCACTCTGTTCTCCATCAAATCATCTTCATTCTTCATTTCTTCTCATAAATTCATTCTCAAAGCAACAAAACTCTTCCAAAAATGACATATTTTAAATATCAATCATGTAGAAAAAAATATTCAATAAATTTCACCACATTTATACGAAAAGCTACAAAACCCTCCAAAAAGATCAACCGCTTATAACATACATGATGTTGTAAGTCTATATTATTAATTTCAAAATATAATTTATTAATTTCACCAACTATATAGTTTGTGGTGAATTTTTTAAGACAAATCGATTTTATCACATTTTCGAACAATTTTGATTATAGTAAATGATTTATTAAAGTTTTTGTGATTCGAATTTATCTCTACAGTTTTAGCATGGATAACTATGGGTTATATAAATGTATGATTATTTTCATGAATTTTAGATGATTGTTTAAATAATGAAAATTATTGTGGTTAAGAGTGTCTTTCCTTACATATTACTAGCTTTGAGATCAAAATTTTATCTATGATTTAAGGGTAAAAAATCATTTTTGGTCCTACCTTGGAAGCGGTATCCGATTTTAGTTCTGTTAATTTCCGATTATCAATTTATTCTGCAATTTTAAATTTTGTCCAATTTGAGTTTTTTTTTTTGCCAAAATTTCAATTTTTTTGACCAAATTTCGACGAGTGTAATAAATTTAATTAATTGAAAATGGTAGAGTTTTAATTGAATTAAGTTTTACATTACGTGTGAGAATTGAGTACATGATAGATTATTAAGTAATGAAGATTAATTTTTTTAATATATTTTTTAGATTATAGAATAGCTTATTTAGTAAGCTTTTATATATATATATATATATATATATATATATATATATATATATATTATCTTATACACTTGTATCTCATAATATTAAAATATTGAATACTTATAATTGTTTACTTTTATAGAGTACCTTTTGCATTAGTAATTACAAATATATGCTTTTAATGTAAAATATTTATATATAAACTGCTAGTTTATAAATCTTTAAACGTTTGTTTATATTAAACATTTATGTTGAAGTACATAAACTTCAAAAAATAGTAATTTTCGTCTATTAAATTTTTTTATTAAAATAAAAAGACAATTTGAGAAAAAAAAAAGAAAAAAAAAGGACCCATAAGTGGGTCTATATATATAAAAATCAATTTTTTTATAATAAATTATATTATATAGATGCTTATAATTAAAAAACTTTTAACTTCAATTTTGTACGACCTATAGCTGTTTAAATAAAATTTGATAGTATAATTATATATTCATAAAATACATAATTTTTCTTTCTTTTGTAATAATGAATATATGTTTTTTTTCCATTTATCTTTTATATTTTTAATTATAATTTTAGAAAAATTAGTAAAAATAACCTCTAAGTTTACCCTTATTAGGAAAATAACCTCTAAATATTGGTATTTTTGAAACTAACCTATAATTTTAAAAAAGTTGGTAAAAATGACCAATGACCGGTTGAAGTATGTAATCCTTCCGATAACCTACTTACGTGTCACATATATAAGCTGACACGTAAGCTGGTAACCGGAACGGTTACTCGATGGAGCCGGTCAAATGATGTTTTTACCAACATTTTGTAAGTTACGGGATAGTTTTAAAAATGTCAATATTTAGAGGTCATTTTCCTAATAAGGGCAAACATACGAGTCATTTTTACCAAATTTCCCTATATTTTTTGATAACTTATCAAGAAAAAGTCATGTATTTTTTATTTTCTTTATATTTTTACGTGACAGACACATTAAGAAGGAAAATAACATTCTTGTACTTTTGGCCAACTTTATTTGTTAGGATTATTGTGTATATATTTTGATGAGACAAAACATGTAATAGATAGAGTTTAGCAACCTTATATATGGATCTTGTTATGTAAAATGCTTAGATAGGACAAGGTCGCTGAAAGAAGATGAATGAGCTACTGAATGCTGGAAGGCGAATTCGTAAGTCATTGCATACTACAAAGGTCACTGCAGTATAATTGCAGTGAAGCGTCTAAGTATAGAAGAATACAGTGAGCTAGCTAAAAACATCCTGAGTAGAAGGAAACTAGCCACATCAGACAACAAAACAACAACTAGTTTTCAACTTACAGTTACCTCAGAGTTAGTGCACTCTCATTAGCCAATAGAAACATTCAAATGTAAGCCAATCAGAGATCGTCAACTAGAGGAATCAAAAGGACAAAGGACGAATGTTGTAAAAGAACAGAGACACACTGACAACTGTGTCAGAAGATCGTGTACGAGCCAATCACTGCAAGACACCTCGTTGCAGAGAGAGTTGTCTTTTCAACAGACAAATTTCTCATGCCTATAAATAAAAGATGTTGCATAAAAGATGTGTGCATGCCTGAAACGACTACTAAAACATACAAATCTCGAGCTCATACTATCAAGATTTCAAATACTCTCAAATCTACTCATTTCAGTCACTCAATATATCAAGCAACAAAATTATAAAGTTAATTTAACCCTCAACCTTATACCACTTGAGACCAACACTCTTGCTTTAATATGTAAGTATAGATTTGAATTTATAATCCCACTGTCACAAAATTAGTTAGAAATTTGTTGAATTTTTTTGTTCAAATGTGAGAACTTAATATTTGGAGGGAATCTGAAGAAATTTTCACAAATTTTGTTGCTAAGTTTTCCTTCCTCCAAACTTATTTGAGAGAATTTGAGCATTCCCTTCACCACATTTTGGACGGAATTTGGATTCTTTTAAAAATTTTAGAATACTTAAAACAGTCCCAAGAAGGCGTTAGGACAGCACCCAATGCCAAACTTGACATCCCAACAGCATACTATTCTTAACTTCATTGTAGATTAATAAACAGTTTAGCGTTAGATTGGGTGTCGTATTGTGTTGGCGTTATTCTTTTTTATTTATAATATATTTTGTGAATTTTTTTTTTTGTGTGGTAATATTTTATATTTGTTATTTGTTAATTTGTCAACATGAATTGTATTATAAAAATATTTTAAGTAACACGGGTGGTAATTTTAACGACGTGGATGATTAAATAAAAATTTAAAATTAATATAGGTGATCATTTCTCAACATGAATAGTAAAAATTAAATAATCGAGAAACAAATACATTAAATTACTAAAAATAGATTAAAATACATGAAAATACAACATAAAATAACTAAAAATTAAATAAAATACATGAAAACAAAACATACAATTACTGACAATAACAATAAACCTAATAATCGGAGAGACCGACTCCAAACCCAAACCCTCCAAAATCTGAAAATTGTCCAAACATATCAAATATATTAGTAGGTTTTGGTACTTGAAATTGTCTCATCTTCTACATAATTATTTGTTGTTGTTCTTGAAAGTACTCACATTTTACAGGATCAACAATCGTGTCCAAATCAATGAGTAGTATATTATCTTCTTCAGTCATTTGATATTGGTAATTGCTTGCTGCAATTTTTTGCTTTTATGCTTTAATTTTTTATTTTTGCACCTCAATTTCATGTTCTCTATTTGCAGTCGAAGTTGACAATAATTCTCATAATTTCTCTTTGTCTCTTTTATAGTGTTTAAAAAAGCAGACATATCTTCACTCTATTTTCTTTTAAATTTGGACTTTTTTTTTACCCCTTGTGACCATTGTGATGAAAAACCACCACTTATATTTTCATCGCTTAAATTGATTGAAAGTGAGGTTGAAGAAGGATCAGGAAAAATAGGAGAATCATCAACAACTTCTTGTGGTAATGATGTTGGGAATCTATTTGTGTTTTCAGCATGCACAAATTCTTTCAAAATAGACCACACATGGTCAAATTTGAACATTTCCTAATTGTCTTTTTTGTTGCACAAACAACTCGTTTGCTTGTCGAATCTACAAAGAATGTTGAAATTTTTTGAGAAAATATTTATGGCATATACAATAGTAAAACATAAAGATAATTACTTACGATAGAGCTCATTTGCACTACTTGGATTCATATACTTAATCTGGCTCAAACAACCATTGAACTTTCTAATATCTTTGAGAATTATTTGCATACGACATTGTAGTGATTTTTGGTTACGCTCTTTTAGGTTAGAGTTTGGCATTGCACAATTGAACTTATTTGTAACGTGTTTTCAAAATTGATCTTTGGATTGGTTTATACCAACAATTGGATCTTGCTAAATTTCAAAAAAAGATAATGCAAAGATGTTGATCTTCAACATTTGTATAATTAGTACTATGTGGCTTCGACATTTTAAAGAGAAGATATCATGACTGCGTGCATAATAATATATAATATGATAATAGAGGATGAACGAGATCTTAATACTTCAATTGAAGAAAACTTGGAAGTGTCATCCTCGGACATCGAATTTGTAGAGAATAAACCTACCCATTTTTAAGATTTTCTTGGTCGACATAAACAAATTAGAGATGTATATGCTCATTTTGCACTTCAAAATGTTTTAATTGATCATTTTTGGAAAAGTATTCTAATTCAAAAAATTAGAAATTATCACTATGTAACATCTATTTCACTTTCAATAAAAAGTTATTGTTTTTGTTTTCATTTTACATTGAATTTTATTCAATTAATTATATGATTTTTTATTATAAAGAGTATAAATTATATTAAATAATGTTTACGTGTGTAAATATGTTATCTAATTATAACAAAAAATTAAAAATATAATTAAATAAATTAATAATTAAAAATATTATACAATATTCTTTTTTAATGAAAAATTTAGCACATACTCTTAGAGATAAAATATTGTTTTTGCACTAAAGTGGTGGAGATTTCATACAACTTTAGTGCAGACTGCTGGAGATACTCTTAGGTTATGTTTGGAAGGGATTTGGCATTATAGGATTTTGGATTTCAAAATTCCAATATATGTTTATTTTTATATTTAAATTTAGATCACAAAATACGAATATAATCATTACTACCTATATTATAATCATCAATCATTAAGAAATACATTTTTTCATAAAAAAAATCAAATCAACCCACATTTTTACAATAAAATATTATATCAACATTTTCATTATTAATTTAACATTTACAATATAATCATATCCTACTAAATGTTTAAATAAATATACATTTTCACTGTTCACTTTTAAAAAAAAAAATAAAAATCAAATTTCAATGATAAGATATCCTCAATCTCACATAATCCTCCTCCAAATATATCTTAAAATTGAGGAACTCGAGTAAGTTAAACTGATGTGGCACGAATTTTCCTTATGTGACACCTGTAGTGTTGGCAGCTTTCAGTTCAAAATAGCAATATATAAAATACATTTAAATAATTGTTAGATCACCAAATAACTTTAAAAAATTACCTAAAAATTTAAATATTTCTCGATCAGTATAAACTAGTTATAAATATCTTAACAATAATTTATAAATACAAAAAATACACTATGCAGTTTTCAGAATACTGTTATTATTTAAAAAAGTGGGACAAAAAATTGATTATCTTAAACTTATGCCACCAAATAATGCAATTAATCACCTATTAGAAATGATTATGACATCAATCCTTTCATATTCATATTAGTATACCCTTAAAGCATCTCCAACAGTGCATTGATTTTTAAGATTATTCAATTACATTGTGTTAATCCCAAATGATATAAGGTTATAGAAGGTGAATTAACCTTATCAACCTTTGCAAACTTTTGACTCCAAAAAATGTTAGTCCTTCGAGTAGCAGGTAGCTAGCAAGCTTACTATAGTGAGATGATGTTGTTACTTTTTAGCAGAGACTTAAGAACTTAAAAGAGAATTAATGCACAACAAAAATACTTGAAAAATATGTTTTCTGAAAAGCTTTGATTGAATGCAGTATGTTAGAATGACAAATAGGTATATAGAAGACTTGTAAAAACAAAGAGAACGATATACAAAGGTTTAATGATGGAGTAATCCCTCTACGTCCTCTCTACTCCTTCGCAAGGAGGAAGTTTGTTAAGATGGTTTGATTTATAAAGACTCTGCTAATACAAAATAAATTCTAACAAAAACTATTAGCTTTAGCCCACACAGGTAGTTGCATAGTGATCAAAACTATAACCCACACAGGGTTTCTGTTCTTTCTAAAACGAGCAAACTACACTTAGTAGTAACAGTCTCCGCTAAGTGACTCATAAACAGTCTAGTTAAGATAAAAAGATTTCTTCAATTGTAGGGGGAGCAAGCTCTTGAACTTGAAATTCAGTAGGTAGCTAGTTTGCTGCTCAATAGATTAAATGATTGAAACAGGTAGCTTGACAGATTTGAATATTTAAAGACTTAGAGTGTTAGCTTGTGATCAGTATGTTCCAGTGTTATTTCAGGTGCACTCGACTTCTATTTATAGACATGAAAAATTTGCCCGTTGAAAGAGACAACTTTCTCGGCAGTGAGGTGTCTTCCAGTAATTGGCTTGTATATGATCTTCTGATAATTTTGGTACACCGTTGCCACTGCGCCTCTATTCCTCTGCAAGATTTGTTCTTTTGATTCCTCCAATTGGCGATCTTTAATTGGTTTTCACTTGAGTGTTTCTACTGGTAACTCAGAGTGCACTCATTTTGAGGTAATTGTTAGTCAGAATTAAATTGTTGATTTGTTGTCTGATGTGGCTAGTTTTCTGTTGCTCAATATGCTTTGGCTAGTTTAGTGTATTCTTCCATACTTAAACGATTTTTCTCATCATTGTTCTGCAGCACCTTTGTAGCGTGCTGCAGTGACTTTGCAAATCTTCACTCTTCCAGCATGCAGTAGGCTTTTCATCTTCTCCATAGCGACCTTATCTTATCGAAACTTTTACAAATTAAGACCTATATACGAGGTTGCTAAGACCTATCTATTATATGTTTTGTCTAATCAAAATCCATATAATTGAATCCTAATAAATTGTGTTTTAAAAATTCACGTTAAACTATCTCAACTGTCAACTTTGTATTGAATTCAACACAAATCAAATCTTATGTTAAAACATTTTTTTATTATTTTATAGAATATTATGAAATATTTATTTTTAATGTGAAGAAGTAATTTTTATGTAAAAATTAAAAAAAATTGCAATGCCGAAGATATCTTTAGTTTTAATGAGACTAATGAGCTAAACTTTAAAAAAAAAAAAAAAACATATCTTTTGTGGCAAAATATACAATTTTTATTTGTATGGAATTCAATATACAACACTCTGGACCACGTAACCTGTGGAACTAACATTATTATTTAATTCCACGATATACAGCTACCTTGTCAATTAAAAAGTTGGGTACTAACTTGTTATTTCAACATAAAGGACAAAAATTAATTGCAATTAATTTCCTCGATCTATAGCTACCTTGTCAAAGTGAAAATTAGGTACAATATGATGCATCACCCTTGTAATCGTCGTAAATAACAAGGTTAGACATTTAAGGTTAGACTAATAATGGATTTTAGGATAATATAGTTCAAATTGAATCTTTTATTATACTTGATGTTACATTTACAATAAATTATATATATATTAAATAATTTTATTAATTAACATATAACCACTACAAGAAATTTGACATTTAACAACGGTTTTTACCCGTTAAATCCATTTTTTAAGCGTTGTTGTAAGCAAAATTGTTAAAACTTTTCACCATTCGACAACGCACCAAAAAGCATTTTCTTAGCTAGATACGACAACGCTTTTTGGTGCGTTGCAAGAAAAGGGTTGTCTTTTCTTATTTTCTGGAACTATTTTACAACGCTTTTTGCAACACTTAAAAACTGTTGTCGTATCTGATACGTTATCACCACGTCGTCAACATATTTTGGACACGTCTTGCCACATCATCAAATTCGGAGATTCGATCTCGTGACTTTGTTGAAGGTTGAACCACTAGGCTACTAGTGTTTTATATGTTTATATTTTATATGTATTTTTTTTATTAACTAATTATATATATATATATATATAATTAACGACTAATTAATATATAATTGAAAGATTAATGACTAATTAATATGTTTAATAATATTTAATCTAATTTCATATTAAGACAATTATAAAGTATACTAGTGCATATTTTTAATATATGTTATAAACATACTAATTTTTTAAAATTATGAGTTTGTTCATATATATAAGATAATATTAATGCAAATAATATAAAATAACATCATAAAATAATTAAACTTTTCAACTTTAATTTAATTAAAATAATATATAGTTTTTATATTATTATATAAAAAAATTTGTATTGACCAATTAATATATGTATGTTTTTTTATTTTGAAAAATAGTTTATGGTTCAATTAATATATTTAAGTTTTTTTTCATATTATTCTTTTAATTAATCATTTTTATATCTTTTTTTTATTTTATAAAATAATTTTCTCAAACAATTTATGTTTTTGGTATTAATTTTAAAACCAAACTAATTTATATTTATTTTCTAAACTAATAATATATGTTTTTATATAATTATGTAATACAAATTTTTATATTTTTCAAATTAATATATGTATTGTTTTTTTTTTTATTGTAAAATAATTTTTGGTTCAAATTAAAACCAAACTCATTTTATCTTTATTTTCTAAAATAATAATATATAATTTTTATATTATTATGTAATACAAATTTTTATATTTTTCAAATTAATATATGTATTGTTTTTTTTTTTTTTGTAAAATAATTTTTGGTTCAAATTAAAACCAAACTCATTTTATCTTTATTTTCTAAAATAATAATATATAATTTTTATATTATTATGTAATACAAATTTTTATATTTTTCAAATTAATATATGTAATTTTTTTTTGTTGTAAAATAATTTTTGGTTCAAATTAAAATCAAACTCATTTTATCTTTATTTTCTAAAATAATAATATATAATTTTTATATTATTATGTAATACAAATTTTCATATTTTTCAAATTAATATATGTATTGTTTTTTTTGTTGTAAAATAATTTTTGATTCAAATTAAAACCAAACTCATTTTATCTTTATTTTCTAAAATAATAATATATAATTTTTATATTATTATATAATACAATTTTTTGTATTTTTCAAATAAATAAATGTATTTTTTTTTATTGTTGTATAATTAAATTTCTTATATATTCTTAATTAATTGATATGATATATATATATATATGTTGGTCCCAAGTGGTGTTCGAGGTTCAGAGGGGGGTGAATGAACCTTGGTCGATTTTTCAGAATCTTTAAAACAACCGTTCTGCACTGCAAGTTACTTGAGCTTGCAGCGATAGATGGTTACTGCTTGCAGCGATAGAATGCAGTGTTGCACGCTGTAACCTGGAGTTTTGTACGCAGCGGAAATATACTTTTAAACACAAGGCTGTTTTACACAAAAATGCTTCTTTCAAACGTTTTATGATGAGAAGAGATATAGATATGCAGAAAATAAGCACAGATAAATAAAGCGATAAAAACACTTATGGTTTATAGTGGTTCGAAGGTGGTGTAACCCTTCTACGTCCACTCTACTGCTCCTCGAGCAGGAACTTTGTTAAGCAAGATTGAATTACAGGACTCTCCTAACAATCTATCAACTTACAAAGTTAACCACCTACTGAAGTCCAGCGTACACACAGCAACTGCAAACTTCAAAGGCTAACCCACACAGGGTTCTACACTCCCACACAGGGAAGCTGCCTAACATTAGACAACTAAAACAAACAGCAAGGATCTCTCCTATCAACTGCTTGACACCACTAAAACAACCTAAGCACACAGCAACAAGGTTAAAAGGATAAAAAGGTTTTCTTCAACTTGTGCTTCGAAGTGAGCTTCTGAATCCGTAGGGAATCTTTCAGCTTGAACTCTGCTTCACTTCGATAGGTTGAGTGACTGAAACTGTTGGCTTGAAATTTTGTAAGCTTGAAACTTTTTCGCGTAGATGCTTTAGTAATAGTGATGGAATCAGTTTTCAGTAACCAGCTTCAGTTCTCCTCGACCTCTATTTATACTTGTAGGAGAAGATATCCGTTGAAGGAGACATCCCTCTTTTGAATTTGAAATAGTCTGGCCAAAGTATGGTTCGCATTTAATGCGACTGACCTTTCTTTTTGGAGCATTTAATGCGGCAGTTGCGGCTCGCAGCTTTCTGCGGCCCGTCAGTCCATGTGGCATCTTCTTATTGGCTCCGTGTCTGCTACTTTGACTTTTTCTTGAACGGCTCTTTTGTCCCTGCTTGGATCTCCGTCCCTCGTACTGCATTTATCCTTCCTGGGATTTGCAGGATACTTAGTCTTGTAGTTGGCGCTGTATTTACTTAACTGTTCTGTAAGTCTGCGTTGTATCCTTGGTCTCTGTGCAGCTGATGCATACTTTCAGTGTTGCTGTATTTTAGACCTGCTTGCAGTATCATCTGGCAGTGCTGCTGTAACTTCGTTCTAGCAGTACTCCTGTATCCTTTTCATGCAGCGATGCTGCACGCCGTTCTTCCTTGCTTTGCTGTATTCTGCCTTCTTGCAGCAATTTCTTCCTATAAAGCTTAGATGCAGCTTTATCCTCTTTTAACCTCCATTTCAATCCTTGATTCAAGACTCAATTCTAGTCTATTTATTCACTTAAACAATGTGAAAATGGGGTACTCAAAACTTCCTATTACATGGTTGGTTTGTCTCATCAAAATCTAAACAATGAAATCCCAACAATATATATATCTTTTTTTTATGTTTTTTGTATTAATTTTAAAACACAATAATTTTATCTTTATTTTTTTTAACAAAAACATTCATAATTTATGAATTATGAATTATAAAACAAAATTTTCAAATTATGTTTTAAAATAATATACCAATTTTGTATTATTATATAAAAGGGTGAGAGTAATATTTTAGGTGTAGTTTCTTAATTAATTCAAAATAATATTTTATAAAAATACATCTCACTTTTTTAAAATTATGAGTTTGTTCATATAAGATAATATTAATGCAAATTATGTAATATAAGATAACATTATAAATTAATTAAATGTATTAAATTTAAGTTAATTAAAAAACAATTATTTTATAATTATTTTTTAATTAACACATGCAACACAAAATGAAAAAAGGTTGCATAATGAGTTGTAAAATTAAAAAAAAAAGTTCTAAAAAAAGACAACGTTTAAAAGCGTTGCAAAAAAGGGTTGTCGTATAGCGAAAAAAACGTCATTTAACAACCCTACAAAAAAAGCATTATCGTTTCCATTTTTAGCGTTGTCGTATGGCGAATTTTTTGAAAAAAAACAACGTTTTTTGGAAAAAGGATTGTAAATCTCATAAGACAACACAAATTCATAAAAAAAGTTGTTAAATGGGGGTTGTTATAGGCCAAATTTCTTGTAGTGAACATGTATTAAATCTCATGAAGCATGAAATTTAATACCAAATGAAATAAAGGATCCTAACCATCTAGTCTATATTTAGGAGCTATATAATTTAAGTATTAATTGATTGTGGGAAGGCCTTCAAACAGTTATTATGTTACGTGGAAATGTTAATATATATAGCTCTCCACCCTAACTTTTGGGGTCCAATTTTCACTACATTAATGTTTCTGTATGCAAAGTAATTTTCAGTATATTAATTGATTAAAAAGAAATCGTGTTGGTTAAGGGTTGATGTTAGAGGCATGTGATTAAGGAAATCAATTTTCCAGGATATAATGGTTGCAAGGCGGTGAGTTGAGCACACAACTCCCACCAACAGTAAACTGAAGCAACGTCTAATCAATACAACGAGAGAAAAACAAATAGAGGGCCAAATGAAAATATGAAACAAAGGAGACGGATTGGAGAATGTTATGTGTTATTCAGAGGTGGGAGGCTCGTTACAAAAGGTCTGACCGTTACGAAAAAGATGAGACCCACATATAAAATTGTTTTAAAATGAACAAAAAAAATCAGATTTTTCCAACAACTTTATTATTATAAAACAAAGTTGGAAATTTGATGTAGAAATACAATTTTAATTACTAATGCGTTAAAAATATATCAATTTGGGGTTTCTTAATCCATTTGAATTAGTCGTAAGTATGCAAATTTCTTGCTAAATTAAGGGATTTAGGTCAAAAAAGACGAGTTAAAATGAAATGGAGACTAATTTTACCACGCCTAGCCTGGGATCAATTACTTATATATGTTTTCTTGTATAGCACGTGAACGGAATAAAAACCAACTTAATCTCATAAATTTGGTATAATATTTTTCGCAAATATTCCTACAATTAGTTGTTTTTTTCAATTTAGTCTACAAGTTAAAGGTTTATTTGATTTAAATTTCTTTTTTAATCAAAAATTTCAATTTTCACCGGATATATATCACATACGTTGCACATGACTTTAAATGTGGAGGTTTCTAACATGGCGTGAGGTACAATTTATTTATTGGTTCAACATTTTAAAAAAATCTAAATTTAAAACTAAAAAGACACATTGGCTAAGAAATTTTACACATGTAAATCATTAGAAAAATAAAAACAATTAAAAAACTTTAGAGAAATCTGAACCACCTTGGAAATGAGCTTTTGCAAATCCCAACAAAATGTAACTCAACTCTTAAAAAAACTTGATTTTGGATTTGAAAGTATCCTCGGTACTAAAAAAAAAAAAAAAAAATACTAGCCTTGAGAAATCAAGGCTTATATTTCAAAATATTTAGCCCAAATTTGGGCATCAAGAAAATGGATTTTAAAGTTGAGATACAAAATTTATTTTGGTGAAATGTAGTCTGATTTGCAAGTTTTTCTTAAGATTGAATTTCGGGCTTTCAAAGAACATGGAAATGAGTGTTTTTGACACAAATTTCGTGCATTTAGGTAATAGATATATTAAGAAAAACCAAATTTAAGCTTGAAAGTAGTGCTTATAGCAGTTTTCCTAAGAAAATATGACCAAAATCAAATAATTCTTTATACTGTGGGAAAAATCAAATAATTGTGGAATTATTTTGAAAAAAAAAAACCATAATTATGAGACCAAATTAGTTTTTATCCCGCACATAAACTTCACATTCGAGCTGATAATTTATTATGTTATTTAAAATTAATTTTCCATGTAATTAATGTGCAGATGAGTAAGTAGTAGTTGGTCTAAATTACCTTACGAAAATTCAACTTGCTTAAATTTGCCATTTCTATTTATAAGGCAAAAATAATAATAATAATCTCAAAAACTCAAAACACACTTCAGATCATTGTATTTAGACGTACGTAACCCCTCAATAGTTATTGTAAATACATTTTAGGAGATATTCTCAACTTATGTAACGTATTCAATTCCAATTCCTCCACCAAAGTTTCCGGATTGAAGATTTTAAGAGCCATTATCGAGCCATGGGCCCATGGCACACTATATACTGTCAAAAGTAGAATTGCGATATTCAAATAGTACGTCAAATTTGTGAATTTTTATCCTTCTACTCACCAAATACAGTTTGATTTTTCTTAAAATTAATGATTACACCATAAAATATCCCATAAAGCCTCAGCCACCATCTGCAACCTGCAAGAGAGACCACATAAATCACTCTCTTAGATTACATATATATATATATATAACTCCAGAGAGAGAGAGAGAGAGAGAGAGAGCGAGAATGAGCGGAGGAGGGAGAGTTGTGTGCGTAACAGGAGGATCAGGGTTTGTAGCGTCATGGCTGATTAAAGTTTTGCTGGAGCGTGGTTATACTGTTAAAGCCACTGTTCGTAACCTCAGTGAGTTCAGTATATCACTTGAATATTTTCTTATTCATCGACCTTAATTCCCTCATATGATCCCTTCACTTGATGATGAATAAAACAGGTGATCCTATAAAAGTTGCCCATCTAAAGGCACTTGAAGGAGCGAAGGAAAGATTACAATTGCTTGAAGCTGACTTACTCGAAGATGGATCTTTTGGTTCAGTTGTTGAAGGTTGTGAAGGCGTCTTCCATACGGCTTCACCTGCTTTGTTTGCTACCACTGATCCTCAGGTGCTTACTCATACTTACAAGCATGTATGAAAAATGGAAAAGAAACAAAAATGCTCATGTTTGGGGTTTTATTAAAAGGGAAACTTGCCATTTTCGTTCATATTTCTAACACTAATTTTGCATGTCATATGTTATCGATCTATCCAACTCACAAACATGTCATACGTTTATTTTTAAAATATTCACGTTAGCAAATATTTGTTGTAGCAAGTCTATTTTTGTAAAAGTTTTAAAAACAAACAAAATATTTTTAAGAATTGTCTAAAGGTTCATTTGGATACATGGATTTGATTAAGGATTTAAACTTCATGTTAAATCTATTGATAGTATTTGGATATATGAATTTGAAATCCATCACTTTCATTTTTAACTAATTTTTAAATCATTTGGGTAGATTTCAAATTTACTCTTAACCTTAATGGATTTGAAATTCATTCATTCAAATCACTCTATCTATTTTTTTCAATTTTTCCTACATATTTTTCTTTTATGAGTTTGGAGATCAGGGACTCTAATCAATTAAGACATTGATTGGGATGAGAAATGAGTAAAAATTTTCCCATATATTTAACATAGAATTGTAATAAATTGCAAAATTAGTCCTATTATTAAGGGTTTGACAGTTTTTGATTCTATAAGTTTAAAAAGATTTGCGACTTAAGGACCACAAATAGAAATAAGCATTTTTTGCAACGCACGTTTTATTAGCATGCCACCTAAGGGCTATATTTTATTGCATATTCTTTAAATATTGTACTACAAATTTTTGTTGGCTACTTGTATAAATATTGTGATATATATTTTGTTTTGGTTGTTTGTGTATTAGGCAGAACTGATAGAGCCAGCAGTAAATGGAACGCTTAACGTCCTTAGATCTTGCAGCAAAGTACCAAGTGTTAGAAGAGTGGTTCTAACATCCTCCATAGTTGCAGCTCTGTGCAATAGAAACATCAGAGGCCCTCATGTAGTTGTGGACGAAACCTGGTTTTCCGACAAGCGTTTTTGTGAAGAAGCCAAGGTGTATTAATTTTAATTACTTCGGATGTTGTGCTTATTTAATTTCCATTACATTTTCTATTTTTCACAAAAAAAGGGGGGAAATGAATTTCTACCCAATATTCTAATCAAAACTCCTTTTTTTAGCCAACCTTAAAAAGGCAAAAAAAAAAAAAAAAACTGTATTGTTTTTAATCATTCTACCAAAAATTCTTGCTAGTAGGCCCCACAACTTTATATTTTTGTTGAATTAGACAAGATTAATTAATTAACAATTATAATCACGTCAGTTTTTTATCGTGAGATTCGAATTAAAATTTCGAGTAATTATACGGTGACAAAATGTATTGTTAATTAAGGACACGAAGGAGAGAGAAAGAGAACATAGAAATAATTTTTTTTAACAAGGTGGCTAAAAATAATATATTGAGCTTAATTAATTGGCTAGAACGACCAATTTCCAAGTCAATTAAGAAGTATATATTTTTTTAATATTGTTCTAGTTAAAGTTTTAAAGTTGAGATGGTGTTTTTTGGTGGGTCTACGTACGATTAGATAAAAATTCCAAAGAGGGGTCTTCTTTCAAGGTTATGGAAAATGTGTATAAAAAAATTCTACAATTTAGATAATAGTTTCTTAATTCCATTGCTGACCAATCCATTGAGACACTTAAATTTTGTGGGTTCAATAATCTAGTTAAATATTTACTTAAAAAAATAAAGTATAGTTTTACATTCTAATCATGATAGTTTTCCTTAAAATTAAATAAACTAATTAGTAGTGTTTGCAGCTATGGTATCCCCTCTCAAAAACAATGGCGGAGGAAGCAGCATGGAAATTTGCAGAAGAAAATGGCATGGACTTGGTAGTAATGAACCCTGGCATTGTGCTTGGCCCTCTCCTTCAGCCAACTCTCAATCTCTCTTCTGAATTAATTGTGGACATTTTTAAAGGTATCACATGAAGTCTCTATATACATATACGTCTCAATATATATACTTTGACAATCACAATTCACACATGAAGAGTTTTCCTAGATTTCTTATCATATATATTTTGATCTCTAATATGTCATTATCAGTATATTTTTATTATTTTAATTTCCTTGATTTTAGTCTATTCAAACTTAGTTGATGGATTTTATGAATCTGTATTGTAGAAATAGACTTTTGTGAGTTTGAAGCAAAATTGGATTTGAAATTTGATTTTTGAACTTAAATCTTTAAAAACATGACTCAACTTTGCAGAAAGATGATCATTTGGAATTGGAAGACTTATTAGAAAAAATAACTTCTGTAAATCTGACTAGTCTTCCAACTCCAAATGTTCTTCTCACAACCAAAAGCCTAGTTGAGTTTCGTCTTTATCAATATTTGCTAAGAAATTCAAACTCAATTTTAATTCAAACTAACAAAAAGTTTATTTCTTCGATAAAGATCATAAAATATGTCAAGTAAGCTCGAATAGAGTAAAATCAAGGGGAATAAGATGATGACACATGTTTACAATACCAACCTAGATTTTTTTTTTTGTACAGGAAAGGAAATATTTTATTCAGGAGAGAGAGTACCAGCCACCTATGAAATTGTTGATGCAAGAGATGTTGCAGATGCACATATAATGGGTTTTGAGAATCCATCAGCTAATGGGAGGTACTGTTTGGCTGGAACAACATTAAGTCATTCTGAAATGCAGCAGATTTTGCATAAGCTTTATCCTTCCATTAATGCCTTTCCTATAAAGTAAGTTTTTTACCCTCTCCATGTATCTCACTTTCCTCATCTTCTAAGAAACTAAGCACTACAAATCTTGTACTTACATTGCTGATCCACGTGGGAATTCTTATTGCTTAATTAACAGCATAAACCTATATATATGTATTGTGTCATATATATTAGGTCTTGCAATAATTAAACTAATTTTTAATTAATTTACTTTTTACAGTAATAGTAGGATTAATTAATGAGATAATAGCCTTAGTGAGATAATAGTCCTTAATACTACAAAATCAAATAATGCATTACATTTCTATCTCCAAACATAGTTTGTTACTTTTCTGCCACAAATTATGAAAGTGGACACAATTACCCTTCTAATTAAAGTCAAAAATCATTGTGTACTCAGTGACTTATACGATTTTCGTGTAACCCTATAAAATCATGTATATCACTTAAATGCATAGTGAATTTTGAATTTTTTTTCAAAAAGATAGTTTTATCAAATTGTAAATGCTCTTAATGCATAGTGAATTTTGAATTTTTTTTCAAAACGATAGTTTTATCAAATTTTCCGTTTTGTGATAGGAAGGTATCTAAACTCTTTTGTGGTAAAAATGAGATCCCTTGTATTAATTATGATATCATGTTCACGGGGACCTTAATTAATATATTACAAATTATTTTAATTTATACCGGACAAAAGATGGGATAGTCTTCGCTGTGATTATTTCCCCCTAATTACAATTAGTACTCTTCACTGTGATTATCAAATTGTTTATTTTTTCAATTTTTAGTGGAAGTGGATTTATATATATACTATGCATTTCTGAACAAGTTCAATTTGGATAATGTATTGGTTGCATGATAAATTTCTCCTAATTAATGAATGTTATCTGTTGCTGCATCTATTTTTAAAATTAATATTTCTTCTTAATTAAAATGCAGTGCCACAGTCGATAAAACCTACCAGGTATCTAAGAAGAAAGCAGAAAGTCTGGGCATCAATTTTATGCCTTTGGAGATAAGCATCAAGGATACTATTGAAAACATGAAGAAAAATAACTTATTCAACTAAATTATTATAATAAAAACTAGTAAATTGTGTGTGAAAATGTAATAATACTATTGAAGCCAGCTTCATGCCCTTTTTATTTTCATACTGCAAAAATAACATTTACTGTGTTTTAGCTTTATTGTTTTTCACCTTTTCTGAGTATGTCTAATTCCATAAACTACATATTAATATCATTGCATGTTACCAATATCTTGAGTACTATTAACGCAAAATCTCAATTTCCATTCAACAATTAAGTTTTCTTTCATATTTCTATTTTCAACTTTACATATTTTAATTTTAATCATTTAATTATCATTTTTTTTCAATGTTAGTCCAATTCTATTCTAAATTCAATTTTTTTTCTTTATAAACGATGGAATTCACTATAACAACACACAAGTTTATTGATGGAAATTTTCATTGGTAATCCATCAAACTTCATCGGTAGTTTTACCGATGAAATTTTTTATTGTTATGGTGCTCGTCAATAAATAAGTATTTACCAATAGAAAAATAATTTACTAACTTAATATTTTCTTCACCTAATAAAGATATAGTGCAGTTTCTTTTTTAAAAAGCTCATTGCAAAATAAATATCAACTTCATGTATACCATTTAATTATAATATTTTTAGTTTATATAACATATTATAGTATTATTTTGAAGTATAATGTTACATAACAGTTTTAATATTTGTTAATATGTAACACTTTATTAATATCTAACATTTATTTGTAACACTTTAAATAATTGAAACTTAATTTTTGTAACATTTCAAAATTATATAACATTTTTGTATCATTGTTAAATAACTAATATCATTTAATTATTTTTTGTAAAACGTTTAATACTAAATTTAAAACTTGGGTACCAGGGAAAAAAATCTTTCATTCATTTGACTAAGGTATGTTTTCTCTTACAAGATCACGGGTTCAAACTCATTTAGTTGCTATTCAACTCTACTTTTTGCAAACAAAAATGTTACATAAATTAAGATTTAGATTTATATATAATATATTTAAAGTGTTATTGATTATGAAATGTTGCAATTTATGTTCCACATTAACACTATATCAGTGGAACAAAAATTGATCCATAACACGTGTTACATAAAACATTATGTAAAGAAGACAAATGTAACATGATTTGTCAAAGTGTTGTATTAAAATGTGTTCATCTATAGTTTGTTGTGTAGATGCTTAGACCATGTCTATCGGTCATTCCATGCCTTGAGCATAGCATAAGTTAAAAAAAAAAAAAATGGAAATGTAATTAAATTCCATGACCATGGTTGTGGCATGACCATGGTCATGGACTTTAATTGTGCAATTATGTATAACACGTATCGTTGTATAATTCGTCGAGTGGATTTTATTTAGATAATTACGGATTTCGATTTATCCACTTAAAAAAAAATTATACATTAAAATTTATAAAATAAAATTCTCTATAAATAGATACCAATATTGATATATTTTGGATCACAATCTCATACACTCTTTTTTCTCTTCTAACTTGTGCCAAATCTCTTTTCTCTTCCAACTTGTGTTAAAAATCTAAATTTTTATCAGTTTCTACATTGATCCAAATCAGCCCAATTATTCTCACTACTCCCAAAATCATCCAAATTCTCAAAATGATGAATCATTTTTTAATACTATTGATTCCCAATTTTCTCAATATTATCAGAATTCTCAATTTTCTCCAAATTTTAACCAAGTTCCTATCTCTGAACAAGTTTAAAGATCGGAAAATATCTCTTGCGATTTGTTCGGAGAAAAAAAGAAAAATGTGACAAAAACAGGGTGGTCTGTTAAAGAAGATGTTGCATTAATGTCGTTGCATCATATGACTTGTGGATATGGCATGCTTTCTTTGGAACTCCAGGTACGTGCAATGATATTAATGTACTCCAACGCTCTCCAATTTTTACAGATGTCTTGGAAGGTCGAGCTCCAAATGTTAGTTATGTCGTTAATGGTCGGGAAAATAATAGAGTTTATTATCTAACTGATAGCATATATCCTCCATGGGTTGTATTTGTTAAGTCAATTACTTCTCCACTAACCCAAAAGCACAAATTGTTTGCTCAACACCAAGAGGCTGTACGAAAAAATGTTGAGCGAGCATTTGGAGTTCTACAGGCTCATTTCACATTTCTTAAACATCCATGTCTTGTTTGGGATAAACTTTCGATGGGAAAAATTATGATAGTTTATATCATCATGCACAATATGATAGTGGAGGATGAACGAGACACATACCAAAATTATTATGATCTCACCAAATTTTTAATGGATTGTCCCGTAAATGATGATCAAGCCTTTCGATACTCTACTGAACATATTGCAAGTTTATCGACTTATATGTCTTGTTTGGGATAAACTTTCGATGGGAAAAATTATGATAGCTTGTATCATCATGCACAATATGATAGTGGAGGATGAACGACACATACCAAAATTATTATGATCTCACCAAATTTTTAATGGATTGTCCCGTAAATGATGATCGAGCCTTTCGATACTCTACTGAACGTATTGCAAGTTTATCAACTTATATGACTAATAGAGAACAACTTCGCAAAGTTTATCGACTTATATGACTAATAGAGAACAACTTCGCAATAGAGAAGCTCATGCCGCTCTGAAGAACGATTTGATTGAGCATATATGGTAAAAATTCGGCACTATTAATTAAATATGTAATTTGCATCTTTTGTTTTGTTGCAATTTATGCATGTATTTGTAGCTCGATTTCTTTATTTTCTTTTGTATTTCAATTCTTGTAATTTTAATTTTTTTTATTGGATGTTGTAATTTATTTTAACTGTATTTCTAATTTTTTTTTTATAATTATGATTTTTTAATATTGAATAATTGTATATATTTTTTAAATATTTAAAATATAATAAAAAATAATTATAGATATAATTGTTAATTATAAAAGAAATAATTTATTAAAGGTTGGTTGTGGTTGTGGGTAGTCATTGATAAAATATAAAAAAGATGAGAATTGATTATAAGGTAAAATGTGGGTGAAGAAGAGAAAAATAAATTATTTATTAGTTAATTATGGATATGATTGGTTATGGATAAAAATTGTATTACCCATTATGGGATTCTAGAAAGTCGATCCACACAAAACATGGACTAACATATTATTGCCCATCATCTCTGACTATTCTTTTTCCAGTTATACCCTTATTATGATCAGTTTCTAGAAAGTCAGTCCAAACATTCCATAATATTTAATATGAAACTATAATTCTATAGCGCGCCTATCATTGCTGAACAAAACATATAGATACCTATATAAATATATTGAACATCGCAATAAAATAGAATATAAATGAAACATTATCTACGCTGGAGGATCGACCTGAAGCAATGGGACCATGGAAAAGGAAAATGAATCTAAAGGATCATTTTTATTAAATAAAAACGAATTTGGTCAATAATTGACGCTTACGAGAAGAAATTTTGGACAACAACGAATGGGAGACAAGGGACACGAGCTCAACAGCTAATGTTGTGATAAAAATCTTGTCAATGAATAAGATATTAACAGCTAGTGTTGGTTCAAATTGCTAGGTAATTAAGTAGTCCCTTTTTCTTTTTCTTTTTTCATCTAATAAATTTCACTACTTTTTGTATTTCATCTCACAACATTACTATTTTGAGTATTATATAGCGTAACTTTTTATTATTTCAAATCATGACCCCATAACTTAATTATATATGGAAATATCAAAATAATTACTGAGTTGATAACTTAATATTAGAATCCAAACTTTCAAAATTATGTTGATAAGTCCTCAGAGATATTAAACATCCGAATTGTACTTCCACCTAGCAGTCTAACACGTCATGAGGATTTTCTTTAAACAAGTCAGTCCTATATTGATTATGTGCGTTTGAAAAACAAATCTTATATGATTTTTGTAACGTTTTAATATTTCTAAGTGCAACCACATTGATTGATTTTGGTGTATTTTTAATTAAAATAAAAGGTGTGTTAATTAATGTAGGTGTGTTTTTAAGTGTGTGTTTGTTAAGCTCTAAAAATGCATTTTTATTTCTTTTTTAATGATTGGCTAATGATTGTAATTAATCTGATCTAATTTGCAACCAATAATTTTTTTTTTCAAAATAAAATAATATAATAAAAATTAGTGGATAATGAGATCTACATATAATGATTGTGTTTGAGATAAAATTGATGTAGATTTGTGTTAAATTGATGTAGATGTATATTTTAAAAAAATAGATATTTTTAATTAGTATGTTAATATATAGACCCACACTAAAATGGTGTGCTAAAAATTAACATAGATGCCCTAAAAAGCCTCCAGATAGTCCCTCCAAAAAAACAAAAATGTCTTCAAACAAAACCCTTTCACTTTGACGTATTTTTTATTTGGAGAAAAGTCTCCAAACAAAGTTAGAATTCCGTCATATCATGACAATATTTTATAAAATGAAATACCATATAAATATATACCACAACTAACTCCTCAATTGAACTGGAATTAGAGAAACACCAACACAACACAACAGAGAAAGAGAGAGAGAGAGAATGAGCGGAGCAGGGAAAGTAGTTTGCGTGACAGGAGCATCAGGGTATCTTGCATCATGGCTGGTTAAGTATTTGCTGGAGCGTGGTTACACCGTTAAAGCCACTGTTCGCGACCTCAGTCTGTTTTCCTATTTCTCATCTTTTTTTTTTTTCTTACACGCATCTCTAATTCATCATTTACATATATTTCCAACACATTTTAATTTTGGTTCTCGTATTGTATAAAAAAACAGGCAATCCAAAGAAAGTAGCCCACCTCAAGGCACTGGATGGAGCTGCTGAAAGATTAGAGTTGTTTGAAGCTGAATTACTTAAAGAGGGAGTTTTTGATTCAGTGATTGATGGCTGTGAAGGGGTTTTTCATACTGCCTCACCTGCTTTCATGCATTCTACTGATCCACAGGTACATACTCATACTAATTGGCAATTGCTTTTACTGCATAAATATTTCAAGCTTCTAATAAACTCGTGATTAGATATGCAGCATTGGTATTCTTAAAAAATAAGTTAGTTAGATAGATTTTGATTTGTATTAATACTTTGAATATGTATTTCAGAGAGAAGTGATAGAACCAGCAGTGAAAGGAACACTGAATGTACTGAGATCTTGCAGCAAAGCAAAAAGTGTTAGACGTGTTGTTATGACATCCTCCATGACTGCTGTTATATTCAACAAAAACCCCAAAGGCCCTGATGTTGTTGTCGATGAAACCTGGTTTTCCGACAAGGCTTTCTGTGAACAAATTAAGGTTTGTTCATATCACCAATTTTGTCTTCTCTTCAGTTTTAATCCCTTCATTTTGTTGTGTTTTGTTTAACTTGGTTTTCTGGAATCAACAAGGATAAGAATTAATGAGTGTTATTAACTATGCATGTGGCCACATTTATGAACTTTTCCCTTTTTTTATGTTCTAAAGTTAAATCATGAAATTTGTCTTAAAGTCATTAAAAATTGATAATTTAATTGGAACTTAAGGGAAAAAGTCAGGAAACAGAGGATCAAAATCATATTTTTTTTGTGAATTTAGAACCTTAATTTGGTAGCCAATTAAAACATATACATTAATTACAACCCCTAATTGGAGCCTAGTTGCAATACTAATATTGTCACTTGCCCTTCAGATTAGTGACAATTCAAGACTGTTTTTTATCATTTTACAATATACGGGTCATGATTATAATTAGTTATAGAATCTAATATGCGAATATGGTCTTGCTCAAATGCCTATCATGGGCAACTCTTAAAATGTTTATCGATAACGTGTAATCATCTCATCCCCTCGTTATATGGAAAGTAAAATAATAGATGTTTTGAATTTTTAACACATCAACTGTGGACACATATTAATGTGCTCATGGTGGGTAGGTGAGCAGGATTGCATGAGAATAATGTGTAAGGATCTTGAACTTAATTGGTTAAATGAAGTAAATATAGTAATTAATAAATTACAATGTCTCCAGCTCCATTATCACCTATCAAAAACAATGGCGGAGGAAGCAGCATGGAAATTTGCAGAAGAAAATGGCATGGACTTGGTAGTAATGAACCCTGGCTTTATTCTTGGTCCTCTCCTTCAACCAACTCTCAATGGATCTGCTGCCGTTTTTCTGGACATCGTCCAAGGTATCACGCCAAATCTCTGCCTCGATCGAACCATTTTTACTATTACATTTACCTCCAAACTTTTTTTTTTTTTTTTCTGTGATATTTTATCATCCAAATTAATTTCGTCTCACAGGAAAGAGAGTACTTCCATCACATAACTTTGTCGACGTGAGAGATGTCGCTCAAGCGCATATTGTGGCTTTTGAGAACCCATCTGCAAGTGGGAGAATTTGCTTGGTTGCAAAAACACTGAGTGATCCTGAGCTTCAAGGAATTGTGCATGAGCATTATCCTACTTTGGGTGCTAAAACGTAAGTTTTTAGCCTTAAATTAGTTTAATGTAAAAAATTGGAACTAGATATTAATGTTGTTACAGTAAAAAAATTAAATGTCTAAAATTTTTCCTTTTTAAATTGCAGTGCTACGGAGAATCCAATCTACAAAATATCGAAGCAGAAAGCAGAAAGTCTGGGCATCAGTTTCACTCCTTTTGAGGTGACTCTGAAGGATACACTTGAAAACTTGAAGGAAAACAACTTCGTCAGTTTATAAATACAGAGTGAATTATGAGTGAAAATGTAATAATGCTTTTTGGGGCCACTTGATCCGGATCTTTTTGTTATGATAGAGCAAATATAACATTTACGATGTTTAATAAGCTCGGTTTAATTTTTTTTTAACTTTTCAGTGTGTCATTCTATTTGCTAATGATACCAATCATTATTTACCAGTTTTTAAACACAGTTTTTTTTTTTAAATCATATTTTGGTTTACAATAAATTTCACCCATCATGCCAATGTTCTTGCTAAAAACCCAGGACATTGGCATAATGACAGTTACAATGTTCTGGCATGTCTAGATATAATATTGACTAATAAAGCAAACTATTAATTTCACAAATTGGAGATACTAATGTGGAGTGATCCCACAAGCCCACCATTATTGATCTTCCCTTGTTGATCCTTCACATGACAAAAATAATAGTAAAATTCAAAATAAAGTTTATTAATTATCTCTAGCAAATTGGGAGACACTTGGAAATATTATCTCTCATCTGTGGAACATGTAACATGCTGGAACATAAAAAGTTTTGAGCTATAGAGATGGAACTAAAGTATCAACTATTTGTAGAGTCAACTGATTAGTATAACAATTAAGAAGAATACAATAAATATCAGCCAACATGTTTGATGACTACAGGTAGTTCCATGTTGTAAAAGTAACAAATAAATGTAGCATTATATTAAGCACTCAGAATTATGTGTACAAGTACAACATTAAAACCCAAAATTAAGTGAACTTCTTGCAAATAATTGTGAAATTCTTCACTAGTACATCCTTTATTCAATTAGTCGTGTTTCATCTCTTATTCTCATACTATCAATCAAGAACCACATTTATACGATAACATCATCATCAGTATACAAGTGACATGTTTATGTTAAAGTGTCACTGAAATACGAGACTAAACACTATTGTTTGCAGTAATAGAATCTGATTAAAACGAGCAATACACCTCACCTTCTCAGCTTAAGAGTGTTCACAATCTCTCAATTTTGGTTTAGCCACGACAAGTAGAGGTGATTTTCGATGCATGGTGATGCCGAATACTTCAGTCATGTCAAGATCCCTGGACAGAATTCCAGGAGGAAGCTCCCAATCAAAGCTGTGAAGAAGTTGTGCTAAACCAAGCTCAACAGTTGCAGAACCAAATGTAATAGCAGGGCAGCTTCTTCTACCAGCTCCAAATGGAATTAACTCGAAATCTTGTCCTCTGAAATCTATATCAGAGTTCAAGAACCTTTCAGGTTCAAATGTCTCTGGATTTTTCCAGGAATCGGGGTCCCTGCCAATGGCCCATGCGTTGATGAAAACTCGTGTTTTTTCTGGAATGGTGTAGCCATTAATGGCGATTGCTTCCATGGATTCTCGTGGGAGTAGCACTGGGGCTGGAGGGTGTAATCTGTAGATTTCTTTTATTACAGCTTTCATATAGTGTAAGTGAGGGATATCAGTTTCTGAAACATGTTTCTTTGCTCCAACTATGTTTCTTACTTCAGATTGAACTTTTTCTAGGATTCTTGGATGGGTTACTAACTCTGTCATGCCCCAGTCTAGTGTGATGAATGTTGTATCTGTTCCAGCCGCAAACATGTCCTACAAATGAAGATAAGAAATCCAAATCATTCATGATTTCTGTCATAATCATTGGATTATTGCCACATGTATTTTTTAAAATATCATATTTTTGCCATTAACTATATATCTGGGGGCGTTGGGATTTCAGAATATAATCAACAATCTAATCTTTAGAGTAAAAAAATTCAAAATTCATTTTAAATTATCAATCCAACTATCACAAAAACTTTTGTACAACTGATACACCAATTTAGGATTTGTGTAATACATTTACATTTTTTTAAACATATATTAATACTTTATACATTTTAGTTATGCTGGTAATACATTTTAATTATATAGTCATATCTTTTTGTTATGTTTGTTTTATCTTTATATATTATATAAAAGTATGACTGTATTGATATAAAGGTATATATAAATAAAAATATGAGTAAATGACATAAAGATATATATATATATATGTACAAATTATGTTGAAATAATACTCTCTTTTTTAAGTTAAAACATTATATAAATGTAATGACATTTATACATAAAAATCATACTAATATAACATAAATGTCACACTAATATAATATAAATGTATTGCATGACTCAAACAAAAAAGGAGGAAAAAAAAAAAAGGCACAGTTCCAGATTGACCCTTTTACATTGTACACCAGTTGATACTAACTCTCCAAATACATAGTGACAATAGGTAGAAATAGCCAAATAAGATAACAAAAATTTATTATATCCAAATCTTGAAGAAACATGTTTTTTAAGCTAAAAAAATGTATTTTGGAAAAAAATACAGCTCATTCTCTTTCTCTTTGATTTTCTTAGAAGGTGACCTCATTTTATTAAGGTAGACTTGTCAATATTGGTTATATGTAATGTTTTGTTATTTTTTAACTGCATTAAAAAAAAAATATTACCTTAATAGACTACTTTTGTGACAGTTACAAATATATACGTAGTGTCTTTGATCTGTCAAGATTTATGTTTAAAAAAGTTAAATATATAGAAATTATCACTAAAAAATAAGAGATCTATATCACTGTTGAGAAGAGGATTGTATATCAGCTGTCACTCCATAACCCCATTCCAAGGAATATATGGGCATGTGGATATGATACAGAGTATCAATAGTCACATGTCCACCAACCATCCCAAGTACTATAACTAAATAGATTATATATATAAATCTTCTACATTCTATGTACTTTTCAATTGATAAAATTATTTAAGAATATCTCTTCATCCAATTACGTAAGAAACATTCAAGGAAAAATAGCCATTTATACCCATTTTTATAAAAGTTGATTCATTTTTATCCATCAATATAATAATTGATCCCTAAATATCCCTAAATATAACAATTGATCCCAAAATATCCATTTTTGGGTCAAGTCAACTTTTAAATGGGCCCCACAAGTCCAATCAAACTCATGATTTAGTTATTGAGAAAATGACCTCATTTACCATTTTTTTCCTATTTTGTGACCCATATACCATCAATATAAAAGTTATGATTTGTGTTCACATATTAAACTTGTACGTGTACACGTATTATAATAATACGTGTATACGTATATGAGTAATACGTGTACACGTAGTAATATTCCACCAGAATGCATTTCTACATGTGTACACGTATACTAGTGGAATATTACTATGTGTACACGTATTATTCATATACGTGTACACGTATTATAATAATACGTGTACACATATAAGTTTGATATGTGAACTTACTCATATACGTATACACGTATTAATACGTGTACACGTATAAGTTTGATATGTGAACACAAATCCTAATACGTGTACACGTACTAATATTCCACCAGAATATATTTCTACACATGTACACGTATTAACGTGTACACGTTTTGTGATAATACGTGTACACGTATATGAGTAATATGTGTACATTCATATATTATTAATAATAATTAAAAACAGTATATTCGAAAACAGTCACCAAATGACAATATGTCTCAGTCTGACATGAGCCCACACATATCAGTTGACTTGAGGAAAAATGGGTATTTTGGGATCAAAAACTATATTTAGAGTCATTTAGAGGTATACTATTATATTAATGGGTAAAATTGGATCACAGTTTAAAAAAATGGGTATTTTGGACCATTTTCCCAAACATTCAATCTCCTCTCCAAAAGGTCAAAGTTTTTCTTCTTACTCTCTCTAGTTAATTCCACTTTGATGTCTCTAATTCCACTCTGCCACCATAATAAAGGATAATAAATAATCAAATCGCATATCCTACTATCAAAAACCCTTCTAAATCATCTGAAATAGCTAGCATATCAATTAAAAAAATATATAATTCCAAAAAAGAATTATCTTCGTTTATAATTAGCAAAAAATGACATACTTACCAAGAGAATTGCTTTGACATTATCCAAGGTGAGAGGTATTTCAGCATCTTCATCCTGTTGCAATTGAAGCAAAATATCCACAAAATCTTTATGCCCTTCTCTGTAACCACAACTCATCTTCTCCTTAATCACATCATCAAAAAGCTTATCAAAACGGTGGAAAGCACGAACAAGTCTGGCCTTATGCCCCGTCAAAGTATGCATAAACTCCATGGAAGGAAAAAAATCACCAATCGAAAACCCACCAAGCAATTCTTGATACTCATCGAGCATCTCTTGAAACCCTAATCTCTCATACTCTCCACCCCCCGAAAAATCCTTCCCGAAAACAATCCGACAAAGAACGCCATTTGCATACAGATTAAGCAGCTTTGTTAAGTTAATAGTGGCTGGACAAGATCCTGCAACGCGTTCAACGAGTCGAGCAACTTCTTCTTCTCTTACAAAGCCATAGGATTGGACACGTTTCAAACTCAGCAGTTCTAACATGCAGATTTTTCGTACGTTTCTCCAGTGGGAACCGTAGGGAGCAAAGGCGATGTTAGTGCAGTTGTAGAAAAGGATTTTTGCTGCAAATATTTCGGGCCGGGTTGCTAGGGCAAGATCATGGGTTTTCATGGCTTCTTTCGCCGTTTCTGCTGATGAAAGAATCACAGTTGAGATTTCTCCTAGCTGTAATTGGAAGATAGGGCCATGTTTCTTGGCAAGAGAGGAGAGAGAGAGGTGTGGATGTTTTCCAAGCTGATGGAGGTTTCCAATTATTGGTAGCTTTGGAGGGCCTGGTGGGATTTGGCCATTTTTGGTTTTGTTGTTCTTTTTTGTTAGATATTTTAGAGAGAGAAAGAGAAGGGTTGATGCAATAATCACTATGGGGAATAGGAAGCTCATCTCCTCCACGAAGTTTCTTGGATCCATTGATATTTCTCTAAAGGTTACGAGTTGTGTACATCTTTTGCTACTTCATTTTTTGTATTTATCATCAACTCTTAAGTGTCAAGAAGTGGGACCATCTCTCATACCGACATATCTTAAATTTAGAATAAGATGGCAAATCGTCTCCTAACCTTGCACACTATTTTAGTACACATTCTACATTAGTTTTATATAAAATTGGCGACTAAAGCTCAGTTTCCACTACTTTTTGCCTTATAAATTGAAGTAATATTTCATGATTTTTTTTTTGGTCACATATTTAACAATATTTATTATTCTTGTCAGTAAACCATCTTTACTTACTACACACTATTTTTGTGAAAATTTAAATTAATCTCAGTTTCCTCCAGTTTTTGCATTATAACTTAAAGTAATATTTTATGGTATTCCTTTTTTTTTCTGTCACATATTTACTAATATTTATTATTATTGTTAATTCATCAAATTCCAATCTTTATTATTTAATGACGGTTAAAAAATTATATATATTTAAATCTTATTTAATATAATTATTAAAAGAAAAAAGAAAATGAATGAAAAATATGAAATGAATGACAAAAATATTCACCTGCACGCATGAAAAAAATGAAATGATAATCTAGACCTTGTTTATATACTAGACCTAAGATGCATGTCTTGGAAAATAAGGGTCAAATTTTTTAATTTTAGTGATATAAATAAGGAAAATATAGATCTCTATTTTTAGAAATTTTGATTTCATCTTCAATTTGCTTCCTTTTTTGGATGTCTTGAACTTGATGATCCTTTTTGAAATAAACTTCTAAAGCGATGGGGCTCTTCTCGGATGAGATTTTAAGTAATCTCTAATCGTCCAAGTTCTTGGATTTCTAGTAGGTCCAATTCCAGATTGGTCCTCTGAAAATTCATCTCTAATCGGCTTGACCATCTCCAATCAACCGCATCCTAGATTGGTTTTCTGAAATTTCATATTTGGTCGGCTTGGCATCTCGGGTCGGCCTACTTGGCTGGCTAGGAGTTCAATTGAGTTGAATTCGGATCATGATTAATTCTATTTTTAATTTTTTTTTTTTTCAAATATCTTGCATTTGAAGAACTTTACTTGAAGTGGACTCTTGGACTCCTCAAATTGTGCTGATATGAGGAAGGTTGGTCCTAGTTCTGACCAGCTCAATCTCATCTGATCTGACTGACCCCAAGTGGTCGGTCCTCTAAAAAGTTGCTCTAACCGGCCGAGTTGGACAATCCTTACTTTGGATCTTGGACCGATTCGATTTCTAATTGACGACTTCCGGTCCTCCGGATGTCCAATGTCATCCTGCTCAGGTTAGGGATAGATCAGACATGCACCTTCTCTCACTGCTATTAGTTAGTGTTTACCAATTGAATGCACGTGCATCCAATTGATTAATATTGACTAATATTAATTAATAGAACTCGATCAGTAGGAAATTTCCTCTCAAGTTACTATCTTTCTTCAAGAAAAAAGAAAAAAAAAACATTAGTTACTATCTCTTCATTGGTTATACTCTATAACCTTCCCAAACAAGGAGTTTTTTTTTTCCCCCCAATGTCAATAGTAAAAGAAAAAAATTGGTGTACGGTACAATTTAGATCTCATTGTTTTTTCTTTTTTGCCATGAATTTTATGAAATCAATGTGGTGAATGTATGTAAATATGCTATTCCATAGGTTGATATTTTAAATTTAAAATATAAATATTAATTTATTTCAAAATATTAAAACATGATATAATAAAATTTAAAAGTCCCATATCCATTAAAATTTGAAAACTTGCTATGAAGTTAGAATGTAGCCAGTTGCATTTGACTGAATTCCAGCCCGTGGGCCAGATCGATTATCCTTCGAGCCAGAAAACCCAAATTTAAATGGGCCAATATAAATTGTCTCGAAAACCCATTTTCTTTTATAGCTTAAACAGACCACGGTTCGACAGATATAACCCAATGAATCTCTCTCATTATTATTATCAATAAACTCGTGAGTTTATGATGGCCCTAACATGGTATACTACTGGGCTGAACTTTCTAATAGCCAGCCACTGAACGAGGTCTTATCTTATACAGTTGAGAGATACTTTAATATATTCGATTTGAGTTAAAGGTGGTATATTAAATTTGAGTTAAAGGTGGTCTTATGTAAGATCCTCTTATGGATCACATTTCATGAAACGGGTTGATTCATGTGCAGATTTAATTTTCGTCGTTGGTTCATGATTGATTGAACATTTTAGAAAAAAGATTTTCTAAAAATATAAAATATAAATACACATAATAAAGCCAATGCACCAATGAGACAGTGTGGTGGCGAACACAGTGTTGTAAGCTATGATGTTCACCTTGTAGTTATAGAAGATATACAACACAATTGTTCACCTTGTAGACGTAGAAGTTATATATAGTGTGTCGTGCATGATTCATAAGATTCTACAGTATATTATTTCACTTGGCTTGCCTCCCATGACTTTTCGGACCAACCAACTCGGATCTATCCTCATAAGTCTTCTCTGCAATTTGGGAGCAGCGCATGCAGCAAAATCGAGTAATGAATCTTAGAAGAATTCCACTGGCATCTCACATTCACGACCCCATTTGACTGCCGCTTGGGGATGTAGTTGTAGATAGTTTAGTCTTAGTAGGTTGTTGGCTCAACCTGTTATCTCCTACTACAACATGCTGTTGTCGCCGCCAAATGTGGGTCAACGTGGTTGATCGAAATACCAATCAACAACTGATCAATACTATTAACTCAAAAGTATAACATGATACAATAAATTTTTTATGATGTTAATACTTTTTGAAAGTATTATATCATATACATACAAAAATTACACAATATTTCTATTTCTATCATGTGATATTTCTCAAAAGTATTACATAATGTATATAAAAATATTACTTTATGAGAGTAAATGTATTACTTATTAGATTCAAATTTTTGAAATTAATTATTGATTTGAAATCATATAACCAAAAGTATTACTTGTTATATATAAAAATATTATCTTATACAAACAAAAAGTAATACATCAAATTATAATTTTTCAAAAAACACACGAAAGTAGTACCTTTGTAATTACTTCCCAAATTTATCATTGTTTTTTAGTTGCTAATTGTTGGTATGCTAATTGGTTTTTAGTTGTTTTATTTTTATAATTGTGTGCATTTCATCTAAAATAAATTTTCTTTTTTACGTTTATTCTTTTACGTTTTAAATATTTTAAAAATCTCTAAATATTCAAATATTTGTCCAAAATTGATCCGAATCATTTGAAAACTAAAGTGTATTGAAATTTAGTTTGATTTTGAAATTTTTTTGATAACTTACGCTATTTTATGTATTTTGGAAGTTAATTTCATATCATTTTGTGTTAAAAAAACATGCATTCATGATATTTTAAATAGATTTTATTGTCTTTTTAAAATTCCACATATTTTCTTGATCGAAATTTTTTGATAGATTTTAGCTTAAAGTGGAAGCTAAATTGAATAAAAAACCAAGTTGGAGTCGAAATATAAATTGAAAACGTGCAGTTTTGGAAGAAAAATGATAGTCCATGCTCTATAAATCCAAATTTGACAATTTCTATCTTATTGGAAAGCTAAGAAGACTTTCTACAACTTTAATTTTAAACTTTTTTCCTATTATGCTTCCAAGAAAGCAGAAAAGTACAAAAAGGTGGATGGTGTTCAAATATGTCCTGATTTTCGTCTTAACATGGATTGAGTATTTTGGGCATAACCTGATGTAGAAAATTGATATTGGGTGGAAATTGGCATTGAATAGCTAACTTCAAGAGCTATAATTTTTATGAAGAAACCACCCATAAAAAGGTCAAAATTAGGTTGGAAGTCAAGATTCATGTCCAACTAGATCAGCTCAGGTCGCATGTGGTCGGGTCACGAGTTTCCTACTCAGTTTGGACTTTTTTCTGTTAAATCTCTTCCCTAAGTCCGATTTTACCTTTGCTAAAATAAACAAGAACTTGGGAAGTCATTTGAGAGAAATAAAACACTCATATACACAAAAATACATCTTGAGACCAAGCAATAAAGCAAGGAATTGAAGATTCAAGATCAAGGAGGACGCAATCAAACATGAATTCACTAAGTTTTTTTTTTTCTTTTTTTTTTTCTTTCTAGTTGTTATCATATCATCTTATAATTTATTTTTGGTTTATGAAATGATTGTTGGTTAAGGGTCACTTAGGGCACGAGAGTAGTTTTATGGATGTTTTGTTAAATTTCTAGTTTTAGTCCTTATTCTAAATCCACTTTATCTTGTTCATGCTTCTTCATACTTATTCCGACCAAATTTATGCGTATTTTAATTAATTGGATTAAAATCGAGAGATGTCTAATTATAGATTTGAGAATGAATGGCTCAATAAATTGTTAGATCGAGAGATTTGTAATAATTGAGGTGAGAAAACATTCTTAGGAGCTTTTCAGAGTTGGTTAGCTGTGAGGTAGGGATACAAACATTAATAATCAATTTAGGAGTTAAGTGGCTAGAGAGAGAGGTTAATCTATAGTTGTAATTACTCACATAAGATAATATGGATTTAGGTATGATTTTGCTAGATTAATAAACTTGATTAAAGTAGAATGAAATTGTAGCCTTAGGATCCTTTTTTTGAGTCTTGAATTTTTTTGATACTTGTTTAATTGATTTTTGATTTCATTTATTTGTTTTCCATATAGATTAATTAAAATGAATTCTCTTATTTTTGTCACCTAGATAAAATTGAGTAAACTAGGTAGTTAACTTAATTCTAATTCACTAAATTATGTGAGATCGAATTCACTAGAAATAGACTGCGTACAATTTTCAAATCTTCAAATCAGTCGGACCATGCATACCCGTACTTGTTACATTAACAAATGAAGGCATTACTTTGAATATGAGTTAACATGCATTACTTTAATTTAATTTGTATTTTATGAATTAATGCTTCTTCTTATTTGTAACTGGTCAAGGAAGTGTTTTCAAATATTTGAATCAAACCGGACCATGCATACCATAGTTGTTACATTAACAAATGAAGGCCCCTCCCTACTACCAAATATTGCCTAACTGAATCCATATGTGTGTATTACTTTAAGTTAATATGCATTACTTTAATTTAATTTGTATTATAAGAAAAGAGTTTTTTCTTCTTTTTTTTTTTCATAAATTAGGGGATCTGCCAATTTCGAATTTTAAGTTTTCGAACCAAAAATTTAGAACAATAATTTTTTAGACTTCGCGAATTTTGCTTAATTTCAACTTAAATCGCTCAATTAAGTTGAAGTTGCACATAAATCGCATATGAGATCATTGTTCTAGCTAATATCCTTTTTGTAACTGTCATTTCATATCATTTTCTTGTACAAATGAAAATGACATGCAGACATAAAATGGACTAAAAAATCTTAAAAGAAATATTAAAATATATTAAAAGAAAAATAAAGGAATATTAAAAGATTAAAAGAATAAAAGAAAAATGATAAATGAAAATCTGAAAACTATTCATCTTCTTCCTTACACCATCGTTCACCCCCGTATGCCGGCGAGCATCTCCAATCGCCCAACCTCTGCTATTTCTTCCCATCGGCCCAGCGGCATCTCCCGGGCTCTGGATCCATCACCCCTCTCCTCCAATACGCCGACTGAAACATTGGTCCACCATTAACATTCACACTGCGATAGGGGGAGTCGACGGCGGTAGAGGCAGCGGAATAGGTCACTGGAGATGGGGGAGAATTTCCATTGACATGTCACTGTTTCTGGTGACGATTCAGCCATCGTTTTTGGTGATTTTCAGTGATTTTGAGGAGATTTTAGTTCAACTTTTTTAGAAATTGAAGGTCAATCCGAATATGAATAAAAAAATTGATTTGCGGTTTGGAATGGGTTCGACGAGGGGATCGTTTTGGTATATAAGTTTAAAATTTTTGATAATCTTCTTCGATTGGTATCATTTTTCTTAGTCTTTTAGTTATAATTTTATTTATTTGAATTTATCTTTGTCCTTTTAGTGTTTTTAATATATTTTTCATATTTTAATATTTCTCTTAATGTTTTTTAATCCACAGAGATGATATTGGGCAAAATTGCCCAAACAATCTAAATTGATGAACTCTCGTACAATTCACTTGAGTAATTCATATTGAGATTGAACAAAATTCATGAAGTCCCAAAAATAATTCGTCCTATAACGGAATTCTGTTAGCTAGATTTATAAAATTCAAAATTATCAGACCATCTAATTTACTATGTAAAAATAATAATAAAACTCCTATATGAATTAATGCTTCTTGTTTGTGACTGATCAAGGAAGTGAGAATGATGGACGCGGAGAGAATAAAGGGTAAAATTCATTTTAGCCTAGTAATAAGTGTTTGAAATTAATCTCATTAATTTTGAAAAATCAATTTTAATCTTATATTCAGTACAGTTGTCCAATAATAATATTTTTTCCATCTACATTTTCAAAGTTCGATAGATTTTTCACGTGAGTCACGTGCATCCCAAAATTAAAGACATACCCCAAAATTAAAACAGGCGAAAATCCATTAGAATATGAAAATTCTTAGTGGAAAAAAATTTGAAATCGAACATTTTTAAATTACAGAATTAGATTTAAAAAATTAACAAGACTAATTTCTAATATTTGTCTTGAGACAAGACCAAAATTAAGTTTAACCCAAGAATAAATGCAACCATCCAAAATAAGGCCTCGACGGCTCGACCAACCATATACCTTCTTGATTAGGTATAATCAATTAATTAATGGATAAATTTTATAATAAAACTCAATTTATAAATTAATTTTTAATTTTGAATCTAAATTTTAATATTTTTCAATAAATAATTTAATTTAATATTTTTTTCTTAATTTAAAACATAAAATTTAGATTGATTTATTAATTCAAGACAAAATTTTATATTTTTTTATTTATATTTATAAATTTATTTATATTTTAATATGTATTCATATTTTGGATAAATTATGACAAGTTAGTGTGCTTTAAGAAAAAAAAATTATCCGACTTATCTAAATTTATATGAAAAAAACAAAGAAAAAAATACAATTAATTCAATTTATATTAAACTGATTAATATTAAAATCGATTTTCTATACTTTTATTCATAAAATTAAGAAAATAAGGGAATCTTTATTATTGAATTGCATTTATTATATATATATAAATTAATACAAGTCGGATGAAGATCATTCCTAAATTGTACGAACTTGTTTTAATTTATCTAAACTATATATATATATATATATATAATGAAAATGAAAATGAAAAAAATTATAAATATATTAAAATACAAATATATTAAAATTATATATATTAAAATACAAATAAATTATAAATATAAATAAAAAAATGAAAATGAAATTTTGTCTTTAAATTGAGAATTTAATCTAAATTTCGAGTCTTAAATTGAAAAAAAATATATATATAAAATTAAGTCCCTCATTAAAGAACTTTAAAATTTGTGTGTAGAATTGAAAACTAATTTATAAATTGGATTGTTATAAAATTTATCCATTAATTAATAGCAATAATTGATCTGGTAAATTTGTTTATTATCTAACAGCTGGCACAGTATACATATAATAACCTCAAATTGCTGATGAATGGAAGCTGCCTAGTCTTCTTATATATTCAGGCACCGAGACCATCCCACCAATCAATCCTACTCTTCCCAAACACAACATTAAAGTTAAATAAAATGGCAGTAGCTTTCTCAGTAACCTCTAAAAAACCACAACTCATTGTTCCAGCCCAATCCACTCCCCATGAAATAAAAGCAGTGTCTGATATAGATGATCAAGACAGCCTAAGATGCCACTATCCCATGATCATGTTTTACAAGAACAATCCTAGTATGGAAGGATTGGATCCTGTAAAGGTGATTAAAGAAGCGCTTTCCAAAACACTGGTATATTACTACCCTTTTGCAGGTAGGCTCATTGAAGGGCCTGATCATAAGCTTATGGTGGATTGCACGTCGGAAGGGGTGGTTTTCTTGGAGGCCGATGCAAGTGTCAAGCTCGATGAGCTACGAGACACGGTGCAGCCACCCTGCCCGTATCCGGAACTGCTTCTATGTGATGTACCAGGCTCTACTGATGGCATGCTGGGTTGTCCATTGATGTTGGTCCAGGTAAATGTTACTTATATATATTGTAATTTTTTACATGATTATACTATATAATAATCTATTTATCCAACCATCATTGAGCTTATAATATTAATTTCACCATAAGTACCTCATTCTTATGTTAGTGAGAGTTGAATTTAGGGAATAAATGATTTCGACTGTTAATCAATTTGCCAGCTCTTGGTAACTATGGTTCTTTTTTACTCACTTTTGATATGGAAAAATATTTTACTCATTCCAATAATTAATTTATGTACCATAAAAAAACTAAGGAAGTCCCTTAATACTGTAATTTATAGATAATGGTCTTTAGAGGAAAATTGCAAATTTAGGACATATTTTTTGAATTATTCATCAATGAAGGATACTTTAATTTTTTGGATCCCGATACAATCACATAATAAGATTTGGGCTTTTGGCTGATGTGAGTCGACCCGTAATTTGTGTGATTAGGCCTGAATTTCATGATGATGATCGAAATTCGTGGATTTGGTTTTTATCCTAAAATCGTCCAAACTGAAAAGTTAGGGTCCCAATATCAGATACACAAAGTTAGTGTCTTTTGTCAGTGAATGATCTAAAGATAACATCTTGTATTTATAATTTCTCCAGAGCATCCGGACATTAGATTTATGCCTTAAAAATATTAATGCATACGGTGGGAAGGATGAAGATATCTGGAAATATCTCTGATATATGTTCGATATTTTCATTTTTTCACGTAACCGATATAACAATGACTTGCAGCTATTTTTCTTCGATATTTTTATTTTTTTTTCACGTAATCGATAAAAAAAACTTTATCAAAATATCGGTTAAATATCGATAAATATCGATATTGATTTCAATATTAGTGGCGGTATAAATGAGAGGAAAATAGATAAAATATCGGTAAAATATCAATAAATATTAGTAAAAATTACAATATCGGTGGTTTTATGGTAGAAAAATCGATAAAAATATTAGGAAATATCAGTAAATATAGTGGAATATCGGGAAAATATCGGAATAATATCGATAAGTATGATGTATCGATATTTCCACCGATATTGATATTTTCACGATATTTCCGTAAAAGTGAAATATTGATATTTCCATCGAAATCAAATTTTTTATCATTGGGTGGGATAGGGATTTATGCCTTAAAACTATTAATGCATAGGGTGGGATAGGGATCATGCCTTAAAACTATTAATGCATAGGGTGGGATAGCCTGATCTATGTCTTAAAACTATTAATGCATACTGTGGGATAGCCTTTACTAGCTATATGAGGACATCCCAAATCTATTTATACAAAATACTCTTTAATGGAAATTAGGTAGACTTCTCGCTTCATAGAAGAGGTACTTGAGCTGAAGTCATTTGTATTATATGAGATAATAAAATTACACGTTTAAGATACAGAAATATAAATAAGCTGGAAGTTGGAATTAATGAAGTTAGTTAAACAAACTGACACTTGATAACTAACCTCAAACTAACACAACCATAAGCTAAGCTAGCAGACTGTAACTAAATCATCTAAAGGTATTCTATATATCGCTAAACAGAAATATTGCTGATTTTCAGGTTACTCGTTTTAACTGTGGAGGATTCGCCTTAGCCATTCGTTTCAACCACGTAATAAGTGATGCACTTGGCTCGATTCAATTTGTGATTTGCATGAAGGAGATGGTAAAAGGTGCATCGACTCCTTCAATACTACCTGTGTGGAAAAGGGAGCTCTTAAAAGCAAGGAATCCACCACAGGTCAAATATACGCATCCTGAATACCAAGTGGAGAGCAAAAGTGTCATTCCATCTAGTATGAATGACAAAAACATAGTGAAAAAATCATTTTCTTTTGGACAAGACGAACTCGAAGCAATACGAAAGAATCTTCCTCAAGAACTCCGTTTAAGCTCCAAGTTCGATCTGATCTCTGCATGCTTGTGGAGATCTCGTACAAGGGCCCTACAATTTGATCGTGAAGACAACGTACAAATCACATGCATGGTAAATGTGCGTGGGAAAACTTTCCTAGACTTACCTAAGGGGTATTATGCTAATGCAATAATATGTCCAGCCAAAGTCGCGAAGGTTAAAACATTGTGTACAAGTCCATTAGGGTATGCAATAAAACTAGTTAAAGAAACCAGAAGACAAGCCACCCAAGACTATGCAAGATCCACCATCGATTTTATTGCAACAAATGGAAGACCTAAACTTATAAATCCTTGGAATTTTATTGTATCAGATGCATCTAAAGTAGGGTTTGATGAGGTTGATTTTGGTTGGGGGAAGCCAATATATGGAGGAACTATGTACGGTGGAACCTTCAACAATATTGTTTATGGTCGTTATAGAAATAAGAATGGGGAAGATGTGATGGTGACGCCAATGATCTTACCCACTGAAGTGATGAAAAAGTTTGAGAATGAACTAAGGAGATTAATCTATGGCCCTTCAAGACTCTAAAGAGTTTATTATCCAAATTGTCTAGTAACATAAGAGTTTGGAAGTTAAGGACAATAAGTTTTCAAGCTGGCGATTTAGAACTTTAATTTTTTAAAATTCAAAAATTTTGTCAAATTTCAGTACGAATCGTTCAATTAGGCTGAAATCGAATGTGAGTTTTCGCTAAGTAAGGGATGAAATTCGGCCCTATACTATATTGTTATCAATTTGCTAATGTGGAAAGTCGCAATGACTACTTGTTTTTCATAGTTTCAATAAATAATAAATTCATCTTAATTTGAGTTTCACATTTGCAATGATTTGATATGTATGTAGTGCTAGGATTATTGTAATTTTAGCTAGGCATGCAACTATAGAGAGCACGGTCTTCATTTTAGTCCTATTCATTTCAATATTTACAATTTAAATAAATTATTTTTTGATTTCTTGATTTTTTTGTATTTAGTTTATAATCACGAGATTTTTTTATTTAATTTTCAAAATTTTCAAATCTTAGTTGGATTCTTAAGAATATTTTCACGATTTTCATATTTTAGTTTAATTGGAAATTTTAATATTTAGTAATTATTCTTATGTCATGAAAATATATTATAAATATCTAATAATTTTTTTGTACTTTGTTAGTAAATTTACTATTTTTTAATTTGACTAATTTCAAATTTGTTGTTTTTTTCAAAGTTTTGAACAATCTTTGAGTTTTATTTTTTTAAATAATTCAAATACTCAATTTTTGTGTTATAGTTTTTGTTGGTCCCAAGTGATATAAGATTAAGAGGATGGTTGAATTAACGTTATCAAATTTTGCAAACTTTCTCCAAAAGTATAAGTTCCTCAGGTAGCAGGTAGCTTAGAGAGCTTATTGCAAAGATGAGATTACATTTTTTTAACAGTGATCTTGGGACTTTCAGAATTAGTTTAAATGCACAGCGGAAATAATGTCTTTTTTGAAATATGTTTTGAATGCAGAGTGCTTAATAGATAGATGGACAGATAGAGATATAAAGCTTGTAAGACAAATAGGCAGATAGACAGAGATTCAAGGATGGAGTAATCTCTCTACGTTCTTTCTATTCCTTCTCGAAGGAGGAACTTTGTTAAAAGCGGTTTGATTTACAAAAACTCCGCTAATACAAACTCAAATCTAACAAAACTGTCAACTCTATCCACACAGGTAGCTGTACAGTGACCAAAATAAATAACTCATACAGGATTCCCTCTTTCAACAGAGAGAATACTATACTTAGCAGGAACAGCCTCCGCTAAGCAACTCCTAAAACAATCTATAAAATAATAAGGATTTTTCTTCAACAGATGGATGCAGCAAGCACTTGAACTTCTGAAACTAATAAGGTAACTGGCTTGTTACTTGATAAATTGAGTGACTGAAACGAGTTGGATAGTGATTGTTTGAATTCTTAAGAGTGAGCTTGTGAGTTGTATATTTCAGTAGTCATTCCAGGTGCACTCAACTTCTATTTATAGGCATGAGAAATCTGCCCATTGAAAATGTAGGTTTCTTTGTTGTGAGGTGTCTCGCTGAGATTGGTTCGTACACAATCTTCTGACACATTTCCCACTGCGCCTCATTTGCCCTGCACTGTGCCTCTTTTGCCCTGCAGTACTCATCCTTTGTCTTTTTTATCCTTCCAGGTGGCACACTCTAATTGGTTCACATGTAAATGTCTCTACTGGCTCTTCAGAGTGCACTAACTTTGATGTAACTGGCAGTTGAACTCTAGTTGCTGCTTTGTCGTCTGACGTGGCTAGCTTCCTTCTACTCCGGATGTTTTTAACTAGCATATTGTATCATTTCATACTTAGACGATTTCCTTTACCTTGTTTTACAGTGACCTTTGTAAAGTATAGCGACTTATTCAGACTTCTTCCTGCATGTTGTATCTTCTTCGTCCTCTTCCAACGTCTTTGTCTTAGCTAAATATTTACATTATAAAGCCTAAACAGATTGTTAAGACCTAACTATTACATATTTTTTCTTATCAAAATCTTATACAAATTAATCATATCAGTTTCCAAGATTTGTTGAGAAATAATATATATATATATATATATATATATATATATATTTGAAGTTGAAATTAAGGTTGCAAATATTTAAAAAAAATGAATAATATTAAAATATTCAAAAGGGTTGCAAATTGGCATAAATGTAATTGAAACCATCAAAAATTGTGGAAAAAAAGCCAAAAAAAAAAATTCAATTTTCGCACTGCCTGCCATGCATACAAAACATACACCACAACAAAAAAGTTGAAAAATAACAATTGTAAAGTGTTGTCATTGTAGACAATATACAATATTATGCATTGTTTGGGAATTGTACCCAAGACTCATGATTGTACTTTAACCACTAGACCATTTGTGATTCATGTAATAATATTCTACATGCATTTGTTTTATAAGTTTTTTTAATATTTTTCAATTTTCTATTATCACATATTTTTAAAAGGTTAACAATATACATATATATATAATTGGAAGATTAATGACTAATTAATATGTTTAATAATGTTTAATCTAATTTCATTTTAAGACAATTATAAAATTAGTTTATACTAATGCATATTTTTAATATATTTTATGAAAATACTAATTTTATAAAATTATGAGTTTGGTCATATAAGATAATATTAATGCAAATAATTATGTAAGATAACATCATAAAAGAATTAAACTTTTCAAATTTAATTTAATTAAAAAATAATTAATATTATCACATATTTTTAGGAATTCATGTAGTGGCGAATTATTACGTCAAAAAGAAAAATAATCGAAATTATAATTTTTTTAAATTTGAATTCATGTAGTGACGGATTATTTCGTCACAAAATAGTGACAGATATAAATTCGTCACTATTTTGTGACGAAATAATCTTTCACTACATAATTTTGACGGAAAGTTCCGTCAAAAAGAAAAATAACCGAATTTATATTATTTTAAAATTTGAATTCATGTAGTGACGGATTATTCCGTCACAAAATAGAGACAGAATAATCTGTTACTACATGATTTTGACAGAATTCTTGACGAAAAAGTTTCTGTCAATAATTTCTGTCACAAGTCTGTCACAAAATCTTTTGTCACTATTTAATCATTATTCTGTAACAAATTTTTTACGAAATATTTTCGTCACTAAAATCTGTCACTATCGGACAGTTTTCTTGTAGTGAATAATTTACCCTCAATATCGATGATTAAAAAATGATCAATAAATAAATAAAAAGTTCTCAACATTATAAGCTTAAGATTCAACCTAAGTATCTGATAAATCAAAGCTAAAAAAATAACGGAATTGTAATAATAATAATAAAAATAAAAATAAAAATAGCAATAATAATAATTATATACCTCAAATACAATAATAATACTATTATAATTATTAATTATTAATAATTGTTTGGAAGAGGTCACACATCAGTTTCATCATAAATTTACCACTTTCCAAAACGAATGTATTTATGGTTAAAAGATAACACATTTCAAATGTTGTCATTTTAGAAGAGTGTATATAAAGTCAACACTTAAAGAAATGTTGTTATTATCTCAAGAAGACAGCTCAAAGACAACACTTCTCCTAAAGTGTTGTAGTTTGGTAATAAAAATTCACCTAAACACAACACTACAATAAAAGTGTTGTCTAACTGTAGTTATTTGTTGATAAAAACACGCCCAAAGACAATACTTCACTAAAGATGTTGTCAAAGTGTTGTATTTGACCAAAAAATATACGTCTTTCTCAACATTTTAAGCAATAAGTGTTGTAAATTTCAAAGCAATAACATTTTGTGCTTAAAAATGTTGTTATAGTGTTGTCTTTGAACATTTTTGTTGTAGTGATAGTTATTAACTTTAATGATTAGGGGAAAACATGCAACATGTATTAAGTTATATGTGTAAGCAATGTGTTTTTTTAAATACAAGGGAAAACACAAAATTTTATATATTATAAGAGGATTTGACGTATTTTATCCAAAATTAATTCATTGATTTGAAGACAACTTAACAGTTATTTTACAAATAAAATAAAAATAAATTTCCTTAATTTTATGATAAAATAGAAATAAGAAGTTTCTAAAATGTGAGTAAACATTTTTTTGATAATTTTTAACTAATTATTTATCGAAGGTTAATAAGATTATTATATCTTAAAAAATAGTACTTAATGTCTTAAAAAAATACTTGATGCAGTTATAATATCTTACGTGCAACACATGTCTTATATATATATATATATATATTTTTTTTTTTTTTTTTTTTTTTTTTTTTTTTTTTTGTGAATCTTTCTCAAGTTAATTTCTTCATCAAAGTCCATGCATCTTAATTTGGTGATAAATTATTAAATCCATCAATCATAAGATAGAAACAAATAATGCAGTTGGTATAATTAAGAAGATTTAATCCTTTCGTCTTACAACTGCATGTTTTGGATTTGTTAAGAAATAGTTTATTATTAGTGTAGTGATCCTTTGCTACGAGTTACGAGTTACGACTGACCGATCATTGCATTTGTTAAGAAATGTTCCAAAATTGATATATATAACTAAATGTTGAAGTCACTAATTATCGGTGTAGTCCTTCGCTACGTTATTTTGGATTTCTTAAGAAATACTTCATTATTAATGTATAACTAGATGTTTAAGTTATTATCGGTGTCAAAATTTGTCAGCGCTGTCGTGACGAGATAAAATTAATTAATTTTCTTTCTAATCTTACTAACTAATAGTTAGGGTAAATTGGCGTCGATCTCACGAGAAATGTAGAATAAACTTATATCACTTATATTCAATTCAATAAAATAATAAATGAGGGGGGTTTCAAATTGAATAATTATCAACATATCAACTAGCAACCTAAAAAATAATTAAATAACAAGAAAATATATGAAAAATTATTTCAATTAACAATTTAGTTATCTCTATTATCAATTATTTCCTTTTCAATATAACATCTCTCTCTCAGATTATCACGAAATTATCATCTCTAATCTAACAACAAACTCTGTTAAATCGAATTGTCTTTTAAGATTAGTTAAATTAGGATAAGATCACTAATTAACCCTATTCAATTGAATAATCTAGAATTAGCTCTTTAAATTTAATTTATCAAATGTATTAATCATTAAGACGATAAGATGAACTAGACTCCAAATACATAAGCTCGATTCGGTAACCCTAGGATTATGCTACTCTAAAGATGCACGACCTCTAGTTTACTACTAATGAAAATTAAACCACAATAATTAGAATTCATGATCTAAGATTCTAGCAATTAATTATCAACATTTAACCTAGGTGACCAAGACTTCATAATCTAAGATTTTAGCAATCAATTATCAATATTTAACCTAGGTGGTCAATTTAAATCAAGTATCAAATAATCGAAAACGATATTCACATAACATAATCAATTCCAACCAAATATCGAGAGAAAGTTACGAGATTAATTAGAAAATAAAAGATAAACGGGTTCAAACATCCCTATAAACCGGAATTACGAATTAGCCGAGTATTCTAGAAATCAAAATAATAAAAGCAATTGAAAAATCCATAAAACTAATCTAAAGTATTAAAATCGATGCATGAATAGTGTTGCATGAATAGTGATGTGTGAATAGTTCTCTGCATGGATGGTGTGTCTCTCCAATTATTATTCGGAGTCTTTAAATAGATATTGGATATCTTTTTGACATATTTTTCCCCTTTTTTTTAAGTAATTGACTCTTTTTCTTTTTAAACTTAAAAATTGTCTTTCTTTACTCTAAATCTTTTCTCCAAATTTCAAATTTTTTATACCTTTATCTTAAAAACTCTCCAAAACCCCTAAAATAAACAAGAAAATAATAGATAAAGTTTTTGGAAACACAAAACACATATATATAGAAAAACGATGTATTTAATCTAATAAAAAAATATAAAATCTCATATTAATTCATAATAAAATGCATTAATTTTCTACCTATTATCAGTGTAATCCCTGTTAAAATTTAAAATTTAATTATGTATATTTCAATTGGTTGAAATTTTTATTCTTACGTCATTGGAATTCGTGACTCTAAGTACTAAAACGTGTTAACTTTATTATCATCAACTAAAAGAGAGATAATTGATATTTAAAATTTTTAACGTGGATAGCACAAAATATATGACCGAGGTATAATCTTTTGATAGGATAGGAAAAAAATCATGACCATCATATATTTTTAAATTTAATTTGTAACCAAGTTTAATTTGAATTCATGGAACATGAGTACGGTGATTGTTGATTAATTTTTTTTAATATATATATATATATATATATATTTGTAAAGATTTCTCAATTTCTTCATTATAAAAGTTCATGTTTGGTGATGACTGATGAATTATTAAATCCATGAGTCGTAAGATGGAAACAAATATGTAGTTAATATAAATAAAATTCAATCTTTGCGACCATTGTTTTGGATTCGTTAAAACATACTTCATCAATTATTAGTGTAGTCCCATACTAAAACTAATTGTTTTGGATTTATTAAGAAGTACTCCATTATTAATATACGACTAGGTTTAAGTCATTTTTAATCAGGTTGGAGATATATAGACAGTTGGGAACTAATTTCTGAAGGAGACTAAATCATTTAAAAATCATGATTTCATCAATAAAATTAATATATACGAAGTAAAAACATATTAAATTAATATAATTTAGAAAAGTTGGAGGGGGGGGGGGGTGTTGATATATGACTAGATTCTTGCCCTAAATTTATTATATTAAATTAATATAATAAAATAAAAAATTAACATGGAAAAGAAATGAACAAAATAAAATATATATATATATATCAATTATTGACATTAATAACAATAAAATAAATAACTAAATAAAAACTTAACATTGTAAAAAAAAAATTAAATGAGCAAAAAAAAAAGCAAATAAAGAAATAGGTGTTAATGTAAAAAATAAGCTTAAAAGAAGTGTTTGCAATTGCAAAAGAACCCCACAAGATAATGAGTCTTTTAATATAGTCAAAAAAATAGGTAAATGTGTCATTATATAACAAAACAAAATGAAAAAAAAAATACTCTAAAAAATGCATGAAGAGTGTATGCATAGCACTTTCGTTGACATTAATAGAGTTGAGAATTTCAGACTATATTTAGAAAATTATAAGGGAGTTTTGCACAATTTTTGAAAAAAAAAATACTCTAAAAAATGCATGAAGAGTGTATGCATAGCACTTTCGTTGACATTAATAGAGTTGAGAATTTCAGACTATATTTAGAAAATTATAAGGGAGTTTTGCACAATTTTTAAAGCATGAAGAGGTTCATGCCGATTTCCAAACCATTAGGGAATTTCGCACAATTATCTCTAAACTAATATAATTTGGTGAAAGTGGAAAATAAAACAATCAAGTATTTTTGAATAAACTAATATAATTTGGTGAAGATGAAAAGTAGAACAATTAAAAGTATATATGAATAAACCAATATAATTTGATGAAGGATAGGAAACGAATCAATATTCTTTGTCCTTTGACGAATATTATACGAACGTAAGCATATGTTTTATAAGCTATTCCTTTTCCTTTGACGAATGCTGTAAGATTGTAAACATATGTTTATAAGCACATTTAATTTAATGAAACTAGTTAAAACTAATTTGCTAATTTTATGTGTTTTTTATGTGTTCCTTGTACGTAAGTTTTCTGTGTTTTTTAATATTTAGCTCATTTAATTTATTTATAAAGTTTGTTGAAACTTACAGTTTTTTAAGTGGTAAAATGTAGTTTCATATCTACAAAATTAAATTCTAAATATAAAAATGGTTGAAACTTATGTTTTGTATTTAAATAGTATTGAATGTAAACATACTAAATTAAGATATTAAATTACATGTACAGGGTTATTAGGATTTTAATTAAATATTAAATTACATGTATATGATTGTTAGGACGATTCTATAGGATTTAGGATTAGGATTATTTGGTGAAGGATTTAAAATTATTATTATTATTATTATTATTATACATATTTAAAGTTATTAATTATGAAATTACAATTATTACCTTAAATAATAATTTTTAGTAAGAATATATTAGACAATTCATATTTTGTATGAAATATCCATATTTTTATATAAGTAATAGCTAATATATATATATATAAAAGGTGAATGAGATTGTCAATGACTATCTAATATTACGCAATGAATAATATTGTGGATGAGATTTCATAGACAACTTCTAATATTTATGTTTTTTATTTATCTCATATATGCTAAATACCATTTTACCCTTAATTTGTTTTTTGAGATTTGAAGAGTCCAAGTGATCTATGTAGCTACGTTCTAATTGTATCATAGTACCTCGGCTCATCATCCCATTCCAGAGACCGGGTATATTCTCATTCCCACTCTTGCTCATCGGAAATAATCTTCACAAAATGGGTATTTGAAACGATTTCAATCAAAATTTTGCCTATAATAAGACTCTTAATTTAGATATATTGGAAAAACATTATTATTGTTAATAAATTATGTTTATATTTGCGAAGCTTTTCCATTAATTTTCATCATCAAAGTAAAACTTAGTAAAGAATTATTATTAAATCCCTCAGACCATCTCCAACCCTGCACTAAAATAATTTTAGTGTAGGGTTAAACTTCTCCAACGGTGCACTACTACTTGCATTATTCTAGTGTATTTCTTATTTCTACACTATTAGTAGTGCTGCACTACTTCATTTTCTTCTTCTTTTTATTCATAAATAATAATAAAAATAAAATAATACTAAAAATTAAGTTTATTGTATTAAATATTTAATTAATTCAATTTAAATATTAATTCAATTAATTAATTAAATTCAATTAATTAAAATTTAATTACGTTATATTTATTCAATTAAAACTTAAATTAAATTAATTCAATTTCATGTAATGTATTTTAATTATATTTTAAGTATTAATAAATTTATAAAAATATTATTAAAAATAAAGTAGTGTTGAAAGTAATGTGAACTGTTGGAGAAAATATGCGGATTCTGTACTAATATAATGCAAAACCTGTATTAGAGTATTGCAAGCCCTTGAAGGTGCCTTATATACAGATATAACAAATAATGCAGTCGATGATTGGGATATTCAATCCTAGGATGCTGAGATCCTAACCAGATGTGGGCAAAGTTCGGTTCAATTTCAAAATTATCGATTCCCGGTTTTATATTTAGGAAAATTGTAATCGAGGTTTCGATTTTGGTTTTGGAATCTACGGTTCCATGAGTTCTTCTTTTACATAAGAAAAAATATTGTAAAATAGATCTTGAAACCGGCGGCTCCGGTTCCACCCAACAATCTTTTTTTTTTTTTTTTTTTTTCTAATTTTCAATAGTAGAACGATCTGAGCTATTAATATTTCAAAACAATTGAGAACCGTGGATTAGAACCAGTTTAAACCACTTACTGTATATCTCAATTAGTTGAAATTTTTGTTCTTATGTCATTGGAATTCGTGATTCTAGTACTAAACGTGTTAAATTTATTATCATCAACTAAAATATTTATAATTTTTAATGTGGATAGAACAAAATATATGACCGTCGTATAATCTTATGACATGACAGGATAGGACAAAAATCATGACCATCATATATTCTTAAATTTAATTTGTAACCAAGTTTAATTTGAATTCATTAAGAAGTACTCCATTGTTAATATATGACTAGATTTAAGTCATTTTTAATCAGGATGGAGATAGACAGTTGGGAACTAATTTCTGAAGGGGTCAGTGTCATTTAAAAATCATGATTTCATCAATAAAATTAATATTTACGAAGTAAAAATATATTAAATTAATATAATTTAGAAAAGTTGGGGGGTTGTTGATATATGACTAGATTCTTGTCCTATACCTCACCATAAATTTAAGGATTAAATTTATGATCAATAAAGACATAGGACAAAATTTACGACAAGACCACCATATATTTTCGTAAAATATATTAAATTAATATAATTTAGAAAAGTTAGGGGTTGTTGATATATGACTAGATTCTTGTCCTATACCTCACGAGAAATTTAAAAATTAAATTTATGATCAATAAAGAGATAGGACAAAATTTATGACAAGACCACCATATATTTGTGAATATTCTTTCTCAAGTTCCTTCATCAAAGTACATTTTAATTTGGTGACGAATTATTAAATGCATCCATCATAAGATAGAAACAAATAAAGCAGTTGATATATGAATATCTAATCCTTTGCTATAGAAACAAACAGCTAGTTGTTTTTTATTTGTTAAGAAATACTTCATTATTGATGTATTACTAAAGAGAAGGGTTGTGTACCTTGGCTATACTGTAGTGCAACCCAAATTTTAATACCTTTAATTATTATAATTAATATATTTACATGTAATATAAGTAATATCTTTCATTAAAATATATATATATATATATATCAATTTTATAAATAAATACTTAATAAGTAAACAATTATTATCTTATAAATATATAACTAATATATTTCACAAAAAACACAAATTTAAATTAACAAACCACGAATTTCAAAAAAATAATATTAACATTTGAAAATATATATAAATGAATACATAGTATATCAAGTTGAGGCTGAGATAAGATCTGTAAATATGTATTAAATTGACCTGACATTCCTAAATTCAGTTCCCGTGAAGTTTAAATTCGAACGAAAATCAAATGAATTTTTTCTAAAACTTCATATTAAGAATTTCAAATTAATCTTCTATATATACTAAAAGTAATAATTATTAATGATACTTATCGATTTGTGGTTGGATCATACAATTTTCTTCCTAAAAAGAAAGTAATCCTAATTTCCTAACCTCACGTGTCAATATTTAATTACACTAATTTAGTTCTTTATTAAGAAAAAATTATATTTCAAAAACCCTCATTTCTTACATAATAATAATAATAATAATAATAATAATAATAATAATAATAATAATTGAAAATTAAAATCTCTAGATACATGCACAATATCATCTCATATATTTATTCATGAAATTCATGAATCAAATATTAATTAAAATCATAAATAAAGGTTTATTCTTTTAAAAATTAAATTGTGTTCACTTATTATTTTTTTATTATTTACAATTAATCATGAGACTTCATTTTTGTTATGTATACAAAATTTCTCTATTTATATTCATTTTATAAAATTATTAATGTTGAAAAATCGCGCGTCATACACAACTATAGACAAAGAGTTAGTGTCTCAAAATTTCAATCTTCACATATAAATCATTACACATATGAGGGAAAATTATAAAATTAGTATACTAATTTTGCATTTGACAATTTCAATTATTCTCTAAGTGGACGCTGAAATTGTCATAGATTCTTCCATTCCCATGTCAACGTAGGCAAAATTTAACATTTCGAAAATCAAACTAAAATTATAAAAACACTAATAGTTTAATTACAAAAATTGGAATATGTAAAACTAATGATAAAAAAAATGGACAATGCCTATAAAAATTTTGATTTTCCCTAAATATATATATATTTATATATATATATATACAAAATATCACTAATAATTATTGAAATATTTTATAAAATAAATTAATGTGCGAAAATAGTGAGTAAGTGACAAAAGTGTTGGGAGTCAGTCTAACGAATCAGTTGGACCCGTATATCAGTTGACTTGAGGAAAAAAAAATGGGTATTTTTGGATCACAATTTATATTTAGGATCATTTAGGAATATGTTATTATATTTATGGGAGATTGAGATCAAATTTTGTGTGGGTAGATTCTTACCAAGCAGAAGGCCCGCATATCACTTGACTTGAGGAAAAAAAATGATTATTTTGGGATGACAATTTATATTTAGGGTCATTTAGAAATATGTTATTATATTTATGGGAGATTGAGATCAAATTTTGTGTGGGCAGATTATGCCCAAACAGAAAAATGTAGAATATTAATTACAAATTAAAATAGTGTATTAAATGACAATCATACCCTTAATAAAAATATATACAATTAAATTTTCAAATTTGAAACTAAAACAATATTTCTCTTCCCACTAATTAATGAAACAATATTTTCTCCAAATAAATATGTTTGTAGTTTAAGAATAGTTTCTATAATTCATTGTTATAAATTACATAAAAAAAATCAAGACGTCTGTTTGAGAAGAAATAAAATTTGACTTGATAAATATTTTAAAATTATTGATTATTGTACAAATATTTGTTTGATTATGAGAAAGATTTGACTTAAATTTTTTTTTAAATTATTAATTATCTTACAAATATTTGTTTAATGAGTGAATATTCGAGTTGATAAATATTTTAAAATTATTGATTAACGTATAAGTATTTTTGAATTATGAACAGGAAGTTTTGAATTGAATTATTTAACTTTTGAGTGAAGATTTGAGTTGATAAATATTTTTAAATTATTGATTAACTTACAAATATTTTTAAATTATGAAGAAGAAGTTTTGAATTGAATTATTTAACTTTTTTAAGAACTCGTCAATATTAAAGACTCAATATTTAATTTTTTATAACCTATCGATATTAACGATATAAATCATATATATTATTGAAATATCTATATATTAATATTTAATTTTTTAAAACTTGTCGATATTAACGACATTAATCATATCCATATTTAATTTTTTAGCATATATTAACGATATCAATCATATCAATATTTAATTTTTTTAGAACTTGTTGATATTAACGAAATCAATCTATATATTAATATTTAATTTTTTTAAAACTTGTCAATATTTTCATTTCACCATATATTTCCTTTTTAAAAACTTATTTTTATATTTATGTTTAATATTTCTATTCAATTTGATTTTTTTACCATATACATAAACTTTTCATTTCAAGTATATTAACTCATTTTTTTCCTCCACTCTAAAAGTTTTCTATAATATTTATGTTCACACTAAAAATAAATTTATAATCTTTTTTCTTTTTGAAATAAATCCAGATTCTCATTAAGATAAAAAATAAAAATGTTACAAGCAGAGAAGCGACGATCTTTCTGTTAACTGTATCTATATTTTTCTATAATATTTTTGTTAACCTGTACCTATTCTTATGTTAAAAGTTTTTCCATAATTTTTTTGTTAACCCATATCTGAATTTCAAAATTGTTCTAAAAAGTTTTTTATAATTTTTCTTACACATTTTTTTTTCATAAGTTTTCTTATCAAAATTTCATAATTATTCTAGAAGTTATTGGAGGAGCAACACTTTAAAAAGGTATGCAAATAATAATTAAATAATGATCAACTTAATTGAAGATGTAAATAATAATTAAATAAATATCAACTTAATTAAAGTATGCAAATAATAATTAAAATAAAGACCAACTTAATAAAATTTAATTGTTGTTTTCGAAATATTGATTAACAGTTATATTAGAATTAGTGGAGTGTTGGGCGCCATCTCCATTATCATGAGTCAATTAATATTAAAATTAAAATAATCATTTAATAATAATAATAACAAAGCTTTCTATTTTGACACAATCTACCCACATATCACTTTCCATTTTATAAAAATGGATAGAAAATGTCATTTTCCCTACAACTTATGATAATAATAAGAAATTACCCACACAGAGGACGAGGTGGCAAGTGGTCATTTATTTATAGACAAAACAATAAGGTAGGTGGCATGCAAGGACGAAAAAATCGGTATCAGTGACAATATCGATATCCTAATTTTACGGATATATCGGTATCGATATCGGTATCGGTGGAAATATCGGAGATTTTTTAAAAAAATATTAAAACTTTCTAAAAAAATTGAAAAATATATCTACTAGTTATAATATCATTATAACTGACATTAATATATATATATATATATATATATTGAATTTATAATTTTAAATAAAATGATATATTTTCAACAAATATATAGATAAAATACTATATAAATGTTGTCTACTATGATAACATGACAAATTTTGTATAAAAAGATACTAATAAATAGAATAATTTAATAATTTTTGCACATGCCAAATCCCTTCCAAACATAGCCTAAGTAATACCAAGACATTTTAACTTATTTTTCGAGAAGTGTCTTCATATAACTAACATTAATACGTATATTGAATTTAAAATTTCAAATCAAATGATATATTTACAATAAATATAGAGATAAACTATTATTATATAGTATATAACATATACATCATAATTCTCTTCTTAAAAAAAAATTTAACTAAACTTAATTAAATTATGAGAAAAATCTAAATGCTAGTGTGTTAATTTATTTCAAAATTTTAATTAAAATTATTATTTGTTCTAATCATAGATAAAAATATAGATATAAAACTTAAGTTTGATAAATATTTTTTAAATATATATAAAAATTTTATAATAAAAAAGAAAAAAAACAGAAAAGAAAAAAGGGAAAAAAAAGGAAAAATTCAGGAAAAAGTACTGTAGCACGGTCAAAGTCAAAATATCGCGATATTTTATCGATATATCACGATATTTCACGATATTTTTACAGATTTAAAATTATTGGATATTATTATATTGACCCTTCAATTTTTGCGATATTTCGGCGATCGCGATTTTTCACTCCTCGGTGGCATGAGAATGTCAGTGATATAAAAGTTTTTTTTTTTTTTTTTCAAAACCAAATACACCGTCATCAAAAGTAAAAGTAAAAATATAGTCGGATTGACCCTACTTCAAGGCATAACATGGGATACAACTTAATGATAATAATAAGAAATTAGCCACGCAGAGGACGAGGAGGCAAGTGGTCATTTATTTATAGACAAAACAATAAGTTGGGTGCATGTGAATGTCAGTGATATAATGCAATAGTTTTGCATAATTAATGTTTACAATAAATATCACCCCAATGGTCAGTTTTCAATTATATAAATTCTGGTTTGTATAAATAAATGCAGAAAAGCCAACCTAGAGATAGGTAGACGATAAAAATTACTCCCTCCGTCCCGACTAACTTTACACACTTTTCTTTTCGAGATATCCCGAGTAAATTTGCACACCCTTAAAAATGGTAAATTTGCACACACTTTTCTTTCATATTATGGTTGACTTTTCAAATCAAAAAGCAAAAAACAACATTTTCTTATTCCACGTGCCGGGAATGGTGTGCAAAGTTAGCCGGGACGGAGGTAGTATTTCATTAATGATCATTTAGAAGATGGATTCTTAGGCTATATAAAATGTAAAAAACTAAATTATAAGTCATGTATCCACACCTAACAAATTATATAATTAATCTAGATAACTACGAATCTTACAATACCAACATTACAATCAACACTGAATTAAATAACATAAGTGATTTTGTTATATCAACATAATTAAATTAGGGCATGTTTGGGTCGTGTGTTGGGTTAATTAAATTAATTGGGTTATGATGGGTTTGTATTATTTGGTTTAGATTGAGTTTAATATTTAATATGTTGATTTGAATATTTAATATTAGATTTGATTTAATATTGTGTTTGATTAAAGTATTGTGTTATTTCTTGAAATTGGTTGGTATGTTAAAATTTTGTTTGAATCAAGTATTTGTCGTGGGTTTATAGAAACTTGATCAAAATGCCCTCTAACATAAATAATGTCATATTTTTTATTAAATTTCAAAGCAAAATAATAATTTAATTAATATATTTTTACAAAATAATAAAAAAAACAGATAAAAAGACAATTCATAATTATTTGGAATAAACTTATTTTTATTTATATAAAGACAATTCAAAATTACTTGGAACAAAGTAATTCGTAATTCCGTAATTCGTATTTACAAATAAGAATAATTAACATTAAGCTTACTTTTTGAGACTCAATTCATTATGAAATAAATGCATTTATACAAAAAAATATATTATTGGTTCTATAATTTGAATTATGGAGTTATTCGATTTATATGTTGTACAAAAATAGTGGACGATCTGTTCTTTCTAGATGATTTTTTTTTTCATATTATATTTAGATGTAATTGTGATAATTTTAAAATTTAAAATATAATCCTAATTTGATTTATTTCAAACAAAATATATTAAAATTGTTTAAAAAATATTAATATAAATTATAACAAATCAAATCCAATTGTTTTAAACTTATTTCTTTTTTGGAACAATTTTACTTACTGGCATTCAAGTGAACTTACCATTTGAGACATATTTCATTTAATTAAATATTTAATTTATACTAAAATTAAGATTGATTCTATATTTGAAAATTTGTGAATTTATTTTTTGAATTTATGTAATGGTTAAAAAATAAAAAAATTTAAGGCCAAGCATGAGATAACATTATAATAGTAAGGGCTTAAAAGTCTTTTTAATAAATTACACTATTGGCTTAAAATTGGGTTAAATAAACCACCCACCCAATTTTGGGTGGTTAATTTAACCCACACTATACATACTTTTGACCAAATTAGTACCGGGCTTTTAATTCTTAAAACAAACGTAGGTTTAATCATATTAAATTAGTTTAATCCACCTAAACCATTGAACCAAACACGCCCTTAATATTTGTAACTTTTCTTGTTAACACACCAGTTATATGTTATTGGCTTATAGACTCATATAAAAATACTACAACATCATCCTTATGTCGAAAAAAGTAAATGAGCAAATACATAAACAAATTATATGTTTGGATGTGAGATTCCACCTATGTAGAAAAAAAGTCTTTTTATGTTTGGAAAATGTATAATGGCTCTATTGTAGTAAATACTGTGGTAAAGGTAGTCCTTTTTTTTTTTTGATATTATATGATTGGATATTATATGCATAACATAATTATAGTAAAGAAGTATTTACTATAATTATGTATAAAAAGTTTTACAAGAAAGCATATGTAGGAAAATATTTTAAAAACAAATCATCTGTCAAAAGTTAATTTCCGCTGCAAGAACTTTTAGATACAGTAGATAGTATTATATTATAGTGTTGTAAGCTAGTCTACTTGTTGTACTGTAAGTTCAAATAACTTGGAGTATAAGTGTTGGTTCCAGTGGTATAAGGTTAAGAGGGGAGGTGAATTAACCTTATCAAATTTTCAATTTTTCACTCAAAAAATGTTAAGTTCTTGATGAACAGGTAGTTAGTAAGCTTACTGCTTGATAGGTTCCTGCTCAGGCAATGACCTCATGACTTAGACAGAGAATATAGTGCACAGCGGAAATACTTATGATTTTCGAAACTCGCTTTTAATGCAGTATGCTCAGGATGCAGATAGATGAATATAAAGCTGTAAATAACACAAGCAAGCTTATAGAGGTTCAAGGGTGGAGTAATCCCTCTACGCCCTCTCTACTCCATCACAAGGAGGAACTTTGTTAAAGCAAGTTTGATTTACAATAGACTCTGCTAACACAAACTATACTCTAAACAAAACTGTCAGCTCTATCCACACAGGTAGCTGCACAGTGACCAACTATCGACCCACACATGATTTCCACACAGGTTATCCGACCCACACAGGATCCTTTCTCTTATTCAGAGAGATTACAACTTAGCAGGGTAAACTCCTGCCTAAGTGACTCCTATCAGACTTAGAGTAAAATGAGAGTTTTCAAACTATCGAATGCAGCAAGCTCCTTGAACTCCTGAAGATCACAAATGTAGCTGGCTTGCTGCTGCTAAAACTGAATATCTTGGATATGGTTGCTTGAGCTTGAAACGACTTGCTTGTAGTTCTTTGTTAGGCTCTCTCTTAGTCATCTCCTTTTGCATTCAGTCTCAGTCTTCTATTTATAGGCATCAGATCAGATAGTTTTCTGCCTGTTGGAGAGCAGTCATTTGTTTGATGAGGTGTCTCTTCTTGATTGGTTTTTCCGATCTTCTGACACCTATTCTGAAATGCCTTCATTCTGTTCTGCCACAGCTTTGTCCTTTGTCTGCGCGACTTCATTCTGCAGTCTGTTTGTACTGTGTCCTTGCTGCTTTTTCACACATGGCAGACTCTGATTCGTTGGAATTTGGGTGACTCTACTGGCTAGTCAGGTTGTACTGATTTTAATGTCTCTGGAAGTATCCTCTTCGAGTAAGTCAGCTCCCTTCATCGACTCCAGGTTCTTTGTAGCATCCTTTGAAGCATGTTTACTGGTTGCTTGATACAGTATGCAGGTAGCAGGGACTTGGCTCTAAGGTTCCCTAGCAGAATCTTCATATCTTTCCAGCATCCTTGCCTTAGCTATTTTACATATGAAAGCTTATCCAGATAGCTAATGTTCTAATCTATTACACGTTTTATCTCATCAAAATCTATTACATTTTATCCTATCAATAAGTCTGTTCGTAAAGATTTTGTAAAATCAATAGAGGTTCATTCACCTTCTCTAAACCTACAAGACCACTTGGGATCAATACATTATTAACAAATTAGATTGAAATTACTCACAAGAAATTTATTATTTTTGGTTTCAATATTTTCAAATTAAAACATTAAAATAGTAAAATTTACATATGTTTGTGCATTGCACGAAACCTATACTAGTTATTATTCTTATATGAACAATCATGAATATCGAATTAACTACTCTCAAGCTAGTTAATTGGTTGATTAAATGTGACCGTAGGTAACCCTACTCAATTCAATGAATAAAAACTCTCAAAACCCCTCAAAATTGAATTCTCGTCACATAAGTTCATTACTCTCCCGATCTAACTCACAAACATATCATGTTATTATTTTTCTATAATTACTAAAACATGCTCGATTATTGACCACATAACCCAACAAGCAAACAAATCATAAACACACAAATAAGGTTTTAACCATGAACTAATAAAATCTAAGATCCATAATATTGAAATCAGATTACTAATTACAATCCTAAAAACCTTGGAAAATGAACTAAACATAAATATTATGCAACCATAGACAAGCTAGAGAATATCATATCTAACTAGAAAAATCTAACTAAAAGGGGATGATCAAAGAAATAAAAACTTTTAAAGAAAGGTCAGATATTCTAATTCTTCAATCTTTAAAATCTCGGTATCTTTCTTTGAATGTCTTTATGCTTCAAACTATGGATTTTTTTTTTTTTGTATGTATGAGCTCAGTAAGACGTTCTTTAATCAATTTTGAACTTGCATGAATCTCTAAAGTTAAATGAAAGTCGAAAACACACCAAAATCGAGTTATAGGCAGTAGACTCTTTGGACGTGGTTAGTGCTCCAGGACACGGGCAGACTGTGCCCCACTACACAGAACTATGCTTGAAAAACACTTATGCACGATCAAACTTTGAACGCAGTGCACGATCATCATCAAGATACGATCTGATCGTGCAACTCTCCCTCAAAAATAAAATTGCTCATATAAATCCTCCACCACACACTGTCGTGTGTGGTTCTTTGACTTGTATTTTCTTCCGTTTTTTTTGTTTTTTTTTTTAGTGATTTCTTCCTTATCAGATATTTCAATTTGAATCATGTACTTGTTCCAACTAAAATATGAAACTAGACAGCCGACCATCTAGTGTAAATTATACATGAAAAATATTGAAATCATATATAAAACATAATCAAAAATACTTCAAAGAATGTTAAAATGCACTCTAAAACATGTAAAACATGACACTTGTCAATGAGGGCACGGACTGCTTAAGCCATTTTAGAACCGTAATACTTTGCAAGATTTATTTAATAATAATATGTTTATTTTTTTAAAACACAAACCTTATACTAGTTAATAATTAAATTTTAATACACGTGATATGCATGAAAATAAAAACAGAAAACATTATTTAAATCATTGATTAATCTTGCGTGATCAATATTGTTGAGAGAGGAGAATCTGCACCATTAATGGGCGTGGTCTAAACAATGCTTCAAGAGGCTTGGCCTTGGACAAGGTTAAACCAATAACTTCTTCCAAATCCACTAATCCAGGGCCATCCGTTCTCCACTCAAAGCACTGAATCAAAGTGGCTAATGCTAATCCCATCAACTTCATGCCCATTCCAGAGCCAGGGCATACCCTCCTTCCCATTCCAAATGGCATAAACCGAAACCCATCGGATCCGCCTTCCATTTCTTGGAACCTTTTGGGCTTGAACGCCTCCGGCTCGTCCCACAGTTTAGGGTCTCTGTGGATGGACCATGCATTCACCAGCAATGTTGTACCTTTGGGAATGTTGAAGCCCTCTATGGTGCAATCTTGGGACGAAAAGTGAGGCACAAGAAGTGGTGCCACAGGGTACAACCTTAGTGTTTCGTGGATTATGCAACGTAGATAGGTCAATTTGGGGAGATCTGAATCGTTGATCAATCTCCCAGGAGGGACATTTTCGTCTATTTCTTTTCTTGCCTTGTCTAGCTGGTGAGGATGATTCAGGAGAAGCGACATAGCCCACTCCATGGTCAGCGCTGTTGTATCTGTCCCTCCAGTAAACATTGGCTACAAATGATCATTGTTGTAAATTAAAGTTCAAGACTCAATTGATAATCCCAATTAGAAATCTATCAAAAGTAGGCAGAAAGTTATAGGAGGAAAATTTTCTCAATTTCCACTTAAGATATAATATAATGGAGGACGAACAACTTTAATATCCAATTTATTCAGTAACTCAATGGATCTAGAAATTTAGGAAATTAATTTTTGGGGGTTGCAATATACGACAATAACTTATAAAATTTCATGAATTTAGGTCAATTTATTCAGACTGAATGCTTCAATTGGATCCAAATTGCATACAAATTGCAAGTACTTGTATTTGAGCTTTTAGGGCCCACTACATTGAAGTTGATTGAATTCTTTACATATGATAATGATGTATTCATTTAAAATACATTAATTGAGTTTAAAAATATAAAAATACATTATACTAAAAGAAAAATATTAATCAATGAAAATTGAATTTTTTCTCTCAGAACTAAAATTTATATCCAAAAATTAATTCTAAAATCATCATTTTAAGATCTTAATTCACATCAACAAATTGGACCAGAAAAACCTAAAATTGGACGTGTAATTTTCACGTAATTAAAGTCTAATTTGCGTTTTCGAACTGAAAGTGATCTATAATTCACAAAATTTTGTAAAATTATTGTCCTAATTATCAGCTAAATGTTAATGTACTAAAGTAACAGGTCCCTGCAGAAGCGTAAATTGAATATTACACTATAGAACAAATTACATAAATGAAATTCGATTACCAGAATAAGTCCCTTAAGCATGTCATCCGTATAATATTGTGGTTCATCTTTCTGTATAGACAACAATGCTTGAACAAATGTCTTCCTTTCCCCAACTAGAGAACTGCAAGAATCACGAATCTTGTCACGACCCTCATCGATCAAACCTTGAAGGAAACTATCTCTTATTCTGTGCAAATTAATCAGCTTCTTCTCTATCCCTCTATAACCCAGCCACCTCAACAAGGGAACATAATCACATATATCCAAGAACCTGCTAAGCCCAAAGATGTTGTTCATGATGCTCCCACGTTTTCCAGCAACCATCACCATCACTACATCGTAAACCAATCCCAGAAACAGATCATTCAGGTTCACTTTCCTCCATGTATAATCAGGATCATCAAACACTAATTTTTGTGCCAAGTTGCAGACTTCTTCAGCCCTGATGGCCGATGAATTCTGCAAACTGGCTGAGGAAAAGACTTCCACGTTGGTTAGACGGCGGAGATTCCTCCAGTGGTCTCCATAAGGAGCAAATCCAACGGTGCTGCAATTGTATCCAATGATTTTACTGGCGAGGGACTCGGGCCGGTTGGCGAAGATGACGTCATTCTTGGACAAACATTGTTCGGCAGCGGAGGGAGAGGAAACGACGAGAACTGGACGACACCCGAAATGAAGAAACATCACAGGGCCATGTTTCTTGGACAGATCATCGAGAGCTCGTGGATACGAGGCTTTGAGAAGGTGGAGATGGCCGAGTATGGGTAGAGCTAGTGGACTTGGTGGCAGATTTCTGTATTTGCAGGGAATTAGATGCTTCAAAATGAAGATTATAGAACAGATGAGGATCAGAGACCACAAGAATATCTCCATTTTTTATTAACTTAATTAACTGCAGTAATACAAATAAACTCTGATTGCATCTCTTATAAGTGAATACGGGTACGATTTGTTAGGTGACTAATGATTTGAGATTTTAAAATTTTAAATTCTAGTTTGTTAGAAGATCGAGATTTAAATCAAGATTATAAAATCTACTCAAATACTATTATATTCTAAAAATAATATTATAATTAAGGATAAATTTCATAACAAGACTCAATTTATAAATTAATTTTCAATTTTGGACCCGGATTTTAAAATTTCTCAATAAGGGACTTAATTTAATATTTTTTTCTTAATTCAAGGCTTGAAATTTAGATTGAGTTCTCAATTCAAGACAAAATTTCATTTTTTTTCTTTTTTATTATATTTATATTTTAATATGTATTTATAATTTAGATAAATTAAGACAAGTTCGTGCAATTTTGGAACGATCTTCATCCTACTTGTATTAATTTATATATATATATAATAAATGCAGTTAAAAAAATAAAGATTCTTTTATTTTCTTAATTTTATGAATAAAAATATAGAAAATCGATTTTAATATGTAATATAAATTATATCTTATAAATTAATTATATTTTTTTTCTTTTTTTTTTCGTATAAATTAAGATAAGTCGGATGAAAATTGATTTTAAAACGCACTAACTTTGACTTAATTTATCCAAAATATGAATACATATTGAAATATAAATAAATTTATAAATATAAATAAAAAATAAAATAAAATTAGTAACGGTTGCCTCTTTGTCACGCGTGGTCGTGTGTTCAAATCCCTCAGACCTCATTTATTTTCCCCCCACCCCGTAGGGTGTTTTTTCGATTAAAAAAAAATAAAATGAAATTTCGTCCTGAATTGAGACCTCAATCTAAATTTCAAGCATTGAATTAAGAAAAAATGTTAAATTGAGCCTCATATTGAAAAACTTTAAAACTCGGATGTAATCTATAAATTGAGTTTTGTTATGAAATTTATTCTTATAATTAATCTTACATTCTAATCTATTAATATACAAATTTCAATATATACCTAAATTTATATTATTAAAATCATTTAATCATTACTATAACATGAACTAACAATACAACATTATACTTACTAATTTTTTTTCAGCATTGATCTTACAACTACAATATTAATCACAATCTATAAAATCTCTTAACAAATATAGATTTTAATTATTCACTTTTATTTACAAATTCAAGAATTTCAAAATTGGATTTACCAAATCTAACACAATCTCCAAACAAACATACCTTAAGGGATTGAAAAGTAGAACCGACTATTGTTCCAGAATGTTTAGCTAGACTTACATAAATTTTTACATTTTATTTTAAGATGTATCCGGAACTTATAAGTTTGTTTGATTTTTTTTTTAAGAATGAGTGAGTCCTGATCATACATACAATTGCATGTATATATGATTCTCGTGCAACTCAATCAACCCATTCTATTGACGCGTTGACGCAATTTTAAGAGGAAATTTAGTAAAAATACCTCGTATATTTAGTGCAATGTCAATGTTTACCTTTTATGTTTAGGCGTTTTAGAAATAACTAGTATGTTTATAACTTTTGGCAGATATCCTTTTTAGCTTATCCGATTCTTTCTAAAAATTTCTAGGTTTAATTGATGTATCAATTTTATCGCTTATTTAACTTTAACAATTAAACTATTAAAATGTAACTGAAAATTCATTTAATAATTTTTCAAATAAAATCAGAATTTATTTAAATATCTCAAAATCAGTAATTAGATATTTTAAATTAAATATTTGGCAATAAAACTAATAATAATACAAATAATACTGAAAATGATGTTTGAGAATTCGAAATTAACAAACAAAATAATATGGAAATTATTTTAAAAATATAGGAAAAAAAATTAGAAAATAATTTTAGAATTTGAATTACTTTTAGTAAGTGCATAATAAAAAAATAGACTAATGATTGAAATTAATATTATTTAACTCCCCATGTTTAGAATCATGACAGCCTTTTATATAAGATAAGAAAAAATTAGACGAAAAAAAATCGTCATATGGTTAGAATATATCTCCAAATTCTTTTGTATAGATGTTAAGAATTAAAGAGCGGCGGAAAAAGACCAAATAGAAACATAGATCTAGGGATCGAACTTTGTTGTCCTAATTATAAAAAATTTCACAATTTTTTCAAAGAATTGCAAGATCCTAACTTCAAGTTTGTATTTAGTTAAAAACAACGATGTTAATTAAAGAATCGCAATTCAAACTATAATTTCATTTTTCTGTTGATATGTAGATGAATCTTGTTGATCTGTTGATTAATCTTATCGATCCACGTTGACCGACATTTTCTATGTAGAATCACGATTTATATTAATTTTGATTTAACTAACTCATATAAATTTACTTTGTCTCAAGTAAAAAACCCTTCACTTAATAGTTGTTAATGATATTTACTGTTACGGGATTAACTAATAAATTAAAAGACGTCATTATTTTACGAGGCCATGTTTTCACATGCGTTGGCCCATTTCCTTGTTGTATAGTTATCAAATTAAGATGCATCATTTATTGTTAAATCTGACAATTACCAACCTTACATAAATATCAAAATTCAAATGGGTTAGCTATGCAATTACTAATCCATGCTATAAATTTTTTATAAAGTCGAGGATATGGGTTGTCCATTACATTTAGGTTTGTGAAGGGTCAATTCCGTTCACGCATCTGCGTATATAGGTCGGTGATGGCACGCACCTATGTACATATAAATCCGGAAATTTACAATTTTAGAATATTAATTTTTTGGGATTCATCATTTTGAGCCAAACTTATTGAACTTAAAATTTGAACATTAATGTTTTAATTTGGGTGATTTAATATTAAATTGACCTGACATTCCTAAATTCAGTTCCCATGAAGTTTAAATTCGAACGAAAATCAAATGAAATTTTGTAAAACTTCATATTAAGAATTTCAAATTAATCTTCTATATATACAAAAGTAATAACTATTAATGATACTTATCGATTTGTGGTTGGATAATACATTTTCTTCCTGAAAAGAAAGTAATCCTAATTTCCTAACCTCATGTGTCAATATTTAATTACACTAATTTAATTCTTTATTAAGAAAAAATTCTATTTCAAAAACCCTCATTTCTTACATATTAATAATAATAATAATAATAATAATTGAAAATTAAAATCTCTAGATACATGCATCAATATCATCTCATATATTTATTCATGAAATTCGTGAATCAATTATATTAATTAAAATCATAAATAAAGTTTTATTCTTTTAAAAATTAAATTGTGTTTACTTATTATTTTTTTATTATTTACAATTAATCATGAGACTTCATTTTTGTTATGTATACAAAATTTCTCTATTTATATTCATTTTGTAAAATTATTAATGTTGAAAAATTATGCATCATAAACAACTATAGACAAAGAGTTAGTGTCTCAAAATTACAATCTTCACATATAAATCATTACACATATGAGGGAATATTATGAAATTAGTATACTAATTTTGCATTCTGACAATTTCGATTGTTGCCTACATGAAAGCTGTAATTGTAGATTTTTCCATTCCCTTGTCAACATAGGCAAAATTTAACATTCCGAAAATCGAACTAAAATTGGAAAAACACTAATAATTTGATTATAAAAATTGAAATATGTAAAACTAATGATAAACAAAATGGACAATGCCTAAGTTAGTAGATGAAAATTGTGATTTTCCCTAAATAATTTTTGTCCAATTTTTTTAAATGTCATTTGAATAAAAAAAAAAAAGCACATATGTTTAGTTGTTTCAACAACACAATAACAAATTGTCATAAAAAATTCTAATATAAATTGTGAATAAATTGTCATAAAAAGTAATGAAAAAAACTTATTTTCGATAATATGATATTATGTTGTCGCCAATATATTAGCAACAACAATATTGATGCAAAAAAACTATTTGTGTGAAGGTTTTTACGATAATTAATAACTTAGCAACAAGATATTGTCGTAAATTTTTTTCGATAATTATCAATGTAAATATATATCGCAAATATTCATTTTTCTTATAGTGTGTTTAGTTGTTCAAACAACACGATCTGATCCATCAATTATTTATTATATTACCGGCTTCTTCCATCCTGCATCTCATGACATGCACCAAGTGTATCTCTACATGTCATTTGTCCATAGAATTAAGTAATTAACCATTTTAAAATATAAAAGAAAAGAAAAGAAAAAAGAAAACATAGTAGTTGCAATTTTATGATTAAAAAAATTAGCGTTCTGAATTTCCCATTTTACCCTTATTAAATTCTAAAGTTTCAACCAAACCCAATAGTTGTTGTAGTTGCTGTCTATGCACCATAGCTTATGAGTGAGAATACTGCAGTTGTCTGAAAGCAAAACTCAAAGAAAAATGTCGAGTGACATCCAGGCTTATGATCGATCTAGCGAAGTGAAAGCTTTCGACGAAACGAAAGCTGGCGTTAAAGGGTTAGTCGATGCTGGAATCACCAAGATTCCTCGTATATTCATTCATCCACCTGAGCTTCTAGATGCGATAGCTGGCCCTAAAAACACACTTCATCATAGTTTTCCGACAGTCGACCTCGATGGCTTGGAGAAAGATCCGGCAAGGCACCGGAAGATTGTCGGAGAAATAAGGGACGCAGCTGCGTCGTGGGGCTTCTTCAGAGTTGTTAATCATGGAATCCCGGAGAGTGAGTTGGAGGAGATGATCAACGGCGTGGGTGGATTCTTCGAGCAGGATGATGAGATCAAGAAAGAATATTATACACGTGATTCCACCAAAAGAGTTGTTTATAATAGCAACTTTGATTTGTACACAGGTGTGGCTACTAATTGGAGGGATTCTATTTATTGTTTGGTGGCTCCTCATCCGCCCTTGCCTGAGGAGTTGCCTTCAATTTGCAGGTATATATTATTTAGCTTTCTTCCTAAGGGATTTTATTTTTCTAATATATGATTATTGTAAATAATATATATATATATATATATATATAAATATATATATATATATATATATATATATATATTTGATAATTTCAATTTTAATCAAGGATGAAAGACATTTTCTATTTTTAACAACTAAGTATTTTGTTGTCAATTTTGATCCTCTATATTTTAATATTTTTCAATTTTAATTGAAATTTTCAAAAATTGCTAATGTGGCCATCGAAATTTGGCTACCATCAGAATTTCCAGTGGGTTGTCAACGATTTTAAAAATTTTGATCGAAATTGAATTGAAATTGAAAAAAAATTAAACCATAAAAAACCAAACTAAAAAAACAGATATTTGATTATAAATGGAAAGTGCATTATACAAATGACTAAAATTGAAATTAACCTTAATCTTTTTTTTATGTATGTTAAGGTAAAATTATTATTCACCAAGATAAAATTTGTATTATTTTGCTCATGTTAACTAGATGTTATCATATTCTCACCAACTAAATATTCATTTTTGTCTTGTAACTTCCAAAATTTTCAGGTTTCAATTAATTTTCATTGGTGGGAAATTAGCATGCGACCTCAAAGTTTGGAGATTTTCAACCATTTAAATGACTTCATATCACAAATAGTTTTCCAAATCAGTAAAATGGTGTCCAACCACATAATAGTTGAAAAATCCTAAATTTATGTGTCACGTGGGAATCACTTGCCAATTTTTTTTTTTTGCCTTTTTTTAAAATTGTGGTGTACAAAGACTAATGCAAAATGCAATATACAAAAAGAAGACTATTTAAACTGCCCTTAAAAATCAGATCTAAAAGGGCCAATAGAAGGATGCCACATGACAATTTAAACGTGATATTAACTCAAATAAACTAAGCCAATAAATTTTACTTTGTCTCGTGAAGATTGGGTAATCAAGTAATTTACAGCTCAGTGTTATGAATTTACATCATTCTTTTTCATCTTTGTGCAGCAAAATAATGATAGAATATTCAAAGAAAACAATGAAATTAGGATGCTCTTTGCTGAAGATATTAGCAGAAGGGTTGGGGTTGAATCCAAACCAGCTGATCGACATGGGGTGTGCAGAGGGGCTTGCAATGATATTCCATTATTCACCAGCATGTCCACAGCCTGAATTGACATTGGCATCTGGCAAGCACTCTGATAATGCATTCATCAATGTGCTTTTACAAGACAACTTAGGAGGGTTTCAAGTGTTGTATCAAGGCCACTGGGTTGATATTCCTCCAAGACCTGGAACTTTCATCATCAACATTGGGGACTTTTTAGAGGTAACTTGTAACCATTAATTTACTTGTTTTAAACAATATACTACTGGATATGTGTATATAGCATTTATTTTTGGCAAGAGTGGGAAATTAATTATTATAGATTTTAAAAATGCAGATTAAACAAGATTTTATGTTAAATTCATCAGAAAGCAATCAAATGCTTAAAGCATAATTGTATATTAAGATTGTATGCTTTAGCCTTCATACATTTCAAAATGCAGATGAGATATGAAAGAACAACAATATATATCGTGTTAAAGTAGGAGATCAAAACTTACCTATATATGCGACAATTGTTCCGAAAACAAACAATCCCTTTAGTCCATACACTTTTAACTTTTTAAGCTTCTTGCTCCATGCATTTTATTTTCTATATTCTTACTACTATTACTTTAAAATTTTTATTTTTTTGCTGATCATTTTTGTTTGTTCATTAATTTAAAAAGAAAATGGTAACATTTATAGAAGAAACTTGCAGATTGTATCAAATGGTAGATACAAAAGCATGGAGCACAGAGTGTTGGCCCAAAGAACTGGTCCTCGAATATCCGTATCAAGTTTCTTCAGCACTGGACCTCGACCATCCTCTAAGGTATTTGGACCGATTGATGTTTTACTGTCCGATAAAAATCCACCAAAGTATCGCTCGTTTACTGTAAAGGAGTATACAGATCACTTCCGCAACAAAGGGCTTGATGGCACTTCTCCAATATCACATTTCAAGCTTTGATATTTACATGTTTGGTGGAGGAACTCATCTTTAAATATTATTCTTCATTTGTACGCATGGGAAGCCTGAATAAGAGATGTTACGTTTCATTTTCTTTATGATTGTGTATGCACTAATAATGTTGTATCATGTGTTTAATTGTGTGGTATATATGCGATGGTCATATTGTATTTGTTGCACGAGGAAGCTACTTTTTCTATTTGATCATGACAACTCCCCTCTCATAAATCTTAAGAGTATTATATCCTAAGTTATATATTAAAATCATTGAGTTTTGAAAAGCTAAATAGTATGTATTTCAAATTCTCATAATGTACAAAAATTTAGTATGTATTTATGCTTAATGCTCCTAAATAGTTTTGGCATTTTAAATAGAATTTAGTATACGTAAAGCCCTCATAATGGGTTGGACCCATCAGGCTAGCTCGTTCCATAAGGTTGACAAAATATTTAGGAGCCCCGCCACTTAGGTAGGTTCTTCTGTGATGGGGCAGGCTTGCACGCGGGCCAAGTGGATGGACCCATTATTTAATTTTTTTATTTATTTAGCACATATATGAGCTATGTATCATAATGATAAAAAATATCGTATAATGCAAATAATGATGTTTAAAATATTATGATTGACCACTTACAAATATCATTTTCCTTTTAAAAGATTAAAATAATGATTAGAAAAAATAAATAAAAATTTCAAAGGAACTGGCCCGCTAGCAGGGTAGGCTGGGCTGGTAACAAAAATGTATAATGACATCATGGTTAAATCAAATGCCCTATGTATCTATTATGCTACATTCATATCGTCAAAAAAAATTGAATAATCTTTTTCTTACGATACATTTAAATAGCAAATGAGATATTTGTTAGTTATATTAAAGATTAATATTGTAAATTCTAATCCTCGAAACATAAAATTAATAATCTTATGACGTAGAACTTGTTGGTGATATCAATAAATTATATTACTCTCATAATATGATAAGAAAATCTAATCGATGTTCTTATCCCCATATTAGACAAGAATTGAGACATTAGAAAAAATGCGAATAATTCCATTTGGTTGGGCCCAAGAACTCGTTTATTTTATCTATCGGCCCAAATTTGTTGTGATAGAGGAATCATCATAAAAAGCAGGGCCTGTAAGTGCACCACGTGTACGGTCAGATTTCGCCACAACTCAGTCGGCACGCAATGTTAGGTCAATATTAGGTAGCGTCTTCACCGCCTCCATAGTTTATCTTTGTACCTCTTTCTCTCTCCCCAAACCCAAAAGATTTTTCTCTCGCCAAAACGCATTATTCAACAATTTCTCGAATTTTCTTATCTAATCCTGAGATGGAGATGGAACGCGTGACGGAGCTGACAATGGATCGGCGTCCTAGAAAGAGGCCGCGTCTGGGCTGGGATGTTCTTCCTCAAGCCCCTAAGGTATTTTCGATCAGATCCCTAGATTTATGTTTTCTTTCATTCCTTTTCTTGTTTTGTTTTGTAGATCTGATGGAAAATTATGAATTAATGGGACCAGGTATGAGTAATTCATCATCTTTATGTGATGATTTTGAGGACACGCAAATTTTTCTAGATCTGTTAATTTTAAAAGGATTTGACCCGATTTTTTTATTTATTTTAGTTTTTTTATTTCGTATCTCGAATTTGGGGCTTTCTTTGTTATTGAATTGGGTTTCTATTGTTGAATTAGAAGAATTGATTACATTCAATTGATTGAGAATTAATTGCCTTGTCCCTATCTTTATTTAGTAGCAAACAAATCTATTGGATTTTTCGTCAGATCTGTTGCAAAAATTGGTTTTTTCTTAATGATTATGTATTGTTCTTGATGGCAAGACTTCTCTTTGTTACATTATATGTAATGTTTATTGGATATTTCATTGTATGGATATAGCATGTTGGTTTGGTGGCCTGTGTGATATTGAAGAGGTAACAAATTAGTAATTTGATTTTGAGGAAAATGTGAATGGATGCCTATGTGTAGGCTCAGCTAGGATTGTTTATTGGACAAGAGATTGGAAATGTGACAAGCTATGCTCCTTCGAGAGGGCTCTCAGACCATCCTAGTTCACTGTTTGTTAAGGGCTTGGCTCGAAATGGTTCTCCTCCATGGCGAGAAGATGACAAAGATGGCCATTATATGTTTGAGATCGGAGATAATTTAACTTCCCGCTGTAACTACCTTTACCATATTAAAACCTGTTATTTTCATCATGCCTTCATGTTATGTATTTTGTGAATGAATAGCTCCTGCATCATGTATGCGTATAATGAAAAACGAGTTTGGTTTAATTTGGGATGTTTAAAAATGCTTTCCCACCTCATATTAATGGGTTGACTGAAACTTGATACAAGTTGTAAAATAATCGGAATAGTTGTTATTTTATTGATTAGATTTATAATACAAGTATTTGCACAACCCATTTTTCTGATGTTCGTTTTTTTTTTTTTTTTTTTTTAATCTCTGTTTGCAGATAAGATTCATAGCAAGATGGGTGAAGGTATATTAGTTCTCTATGTTGGTTTTTGATTGCTGGTTGTTCTCTATGCACCTTTATTTATTTGCTATTCTTCCCCGCAGGCACCTTTGGTCAGGTTCTGGAGTGCTGGGATAGAGAAAGAAAAGAAATGGTAGCCATTAAAATTGTCCGTGGGATTAAGAAATATCGTGAAGCAGCAATGATTGAGATTGAAGTGCTCCAACAACTTGGTAGACATGATAAAGGTGGCAATCGGTGAGTTCCTAATTCAATTTGTTGATTATGTTGCACCACTCTTTTAGGCTTTTATGAATGATGATTGCACAGAGGTTGAACAAGTTTATTCCTTGCAGTTGTGTCCAATTACGGAACTGGTTTGACTATCGTAACCATATCTGTATTGTAAGTATATAATTGATTTGGTGGATTAATTTCCCCAACCTAACAAATATTTTGGGGATTAAAGTTGTCGATGGGCTTAAATGGTTTCAACAGGTCTTTGAGAAGCTTGGACCAAGCTTATACGATTTCCTACGCAAAAACAATTATCGCTCATTTCCCATTGACCTTGTCCGTGAGATTGGCAGACAACTGTTGGAATGTGTAGCATGTGTGTAAATAGTTTCTACTCATTAAAGTTTTTATTTTTTTAATAGAGATAGTATCAATGAATATTAGTAGCTTTGTGTCGTATGATTAATTGACATAGTTGAAGTTACCATCTGACATGTTACTTTGAAACCTAGATCTTAGGTCTTGTTGTTTGGTGTGTTGATTTTTTATCTTATCACCTCAGTTATGCATGATTTGCACCTCATCCATACGGACTTGAAGCCTGAAAATATTCTTCTTGTCTCATCGGATTACTTAAGAGTGCCTGACTACAAGGTAGATTTTCTTTCTGATAAGTAAAACAATACATGTTCGAGATTTTCTCCTGTGCCACTTGTTTCATGGGTCACGCATCTATCTCCAGATTTCTTCAAGGTCTCCTAAGGATGGTTCTTATTACAAGAGAATTCCAAAGTCAAGTGCTATCAAGGTAATTGATTTTGGTAGCACAACCTATGATAGGCAGGACCAGTCGTACATTGTATCAACTCGACATTACAGGGCTCCTGAGGTTATTTTAGGTATTGAACGTGAGAATGAATATTTCTTGGTTGGCGGCTGCTTTCTATGTATGTTTGCAAAACAAATTTTTTAAATTTGCTTTGGTTGTCTAATGCAGGACTTGGATGGAGCTATCCTTGCGATGTATGGAGTGTCGGGTGTATTCTGGTTGAGCTTTGCTCGGTATGCTAGTTCACTTATTTATTGTTGGTTTATGGTAGTTCAGAATATAATTGAATACATTCTCTATAATTACCTTGAGTGTATCCTCTTGTACAGGGTGAAGCATTGTTCCAAACCCATGAAAATTTGGAGCACCTAGCAATGATGGAAAGAGTCCTTGGGCCTATACCACAGCATATGTTGAAGAAACCTGAGTAAGCTATAGCTTCAGTTCACTTCATGATTAAAATAATCTCCCAAGTCAATTTTCTAAGTTGCCTCTATTAATTGCTGTTTTACAGCCGACATGTAGAGAAGTATGTTAGACGGGGTAGGTTAGACTGGCCTGAGGGGGCAGCATCAAGAGACAGTATTAAATCTGTTCTGAAGTTGCCCCGTCTCCAAAATTTGATCATGCAACATGTAGATCACTCTGCTGGTGATCTTATTCATCTACTACAAGGACTTTTGAAATATGAACCTGCAGATAGATTGTCTGCTCAAGAAGCCCTACGACATCCATTCTTCACGAGGGATCATCTTAGAAGATGCTGAAACAACCTTAACCAATGGGCCATTCTTCAGTATGTGCCAGGGAAGATAAAGCAATGCAGTATAACGGTGCCTGATTGTGTTATCAAGAAGGCCTGATGTGTTGCCATCTTGCATGAATATGTCCGTGTAAATAGGTTGATATTGAATGAGCCTTAATTTTTTTGATTGTTACTCCTTTTGTGTACCTGATGTCGGATTAGTCTTGTGAAATGATGATGTTTTCAGATATCTCGTTGTGTATAAACTTTAAAAATCACAACTGATGAATACATCTGAACCATTTATGAATTTTAGTTGTGTTTTCTACATATACTTGATTAAAGTTTCCTGGAGTATCGAATTCCATTTTTGAGTATCGAATTCCAATTTTAATATTTGAATAAGTGCAGTTTGTAGCTGAAGAAAAATATCTTGATCCTAGTGCATTAATCTCGATATCAATTATTGCTGGAAGGGTATGTGATGATTCTTTGTAATTGACCTAATTCTTGAATAGTCTTCCAATCCGTTCTGTTTTCAGTTTGAGCTCTTGTTGAAATATTCTTCATCTTATTTTCTGGATAAAATGTAAAAACTTTATACCAAGTGTGGGAAAATGTACATGTACAAGGGCTTTCTTCGTAGAGAAAGGAGATTAGGTTTTGGCCTATTTTCGAAACCTATCTACTCAAAAGAGGCGTTATGAAAATCACCAAGGTTAAAACCCAAAAACATATGAATGCCACCAATCTTAATCTTCACAAAGGAAGATATGTTAAAATATTCTTCATCTTCTTATCTGGAAACTATCATTTAGTATATGTGAAATAGAGTCAACAGTATACTTCTTACTTTTTTGTATCGGATCATTTGAAGAATGAAATCGTTCCTGCTTAATGAAGAAGTTGGGGCTTAAAGAAATTTTGTTTACAGCTTGATATATGATTATTAATTTTGCATTAAAATTATTGTGCACAAGTCTTTTTTCGTGATGGTAATAATACTTTAAAAGTAGCACACTCTTTTATATGATTTTCGGAATTCTAACAAAAGGCACACTTTTTTTAATGATTTTCAAAATTCTAACAAAAGGTACTTTGTCGTGTGGTAAGATCTCAGATTCCCGAAATTTTGTAAAGATATTTTTTTAAAACTTGTAGAGTGATACTATTATTGTTAAAAGTTTACGATTGCAATAAAAAATCATGTCAAAATTGGTGATTCTTTCTTGTTGCCAACCCATTTTAATATCAAATTATTAGACCATTTTAATATCAAATTTTGTGAGATGTAGTGTCGTTATCCACTATTTAAATACATTTGAAGAATATGGGTTGCAGTTGACTCTCCTATAGAATTGCATATCAATCTTTGATTTTTGAAATATATATTTTAGATAGACCCATCTAATAAAATTAGATTTGTTTCGTGATATTGTAAGAGTTATATCTTCCAATATATATATAAATGTACAATGTGTTTAAATCATAACTAATCCAGTTTCACAATTTGCATGTACATACGTGTACATCAACAGAACCGGAAATTTAGGGATCACATAATATGCTCTTTTCTTCAGAGTTTTCTCATTTCACGACTCGAGTATATCTTTACCACGTCTTGCATGACTCTTTGCTTTTAAACAATTACAGTTAATATTAAATACATTGATTGTTATATTCTCTATAACAAACATTCATTATTATAATTATATTCTTAATCTCAAATTATTACATTTATATTCTCATGGAGATTGGTTAGGTTTAATATTATTGATTTTATTAAGGAGATTAGATAGATTTAACGTTCTTAATTTTATGTCAAATTTAGTTTACTTAGAAGTCTTGTTTTTTAAGTTATTTATTAGAAACTTATTCTACTTTCTCTAAAAGTCTTCATTTTCCACGTTTTGGATTCTAGCTCTAGTATATTATTTGAGTGTTGAGTATATTTTATTGTTTGAGACAGTTGATTGATATAGAAAAAAAAAAAAGAAAAAAAAAAGGGTTTTCCCAAATTATTATTAATGTTTTTTAAAATCAACGAATTGTGATGATGCGATTACACTTTTGCATCATTTCCCAAGTTGGAATAATTGATTAAATTGAGAAATCCAACCTTTTCTATGTAAGAATTACTCTAATAAGATTGAAAGTAATACATAACTCTTGAGCACAAATTATTTTAAATATTATACTCATGAATGAAATCTTATATGAGACAGTCTTGTAAATCTTGTTACATGAGATATGTCAATCTACAACTTATATTTAAATAATAATCACTTATCTCATAGTAATTAAACATAATTATATATCTCATATAAATTTTTGTGTATATAAAAATTTCTAAATGAGCTTCAATAAAAAAAAATTAAATATTAGGCCTATTACGGCTTCAATATTGACTTAAACAAAAAATATTTATTAATTGAGCCATAATAACTTCGTATTGTAAGAATAAATAAATCAGCAAAACCCTGATAGCATCAGAATCGAAGGCACATTATCAGTTGGGACAAAAAAAAGGAGGAATCAATTTGGTAACCGACCAAAGCACGCGGCATACGTTGAGGGGACAACGTTGTACGACCATCTGTGTATATATACACACACACATACATACATACATACATACATACATACATACATACATACATACATACATACATTCTCCGACGCTGCTTCTGCCCCGCCCGCTTCCCTGCGATCTCAGTTTGAGCTTTGATTTCCGGAGAAGGGTGCGTTCTAATTCTTTTAATATTTTATCTAGTTTTTTATTCTTGATTCTCATGCATTCTTGCATGAGTTTTCTATGTATTGGGGCAAATTCTGCTATCGATTCTTCTGTTGTGTTTGTTGACATTGTATATTGTGATTGTTTTTTCTTTTTTTTTTTTAAATTTAGTTGGTCAAGATATATAGGTAACAAATTAATAGAATCAAGAATCATTGTTTTGCGTTCTTTATTATTATTGTCGTTCTTGTTGTAATTTGTTTTGCCTTGAATTGTCGCCAGCAACTTTTTGTGTTTCTCGAGTTTTTCTTTCCAAGATCAATTTATCTTTGATAGTGAGGTAATTTGCTAAGCCTTTCTGTGGTTCTGTTTTTATAATTTTGGAAATACTTTCTTCCTTGACTGGGAAATACTATAGGTGATATATGGCTCAATGTACTATCACCTTTTTGTCTTTAACCATGACATCACGTTTTAACTTAGATGTACAAGTGTTGCTCCAAGGTCTTTTGCTTTCTTTAGTCTTTTGTTTCTCGTTTTGTCGTTGATATTGATAAGGATTGAGCTTTCACATTCACTATGTAAATATTTTTAACTTAAATCTTCTAGATTATGAGTGAACTCTAGAGAATGATGAAATGGCCAGTCAATACATCTATTTGCCTTTACCATACTAACTAGTAATTAATGAGTAATTAGATATATCATTCCTACTCTTTTTTCGTTGATTGCTGCTTCCTTGTCTTGGCTAAGCATTCCAAATGTGAACAAAACAATGCAGGTTATGTATAAGATTTATGTTGATGTGAACCATTCTAGAGCAACTAGTGTGATGGGTGTTAATATGCTTATAAGTTGGCCTTAGCATTGAAAACAAGAAAAAAGTCTGTTAAATGTCAAAAGCTTGAATTTGTCCTGCTTTCTTGATACAAGCAAAAACCCTCTTTGTGATTGCATTAATAATCCACTGTTTTCAATCTGTAGGGCCTGTCTTTTTGCTGATCAATGGGTCATGCCAATGGGCTTGCTAGTGAACCAAGAAAGCAACCACTAGCTTCCTTTGGGGTGATATCTGATGTCCAATACGCTGATATCCCTGATGGCCGCTCGTTTCTCGGTGTCCCTCGCTACTATAGGCACAGCCTCCTTGTTTTGCAAAGAGCAGTAAAGAATTGGAACGAAGAAAAGCTGAAATTCGCAATCAACTTTGGTGACATTGTTGATGGATTCTGCCCAAGAGATCAATCTCTAGCTGTTGTCAAGAATGTGGTCGATGAATTTAGCTTATTCAATGGCCCAATATATCACATGATTGGGAATCATTGTCTATACAATCTTCCTCGGGATAAACTACTTCCAATCCTAAACATTCACAGCCGTGATCATCTTGCCTACTACGACTTTTCCCCTATTCCAGAATACCGATTCATAGTCCTTGATGGTTACGACATTAGTGCTATTGGTTGGGCCAAGGATCATCCCAACACATTTAAGGCCCTGAATTTTCTTCGAGAAAGAAATCCAAATTCGGACAAGAACTGTCCAAACGGACTCGTTGGGCGGGATAGAAGGTTTCTTATGTTCAACGGAGCAATTGGGACAGAGCAGCTGGAATGGTTGGATCGAGTCCTTCAGGAGGCGACGAAGAAAAGCCAGAAGGTGGTAATATGCTGCCATCTACCTTTAGATCCACAAGCATCATCGAACGAAGCATTGTTGTGGAACTACAATGAAGTGCTGGATGTGATACATCGATACAAATGTGTAAAGGTGTGTATTGCTGGTCATGATCATAAAGGTGGATACTCGATAGATTCCCATGGCGTGCACCATCGGATTCTTGAAGCAGCATTAGAGTGCCCTCCAGGGTCCGATGCTTTTGGAAGAATCGATCTTTTTCAAGATCGTTTGGTGCTCGTTGGTACGGATAGGGTTAAAACTTATGAAATGGTTTTTAGTAGCTAGTTGGAACTAATGGTTCTCATCTTAGGTTGCTTCTTCTTACATTGTTCAGTGTCCTGCTAAATATCTGTTTATATTTAGAGATTTTAATGTATTGAGGACGATGCACATGGTTAAAGAAGATGGTATCGGATCCTTTCTAGGTTTTCCACTTACAAAAGGTGTCAAAAAATGATTTTTCTTTTTGTGGACCAATTTATATATATAAAAGTTGGGTTTGGCTCTCTTAAATGTTGACAAATGACACCCTCCAAAGATATCATCTCAATTTTTCCAAAAAAACGTGTTTGAAGTCTTTAATTTGCTTTTCATGTAAGATTCAAACTTGGGGTGACTATAAATTGCCGTTTTAAAATTTCAGTTTTTTGTAGTTAGTAATGTTTACATTCTACAGTTGTTACACTGTATCATCTTAGGCAAATTTCAGCTGCTAATTTCTAGATACAAGTAGAGACGAATTTAGGATTTTATTTTAAGAGGGGTAAAAGAAATTCAAATCAAAATATAAGGTAGGTCGGAGTTAAATTTTATATAGTAAACAAAATTTTACATTATAAGAGGGCTGGACCCTTACAAATTAATAACTATAATGAAAAATATAAAAAAAACTACATATAAAAAGAATAATTTCGAAAATTCAAGGGGGTCAACAACTCCCGCTCCCCATAAATCCGTCCCTGGATACAAGTGTACAGAATTTTTCAGAGATGATAAAATATAATAGAATGTAAAATTTAAAGGGCAAATTTTTAATTAAGAAAAAAAAGGCAAATGACAGTAAAAAAAACCCACAAAATTTTAAGGAAAAAATATTGGAGGCTCGATAGGCGCATTTTCTTGTTTTACGAGAACTGGAATCATGAACATAATTACTAAGATTGGTTAGTGGAATATCGCAGAATTGAATATAAGCTTTTCATAAAGCATACTAAGACATTGACAATATAAATATATATTTTTTATTTTGAAAAATTATCATCAAAACCTTGCTAGAAAAAACTTAAATAGACATCTAACACATTCAAAACATCAAATGGTTCGACAATAACTAAAGGGGTAGGGGCCCAAAATACCCTAATTTATATAGGGGTGATTATTTTATACCCTAATTGATATAATGTGTATCTTTTCTACCTTAATTGATATAGTTTGGTTGTTTTTTACCCCTTTTTTTGACTTTTACACAAGACATGATTGATCACTTGAATGTACTAATCATTAATGCATGTGACTTGTGAATAGTGTATGTTTTTGTTCTTTATATTGCATTTTTAGTTTATATTGCATTTTTACTTGCGGATCCTTCATTTCATCTCAACATACTACAAGTGAACAATTTTTTGCATTTGTAAAAATTAATTGCCGTGAAGAGATATCAGGTAATTTTTTTGCCCTAATTTTTTTCCTCAAATTTTGATAAATATATTTGAAAACCCTAATTTTGGTTGTAAAGGCAATTTTGAAAAATGTTTAAGGTGTAAACGGCAATTTGACAATAATTGCCGTTTACCCCTAAAATTTTATTAAAATTGCCGTTTATCCCTATATAGGTGCAAAATAGGTTGTAAATGGAAATTAAAGGATTAAAGGCAATTTTCGAATTTTTTTAAGGGGTAAACGGCAATTTACAATAATGGCCGTTTACCCCTTTATTTTTTGGAAAATAGCCGTTTAACCCTAATCTTGGGGGTTAAACGGAAATTAATGATGTTTTATGGGTTAAACGGCAATTAATGAATTTTTTAGGGTTAAACGGCAATTAGGGTAAATTGCCGTTTAACCCTAATTTTTTTTTGAAAATATTGCCGTGTAATACCCTAATTATTGTGAAAGGCTAAAAACGACAATTTTTTACGAAAATGTAGATTTAAACAATAGAAGTGTCAGTGTTTAGAATAATGAAGCAATAGACAACAGTGAAACAACCACAGTTTCAGTGAAACAACCACACTTTCACTGAATGAACCACACTTTCACTGAATATGTTGTTCTAGAATATAATTAAGCACTTTATATCTTCGACTGCATTTCGTTGTTTGAAATTAATTTTGCACTGCATACTGACGAATTTATTTGGTTATACTCGAATTGTGAAGAAGAAAATGAGTTTGAGAGTTGTTAATATTTGGTTTGGAGGTCATTGGCAAGGCTTAGAGTACGTAAATGGTTATCGAGAGGTGATTTATCTTCAAAGAATCACATTTTCTGATTTACTAGACGGTGTTCATGGAGTTGTACATGCAGACATGAATTGTTGGGGATATGTGATCCACTCGTTAGTGGAGATGAAGGAAAGAGTTAGAAAGATCAAAATAAAGAATGACTCTGATTTGGAAAGAATGTTATGCATATCTGGAGACGATCTTGTTGTTTATGTCTCTCTTCGAAGGATGGATGTTGGAGTATTCGATCCTGTTGTGTCAAGTACAAGTGATAATTACAGCGCTGGTGGTTTTTCGACCGAGCCCTTTAACGTAGGATCCTCTTATTCAGCGTAAAATAATACCGTTGATGAAGTATTTGATCCGGCTCGTCAAAGTGTTTGTTGGGACACAGGTCTCGGGTTAAATGTGCAGAAATCGGACCCTCATACGACCTTCAACTTGGAGAATTCAAATGTTCCCTTTGGGTTGAAAAATGACGAAGCTTTTTATGCAAGATGGGGTATACCTAATCAGAACGATGAGACCTACGGTAGATCAACAGGTGATGAGAATTGGATGGGAGGCCCGTCAAAAGGAAAAACTGCAGCTGAAACGTGGTCACCTTGGCCATCCGAAAGCGGTCGGGTAAACTATGGAGGATTCAACTTTCTAGACTTTAACGTGCCTCCGACATCATATACTGAAAACGTAGAATGTCCTCCCGAAGAAGATCCATACACGTATGATTACGAACGAGGACAAGAATGGCCTGAGGATCGGCACCACTGGGCAGGTACTTTTAAATAGTTGTCACATATGAATTTATTATACGTATGAAATAATTGAATAATTGTTTAATTATACCTTCTTGTAGGTTCGAATACCGGAGACGATCATGTCGAGACGGCAGAACCGGACGAGATAATCAGTGACTTCGAGATGGATGAAGAAGATGAGGCCATTTTGGATCAGGAGCAACGAGAGGCATACCAGGATTTTCTAACGTACATATTGAGATCTGAATGGAGCATCCCCGATATTCCACCATTCGAGCTGTCCGCTTCTTCAGATTTGGACAATAACAACCCAGAGCTGAGCGGTCTTAAAAAAGGTGCCACTTTTTCCACCAAGGCTGAACTGCAGAACAAAGTCGGGTTTTACCACTTAGAGAATCGAGTTGGATATAGAGTGGAAAAGTCGGACACTAAGAAATGGTATGTTCGATGCAAACAAACAGATTGTCCATTCAAGCTCCATGCACACCAGAAATATGGTATTTGGAAGATCTCCACAATAAAGTTGCCTCACAGTTGTAGCTATGATCTGGAAACATCTGCTCCAAGGCGACTTCCATCTGTGTTGATCGCAGAGTACTACGCTGATAGGCTACGAAATGATAATTCGGTGCTGAATCCTCGGGGCATCATCGAGGAAATGAACCATCAGCATGGTTTGCAGCTCACTTACAGGTTCGCATTAACAGCAAAACGTCGTGCCATGCAGCTCGCGTATGGTGACCCGAAGAGCTCCTTTTCTATGCTTCCATCCTATTTAGAGGTCTTGAAAGAAACCAATCCAAGATCTTACACTGCTCTGGAAACTTTCAGTAATGGAAAATTTAAGTATGTGTGTTTTGCTCTGGCCGCCTTCATTAATGGATTTCGTCGATATTCACGACCTGTTGTAGTAGTTGATGGGTGTCATTTAAAAGGTCAGTATAAGGGAATTGGATTTGTGGCGGTGACGAAGGATGGAAACGATCAGATTTTCCCGTTGGCAGTCGGGATTGGAGATATAGAGAATGATGAGTCGTGGATATGGTTTTTGGGTCATGTGCGAAATGCCTTCGGATGCCCAAATGAGCTGCTTATCGTATCCGATCAACATAAAAGCATCGCAAGTGCCATCAGTAGAGTCTATCCAGATGCGTCTCATGGTTTATGTTGTTTCCACCTCCAACAAAATCTCGCGAAGCATGGTTCACATCTTGTGGGGATTTTCAAAAAAGCGGCATGCTGTTACGACGATCAGCTTTTCGAGAAGTATGTTTTATAAAAGAATGTACTTATTTATTTTCTGCACCTTTTTTGTTATCTAACATATCGAACATCTCAGGTATATGACGTTGCTTGTAGAAGCAAATATCCAAGGAGCACTGGATATATTGAGCAATGAAAAGCTGAGAGATGGTCTCGGGTGAAATGTCCCGTGCGAAGATTTAATTTCATGACCTCTAATGCCGCCGAGACATGAAATGCTCGTCTTCTTTGGGCACGGAAGCTACCAGTGTGTTCCTTCTTGGAGTGTGCGAGACGAATTCAAGAAAAGTGGTTTGTCGAGAGAAGGACGGTCGTTGAGGAAAGGGAAAATGAGCTGACAAAGGCCGCACATGATAGATTAGTTGATGCCGTGCGGCGGGGACGAGAAATACATGTAGATAAGCTGGGTAAATACAAGTTCAAGGTGGTGGAAGGAAGAAAAAATTGGGTTGTCGAGCTCAACCATCACACATGTACATGTTCAGTGTTCCAAAATGACTTGATACCGTGCGCCCACGCATGTGCAGCAATCAGGTAATTATTATGATTGGCAGAATAAATATTTCTGTATTAATTTAACTCTGTTAATTAATTTTTCCTCATCATACAGTTTTTCGAAAGAAGCAGTGACGTCTTACGTTGGCTCGTACTACACCACTGAGTCACTCAGAGGAATGTGGGCTGGTGAGGTTTGCCCTGTACCCGATCCACAAGATTGGGTCATATCTGATGACGTTCGAAGCGTTTTTTGTCTTGCACCTGATCGACCAAGACAAGCCGGCCGGCCGAGAAGAAGTCGGATATCTAGTTTTGGAAGTTAACGAGCACCAGGAACATGTGGCCGGTGTGGCGGCACTGGACACAACAGAGCTACATGCACAAATCCCGTGCCGCCCGTTCAGCGAAGCAAGATTGATGATCTAGCTGGTGATACATATGAGATTTCAACAGACGGACGTCCGAAGCAAAGAAAAAAGAAACAGTGCTCATTGTGTGGATCAGACAGTCATACGAGAAGAAAGTGCCACTTGTACGACAGTTCTTTTACTTTGTAGTAGATTATGGAATATTTTGTGGACCTACTTTGTTGTGAGGATAGTCGAAAATGAGGAGCTCAAATATAAAGGCCAATATTGAAACAGTGCTCATAGAATGCCACACAATAAAATTCTTTTCTCGATGTCATAAAATGAATAAAGGCAATATATCATCCGAAAATACATAAAACAGTGAAATGAAAAATAGAAACAGGCTAATCGGCCATATCTTCAGCCGTGATGGTGCTCTCATCAGAGGAGTATCTGAAAATTGTCAACGCCATCTGCTGTCGTGCTCTCGTGAGACCCAACCGAAACAAATGGCTAGGCCACTCAAGTGTCAGTGCACTCTCGACGGCCATGAGGGCAAAGACACCGCATGTGTGGTCCTCGCGCTGCTCGTAACATGTAATTTCAGGGGACGTCGTAAGCTCCAACTCGTCATCCAAAGGCTGCATCGGAGTATCCTCATTGACCATCATGTCGTAGAAGCCTGTGTGCTTCAGCAAGACAGGTATAACACGTCTAATGGGTATCGTCTGCCGATAACGCCTCTGCTCCTTATTCTTGTCACATGTCCAATGCAGGCTGTCGAAGAGTACTAATTTACGAGCACCCAAAAAAATGCAGCAAGCCACCCAGTGCCCATCCAGATTCATGATGGTGACGAGCTGTACAATAATGCCGATCGAACATTTAGCATTTCAAAATGGTTGCTCCAACAAATCAAAAGTATACGAAAAAGTCTCGTTGACCAGTAATAAGGACTTACACTTTTTGGCTTCTTCCACCAGGGCTTCACATGTCGCCATTTGGGCTTTTGTCCCAACACGTACGGGGTAAGTTGATCCAGGAGCTCCGGTGCAAAAGTCTCGTTGGTCGGACCTTTATACTTCTTGTAATCCGACTCTCCTCGATGAGTGACGTTCCACACCTCCTGACAAGCACTCTGCATTACAAAGTTCAAATATTAATCACTAGGCAGGTATATGGATACATATATCGAACGAGCAATAAATGGTGATGTTTATACTTACAAAGAAGTGGACGTCCAACAACTGGTACTTGTGAGCCTGCTCCTGGTGGACCCGAATCCCTGCAAACGGTGCATTGCTCTGCATAATCCCCAAGTAGGAGTCGAGATGCTGACATAAAACAAACATCTAAATGTAAAAATATAGTAATAAGCAAGCAAAAAAATAATGAAACGTGATGAAAAAATACCTCATGGGTCATGTCCGCCAACGGATCCAAAAACGAGCTGAAGAAATCATGCCCAACACCATATCCAACTCCGACATTGCGCCTGCAAAAACATGTGTCATGTCAATCACTGGACATAATCAACCTGACTAACGTAAATTAGAATATCGAGAGATTAATTAAGTACGACTTACATCACATAGGCTTGCTTCTTCTCTGCCGCCAGGAGACCTGCGTCAATGTATTTCTCCAGGTCAGCTTGCTTCAAACTCGGTCTCCTAGTAGATCCATGGATGAACGGACTTCGAACATATCGAGACGGAGCTCTCTGTCGTACAATGCGAATGCCGGCACTCGTCTCGGGAATCCCAGCAATGGATGATCCAGCATAATTGCTCGTAGACTCTGGTGAGTCTACGTCAACACTGGTGCTGGGTCCTGCCTGCACCGGCGCCGGCCAAGTGCCCAAGTCAAGTGGCACTGGGGTCGGATCCCAACCTCGATGACTGCCGGGCGGCTGAGCTCCCGGAGTCTGTGAATAATGATCTCCAGCAGCATCGGGATAGTAGGAGGCATGGTATGATGGCCGGTGGCTGAAGAATGCTCTGAGCTCATCACCGACGATATTCGGTATGCGCAACTCCAGCCTCTGCGTCTCCTCCCTCACTGCGGTCTGCACGAAGTCCTGAACCTGGCCCTGCAAGTCTCTATACTGCCGATCATAATGGCCTCTTAAGTCCGTGAACTGCTGATCAACGTGGCCTCGCAAGTCGGTATACTGCTCATCTACATGGCCTGACAAATCAGTAAAACGTCGATCAACGTAAGTCCGTAACTGGTCGAACTGAGTACCAAAAAATCCAGTGATGCGCTCAAACAGGCCATCCTGATCGGAGCTGTGATGTGGATACGAAGGCTCTGGCGGTACGTGATCGTAAGGAGGTATATAGCTGATCGGCGAGGCATCCCGATACGGCTCATAGCCATGCAGGTCGACGTACGGCTCCTCGCAATGTTGGTCGGGCTGGCCAGTAGGGTGCTCCTCAGGCTGCTCATGCCCAGGCTGCTCGGCCTCCTGCTGCTCGAAACTATGACCGAACTCTCGAACGGGGTGCTGTTCAGGTGGCTCGCTCGGAGGCATCGGTGGTCGTCTGGACCGTCTGGTCCTCGATCCCCGAGCAGCTCGACTCCGAGATGTGGACGGACCGGGTGCATCCTGCTCAGGTGAAGGAGCTACCACCGTCGTTGGTGGACGACCACGCCTCCGTGGAGCAGCTTGCACGCCATCGTTCAAATCCCGGTCAATATTCTGCCAAAAGGGCTGACAAGTCTCCTCGGCAGTCGGAACGAGGGACTCCACGCCGTCAACCTACAAAACAAGTCTCAAACATCAGTTTAAAGTGAAAAATTTACCGTATGCAGTTTAGGCAGCAGGACTGAAAATATAAATACCTCACCGGATAAAACATCAGTGACGTCCACAACGGATTTTGCCGTGGACCACTTCAAACACCTCGGAATTTGCAGTCCAGTATCCAATCGCCGGCCAGCCACACTGGACGATACAGGGATGGCCTCGTACGCCCGAAGCTTGAGAGTGAACAAAATAATGAAATGTGTGAGCAAAGCACTGTAATGACATCATTTAAAACAATAGAATCCAAGTAATGTTCTTAAATTAATTATACTCACCAGTAGAGCAACCGAGAATCCATAGAAGTGATACGTGGGGGGTCTACCTAAGTTGGTGGGGACCGGAGCAGCCTTTGGCACTGCGTCCATATACTTAAGCAACGTCAGGAAAGAAATCTTGCCCCATGGGAATGACTCCCATCGCTCTTCCTGCTCGACCAACGCCCACACCCACATATCCACCGAGCTCCTTCTGCAGTCGACCCCGAGTAAGATGAAGTAAACGAGTAGGATCTTCGAGATCTTTACCGTATCATCCATACTCGAGCGGAACTCCCCTGCCTGAAATCTATATAGGAGTTGTTGCAGCGTCACGTGTGCGGTATCGGCATGCACTCTATAGTACACTCCTCTTCTTGGCAGATGGTGATCCCCAGCTGGGCTGAAATCGGAGTCGCCAAACCTCAAACCGGTCACGAGAGCAAACTCTCTCCTCGAAAACCGACAAAGGTGATACTCCTCTCCAATTGCAAACCATCTCTCATCGTCGGGGGTGTTCGGACCAGTTACTTCCCTCGACATGAGAACATGCAGAAACGACTTGCATGTCTCCACCGAGGTCTCCCACCGTAGAAAATGGCCTAAACATGTCCGTCCGAATTCAGCAACACACTCTCCCCCGTGCTCTCCCAAAGCTCGTCTGATATCAGCTAGTATACTCAAACGAGTATACCCGTTAATGTACGCTAGCGTGCCATGACAATCCCTACGAACCCACCGAAAAGCCATCTACAACAAATGTACACAAATACAACATTACTTATTAATCACAAATGGTGTTACATAACCCTAAAGCTATGCAAATGAAATTGGCTCAAGAAATCGAAGAAAACACAAAGAATTATAGTGGTTCAGCTTTAGAAAAGCCTACATCCACTCTCCGAACAAAACGCCTCTATTAATTGCAGAAAAGAACGCAAGATTACAGAGAATTGAAGAAAAACGCAAACTAGGGTTTATCTGCGCAGCAACAACCCTAGAAAACTCAATCACTCGAATTACAATGTTATCTCTTAATTAACCACAACCACTTATACTTCTATATATAGGAATGAATAGCCCTATATCAATTCATGGAAACTCTCTTCAAATCGCCGCGATTTTACCCTCCAAGAACTGAACTAAATTGCCGTTTAACCCTAAAACAGGGTTTTCTTGCCAAAAAACCCTGTTTTAGGGTTAAACGGCATAAAACCCTGTTTTAGGGTTAAACGGCAATTATGGACAAAAAATAGGGGCTAAACGGCAATTAGGGTATTTATAATTAGTGCTTAGGGTTTACGGTTTAGGGCTGAAAAAATTGTAATTAGTCCTAGAATGTGGAATGATATGGTTGGAAATGAGAAATTAGGGGTCAACGGCAATTATGGACAAAAAATAGGGGCTAAACGGCAATTAACCCTAAACAAAACCCTAATTCATCACAAAAAATGCACAACAATATAACACAATTGCAGCCCTAATTCATCACCATAATTGCACAAAAATATAACACAATTGCAGCCCTAATTCATCACAAAAATTGCACAAAATTATAACACAATTGCAGCCCTAATTCATCACAAAACCCTAAACTATAAACTACATTTTCATTCATAAATTGCAGCCTTAATTCAGGACAAAAATCGCACAAAATTACAACACAAATGCAGCCCTCATTTAATTCATAAATTGCAAAACTTGGGGACAAAATATCATTCACAAAAATGGCCGTGTACTAACCTGTAAATTGGTCAAATTGCCGTGTGCAAATCTTCACCAAAATGAGCTGAATTTTGAACTCCAAATTCTCCAAGCTTCTTCTTCAAAAATGCCGTTTATGGTTGAGGTTGGGGGAGGAAGAAACAATGCTTTTTTTTTTTTCAAAAAATGAGGGTCAATGGCTATTGTGCAATTGTGCACCTTTGGTAGTTGGATGGAGTAAATTTCACAAGATGCCAAAAAAACTTTACCCTCATATGAATAATTTTTGGATTGATGTGACTTGTAATATCATTTCATGTCATACAAGTGGGACAAATTCAATCACAAAGTACAAAAGGGGTAGAAAAGATATATGATTATATTTTTTAGGGTACAAAACATATATTGTTATATCAATTGTGGTAATTTGATCTATTTCCCCATAACTAAAAAAGATATCAAATAAGTTTCTACATTCGTAAAAATATTTATTACCAAAACAATTTATAATTATTGTGAAGTCAATTTTAAGATATGACGATCCACGTGGTAATAATTGCACCTCAACCTTGTAACATCCAAGGATGAAAATATCGATATCGCATGTCGTATCGCAACTTTGATTTTACGGATATATCGATGGATATATCGATATCGCATATCGATATCGCAAAAAAATTGAAAAAACAACGGAAATTATATTAAATTTTTGGAAATTTAATATGAAATTTTAGGGATTATTTTTACACATCATTACACAATTATTCCACTCAAAATCACATTAAAATAATATATTTAAAACTAACATATAGATAATAAGCATTATAAATACTGTATTTCGAATGAAAATTGACAATATATTACATAATACAAGACAAAATTACTAAAATTATATCACACAATACATTAGTACCAAAAGGATGACCTATGAGGTTCAAACATAGTAGATGGAATGTCATCTTGATCCAAACAGTATTGATATTAACTCATCACATTAGAGTACTTATTAGGGAAAATGTTCAAATAAGCCACTAATATTTACTCTCAAGTTCATATATCTCACTAAAGTATGTTTAGGTACAAAAACACCATTAATATTTATTCTCAGGTTCATAAATCTCATTGAAGTATTTTAAGGTACAAAAACACAACTAATGTTTACCTCTAAATACATATAATCCACTTAAAATTTATTTATAATATAATACACCAATAATGTTGTAAAATTAAAATATATATTTACACATTTTAATTTTTATTTCTTATTTAGACCTCATGTTTTTTTTACATATTTTAGAACAAAAATTTATTCATGAAAACATAATATAATAGCTTATTATATATATGTGTGAATATAAATATTATTAATAATTATTATTTACACTTTTTAATTTTGAAGACTAAAACTATTAAACAACTAGATTTATTTGAAATAATAATTTCACTATGATATTATTTTTTAATTTAAATACAAATTAACCTCTATATTTTATGAAATGTCATGTGAAAGAAAATATCATAGTTAATTTTTTTTTATTTCAAATCAACCTAATTGTTTATTTAGTCTTTAAAAGTAAAAAAAACATATATATAAATAATAATAATAATATAATAATTAATGGTAATAATAATAATAATAATAATAATAATAATAATATATTTATATATATAATAAGATATTATATTAATATTTTCATGACTAGTTTTTTGTTATAAAATATGTAAAATATATGATGTCTAAATAAGAAATAAAAATTAAAATGTGTAAATAAATATTTTAATTTTACAATATTATTGGTGTATTGTATTATAAATAAATCTTAAGTGAGTTATATGTATTTAGAGGTAAACATTAGTGGTGTTTTTGTACCTTAAAATAATTTAGTGGGATTTTTGAACTTGAGAATAAACATTAATGGTGTTTTTGTACCTAAACATATTTTTAGTGGGATATATGAACCTGAAAGTAAACATCAGTGGCTTATTTGAACGTTTTCCCTACTTATTAATATAGTTATGCACATGTCATTCATAAGTTGTTCTATCTCATCCAACTGCTTCATCGTGAATTGGATAGTGTATACTAATCCAATCATATTGTTGATATTCATTTTAACCTTCATAGGATATTTGAGGATGTGGGTGATAAAAACATCTCGAGTAGTCCAACCAAATTGTGAACTTTTATAAATATCAAGAACATATGAATTTTGAGACATATCACTATGATTATTGCTATTCAAATTAAGAAAATAATGACAAAATCAACTTTTTTTCATCAAAAATGCGATTTTTGATGTTGTTGCGATATTTCGCGATATATCCGCGATATATCGCGATTTCCGTCCAGTTTTGTTCTACACCGAACCGATATCGATAGCGATATCGATACTCTGCGATATATCCGCGATACCCGGGAAAAAAACATTACCCCCAATATCCATATCGCAATATCCGTATCCACGATATATCGCGATATTTTCATCCCTGGTAACATCACATCACATCCTTGTATTTATCTGCAATATGAGCTTGTAAAATAAACAATAAGCAAAATCCTACTATAAGTAATATCATCAATCTCAAAAAATTTATATTCTTTTCTTTTTCTAGTATATTTTTTAGAATATGAGAACATCACTTAGCCAAAAAATTATAGTTTAATTAAAAGAACTCCTTCTAAGCATGCCATCCAGGAAAAAACTAAAAAATATATTTATAAATTTCATGACTAAGAAAATGAAGTATATTGTCAATGTTTTCTCTTTATTTTCCTTTTCTTTTTCAACACCTTTGTACACAGATAGATCAAGCCTGTATTTGTTGTAATTCTATCACTCTTGCTAATTTTATCCATTTATTAAGAATAAATTATTGTGGAGCTCTCCAATTCCATAGAGATCTTAACTAAGAGAAATTATTTAAACAATGCTTATGTGAAGGGTTCTCTGACTCTATATATTGTACTTGTGAAGCTAAAAAGTTAAAAAAATATAACACGTCAACATATCACATATTATCTCAGGTAGCATTTATAAAGAAAGAAATAACATTTTCATGACCTATTTCAAAATTATCATATTGGAGACAATCTCTTAACATTTTCTTAGATTTCCATATCCTTTACATGCTTCCATATTTTATCAGTTCACTGACTTAAGAGTTTAACACACCAAACTGATGTAGCAATATTCGGAGTCTTAAGAGAAGCCCCAGCAGAACGTTTTTCCAGCACCAGACGCCACTTTTCTCTTCCCAGCACAGCGCTACCTTTGGCGTCATTGTTAAGTTATGTATAGTGTGGCACCACACTATTTGAGCGCTACCTTTTTTTTATTTTATATTTTGTAAAATTTGTTCTTTTTTTTTTATTATATGTGGTGATATTTTATATTTGTTATTTATGAAATTGTCAACATAAATTGTATTATAAAAATATTGAAAATAATACGAGTGGTGATTTTAACGACGTTGGTGATAATAAAATTTTTTTAAATTAATATAGGTGATCATTTCTTAACATAGATAGTAAAAATTAGATAATCGAGAAACAATTACATTAAATTACTAAAAATAGATTAAAATACATGAAAATACAACATAAAATAATTTAAAATTAAATAAAATACATGGAAATAAAACATGGAAAAATGATTTGCAAGATATCATGATTGCATGCATAATAATGCATAATATGATAATAGAGGATAAACGAGATCTTGATGCTCCAATTGAAGAAAACATGGAAGTGCCACCCTCGGACATCGAATTTGCAGATAATGAACCTACTCGCTTTCAAGATTTTCTTGGCCGACATAAATAAATTAGAGATGTAAATGCTCATTTTACACTCTGAAATGCTTTAATTGATCATTTGTGGGAAGAATATTTTAATTCAGAAAATTAAAAATTAATTACTATGTAGCATTTATTTCACTTTCAATAAAATAAGTTTTTTTTTTCATTTTACATTGAATTTTATTCAATTAATTAAATAATTTTTTTATTATAAAGAGTGAAAATTATATTAAATAATGTTTACATGTGTAAATATATTATCTAATTATAAAAATAAAATAAAAATATAATTAAATAAATTAATAATTAAAAATATTAAAGAATATTCTTTTTTAATTTAAAATTTAGTATAGATTGTTGGAGATAAAATACTGATTATGTACTAAAGTGGTGCAGATAGACTGCTGGAGATGCTCTAATAGTCATAATGTATTGCCAGTAAAATAACATTTCTATAATCTTGATTTTTACTCAAACGTAGTAAGAAAAGAAGCATTTACTTAAAGAATAACACATACACAAATACATACATACTGATATATATAACTATTGAGAACTGACAGAGATATAGATTGGCAGATCAAACATCAATTTCAAGAATCCCAAACAACAAATTCATCGCTAATTCCTCAAATCTACAATTTGTTTCGACAGCCAATTCAAGGCCTCCTTCACAATCTGTTCATAGAGATTCAAAATATAAATGTAAAATTCCCTTAATCCAACCACCCATCTTAAAACTCTAAAGCAATAAATTTGGTACTACTTTCAAATTGAAGAAATAAAATTTTGTGCAGAAATTAAATGGCATACTCGAGGATTTTGCAGTACTGAGTTGTCAACAAAAAAAACGTGGTGAGAGAGAGAGAGGCATTTTCGATTCCCGAACAACTTGTGAGAGTTGGTGAAAGGGGAGAGAGATGAGAGAAGTTGAAGCCGACCGATCCTAAACCCATGTAAGGCATGTATGGTTCGTGTTGAGTTAATTAGGTTAGTTGGGTAGTGGTGGTTTGTATTATTTTGATTAAATTGAGTTAATTTTTTGATATGCTTGATTTGAATATTTAATAATAGATTTGACTTAATTTTATGTTTGGTTTAAATGTTGTGATATTTATTGAGTTAGATTTATGTATTAAAATATAAAAAAATTAAGACCAAAATGTCCTTAAAATAAAATGAATATAATTTTTTAAAAAATAAAAATCAATAAAATGCTTTTAGAATAAAATGAATATAATTTTTTAAAAATAAAAATCAACAAAAATATAATTTTTTAAAAATTAAAATATAAAATTAAAATGAAAATTGGGGTTATGATGGGTTTAATAAACCACCCATTTTTTGGTGGTTTATTTAATCTCTCATAAAACATTTTTTGACATTTTTAATTCGGGCCTGAAAAAAATACGGGGTTTTCCCCCAAATCAAACATGAGTTTATCCAAGTTAACCTACCCAAACCCCCCAAACCTCCAAACCAAACATGCCCTTGTTGTATTACTCTATCTCTTGGCTTCGCTAACTCGAAAGGTGTATCAATTCAATTTACGCGAATTTGAAATTCATTTATTTCACATTTTATATTCAAGTAAATATATTCATATAGACCCTAGTAAAACAAAAATGATTTGAAAAACACAAAAAAAAAATATATATATATATAAATATTATCAGAAAATATTTGAACTTAAATAACAAATATTTAATTGATCAAAATCTTTGAAATAAAAAATAAAAATAATGAAAAATGAAATTCATATGTTTAAATATTATCGAGAAATTGAGCTTCTTATTTTCACTCTTAAATAAGTTTCAGATACTATTCACTTAATTATTATTACTACTCACAAACATTTTGACTCATCCTGTATATTGTCTTTTTCATCTCGTGTTGGAATAGAACCTTAATTTATTACTTACTATTACTTCTACTATTACTATTGTTTCACTATTTTTTAAATTATTATCTGGTTTGCTGCAGCAACTAAAATTTATTTCACTATTTTTTGAATTATATTTGGTTCATTTAAATAATTTTCATTTGATTTTCAAATATGTTCTAGTTTAGTTAAATATATTATTATGTAATTCTATGTGATTTTCAAGTTTAAAAGTATTCTTCATTTATTTTATTTCTTATTTTTCCATGTAGGACGATTATGTGGCGCAGATGGCACGACATGCCAGCTACTACAACCTCAAATTTGAATGTTAAAGCTGTAACTATTTTAAATTAATCACCATACTGTATTAATTGGTGTGCAAAATTATTAGGCCGAAAATTGGCTCCAAAAATACGAACCCCATCAATTGTTGGGTAGATTGGATAACATTCTCTATTAGGTGAAAATTTTATAAATTGAGATGTAACATATTTATTAAATAAGAGGCCAAAAGACAAAGATAAAAATATTTCCACAAATACTAATTCAAACACAAGAATAAGAGTCAAATACTGACCATATCGCTACTTTTAGCGATGAAGAATTGTATACTATTGCAACACAGATTAACAACACACCACAAAGTGTGAAGCTTCACTGGAGAAACATGATCAATGAAGAGTAATCCATTTCAGTTTCCTGACAAATTTTATTGAATAATTGATACATAACTTTTTCTCAAAGAGCCAGGGAATGGGTGCATATATGAACTATTGAGAGATCACATCACTTAGTTTGGACTTGGTCTTTTCGAGGAAGAAGAATCCTAACAAAGACACAATAGAGAAAGCAGAGAAGCAAATGGAAGCAATGTCTAATGAGACATGTCGTCCGGAGATTGCCTGAATATTGAACAAATTGGTGGCCTTCTTAGAATCCGTTGTCTGGCCATAAGCTACTTCCTCGTCCAAGGAGCCATGCGCGTAGGCCCTGATGAAATACGTAGCCGTGGGAACATCTCCTTCCACGGTCCACGTGAAAGTGTTGTTGATAGAACCACTGTATGGCCTTGCAACAATCTTGTGTTGGCACGTTTTGTCCTTTTTTATGTCGTCCACTGTCTTTCTCCACCCTCGATCTACTTGGCTAATCGGTGCGTAGCAAAGCTTCAATTTTACGGTTTTGTAGGCGGAATCTATTCCGGTTGGGAAGCTCCTGTTCAGTGACCATACTACGGTGATATTATCTTCCCCACCTTTTAGCACTGCAACTAAACTTTTAGGCATAACTGACTAAATAGCAATTTGAGATGGTATAAATTATTAACGGGCTCGTTACGTACCTTGGCCTGCTTGAGGTGAAGCAGTGACTAGAAGGGTTCTCTGAAGAGAAGAGAAGGTAACTCCTCCATAGGAAGTGGATAAACACGAAATCCAGATTGTTGCAAGAATTAGAAAACCTTGATCAATCGCCATGGGTTCTTGCCTTATTTTTTGGATCAAGAGTTCCAAACAATGAGGGAACAAGTGGCTGAAATTAGTTCAAAAGAGCTGATTAATTATCAAGAAATTGAAGATGGAGAAAAAGGTCACCTTTAAATTAATTTATATACTGAGAATACAAGTCTTCTTTTACGTACCTTGAAAAGTCAAAGATGATCACCATCCAGTTGATTTTCTGCAAGTTGATTAAGCACAGACAAATGACCTATGGCTGATTCTGATGTTTGATTTTAAATGGAGAAGTAGCCCAAAAGTATATGGAAAAGATGTGTGTCTGTGGACTTTGGGCTATTTGGACATCATCCACTTGGTCAAAAATTTCTAATTAAATTGTTCGCGTATCTTTTTACGTGCTAAAATTCAACAATGATCAGAATACTTAAATTGGACATTTTATTATATATACAATATCAAAATTGGGCATGTCAAACTTACGGGTAATATTTTGGACAAGACCTAAATTATGATATTTAAAAAATCTTTTTCCCTATTTTATTTTTAATAGTTATGTTGTTATAGTATTTTTAAAAGTATTAGTTATTTGGAATAATTATGTTTAACAGTTATAAATATTATTATAGTCATATAAATATGTATTTTGCAGCCACTAATAACTGTATAAGTATGTGTTTATTCTTAATAGTTATGTTATAGTAAATTAACAACTTTGATTTACACTGATTTATATGTGTTTGACATCAATAAATATTGATCATAATCATATAAATATGCATTTTGTAATCATAACTATTAGTAATAGTCATTGAAGTATGCATTGTACGATAATAAGCATACATATTACAACTATGTAGTAAATTTGGTAATGGAAATATATACAACCTATAATCATATAACAAGTGGCTTCCACCAACTAATTATTTAAAAAAAAAAATTGTCCACCGACAGCCGATAAATTGGCGATATATCACCGATATATTGTTGATTTATCACCGATATATTGCATATTAGGTGTACTATTGACCGATAAGGATATATCTCCGACGATATTATAACAAATTATTTCGTCAGCCCATATCAATATCCATCGACTGTTTTTCGGGATATATCGCCGATTTATCCCGATTTTTTCGTCCTTGGATGAGCAGAACACATTTAAGAATCACTGTTGATGAAAAAAACTTATTCTAATAAAATAATTCTATTGTGTTTGGTTCCAATTCTGATTTCTAGGCAGCAATCTTCCATTTAATTGAAAACAAAGTGATGAGAGGGAAGCAGTTGTGCGCTGAAGAGCATGCGACGCTGAGACAATCTTTTACTTGTACTGGGAATTGAACTGCACATTTGCATTTGATTTGATTGAATATATTAAAAGAATCGTCTCATTGAATGAGATCTGTGAGATAGTTTCATATAAGACTTACTTTTAATTTTTTGTTTTATCATTATTATTATTTTTTGTTTATTTATAATTGATTTTTATCTTAACCTTAAACACTCTTCCTAAGTTTTCAAGATTGTATGTTGGATACTTTCAATAATTGTTATGCCAAACTTGAGGTGTAGTTGTAATTGTTCTAGTTTGTTGGAGAATAATAATTTCTTAGTTTTATTAAAAAAGAAGCTAGCTTGAAAACAGAACATTGATTAAAAAAAATAAAATTGTGATAAAAGGAAACTTAAAAAAAAAAAAAAAAGGAAAAATGAAAAGATCACAAGGGCATGAGTTAGGTAGAACATGAAAGGAAAAGGCACATGATGATGAGACGTTGCAGATCGATTAAAGTTGGTTTAAAAAATACCAAATTGTGGCCTTTTGACAAAGTTGCCTTTGCATACCTATTTTCACAACCATCTAGAAAGGCATTCAATCGGTTTAATAAAAACTTTTTTTTTTTTTTTGTGAAATTAGTATTAGATAAACAAAGTATAGAAAAGAAATTATAGAGAAGACAAGATGGAGATTATAGATTATTTAATTCACTCAAGCTCTTTCTTACATTACAAATGAAGGTGATAAATCATCGATTTATAGAGGAAGGGTACATGGAATAATTTATTAAACATAATGGGAGAGGTAATGGATTGTTGTAAGGTTTTTATATCTCATGGAAGATGGAAGAACCAAGGACATCCACATAAATATTATTTTATAATATAATTATTGATAAGTGCTGTTTTTTACATGTTTTTATGTATACTTATGTATTTTTTTTAGTATATTTTGTGGGTAATTTCTATGATTATCATAAATAAGTATATTTGATGATTTTTGTAATTAGTTTCGTGTTTTTAGTGACAAAAACGTAAGTTACAATTTATACTCATAATTGTGGGAGAAATGACATATCTCTTGATTTAAAAGTTTAAATTGAGAGTTTTTACTTTTTTCTTTTCTTTTTTTATTTTTGGAAAGCTAAGGAGAATATCTATAACTTTCATGTTGATCATTTTTATCATTTCGCTCTTCAATAAAGCAGAATATTAAGAGAAGATAAAAATTGTGATATTCTTCCTTTTTGTCCTGACATGGCCCTAGTATTTTAGTCATAACTTTCTCTAAAAAATTGATATTTGAGCTTATATTAATTTATGACATTGGAAAGCTAAAGGTCTACAATTCATGAAGAGAACAAAAGTAAAATTTGATTGTTTTGACCGTGTACGGTCGTGCTATAGTGCATGATAGCACGATCGTACACCACACACAGACATTTTTGCATTCGCGCACGGTCTGGTCATGCACGAGGGCTTGACTGTGCTCGAAGACACCTTTTGCGCTCAAAACTCATTTTTTGGTGTATTTTTTACTTCTATTAACTTAAAAGACCTCCAAAATACTATAAAAGCTCATTATCGATGGAAATGTGGGGGAGACTTCATACACACATATAGAGATAAATATCTTTGGGAAGCATCTAAAGGAAGAGACAAACACGATATATCATATTTAGAGGCACTTTGAATGAGATCAAGGACCGAAGGATTGGAGAAGCGGGAGATCACATTTCCTAAAGTTTTTCCTATCTCTTTCTTATAGTAATTTTTTGTTTAGATATAATTTTTTCAATTTATCTATGAATTGTTTGATAATCATGTCTAGCTAATTTTTTAGAGTTTTTGGATTTTTTAGTAGTCTAATTTGAATCGTTATGGATCTTTGATTGTAATTCAAGTTCTTAAATTTTGAACCTTATTCGTGTCTTTATATTTTGATTGTTTGTTTGGTTATTCAACCGATAATCGAACATGTTATAGTAATTAGATCAAAATTTCGAAAGATGAAATTTAGTTATGAAAGAATAAATATATGACATATAGATGGAATTAAATTAGGAGATTAATGAATTTATGTGATGAGAATTCAATTTTTAGTGTTTTTGGTAGTTATTTTGTTTTGTCAAATTTAATGGATAATCAATTGGTTAACTCACTCAGGAGAACTGTTAATTCGATATTCATGATTGCTCATATAAAGGGAATAATTAATGAACTTGAGTTGATTAAAGTAATATTATGATAAGAATTAAATGAAAACATGTCCTAAAACTTGCCTTTATTAAATTGATTTATCGTGTTCATTAGTTATCTTTTTTTTTATTATATTGATTTATCGTGTTCATTAGTTATCTTTTTTTTTATTATATTGATTTATCGTGTTCATTAGTTATTATTATTATTTTTTTGGTTATTTATCTAAAAACTTGATATTCGATTACATAGATAAAATTAGGTGAATTAACTATGTAATATATAACAAGAATTTTTAATGATTAATATGAGGCCCAGATCACAATGTAATTTCAAATCTTTAATTTTAGACCCAACTATTTATTTGGATCAAGGCCCAAGATTAACTTTCATCCCTTTAGTTTGGGCTAGGGCACAAGTGGAGAGGAACCCTTGTTTTGAAGGCATTTTTTTGAACCACTTTTGAGGATCCCCAATTTTGGAAGAAACCCTCTCGCTCTCTCCGGCGCCGCCATCATCATCATCGGTGCCGTCACCGTTGTCAGAACCGCTGTTAAAGTCGCAAGCCGCGACTCCGTCTCTCTCATCTTTCCTTCTCCCATTTCTTCTCTTTCTTCCCTCCTCTCTCTCTCTCTCTCTCTCTCTCTCTCTGTTGCTCGCCATTGAAGCCATACTTGGTAAGGCCGACGTGGTGGTCGTGCCGGCCATGGATGTGCGAGGGTGTGCTATGATGATGGCAACGAGCATGTGCTATGAGTGTTGGACGTGATGGTGTAAGGATCTGATGTTATGACGAAGGGGTGTGCTTGTGTTGATGGTTGGTGGACGTGAGTTGCTGGCAACGTGAGGTTGCCAGCCATGGCAAGAGGGTGTCGGGGCAGGGATGGTGTTTGGGTGTCTGAATGGTTGGGTGTTGAAGGCGGTTTGACCGCCGACGAGGGCGCCGAGGAATGCGGTGTTGGTGTATTGGGGTGTGGAATGCCGGCAACATGACGTCGCCGACCTTGGTGGTTATGCGACGGGACGAGGCAGTTTTTTCAGGAAGTTTGTGTGTGTATCTCGCCCCTTATGTGTGAGTGGTGCTCGGCATGGTTTGGACGTCGGGTGTAGCCGACGACGGGAGGTCGCTGGCCGTGACAATGATGACGGAGTGCGGCTGCTAAGCTAGAGTTAGCGCTTGTGCTATGAGGGGCTTGCTTTGTACATTAGATTAAGTCTAGGGATCTCTATGCAATTAAGGAAAAAATTGCACTCTAATCCCTCCCATTTTTAAAATGATACAAGGACCCAAAATCTAAGCATAATTTCTCATTTTAGCCCCTCATGTTTGTCTAAATGACACAAAGACGTAAAAAGTAATTTTGAACTTTTCAATTTAACTTCAAAGTCAACTTTTAAAATATTTTCTATTTGAATCTATTGCTAAATTCAACTTTTCAAATTTTACAGTTGAGTCTCTTACTCTAAATTAACTTATAATTTTATTCAATTGAGTCTATTTCCCAAATTAAACTTCCATTTTGATCCAATTAAACCCCAAATTCGTATTTAGAATTTCTTAATTTATGTTCAAGCCTTCAAATATTTCATTTAAACCCTAATTTCATAATTATTGTTCCTATAATTATTTTCAAGTCTTTCAAAGACTGAATTTAAGTCCTAATTTTATCGTTAGCTTTTTTAAAATAAAATTCAAGTTCTCAAGGTTTAATTTAACCATAATTATGTTCTCTAATGTTTTGATAAACACATTCTATCATAAAGTTGATCACATTTTATTATTGAAGTGTTTATTTTCATTCTTTTCTCCATTGAGTCATTAAAAGCCCTCTTCAATTGACCCTAAGAAAAGTAGGTTGTACTCTAATTATTAATGGTTTTAGATTACGAACTTAGAATTAAATGAGGTACTAAGACATTTTTAATAATCAATGTGCAAAACTAGGAAAGATGAACTATCTAAACTTATTTGGCAACTTATGGAACACACTCAAACTACTATTAAGGTGGGGTAACTTCAAATCTCTATACACATAAATTACGTGTTTTATAATGTATGCTAATATGAAATGTGATTACTTAAATTAAATGATATTATGTAGTCATCAATATGATGCTTTATGAATAATACCACGATTGCAAGGTGATATATGTTTATAGCTTGAATGTTTAATTAAACATAAAATTGTTACATGTATGTGATTGATTGTTTGTGCTACGTCAGGTTAATGTCCTATACTAAAGGCTACGAAGGGTTAATAATGTTCGTACCAAAGGCTACGTCGGGCTAATTCCTGCATTAAAGCTACATCATGTTAATGTCTCGTGACAAATATTAAGTTGGGTTAAATCCCGTAATTATGATAAGTTGGATTGAATCTCGCATCTAAGCGAAGTGATGATTATATGTGCTCGTAGATATGATTTATTTATTTGATCTTATTTAGTAATGTCTTGGGATCCCTCACTGAATGTATTTAAAAAACTCACACTCTATGTTTAAACGTTTTTGGCTTAAAGAATCGTTGGGCCTCGTACGTGAATGGTGAATGTTTTTTGTAGCCGATTATCCATAGGTTGCGAAAGATTATATTTAAAGTATTTTATTTCATAAATTTTAAAAACTTTTATTTATGTAATTAATGTTTGTTTATCTCTCGTTTTTGCACATTCAAAATTTGGTTTGGCGAAACAAGAAATTATCAAGGAGTTTTCGTTGCATTTTACTGAATTATATCTCATAATGATGTTTTATTGAATAATATTTCATAATTATTTTTAATCTTATTTATCTTTATTATTCATAAACATGTAAAATTTTGTACATGAGTAACGTTTTTGCTAAAGTGTTGTTTTACGAAAATTGGGTCCTTACATGTTGAATTTGGGTAATTAATTAGTTCTAATTTATAAATAATGGCACCTAGCTATTTATCGTTAGGCCATATTTAATAAATTTGAATTTTGTTATTTTCTTAGGTAAATAGTCGAAAAATCACACTATTTACTCAAATTGTCATGTTAATCAAAATTTTCAATTTTGATCAAAATAACATACATTATATATGTAATATGTTTTTTTTTTAATAACTAAAATCAATTTTGGAAAATTTGTATTTTTTTAAAATAAGTTGGGGAAGGGGAAAGTGGAGGGAAGGGGAGGGAAACAAAAAAATACTAGAAAACTTAGGTGAAAATTAAGTTGTATATTGATAGATATATAATGAATGTTTTTTCACCGTCTTAGTAAAAAAAGACATAATATATATATATATATATATATAAGGTTAGGTTATTTTAACCAATCGTGAAAATAATGGACAATATTTTTAGGAGATGAAACTTACCCTTATAATAAAAAATAAAAATATAGGCCAAAAAAATAAAAAAAATAATCAAACTTCTACCGACATTTACCAAAATCAATATATTACCAATATATTGTCGAAATCCCACGCAAATGAGACATTTTTCACCAAGACTGATATTTTATCGAAATATCGCCGATATTTTATCCAAAAAACCTACATCTCGTTATAATATCGGATCCATGTTTATCACGATATATCGTCGAAATATCGTGATTTTTTCATCCTTAATTATAGTTGAGTTTGTATAACAAACGAAAATAATATAAATTCATTTTAAGCTTGACTTAGAAGGTGTGACTTTTTACTAGCTAGGTTTAAGTTAAAGACATCTTTTAAGATGTATAATAGTTTATAATTTTCTTAAAAATGTTTGTAAAGTCCTAAAAATAAGATTTTATTTTCATCTAAAAGTAAAATCTTGTACCATCCAAAATGTAAAGACACTCCATTTAATACTGAAGTAGGATTTTATTCTTATAATTTCCTAGAAATTTTATCATTTAAATTATATGATTTTACTGATATCTAATAAGAAGAGATACTAAACAAGTTGTGATCAATCAAAAAAAAAAAAAAGGATTAGAGCTTGCCAGTTAATTTAACCGGCAAGCTAAATGGGCGAGCCAATAGTGTTTTACTTTTATTTTTGATTTAAATTATAACAATTGTTTTAGTCTTGGCTGATAAATGAATGCAAATAACAATTATACTGTTATTGCGTTGCAATTTATTATATATTTTATTATGGTGTTTTAATGGTCATCTATATATTAATTTTCTTGTACCAAGCATAAATTCTCAATAATAAATCGCTAGATATAATAATGATGATTGAAGACTGAAGAGGATTTGTAAGATAAATAGTTGTGTTAAATTTTAATTTAGAACCTACAAGTTTGAATATTTTGACTTTTGTTATTGTAATGAATGGACTATTTATAAATGTTTCTATTATTTAGCTTTATATATAAAATTTTAATGATATGCATATTTGAATATTAAATTTTAAATTTAAATATATAGATTTGATTTTTTCACTTATAATCGATAACGGTCGATTCTTCGGGACGCTTCAATTTTTAATATTAGAGGTTTGCTCAACCAAAACACATTACTGAAAATGGATAAAGTCAACCCATTCATTAATATCCCTACTTATAACCCCATCGTTTTATTTCATCTAAATAAAATTCAACAATTTATTTTTAAATACAATGAAATATATAATAAATTCTAAAAACATTTTAAAATATGCAATAACTAAAAGTTTTTTTTTTTTTTCAAAACCAAATACACTGTCATCAAAAGTAAAAATATAGTCGGATTGACCCTATTTCTAAGGCATAACATGGGATACAACTTAATGATAATAATAAGAAATTAGCCACACAGAGGACGAGGAGGCAAGTGGCCCCATTTATTTATAGACAAAACAATAAAGTAGGTGGCATGTGAATGTCAGTGACATAATACAATAGTTTTGCATAATTGAAGTTTACAATAAATATCACCCCAATGGTCATTTTTCAATTATATAAATTCAGGTTTGTATAAATAAATGCAGAAAAGGCACCCTAGAGATAGGTAGACGATAAAAATTATTTCATTAATGATCATTTAGAAGATGGATCCTTGGGCTATATAAAATGTAAAAAAAATAAATTCTAAGCCATGTATCCACACCTAACAAATTATATAATTAATCTTGATAGCTACGAATCTTACAATACCAACATTAAAATCAACAGTGAATTGAATAATTTTGTTATATCAACTTAATTAAGTTAGTGTTTGTAACTTTTCTTGTTAACACACCTATTGTATGTTATTGGCTTATAGACTCATATAAAAATACTACGACATCATCCTTATATCGAAAAAAGTTAATGAGCAAATACATAAACAAATTATGTGTTTGGATATGAGATTCCACCTATGTAGAAAAAAAGTCTTGTCATGTTTGGAAATTGTATAATGGCTCTATTGTAGTAAATACTAAATACTCCTTTATTGTACTCATTTGTGTAGTAAAGGCAGTCTTTTTTTTTTCTTAGTTTGGAAATTATATGCATAACACAATTATAGTAAATACTCCTTTGAGTTTTGTCCTCATTTTGTGTGTGTAAAGGTTTTTTTTCTTTTTAAATTATAGTTCACTTTTCTTTTTAAAGATGTATATAATATTTGTACTAATGTATCTCTACTTAATGTTTAGTGGAATTAAAATTTTATATTTATCATTTTTCTTTACTTAACATCATTAAATAACGGTACTGAAGTCTAAATTCAGTTATGATCCATCATTATATTTTATATTTCATCTAGTGTTTATAATTTTGATACACGGCATGCATTAATTAGTAATATCATATGATACAAATAATAATGATTGTTTTGGAATATGAAATGTAACTTGAGACGTAATATAAGTTCACATATGACAAAAAAATTGCATATAAATTAAAAATATTTTTCTATCTTTGTAAATATATAAATGGACCATCTTTGTGAAACAATCAAATATATGTTTTTATACATCATCATTCGAAAAGGATAAAAATATTTAATTTTGTTATATATATTGGTAATTTAATTTTATGAAAATATCGGTGAAAATATTGACATGATAATATTGATAAGTTTTGTAAAAGGATGAAAACTTTGTAAAAATATATCGGGATAATTCGACATAATATTTTTCAAAATATTATAACTAACTTTATATATATATATATATATATATATATTCAACTTAAAATTAATTAAAAAAGACATATTTATGATAAATAAAACGATAATACACTACATAAACATTGTCTGACATTATATATTAACATATTCAACTTTGATAAGCTATTTATCTTATATACATTACAATTATAATGTGTATATTATAATATTATTTGGGTATAAAATACCTTTTTTTTCTTAAAAAGTGGGGTAATTTAATTAATATAAAATTTTATTACAAAAATAAACCATTTATTTTCTTAAAGATGTATTTTTTTTACTGAAATTGATATTTACCAATGTTTTTCGATATTCTACAGGTTATCCAATAATATTGTTCTGTGAAGCCACCACTATTGAAATGGATACAAATTTATCAATATTTTACTAATATTCTATGGAAATTTCATGATAGTCTATTTGGATGTAAAAAATGAAAATTTTGGAAATATTTTGAGATATTTTCATTTTTATACAAGTAAAAAAAACTTTTAACGGCAAGATTTGATTAACATTAGATACTGGATCGAATGCAAACATAATGAAATCAAAACATCTTAAAATGTAAAGAATTTTGCTCAGCATTGGAGTCTTAGAGATGCTCTCAATGGGTAAAAATAGTACATTGCTCACCTCAAGTTGGATAAAAAAAAAAATGAAAAATTCCAACCAATGAATAGATAGTCAAGGAAGACAAGTTGTGCATTTTAAATATTTAGGTCCCTGTCAAAACACGTTTTAACAGCTACACATAATCAAGACTACATTGAAAGAAGTATATTTATCCATTGAAAAAACCCACACACACTTCCTCACAAAAATAATGCTTCAGCTTTTCCAAATTATCTGTTGATAAGAAATGGCAGCTTATTCTGCTGTGGCTTCATTTGGTCAACTCCTAATCAACCTCTTAGAATCAAATGAATTTCCCCCAAATTGTGCAAAGGAAGGCCTTGAAATTCTCAGTAAAAATGTTGAGATCTTGCAATCCTCTGTTGAGGCAATCTACCCTGCACCAAAAGATAAAAGAGAAATTGCAGCTGTTTTGGAGAACGAAATCAGAATTGCAATCTATGAAGCGCAGGATAGCTTTGAACCCGCCATCATCAAAAGCTCCTCATCTGATGAAGATCAGTGCTCCACCTCCATCTCCATGGACGTAATCAAAGAGAGCATCAATACTGTGGCGATGAAAGCGAAAGATCTCGCTGATGAAATTAATGGCGGGAACGCAGCTCGTTCTGCTGCCAGTTCTTTTGGTCTACTTCTAACCGAGCTCATAATCGCTAAAGATCTCCCCCCAATTTGTCCAAAGGAAGACCTTGAAATTCTCAGTAAAAATGTTGAGACCTTGCAATCTTCTGTTAAAGCAATCTACCCTGCACCAAAAGAAAAAAGAACAGCTGCAGCTGCTATGGAGAACCAAATCACAAAGGCAATCTCTAAAGCACAGGTTACGTTGAAACCCGACAGCAGCAAAAGCTTGCCATCTGATGAAGATAAGAGCTCCACCCCCATCTCCATTGACGGAATCAAAGAGAGCATTCATACCGTGGCGAAAGAAGCGGCGAAACTTGCTGATGAAATTAAGGAGATCAGGAAACCGCGTCCGATGAGCACTGAAAAGCAGTCTGAATCCATTTTCTTGAGCACGAATTTGAAGATTGTGGGACAAGACGAAGCTAAGCTGTCGGTGAAAGAACAGCTAATGAACGCTTCCATTGATGAACTCCAAATTGTCCCCATCAGTGGGATGGCAGGCATCGGTAAGACTACTCTGGCCAGGAGTATCTACGACGATAAAGAGATCGAGAAACACTTTCTCGTCCGTGCTTGGGTGACAGTTACACAGGATGCCAACATCGGAGATATCCTGACTAAGCTCTTAAGCACGATGAGACAGAACAATCAGCCCATGGAAGACCGGGGTCAAGGGAGTGACGACAGGAACTTAACTGGTGTGGTGAAACGGAATTTGTACGAAAAAAGATATTTGGTTGTGATTGACGATATGTGGGACGAAACAGTGTGGGATAAAGTTAAGCTTTCGTTGCCAGATGATCGGAAAGGAAGCCGGATTATACTCACCACTCGGCTTGAAAAGATGGTTGACTACGCAAAACCAGAGGGGTTCCGTCACCAGATGCGAACTCTGACCGACAAGGAGGGTTGGGAGTTGCTTTCCCACGTGGCATTTGGAGGAAACCCTGATGATGCGTTTAAGGACATCGGAACTAAAATCGGGATCAGTTGTGGCGGTCTTCCTCTGTCAATCACGGTGGTCGGAGGTCTTCTTTCCCAAGAAGAAAAGACTAAAGAATATTGGGATGGGATCTCAGAAGATGTGAATGCAGCTGTTAAGAACGGCAAGGGTGCAGAGTCGTATAAAGAGATTCTGGCTCTCAGTTACATCCACTTACCCAGTCAACTCAAAGGATGCTTTCTTTACATGGGACTTTTCCCTGAAGACAGTGAGATATTCGTCTCCAAACTCACCATGCTGTGGATCGCGGAAGGCTTTCTGAAACCATCGATCAAATCCCTCAACATGGAGACCACAGCTAAGGAATTCCTCAAGAATCTTATTGATAGAAATCTCCTCTCTGTTCGTACCTTTGGTACAGGGAACCAGGTGAAGGCCTGTGGCATGCATGATACTCTCCGTGATCTGGCTGTGCAAGAATCTGATAATGAGAAGTTCTTTCATTCGGTAAGGAGATACACTGAGGAGCTTGCAGAAGGCGCAGAGGTTCAGAGGCGAGTATCTGTTCACAAGAACATTCTGATGTGCTTGGAGAAAGTTTATGAAGCCACTAAACAAATCCAAGGTGCACGTAGCCTCCTCTACGTTGGCCCTCATCATCATCATCCTTTACCATTCTCTTTAACTTTCCAACTCCTTAGGGTGTTTGATGCCTTCACTGTTTACTTCATTGAGTTCCCACACGATGTGATCAAACTGATCCACTTAAGGTACCTTTCTTTAACATACAATGGGAAGCTTCCATCGACTCTTAACAAACTCCCGAAGCTTCAAGCCCTTCTTGTTCGGAGACAGCCCAAGATCATATTCGTTGGGATGCCATTTCTGCCGGATGAGTTCTGGGAAATGTCCGAGTTAAGGCATCTGGTGATGACAGAAACTGATCTTCCTCTTCTCTCCAGTGCTAAGCTTCTGGATCCAAACTCTGTTCTTCTTCAAAACCTTCAAACTCTACTGAATGTCAGCGCTACTTCTTGTCCCAAAGAGGTGCTCAAACACATGCCCAACTTGAAAAAGGTAGGGATGTGGATGGAATCGCCTAATGATCTAGAGTTTCACATCAACGACCTCGGTCTACTCGACTCTTTCAAGTTCACAGTGCTGAATCCCGTTCCCGGGAAACCAGTGAACTTTCAACCCCAATTTATTTTGCCAAAAAATCTGACAAGGTTGACTTTAAGTGGTTGTGGACTTCCTTGGAAGGAGATGGAAGTTGTGAGGCAATTGCCGTATCTTGAAGTGCTCAAACTGCGAGAGCTTGCTTTCCATGGCGACGAGTGGGCTATGAAGAAACGCGATACATTCCCCAAGCTGAAACACTTGCTAATTGAGTACCTTAATCTGAAGATCTGGGGAGCTAAGCATTGGAACTTTCCCAACCTGAAGCGTTTGATTTTGAAGCATAACTATGACTTGGAGGAGATGGATACGGAAATTGGATACATAGGACCGCTAGAATTGATTGATATGGTGGACTGCAGTCCTGAGGCAGTAGAATGGGCTGAAGATGTTCAGGAGGAGCAGAAGGACATTAATAAGGATCTCCAAGTTCGCATCTATTCCTCCTGGAAATAAACTTTTCTATTATGGTAAAATCTCACTTTCTCATATCTATTGTTTCTTCCATTTTACCCTACTTATATAAGCATTCTCTCAATGTTTAAGTGGTTTGAATTGAGTATCATTTATTACGACATTTAACTGAGAAATTTTGCATGTTAGATCCAGTTCCAATTCTACTTATGCCTAACCATGTATTTTTTTCGATTGATGAATGCAAATTCAGTTTTAAAGTCACAGGTATTCACAACTAATTTGGTTCTATAATTCCATGATTTGTTTTGTTTTGTTTTGAATTTTACACGAATATCACATGACTTTGATTATGATTAAATTGCAAATTTTGATTTGGCCCGCTTTATGGTTATAAGATTAAAGTTGTAGTCTACTCATACTTGTTTTAATATCTTCAACATGTCTCATCACTTGCAGGAGGGTTACTTTGAAATAAATTATTACTGTATGTGGAAAATTTACATGAATGGGTGAAGGTGAGATTAAGCTACCCTTCACTTAGCCTCGCATTGATATCATATTACTTTGCAATTAAGTTATTACTAATGATTCGTTTTTAATTCTTTGTTGCAGAGTTATGGTGCAAGGGGTCTGCCTTATCAAGCTTGGGATGTTTATTGAATTTTAATCGGATTTTTCTATGTTGCTGCACTTTTCTCTTTTGTTCTTGTCTTTGGTTGAGACTATTGAATTTGGTGTGATGGTTTATTTCCCTTTTATCTGAACAATTTAATCTTCAATAATCTCTGTGCTCTTTGTTCAAGTCTTTCATGGGATTTTACCACTTTCATGCATTAGCAAAATTCATTTTTTGTCATGCTCTATAATTCGTGTCCGATTTTGATCATGTTTGTTTCAGTTTTTTAATTTTAGTCGTGTAATCGAAAATTTTAACCAATTTAAATCATTTTTTCGCTGGATTTTGTACTTTCTGATGGGTTTTCGACAAATGAGATACACTCTCCCAGAATTTTACAATTTCTAATCAATCCTAATGATGTGACTATTATCTGATTATGTGGCAATTTAGTTACATTTTTTTCAGAAAAAATCGACTGAAGTGATTATGAGACATTTTACTTTGTGGTATATTGTTGTTGTTTAACTGATATGAGTCATAATTTTCGTCTGACTTGAAATATGTTTTAATCTCTATTTTTCGCTCTCTGGTGTTGAACTATTGAGGGCTGTCTGGTCTTGAGAGTTTGATTTTTCTGAGAATATTTCCTCATCATATTCGAATTGAAATAGGAAAAAACGGGGTGTAATGTACAAGCAATATTCATGTTCATAAGAGTGGCAACAAGTCATTTTATCATATTTTCATTCTTGTATTATTAAATTGCTATAACTTGTTCATTGATTGTGTGCTGCATGATTGCTAGATTTGAGAAAGCAGTGTGTTGTTCATTTCAAAGGAATAGTTAGTTATTCACGTGGATTTGATGTTGAGTATTTCCGCAGGGGGGCTGATTGAATTCTGTGATCACATGCTTTTGCTACAATTTTTTTTTTTTTTTTATGGTTGTGGTGAAATGTGATTATTCTCAAATTTACCGTTCAAGTTTTAACTGGATTATCGTGAAACCTTGCAATGCTTAAGATATCAATCTGTTAGGTGCATTCCATCAAACACTATTTAAGTCACTTTCTGTTGTGTTGTTGAATTATCTGTAAGAGTTTATTATTTAGTTGTTTAATTTAACTTTTCAAACTTTGTGAATTTTAACTAATTTCAGCCTGTGTCCCTCAATTGAGCCCTAATTTAATGAATGCCCTATTTTTGAGCTATTCCAAATTGCTGATCTAGAATTCATTTGGCACTTTAATGAGACATGTTTGTACATGTGGTCACCTCATTGGTAGAGATGTTAAACCGGGTCAGTCTATTTAATCCTAAAAATGCCCACATCCTGAGTCCTCTGCTCTATCAATTGAGCTAAGGTGAGTGGTTTTATTTACTTGCGTCTATAATATTATTTAAATAAAACGTAGTTGATATTAGAAAACAAGAATAATGATGTTAATTTCTTCAAATATAGTTTCAAATCAATTATTCTATTAAATACATCTTGAACTTTATTAATTAAAATCTATTAATTGATAATAAATATAGATAAGGTATGTATTGATGAAACTAAATTAATAGTATTATTTTATTATTTTATGCTTATTTTGTATTATTTATTTTAAAAATATAATTTTATAATTTATATTTTAAATTTTATATTGATTTTTTTTTTTACGTAGTTCAGTTAATGATCCGTTTAATCCGAAGCCTATTAGGGTTAGAATTAGATCCTCACTATGAGAGGTCTGTTAAGAGTGAACCGGATAAGACCCTAACCCGTTTAACCTATGATCTTATAGGGCTGACCCTATAAACCCTATTCGTTGGGTATAAGATTCAAATTTTTGGGAGAGAAAATACACATATTTTTCACCAAAATACTACTAAAAATAACCAAAAATAAAATGGAAAAATATATAAATTAAAATCTGAAACATTAAAATTAACAGAGACATAAAAAATAAAATTCTCAAATCCCAAATAAAATTAAAATAGAACAACATAATACAGATTCTGAAATCCCTAATTCATGAAACAAAACCCTCTATCCTAAATCACAAATCTTATGGTGGAACAGAGCCAGCTTCGATGATGGGCTATGACTATCTTCTAGGAGAAGTTCTGCTTTCTTTTTTTTTTTCTTTTTTTTTAAGATTTGAGAGTTTTTTCTATTAAAGAATAATGTGTAATTTTCCTGAATTGCTATTGCATCTTGGCTTTTAACAATAAAGAAATGCAATTTTACCCCTTTCCGAAGTTGATTTCGCTTTCAAGGGTTGCCCGGCTTTCGCGAACTCATACCGTGGTGTGACCCACAACAAAGGCCTCTAGAGAAATCACTGAGTTCGGGACATGGAGGAATACAGACAAGTTTTACAACAGAGCAAGAAAGAGAGAGATTGACCATGGCAGACGAAAAGGAGAAATAAGTTGTTGAAGAAGAAGAAGAAAATGGGATGTTTGTTGTTTTGAGATCGAAGAGAAAATCATCGACGAAAACAGAGATGGGCAACCTTAAAGAAATCCACATCGCTTTATCGCCTCAAGTTGTCTACTGAGCTAATCACATTTTTGATAATGGGATTGGTCTTAATTAGGGTTTTCAAAATCTGATTTCATTATTCTTTGGAGATATATATATTTTTTTTCTATTTCAAAATCTGTTAATCATATGTATACAGTGAAGATATTGAATTGGGGATTTATTTATGTAATTTTCTATTTTAATTATATATTTTCATTTATATGTTTTTGGGAAATGAAGAGACAATTTCAATGTAAAGGCTACGTAAACGAAATTGGTCTGATAAGTTCGAATTGACAAGTTCACGTATGAATTCCGCTCAATTAAGAAATTTGAGTTAAAATTTGATAAAATTTGCGAAATTTAAAAAGTTAAAATCTTAAATTATTGATCCCACAATTTAAAGTGTGAAATGTCACATCCCTTATTTATTGAGGAAAAACATAATAAGTTGCACATACTATTGCCAATAAACAGTTGACGATGTTGCTGAGTGTTTGAAAGAGATGTGCTAAAGTGCTCATATCATCCATGCTATTGATTCATATTTGTATTACAACACATTTAAGTATGTTCATTAAAGTTAGAAGTTGATGAATTGTGTTGGATTGAACTTGTACTTAATTATTTTGATCGGGACCCTATAAAATTCCATCAACATTTTCGATCTAATTTTATTAATAATTTAAAATGTTTCACCTTATAAAGTGTTATAAATTTATTAGTTTTAATGGACATTACTCTAGAGTCTTTATGTTCTTAGTTTTTTGACTTTTCATATGTAGTGTCCTTTCATTTTCAAGGACTTGTATATATATATTGGATACATTATTAATAAAATTCTCCTTTTTTGGTTGCCACTATTATCTACTTCATATTATCATTTTATTAATTCATTTTACAACACGTTATCAGCACGATCTCCTACTTGAATCTGAATTGTGCCCTAGGAAAGAATCGTGTCTTTTCTGCAAGGTATTTTCCTTTAATTCAATTGATATAATCACTTTATTTTTATGGCTTCATTTGATACGCATTATACAATGTTTCGTCAATTCATCTCTTGATTTAAAATATGATTCTTGCATAAATATAATCTACACCATTATCTATAATAATTGCCTATTTCTGCTGAGTGTAGATTTATTTTTCGTTAATACTAATATTTCTATTGAGCTTGTTGACTTTTCAGTAACAGTAAATTGAATTGATTGATTATTTCACTAATACTAATCACATGCTCTTGATGTGATATTGCTTGTGGAATATATGTTAGAAAATTACTTCGTTTCTGTTTAAACACTATATTAAGCTTCTGTGAAATTTTATTCACAGTGTTAGATTTGATTATTGTTTAGTTGTTTTGGTGAATCATTGAGAAACGGGAACCCTTAAATTCGTATTTGGATTAATCAGTTTAATGATTAGATTGTTATATACATAGATTCTGTGGTGTGTGGGTTGATGATGAATCTCTTCATTAATCTTGTCTTTTTATTTTATTTTTAAATTAATGTTGTCTTTTTGTTTGAATTACAAAGTGTTGTAGTTTGGAGGATCTTATGGCTAATTAAAGCTTCGCTGCTTCATGTAATCATGACTTTCACTATCTTATTGCTTTCAACTTTTTCTAAATTCTAAGTTTAATACTCATCAGATTCTCCAGATTTATCAGATTTTTTTGAAATTTATATTTTATTTGAATATGGTGATGAACTCTTCTAACCAACAGAGAGTATGAATTATGTTTACAATTTATTCTACGCTTCTTAAGTTTTATATGTCTCATATGGATATTCAATTAGATTAAGTATCTCATTACATTTCACTCATATTTCTGTAATATGAAAAAAAAAATACAAATCTATTATACATAGATTATATTTTCTTAATTTGCACATTTTATAGGATTTTGGATATGTAAGTCTATTTATCCTGTGTAGTGAATATTTGTCATTATAAGATAGATAATTGCCATAACATAATATTTTAAATTTAATTTTGTAGAATTTGAAATGTCTGATATTACAAAAAGAGAATTTTCCGAACTTTCTCTTGATGGCACCAATTATTTGACTTGGGCATTTGATGTTGAAATTCACCTAACTTCCTCTAATTTAAGTGAAACAATTGTTCAAGGTTCCCGATCCACTTCTGCCCAAAAGGCAAAGACGCTGATTTTTCTCCGACACTACCTCAATCAGGATCTAAAAAATGAGTATCTTACTGAAAAGGATCCTATTGTTTTGTGGAAGTCCCTGAAGGATCGTTTCCACCAACAAACAGACATAATTCTACCTCAAGCATAATATGATTGGCTAAATCTTCGTTTTCAAGACTTCAAATCTGTGACTGACTATAATTATGCCCTGCATCGTATTGTTTCCTATCTAAAGCTATGCAATCAAAATGTTATAGAGGCTGAACTGATATAAAAAACGTTATCAACCTTTCATGCGAGCAACCTTGTACTCCAGCAGCAGTATAGGGCAAAAAATTACACTACACATTCTGAGTTGATCTCTGCATTGCTAGTTGCAGAAAAACATAACCAACTACTAATGAAAAATCATAATGCAAGACCAATTGACTCACAAATTGTGCCGAAGCACATGTCATAACAAATAGAAATGATAATGGACGTGGCCGAGGTCGAGGTCGAGGTTGAGGTTATAGTTTTCCTAATAGACCTTATAGAGGTGGTCAAGGTCGAGGTTATATAAGTATTGATTAAGTTCAAGGCCGTGAAATGAGTTCAGACAATTCTAAGACTCCACCAAAATCTGGTTCTCATGGAGGACAAACACAAATTTGTTTTAGGTGTGGATGTGATGACCATTGGCCTCGCACGTGCCGCACACCTAAGCATTTGGTGGAAGCATACCAAAAAATGCAGAAAGACAAAAAGGGAAAGACCCCTTAAGGAGAATCTCATTATACTAATATGCTTGATGCAAACATGAACTTGGATATTGACAATGATGATCTTTTGAATATTGAACTTGAAGACTTTGGAGATAATGAGTGATCTTATATGATGCTTTTAGCCTAAGTTTATTTTATGTTTTATTCAAGACATTATGTTTTTCTTATCGATGTTGGCTACATTATGGTTACTTTTGTGTTTGACTTTATTATGATGCTTATTTTAATGTTTAATTTTTCAGTTTGCAACATCTTTTACTACATCGTTGATTTTTACCATATGGAGAAAGAAAATATTCCATGCTTAGTGGATAGTGCTACAACACACACTATCCTTAGAGAGAGAATTTTTTTCCAAACTTTAACTGAAAAAAGGGGAGTGTTAGTACAATTGCAAATGATAATCTTTTAATAGTAGGCTCCGGTAGAGCTTCACTAATTCTCCCTATGGGTACTGAATTAATTATCAATGATGCATTGTTATATTCACAATCTAAATGTACCCTCCTTAGTTTTAAGGACATTCGATCGAATGGTTTTCACATTGAAATCGACACTGAAAATAATGTAGAGTATTTCTTGATGACTCATTCCATAAGGTGTCGGAAACAAGTTGTCGAAAAGCTTTCTTCTTTCTCATCTGGGTTGTATTATACATACATCCGTCCTTCTAATCTCCATATTTCAATGAGTTTGAAATTTCATGATCCAAATTCTTTTAAATTATGGCATGAACGTTTAGGTCATCCAGGACAAAATATGATTCGTCGAATTTTGTCTCATTCTATTGGACACAACATGTCAAATAATAAATTATCTTCTGTCAACGAATTTGTTTGCGAAACTTGTGTAAAAGGAAAATTTATAGTACGACCTTCTCGTACTAAGGTTGGATTTGAATCTCCTATTTTTCTTGAACGAATTCATGGAGATATATGTGGACCAATTCACTCAGCATCAGGACCATTTCGATATTTCATGGTCTTGATTGATGCTTCCACTAGGTGGATCCATGTGTGTCTATTATCCACTAGAAATAATGAATTTGTAAAGTTCATTTCTAAAATTATTGAACTTCGGGCTCAATTTCCTGATTATCCAATCAAATCCATCAGAATGGTTAATGCTGGTGAATTCACATCGAAAGCATTTAATGATTATTATATGTCATTAGGAATTAAAGTGGAGCATTCTATTCCTTATGTCCACACTTAAAATGGTCTGGCTGAATCATTGATTAAACATATCAAATTAATTGCTAGACCTTTACTACAAAATTCCAACTTATCCATTTCATGCTGGGGCCATGCAATTCTACATGCGGCCGCCCTTATTAAAATACGTCCAACTGCATATCATGACCATCCCCCTCTATAACTAGTGCGTGGGAAAGTACCAAACGTTTTCCATCTGCGCATTTTTGGATGTGCAGTATATGTTCCAATATCACCACCACAACGTACCTCCATGGGCCCTAAAAGAAAATTAGGTATTTATGTTGGTTTTGAATCTCCATCCATTTTGAAATACCTAGAGCCCGTGTCAGGGGATCAATTTACAGCTAGATTTGCTGACTGCACATTTGATGAAGATCATTTCCCGACATTAGGGGAAGATAAGAGTAAAAATTTAAAAGAATGCTAAGAAATTACATGGAATGTGGAAAATCTTCAATATTTAAATCCACGCACCAGTCAAACTGAACTGGAAGTTCAGAAATTAATTAACTTGCAGTATTTAACAAGTAATCTGTCAGATGCATTTACCGATCATAAAGGAGTGACAAAATCACATATACCTGCTGTCAATGCGCCACAAAGAGTGGAAGTTCCTAATAAATTAAATATATCATCTATTGTTACTCTGCGCCCGAAGCGTAAAAAACCTACAAATACAAAAGATAAAAATTCGTGGAAAACTAAATCTAACAAAAATATTCAATCACTCCAAATATCTCCTGAAGAGATTCATCCTGAAGATGAAAATCCTGGTAACATTGCATGTGAACAAAATAATCAAAATTCTAGGGTTGCGGAACAATCAGGTCATAATATTTTGGGAAATGAAGAGGATCTGGTTGATGTAAATATCGAAGTTGCTATGAATTTTATAAATACATGAGAAACTTACAATAGAAATATCATTGTCATCGACGACATATTTTCGTCCACGATTGCTCTTACTCTCTCAAATAATAATCTGGATCCAAAACCCAAGTCAATTGTTGAGTGTCGGAAGCGCTCAGACTGGGTAAGATGGAAAGAAGCAATTGAGGCTGAGCTAGACTCGCTGAATAAAAGAAAGGTCTTCGAATCTATTGTACGTACCCCTGAAAATATTATCCCTGTAGGATATAAATGGGTATTTGTACGAAAAAGAAATGAGAATAATGAGGTGGTAAGATATAAAGTGAGATTGGTAGCTCAAGGGTTCTCGCAGAGACCCGGCATTGTTTTCGATCAAACATATTCTCCTACCATAAATGGTATAACGTTCCGCTACTTAATATCTCTGACAGCAAATATGAATTTGGAAATGCAGTTAATGGACGTTGTTACTGCATATTTATATGGATCATTAGATGCAAATATTTATATGAAAATCTTTGATGGATAGTATTAAATTACAAAGGTCTTTATATGGCCTAAAACAATCAGGAAGAATGTGGTATAATCGATTGGGTGAATTCCTCCTGAAGAAGGGATATAAAAACAATGACGTATTTCCTTGTGTGTTTGTAAAGAAGTCATCAGATGGATTTTGTATCATCTCTGTATATGTTGATGATATAAATATTATTGGAACACATAAGGAAATTGAAGAAGCTAGTTTGAATTTAAAAACTGAATTTGAAATGAAAATTTTAGGAAAAACCAAATTTTGTCTCGGCCTGCAGATCGAGCACCTCCCTGAAGGAATTTTTATACACCAGTCAACCTACTTGAAAAAGATTTTGGAGAAATTTTATATGGATAAGTCTCATCCACTTAGTGCACCAATGGTTGTTCGATCCCTAGAAGTGGATAAAGATCCGTTTAGACCTAAAGAAGATAATGAGGATATATTAGGACCGAAAGTTCCTTACTTAAGTGCAATTGGTGCATTATTTTACCTTGCAAATTGCACTAGACCTGATATTGCATTTGCAGTAAATTTACTAGTAAGATTTAGTGTTTCTCCTACAAGGAGACATTGGAATGGCATTAAACATATTTTTCGCTATCTTCAAGGTTCACAGGATCTTGGTTTACTATATACAAGAAATCAAAATAAGTTATTGGTAGGTTACTCAGATGTTGGTTATATGTCTGATCCTCATAATGCCAGATCCCAAACTGGTTATATTTTTCTTTGTGGTGGTACTGCAATCTCTTGGAAGTCTGTCAAACAATCTATGGTTACCACTTTCTCAAACCACTCAGAGATTATTGCTTTATATGAAGCCTGACGAGAATGTGTATGGCTAAAATTTTTGATAAAACACATTTGTGAATCATGTGGCATTACTAAAACTGATGTATCACCTATTGTCCTTTATGAGAACAATGCAGCTTGTGTTGCACAAATGAGTAATTAATACGTTAAAGGAAAATTACAAAACACATAGCCCCTAAATTTTTTTATCCACATGAGCTCCAAAAAGTGGTGAAATTATTATACAAAAAGTACACTCTAGTGACAATCTTGCAGATTTGTTCACGAAATCCCTATCTACATCTACTTTTGAAAAATATGTCCATGGTATTGGGATGCGTAAGCTTGGAAGACTATTGTCTTCAGGGGAGTGACAAATTCAAAACAACCCTGAATGTTGGATTCTGAAGATCAATGGTTGTACTCTTTTTTCCTTGACTAAGTTTTTTTTTTCACTGGATTTTTCTTAGTCAAAGGTTTTTAATGAGACAGCCAGTGTATCACAATAAAAACAGTATGTCATGTACTCTTTTCTCGTCTAGTTTTTCCCATTGAGTTTTTTCTAACGAGTTTTTAATGAGGCATGTACATCATGTCATAATGTTCAAGGGGGAGTGTTATAAATTTATTAGTTTTAATAGACATTACTCTAGAGTCTTTATGTTCTTAATTTTTTGACTTTTCATATATAGTGTCCCTTCATATTAAAGGACTTGTATATATATATTGGATACATTATTAATAAAATTCTCCTTCTTGATTACCACTATTATCTATTTCATATTATCATTTTATTAATCCATTTTACAACATAAAGTTCCATCAACATTTTCATCATTAATTTATTAAATATCACATATTGTAGCTTCATATTGAATCTTTATAGGTAGAAATTATTAATATTATCCACGAAATTCAATATAAACGACTATTAGTGACAAATGTAAAATAGTATTGTCATAAATAAAATTTAGCAACAAATCTATATAAATTGCTACTAAATTAGTGGCGAATGATCATGTGTTGTTCAAAATTTAGTGACAAAAATATTATAAGATTTTTTCGCTAATACTAACTGTAACACCCCAAAATAAAATTCAACTATATAAAATATCACGAGAATTTTCTACCATTAAAATAAGATTTATGTAATAATAATAATTATACTAATAACAAATGAAAGAAATAATAATAATAATAATAATAATAATAATAATATAAAATTTATATATATATAAGTGTGTATATATATGTACAGAATATATATATAAGTTATATAATCTTAATGTAGTATTATAATAGAAATTAAGAAATGTATATTTTATAATTATTCTTGAATTATTTATATTTATTCTTTTGAAAGAGGAAATTTTTATAAGTGAGTAACGTCTCGGTTAAGATTTATTTACAAAAGAATCGGGACGATACAGGTGGTATCAGAGCGGGTCTATGATTCTGTAGACTCGTTAAAATGTTTTATTTTCTAAAAATATTTGATTTAACTTAAATTTAAAGGGAAGTAAAAATATAACTTTTGTCGAAAAGAAAATATTTTATCAGCTACTAGCATTCACTTCTAATCTACTGCTCCGCCTTTGTTAAGGTATGTTATGTTAGGATGGGTAATTATTTTATGATTGTCATTCTAAGTGATAAGTTTCGATAATTATGTTATAGTGATAAGTTTATGTGACCAAATAAAATCTTTATGTCATTCATGGCTACGTGTTTGTGTTAATTGATAATCACATTTTTTATTTATTTTATATACAAGTATGAGCTTTAAGGCTAGGAATATTGCTGATGAATATTTTTCTTGTTAAATTTGTTGTAACGGTTTATGATCCTATGGTTGTGTGATATCACTGTTATCAACATATTGCTGCTGGACGCCGTCATTGAGCTGCTGACGGCCGCAACATGAGCTCGTTTGCGTAAATGGCCGTAGTAGGAGTTGGTGCAATGATAGATGTTAAATTATGTTATGTTATGTTATCTGTGAGATTTGTTATATGGGTAAACACTGCCAATAGCCACTAAGTGTCAGGTGAGCTAGTGTGTATGTTTTGCAAAGTCGTTGGTTTACATGGGGTTGAGACTACCATGGGCCCTTGTCTATGACAGGATGAGCTAGTGAGTGTGTTTTCCTTACTACACAGGGTGTGATACATAAATCCACGACTAATGCTTGTGGTCTATGAGGACCATGTGTGGATAAATTGTGTTATGTTTTATGATGATTTTAAATTATGATGTGATTTCGTGAATTGTGCAATTTGATTATATGTTTGATTTGAGCAATTTGATTGTATGTTATCTTACATTGCGAGATGATGCTAGGATGGCAAACGATAATAGAGAATGTTGTTAAAAATATATGTGAGCTAAAGAATCCTGTAAATTGTTGAGTAGAATGTTTTCAAGTGTTCTAATAGCGTATATAGACATTAATACAAAATATAATTTTCATAAAAGGCGACAATAACTAGAATAACATAGAGGTTTAGAATGAACTTCATATACTTTGAACTTCAGAAATAGAACAACGCTGAAAATTTTATGATAAATAGAATCAATAGGCTTACGTTTGTAACAACAACACTTTTTGGCCTTACAACTGATCAAACTAGGGCAAGATGACCTTGGAGGAAAAAGTGATGGCTTCAATCATGATAAATTAAATCAAATCAAAAAATACGCTATCAAATTTTTCTAGTTGACGTGAATCAAACGTTACCCGCTAAATTCTCTTCTTCCTTCAACTTATTTTTAGCCTATTCTCCAACTTCAAATTTTCCCAGTAAAGCTAAATTCGTATGAGTAAGAGCTGAATCAAAACACGATATCCTTAATTTTCCTTTTTCAAAATTTGCAAAATTTACACTCTAAGTCCTCTCATTCCTTAAATCTTTTTCTTGACCCACGCTTCAACTTGAAGTTTTCCTTGTAATGCTAATATCATATAAACAATTAGATTCAAACCATAACTCGACAGTTTCAATAATAATATAAATATATGAAAATAATAATAAGATTTAAGGGGCGAATATTTATGATTAGCTGGATATTATAGAAGATTTTTCGAAGGATTCTCAAGGATTTCTATCCCTGGGATGCGACTGACCATAAAGAAGTGAAATTATAATGGACGGTGTAGTGCGAAGAACGTCTCCAAGAATTTAAGGAGAAGATTAACGGCTGCACCAGTTTTAGTAGTCCTAGAAGGGACGAAGGAATTCGTCGTTTATAGTTATGCATCCCAGCAAGGTTATGATACGTGTTGATGCAACAAAGGAAGAAGGTATCCTACGTTTCGAACAATTAAGGACACAGGAACAAAACTAACCACCTCATGATCTGGAGTAAGCTGTTGTAGTGTATGCCCTCAAGTTTTGGCGACAATATTTGTATGAAGGGAAGTATGTTATCGAATCGAGTCAAGTTATCAATCAACAACAAATTAGGCTTGAGAAGGACTTATGTTCACTATTTATTTTAACTACGCTCGCAAGTGTACGGTGTGAATTATAGAAGTGGTGAGCAAGGTCGATCCCACAGAGACTATCTATCTAGACACTAATTAACTACTTAAATTCGGTTCTCGCTTTTATCTAGATAAATCAAATTTCATCAATTTCCAATTAATTAAATAGAAACAATAATTATGTAAATAAATTAACTCAAAAATCACAGAGATATAAAACAGGTTCTAGGACATGCTTTCATCTAATTCTCATCAAGACATCACTTTAATCAATCCAAGTTCATTAATCAATCATCCTATATGAGCAATCACGCATATCGATTAATAGCTCTCCCGAGTCAATTAATCAGTTGATTATTATGCCATCAAATGTATCCCTACTCAATCTGATAGAAACATAACAACTCCCAAAAGCCCCCAAGATCGATATCTCATCACATAAATTCCTTAATCTCCCGATCTAAGTCTTTTATGTGTCATGTGTTTATTTTTCCATAATTAAATCTCATCTCCCGAATTTTGATTCAATTATTAAAACATGCTCAATTATCGGCCAAATAATCAAACAAACACTCAATTCATAAACACACAAATAAGATGAAAGATTATGAACATTGAATTAAATCAAAGATCCAACAAGATTCGAATTAAACTACTAACAAGCCCTAGAAACCCTAGAAAATTAGATAGACATGATTATCGTCAAACTCATAGACAAGATTGAAAACATCATATCTAATAACTAATAAGAGAGGAAAGATTAAACTCGTATTGACGACGATCTTCCGATTCCTTCGTCTCTTCTCCGTCTTCTCTTCCGTCTCTCTCTCTCTCTATCTGTATTTTTCTATCTCATTTCGCTCATAATGCTTATCTTTTCTTTTTCCAGGTCTTATATATCAAATAGGAGTTCAAAATCGCGAGAATACTTGAAATTGCGACGCGCCCGGGCACGGCCGTGCTACACGGCACGGTCGTGCCCCATCCTTCGGGCTCAATCCATATTTGCGGTACATTCTAGCACGGTCGTGCCCCACAGCACGGTCGTGCCCCACTGGACAGCCTTGATTTTCCATGCGAAACTTCCACTTTTCCTCATTAAAATCACGAAACTAAGCACAAACTCGTCAAATGCATCTTATACATGAATAATCTCAATAATCACCGTAAAAACGTAGCTCACATATTCAAATGAATCCATAAACATACGAAAAATAGGTGAAAATTGGCACTTATCAACTTATCATATGAAGAAGCTCATGTGGCTATTTTTTGGATAAAAAGGGATATCAGATAAAATTAGAACGATACAGAGAAGATTAACATGACCCCTGCGAAAGGATGACACGCATAAATCGAGAAGTGACTTTAATGAAAATCCAATGGAACCATCACAATATCGAGAAAGCAACGGGGGAAAAGAAAGAGGAAATCTTGGCAAAGTTTCAAATCTATCGATTTTGGTACGTCTCTAAATTTCGAGGACACAATTTCTTTAAAGGAGGGAAGAATGTAACACCCCAAAATAAAATTCAACTATATAAAATATCACGAGAATTTTCTACCATTAAAATAAGATTTATGTAATAATAATAATTATACTAATAACAAATGAAAGAGAAAATAATAATAATAATAATAATAATAATATAAAATTTATATATATATACATGTATATATATACATACAGAATATATATATAAGTTATATAATCTTAATGTAGTATTATAATAGAAATTAAGAAATGTATATTTTATAATTATTCTTGAATTATTTATATTTATTCTTTTGAAAGAGGAAATTTTTATAAGTGAGTAACGTCTCGGTTAAGATTTATTTACAAAAGAATCGGGACGTTACACTAACATTAGCAACAAAATTTTTCAGCTTAGCAAAAACATATGTTCGTCACTAATTTTGCGACGAGCTTCTAATATATTGTCACAGAGTATGATTAGTGGCGCTCCTATAACGATGACCGACGAAATATTTTACTCATTAAATATTGTTTTCAACAAAATTTATAAGGTTAGCATGAAATATTTCACCACTAATTAAATTCCAATTTTTTTGTTACGAAACAATTTAGTGTGATAACAACATGTCCGTATAATTACCATTAAATTCCAATTTTTTTTGTTACGAAACAATTTGTGTGATAACAACATTTCCGTATAATTAAGTAGCACATTTCTTGCTATACTGACATTTTCGTCCTTAGTTGAATCTGGTGTAGTTTTCACATTAAAAACTTTTCCAGGATTTAGATTTTAGAGGTCCCAAAAACGCCTTTAAAATATTTTAAAACTAAAGGAGACTTTTTTTCTAAATAAATAAATGCTGTCCTTAGTTGTATCTGGTGCGTTTTCACATTATACCTACCAAATTTTTGGAAGGTGTTAGATATTTCCTGGATTTTAGAGACTGAATCTTGATAAGATCATAGCATCCCATGTGTGTCCCACTATATTTTGTATAGGATAAGTTTTATAACAATATTTTTAAATTAGTTTATAATTCTAAATTCAAATTTTAAAGTTTTTTAATAAGAGATTTAATTTACATTTTTTTTCTCAATTTAAGGTTATTGAATTCTTAATTTAAGACAAAATTTTATTTTTATTTTTATTCTTTTTTTTTTGTAGTCATATTTATAACTTATATATATTTTAATATAAATAAATAGTTTAGATAAATCAATACAAGTTCGTGTAATTTTGAAACGATCTTTATCCGATTTGTATTAATTTGTATATATATAATAAATGCAATTCAAAAAATTAAGATTCCTTTATTTTCTTAATTTTATGAATAAAAATATAGAAATTCGATAAACGCCTTCAAATGCCTAAATTATATTTTATAAATTAAATTAATTATATTTTTTCTTTTTTTCTTATAAATTAAGATAAGTCGGATGAAAATTTATCTTAAATTGACAACTCAATCTAAATTTCAAGCCTTAAATTGAGAAAAAATGTAAAATTGAGTTCCTTATTGAAAAACTTTAAAATCTGTATCCAAAATTGAGAACTAATCTATAAATTGAGTCTTGTTATGAAATTTATCCAATTTATATATATCACTACAAGAAAATAGTAGATTATTTGTGATAATCGTAAAAATATTGATAATTATCATAAAAATATTTTACAATAATATTTTATTGTTAAATTATTATCGTAAAAGTTTTCTCGTATATTCTTTTTTGTGGCAATGTTCTTGTTTCTAATTAAAAAAATTTAATTATTTTTTGTGACAACTTATCAATTTATATTATCATTTTTACGATAATATATTATCTTAAAAATAGACTTTTCGTAATAATTTTTATACTTGTAGAAAATCTTATTAAAAATACTCATATTTTCTGTAGTATATTAACAAAAACCAAGTATCGAAATGGGCCAATGAAATTAGTGAATTTAAACTAGTCTTTATTTCTTTTAATGATGTATTGGTTTTTTTACATTTGAGGTTATTTATAATGTATAAGTAACAATTTTTGAGATATTTATATAACCTGTTTTTGTAACCACCAGAAAATTGTGAATTTAGAATATTACTTTTTAATCATTCATTAATTAAGAATATTATTTTTATGAGTCTTGACATTAGAATACTGCCTTTTTAATTTGGAGATTTTAGGACAATATTCCGAATTAAATTCAAATATTTAGGGTCTAAATCGAATGTGTAGTTAGAAATGACAATTTTAACCTGATCCGTGGGTATTCGATCTGACCTGAGATATTTGGGATGGGCAGGGCAGGACGGGGTGGGACGGGGCGGGTCTGCGTTCTCCTCATGCCCCTCCTCTCTCCCCGCGACCCGTCCCTCACCCAGCTACGTATTATATATATATGCACATATTTAAAATACATATATTTAGAAAAATAAATATAAGTTAATTATAATTATTTTAAATTCATCTTATTTGAGAAATGTTATGATTAAAGATATGATTATAAGAATAAATTAAAACTATTTCATAATGAATCTCATAAGATAAAATTAAAATGATTATAATTAACTTATTTTTATATTTTTAAATATATGTATCAATAGATGAAATTTTTGGAATACATTAATTTTTTCATAATTTTGTCATTTAATTTTTTTTTATAAAAACAGGGCAGGAAAGGTCGGACCTGCCACGCACGAGACAAGGCACGGGGCAATCATTTCCCCCCTCATGGGGTGGGGCAGGCCTAGGTATTCTACTACCGGTTCTGCTCCAGCCCCATTATCATCCCTATGTGTAGTGCATGTGTCTTTTTAAATTTGGATTTTTTGAAAATTTGAGTTAATTCTCCCTCAAAGCGAACTTGAATCTAATTGATTTTGATGATTTGGGGAGTTTGGCTAGGGCTTTAAGAAATGAGTGTTTTAGCATAAAGACCTAAAGGTTTGGTTATGTTTTGAGAAAACTCAATCGTAACTGTTGCCTAGCTATACAATCGGAATCCACCATAAGCACCCGCAAGATCATCCAAAATTTGATATTATTCAAAAATAAACCAAAATATATATTTTATATGTCAAAACACTCATCTTTCCGGATCATAACAAAGCCCCAAATCAATTTATTGAATTCAATTTAATTCAAACTCGATTTGAGCAAGAATCTATTTAAATTTTCGAGAAGCCCTTATCTGGAGAGAAACACATGCAACTTAAACTCATTGTTTTTTTCTAGATAATTATTCTAAAATCACCCAAATTAAAAAAAGAGTTTAATATTTTTTTTGCCCCGTAATTTAGGAGATCTGACAGTTTAGGATTTTAATTTTTCCGGTTGACTAAGACTTTATCTTTTCAGATTTCCTAAATTTTGCCCAATTTAAGCTCGAATTGCGCAATTGGGCTCAACTCGCACGTGAGCGCTGGAATTCGGGCTTTTCAAACCAATTTCATTTAATTTCATATAGTTTAATATAATTATAAAAGTGACATCTATTTTGACATTAACATTTACACATCATACGCCACATGAGATTAATTCATTATTGGGAAGAAATACACCTTATTTCCAAAAAAAAAAATACATAATCAAAATATATAATAAAAAAAAAATATATATATATATATATACACCACATTTCCCATAGTTATTGGGCCCCAAAATTAGACAAAAATCAGATACAACTACAAACCCTCCTCCCGCTAATCCGTCTACTCCGACCATCCTCCAGCCACCTGTTCCTTTCCATGAAGCAACCACGTTTTATTTTTTTAATTTCTTCAACCAAGCAACCACATTTCCGAGATCTGGAAGGAGCAACCAAGTTTTCATTTCTCTGTGACAAGATGAAGAAGCAATCAAGCAGCCACATTTCCCAGATTTGGAAGGAGAATTTTGCCGACGTCATTCTCAAGACCTCCGAGAACATCCATGCGCTCTATATCAGAGAGAAAGGGGTCCGCAGATTCGAAAGTATTAGGATTTTGAGAACAATTATAAATAATTTGATATGAATGAAAAATAAGAGACAACAATTTGTTCACCCAATTCGTCAATTGACTACGTTTGAGGGCACTACCAAGTCAGGAGAATTTACTAATTTTCTTGTGTATATAATGAGTTAAAAGATTATTTATAGAGAAGTAGTCCTAATGTCTTTCTAACTAGAAATCTTAAGTCTAATCTGACTAGGAGTCCTAAATCTTATCTGACCAGGAGTTCTAAAGTCTATCTAACTCAAACTCCATAACCCAATAATCTCCCACCTAGAGACTGACTTCCAATTGTAATTTGTCTTCTCCATTTCATCAATGTCTCTCACTGGTAGTAGTGTCAGGCCTTCTCTAAGGTAACACCTAATTCTTTTCTGCGAATTTCTTCGCTTATGATCAGGTCTCTAACTTTATCAAATTTGAGTTTCACCTTCCCGACTGAAGCACTAACGGCTGTCACCGTCTCACTCCAACTTTCTAATAGAGAGGATAACAAAATTAGGACTTGTACCTCATCATCGAAATTGATCTCAACTGAGCTCAATTGTGCAATGATCATATTGAACTCGTTTAGATGATTGGCCACCGTAGCACATTCTGCCATCTTTAGGTTAAACAACTGCCGCATCAGATGAACCTTGTTCGCGGCTGATGGCTTCTCGTACATCTCAGTCATAATCTCTAACATCTCATTTGTGGTTTTTGCATTTACCGTGTGGAGCGCAACGTTCCTGGATAACGACAAACGAACTACACTCATCGTCTTTCTATCCAACAGCGCCCACTCATCGTCTTTCATAGATTCGCACTTTGTACCCAAAGGTTGATACAGATCTTTACCGTACATGTAGTCCTCGATCTGCAGTTTCCAGAATTCGAAATCTGATCCATCAAACTTCTCAACATGCGATTTCTCTTCAGCCATCATAATTGCTCCCACCAGATCTACTGAACCCGATGCTTTGATACCAATTGTTAGGATTTTGAGAACAATTATAGGGAATTTGATATGAATGAAAAATAAGAGACAACGATTTGTTCACCTAGTTCGTCAATTGACTATGTCTGGAGCACTACCAAACCAGAAGAATTTACTAATTTTCTTGTGTTGACAAATACAATGAGTCAAAGGGTTATTTATAGGGAAATAGTCATAATCCAAGTCTAATCTGACTAGGAGTCCTAAGTCTTATTTGACTAGGAGTTCTAAAGTCTATCTAACTCAAACTCCATAATCCAATAGAAAGGAGCTTTTCGCCAATGTCGTTTCCAAGACCTTCGAGAACTTCTGTGCACTCTGCACCGGAAAGAATGGTGATGGAAAATCCGGAAAACCTCTCCACTACAAAGGCTCATCTTTCCATCATGTGATCCCTAATTTCATATGCTAGGGAGGTGAGTTCATCGTTGGAAATGGCATCGGAGGCTAGTCGATCTACAGATCGAAATTTGCTGATGAGAATTTTGTGAAGAAGCATACCAGACCTGTGTTCTTCTGTAGATGGCACCAACGACTCGCAGACGTGAAGGTTGAGAAGAGGATGAATTTGGGACTTTTGTATTTTTTATTTTAATTATGTATTTAAATTTTTTTTTTAAATGAGGTGTACTCAATTCTAATTTAAAAAGGACATGTGGACGATATATATATATATATTTTTAATTCAAAATGCCACATATGATGTATAAACATGTCAGTAAAATTGGCCTGAAAAGCCCAAATTCGTGATCTTACGTGCGACTCACAAACAATTTGAGTTCAATTGAGCAATCCAGACTCAAATTTCACAAAATTCACGAAGTTTAAAAAGATAAAGTTTTAAATTACCAATTCGAAAAATTAAAGTTTTAAACTGCCGACTCCCTAAATTACGGAATAAAAAAAGTAATAAACTCTTAAAAAAATATATCTCAATGTCGAAAGTCGAAAAAATGGTATTCCGTATTCCTATATTGATGAATGATTAAAAGATGCCATAAATTTGCAATTTCCCATTTTAACCACTAACATAAAAAAGCAAAGCACTTGGGGAGAATATTATTCTAAAAGCAGAGCAGCCACACAGACATTCCAACCACCACGCCAGTTTGAAAAAAATTCTAATGAAAATTGAACTAAAATTGGAAAAAATCGATAATTATAGGGTTAAAATTAAAAAACACAACTTAATTACTTAAAAAAAATGGATAAGGTTAATTTATAGGAAAAAAATGATATTTTTCTTTTTAAAATAAATTCAATGCAAAAGAAATTGTAATAGTCATTATTCTGTTAAGCACAAACCAAAGTGATCACAGTATCAAGAAATATATCAAAGTTGGGATACAACGTGTCTCAATTTATTGAATATAAGACAAGTAGCAAACAAATCAAACGAGTCTCTCTTAATCTTGGAACAGTAGCTCATTAAATTACAGAATTAAGCACGCAACGCCCAAATCAAATATGGAGAAATTAAGGAAAACAAAAATTATTGCAAACTCCAATAATATTCGCTCTCTCCTTATTGAACAAAAAGAAGTGCAGAATTTATTCGATGCAAGAAACATGAGACAAGGGCCACTGCACATTCTCCTGTGCCCTGCACGACCGTTCAACGAGTCTTTATTCATCCAGAATGAGTACATATGGATAATTGAAACAAATTATGGAAAATTTTGCAAATTGTATAAAGACATATATGTATGTACCTGATATATATAGCTAGTAAGATCAGTGTCTAGCTTTTGTTGACCTCTTACATCCAGGACCTATGGACAGCCTGAATTGGCCTCCCCATGAGCCTTTCTCTTGTTCTGGTTTCGATTTCTTTATATATTCCTCAATCTTCACCGCAGACTCAACAGCATCTTCTCCCATATTGTCCATATCCAGTTTCTCGAGTTTCTCCGCAAGGCCAAACGGAATCTCTTTCAACTCTTCGCAATTGTTAAGCACAAGAGCCCTAAGCTCCGGGAAATTGTGGGTTGACGCCTCCCACGTAATTAAATCAGTATTCTCAATAAGCAAGTAATGGAGGCTATTGAAACAGTCATTGTGGCGGAGTTTCCACTCGATTCCAACGAAGGCTTTGTCTTTCAGCTTTAGCATCTCCAGATTCTTTATAGTCGTCAGTGTCGAGATTTGTTCCCATTCCAACGACGTAGCTGTGATGGTTAGCCTCTTCAGTTTTGTTGGGAACCAACCAGATTCTGGCAGGCGAGAGAGGGTGTCTTTGGACTTGGATGGGCAGTGTATATCATGCTCCAGCTTCAACTTTTCTAGGTAAGCGAGCGTATCAATGCACTTCTCTTTGAAAGCAGTTACGAGGTTCCCTCGAATCCCTAGTCTCCTTAGCCTACTAGCCTTTGCAAACACCTCTTTGGAGCATGATTCAGGTGATAATCGACCCAGTGTTTGGAGGTTCTCACTGCCCTTGCCAGCTTCCTTGTGAGGGGTCAGAACGATGGATGCTTTAGTCTTCAGATGCCTCAGCTGAAACATCTTCCATATATTTGCTTCGATTTTAAGGGATGTTTTCTTTGTTTCGATTACTAGGGTTTGCAGATTCCACAGGGCGGAAACAGCTTCAGGAAGAAGTTCGAGATCGTCAACGGATACGGTGATGTACCTCAGATGAACCAGCTTTGTAACCCTACTTGGAAACTTCTTGAACTTAATGGATTTGGAATCCAAAACCCTAAGCAACTCGAAAGCATCAGGGATAGAAGTTGTGTAATTCGCCCCAAGCTCGGAGGATCCTTTGTCGAAACACAAGAAGGAACGCACGTTCGGCCCTTCTGGTTGTTCTGAAAGGAAGTCCTCGATATTTGAATGGATACAGATACGGCGGTGGTTGTGTATCTCCGTAACTTTAGGGTCGAAAACTCCTTCGTTCGTTTTCTTTATCTCTTGGAATAAATTTTGGTCTGTTACAGAAGCTTTAGAGGTACAAAATGCACGAATCAGATCATGAACACGAATCGTCTTAACTTCTCCATTCGGATTAGTTCTCCCAGCTATGACCAAGTTCCTAGCAATGAGACCATTCAAATTATCCTTGGCTGTTTCCTCCACGTTGCTTTGCCCAGGCTTATGTTGTATGAACCCTTCGGCGATCCACAAGTGCATCAATGTCCATGTCTGGATCTCGTTATTCTCAGGAAACACTCCCAAGTAAATAAAACATTCTCTCAACTCAGTAGGCAATGAATTGTAACTCCACGACACAATATTCGATATGGCTATGCCCTCTTCATCCTTACGTAGAAGATACTTGTCCAAATTCTTAGACACCTCGACCCACTTGTTTTTTAAGACTTTTATTGTTTCGTTGGGGGACTTTAAGCCCAGAAGATATCCTCCTATGACCACTATTGCAAGTGGCAAACCATCACATTCCCTGGCTATCAAGATTCCTACGGTTTCCAACTCCTTAGGAAAATTATCCACTTTCCCAAACACTTGCAATTGAAGGAGCTTCCAACTTTCATCAGGGTATAAGAACCGCAGTGTATGTGGTTCTCTTGAAGGATTAGCAAACTGACACACAGTTGTGAATCGGCTCGTTATCAGTACTTTGCTGTTGAAATTGTTCTTTGGCAAGACAGCTTGGATAGCTCTCCATGCCTCAATGGTCCATATGTCATCCAAGACTAAAAAGAACTTTTCCTCTTCGAGATGGCCACGAACTCTTTCGGCTAGGTCTTGTTCTTGTAGGTTAGACCTATCGTGGCTCTCGAATTTTCTAAGAATCGCGAGCAGCACTTCCTTCCTGTTGAATGCTCGAGAAACATAAACCCAAATATGCACAGTAAAATTGAACCGCATTTTTTTATTGTGATATATCTTTGATGCCAATGTTGTCTTTCCTAAACCAGGCATTCCAATGATGGAGACAACATCAAGTTCCGGGGTTTGATCTGAGAGATAGCCGATTATTTTCTCTTCCTCATCTTCGAGACCTATAATGTTGTCTTGACTTGTTGGAGTCGCCTGTGAAAAAGTTATAAATGTTGTTAGATTAATAATAAGGGTTAAATGTAAATATCAACTTAAGTTATAAATGTTGTTAGATTAATAATAAGGGCCAAATCATTTTAAAATTTACAACTTAATTTTTTTTTTAATTTCATTGTAATCTAAATCACTTTATCAATCATTTTTCCAATCATTTTTCTGATAAAGTGGAGATCACATAATTTAGTTTTTTCACTTGACAAATTAAATTTATCAAAATATATCCTAAATCAGTAGTTGGATAAAAGAAACAAAGTTTAGATTACAAAGTGGAAAAATGAAATCATGTGTCATATAAATTAACGGAAAAGTGATCTAGATTGCAACCAGATAAAAAAGAAATTTAGATTACAAACTTAAAAAATTTAATATTTTAAATTAATTTATACATTTAACCCTAATAATAATTGTCATGAACTAAACAAAAGCGATCATAGACAAACAATTGTTAAAATAATCTGAACTAAAGAAGAAGTAGCAAATAGCTTTAACAATTTAGTGTATTAACTCTGAAATTTTTTGTCTTTATTATTTCTAATGTGGCTTTATTGATTCCCATTCTTTATCTACATATCACTTAAGATTTTTTATAGAAACTTGCTACTATTTTTTGTTGTTAGAATTTATAAGTAATAAAAGATATATATATATATATATATATATATATATATATATATATATATATCACTACTAAGAATCGAATAAAATCTTTTTTCCCATACACAATATATTATTTATATACGATTTTCTTAAAAAGTTACAAAATGTTTTATCATAGTTTAAAAGTTACCAATTGTCTCGTACATTGCACGGATTATGATAATTATAGTTAGATTTTAAAAATTATTATATTAAGTGATTGTAAACTTTATATTTGATAAATTAAAAAAAAAATAACTTCAATTAAAAAAACCATGTCTATAAAAAAACTAAAAACATGATAATTACAAATCTTTTAACATTTATTTATATTCAACATTGGTTGATAGGTAAATAAAATAATAAATATAGTTAATAAATAAAGGTAAAATAAAAATAAAAAAACTAATTAAATGAATAAAAATATTCAATAAATAATTGGACTATATTTTTTTGTTTCATTATATCCTTAGGATCTCAATTTTTGTGGATTTAACTTTTGGGTTGTGATCAAACTATTTGTTGCATGTATGATCATAAAATTTTATATATAACTTTAACATTATTAATTGTCAGATTTTTGAAATAAATTTTAACTTTAAAAATAATATTTATATATTTAAAATAATAATTGGATTTTTTAAAAACAAATTTAAGATTTTCCAAACAATTTTGTAGATATATTAAATATATCTTTATTTTTATTCCGAATAAATTATTTTCAAGAAATTACCTATCATTGGTATTACTATTTAAATTTTAAAATATTTATAAGATCAGTCTCTATACATTTTATTTTGTATACTATGAAACTATAATAGAAACTATTAACTATCAAACCATCTATCATCTCAAATTTAAAATATGATTATTCATTTGGTTGTTAGAATTTATGACTTTTTTACATTAATTTCTCAAATCTAAATTTTTATTAGTGAAGAATTAAGATTAAAAAAATGGATATATTGAATAAAATAAAATATATTGTACATTAATTTCACAGATTCTTTTCCAAATCATCTCTAGCTTTTACTTTTAGAAGATTAATAAAATAAAATATCATACTTTTTGTAAAAGAAAGTTAGATTTTTGCTTAAATAATTTAAATTTTCAATCTTCAAATTATTTTTCGATTTTTTATTTTATTTATTGTTTTTTATTCCATAATTGTTTATTTTATAACACTTTCTTTATATTATCATATTTTAGACTAGCTACTAAACTATTACAAATTTTTAAAAGCACCTATACGCACAAACATTTAAACATTCCATATAATTTGAGAGAGGGGTATTTTTAGAAAACATAAAAAAATACAGGGTATTTTCGGAATATAATAAAAATAAGATTTTTTTTTTCAATTTTTTTAAATCAGAAAATTATTTTTAAAATATCTAAAAATCAAAAATAAAATGTAAAAATATAATAAAATTAGAAATATTTATTTAAAAAAAAGGAAATTATATTAAATATCTAAAATCAACAAATAAAGAAAAAAAATATTAATTTTCTTATTTTTTAAAATAAAAATTCTAATTTTCTTATATATAAAACAAATTTAGTAATACTTTTTTTAAGCATTTTATCGAATATATTAATGATTTTCTTTTAAGCATTTTATCGATTTTATTTGTTTATTGATTAAGATAATTTTAAACAAAATATCTATTTTAAAATCTATTAGCTAGATTTTTTTTCTTGGATTATAAATATTTTAAAATAATGTAAGAAAATTAACATCTATGATTAATTATTTCTTAGTTATTATGAAATTTTATATCATAAATTTAAACTTCAAACATATTTTCCTATTATTATTATTATTATTATTCAACATAGGTTTTAGTAATTTAAAATGACTTATGAATTTTTTAAATAAATAATTATAATTTATTATGTTTACTAAATAGTATTATATATTTTATTTGTTAAATTTAAAATTTGAAAAAATTATTTTGATAATATAACAATATTGATTTTTATTACTTTATTTTAACATATTTTTCTAGATATTTTTCTTTATTATTAATATTATTTTTATGATTTTTTTAATAAAAGATTTTATACTTTTATATTAAATAATATTTTTAATTTTCTTTGTTACTTTAAAATTTTGAAACATAATTTTCATATTAATAATCAGTAATTCATTAATTTCAGTGAAATTTGTTGATTTTTTGTCTTTTTTTTTTTCAAGTGACATGGATTAGAAAAATTAAAGAGTCCCTCCACATGTATAATATACGGGCCATATCAACATGTCACTTATTTTAAAGGGTAAATGAGTATTTTCCACAACCAACATTAAACCTAAACCTAATATAATAAATATATCGGGTATATATATTTATTAATATTTTCTCATTTCTAGGCGTTGACCAACCAATACCCATCCCATTATGCAACGAGTTAAATAATATTTTCTGAACTACTAGCACATATGGACTCAATAATTCACACTATAGTAAACATTAAGGACATGTTTGGTTCGTGGGTTGAGTTAGTTAGGTTAATTGGGTTGTGGTGGGTTTACACTATTTGGATTAAATTGGGTTAATTTTTTGATATGTTTAATTTGAATATTTAATAATAGATTTGATTTAATTTTTTGTTTGGTTTGAATATTGTGGAATATTAAGTTAGGTTTATGTATTAAAAACATAAATTTTATTATAAACCCTTATAAACTCACCACTTTTGGTAGGTTTAATTAATCTAAATAAACCCAAGATAAGACCATAAAGGTCATTTTCAATCCAGACCCGAAAAAAATACGGATTTTTCAACCATCAAAACAAATACAAATTTATCCGAGTTAATTAACCCTAAGTCCCTAACCCCCTAAACCCCCAAACCAAACATATCCTAAAAGATTAAAAAAAAAAACGGTAATTAAGAAACGTTGACTGTACGTACCCTTGCTGTTAGGGCCAGCTGGGCATCAGAGGTTCCGGCGGGTCCGCCGGCAATCTCCATTTTGGCGAAGTCAGTGGTGGCCCTATCAACCATGGGTTTGACCTTCTTAGTATTAAGCGTCCTGACTTGCTCGGCCATGGAGACGCGATTGGGCTTGAGACGGCCCAGGAATCTCCGTCCCTTGGACTCAGAGGCGGCCAGGATCAAACACTTGTCGATGGTGTCTTCGGCTTCGTACACCACCTGTCTGATCTGCCTCTCCAATTCTCTGTAGGGCTCCTCTTTCTTCGATTTGGTTGCAGCCTCTTGAAGGAACGCCTTCAGAAATTTCAGGTGGTTCTCGAGCGATTGCATCTCATCCTTGGCGCTGGAGATGAGATCCACGTAGTGTTTCAGCAGCAGTGACACGTTTTCCAGCAGGAATGTCACTGCAGTTTCCGCCATTTCTGATGGATGGATGGTTGGAGGTGTTGAAGATGTTTCTGATGGGAGACTTTGAGAGTGATTTAATTCACTTTTTTGGATGCATATATGGGACTCACCTGCTTGTGATAGCCATGTGCTGTGTGAGTTTTTGACTATAATACCCTTGCACTCAGTTGTTAGACAAGTCAAGTCAACCCCCTGTACAATCAGTTTTTTAATGTAATAAATCATTTGCTCAAATTCCAGACATTATTGGAATGATTTTTCTTATGTGTAAGGTTAGTTTGCTAAATTAATTAAGTTGCCCTACTTAAACTTATTGTAGGAGATACGTAATTATGCTAATCTCTTATGAAGTCAGTTTTTGTAATTATACTTAAAAAAACGAGGTTTTGTTATTTCTAGTAATTTTACATTGATATAAGAAAACGAATATTGGGTTACATTTTCTTTTATATATGCATATATAACATGCGTGCATGCCTCATACATGAGATTACTGCATAGATTTTTATTATTATAATTAAGGATTAAAATCAAATTACAACATGTATTTTAGCACTTTTTTTTTTTTACTTGGTGATTGAAAAAAATAATAATCAAATTGCTACTCATAATTTCCGAAGTTTTTAGATAGCTACGTAAACTCAATTTTGACACATTAAAAAAGTTTTAAAAAACTTGAAAAACTTTATCCACCATCAAACATCAATCGAGATGCATGACTCATGCCTACACCAAAATGACACATTTTTGAAATCAAATTATTATTCTAAATCAATTTCATAATTCACAATCAATGTCAATACAATCAAATACAAATCGCCCTCGAATTAGTTTAAAAAATATATTTATTATTCATATTTATATATTTACTTAAAATTTATTTAGTCCAAATATTAAAAATTAATTAAATATATATACTCCATTCTCGCATCAAAGAAACAAAAAAAAAAAATATTCTATGCTAAGTAAAATTAAAATAAAAACCACCTCATGTTTATAACAATAATAGGTACTACCAAACTAAATATTTATTCTTATATATGCATTGGCTATATGAATTATATATCCATCATCATTTTCTATCTAAATACATACTTTTCATAATCGTCAATTCCTATATATATATATATATATATTTTTTTTTTTTTTTCCAATTCTTTTTAGGTATGTAATCAGATCAAGGATTACGATTACTCTGATAATGCAAATAGTTTTAAATCTAATGTTCATACGAATACTAAAAAACATTTCAAAGTTTCTAACCCTTTTATGAATTATACTTTTTTAGTTTAACTTTTCTTGGATTTGTTCTAATTGTACCTTAATAATAATTTATTCTTATTTCTGTTTGATACTTTTAATAATTGTGTTAGTGACTTTAATACAAGCGGTTATATTTTTTTGTCAGTTCGACGCTTTACTTTCCAAATAGTATTTTTTTCTTATCAATAGGGAATCTTGAATCATTTGGTGTGGTCCGGTTCAATTCCACAAATAATGTTTCTATCGAAATTAAAATTTTCTTCCAACTACTCGCTTATTAATCATTTATAATCCAATCCATCTCAAAGGTTAAGTCAACTAGATCAACGAACAGATTTGGATCTGATACTTTTTGATTATTTCTGGGCATATGGAAGGGTAAAGCGTCGTTTGCTTTTTTACACGTTATCTATATTTATATGGAAATAATTTAAATATATAAGATGTCAGATGGACAGCATGATTTATTAGTATTTTTATTCTTATCAACATGATACAATGATTAATTGTTTATGTGAACAGGTACAACTTGCCACTGTATATATCTTTTTTTCTTTTCTTTTTTTTTTAACAAATCCATCACTTCTGACTACTATTTCATCGTTTATTTGAAGATTCTTCATAATATATTAGTGCAATTTGCAGCATTGCTATCGCATTCTCATGGAAGAAAAATTAATTATATTGCATGTGCAGTTCGTCAGGTGTTCGCAATATAATTTTTGTATCAATCCCGCAAGTTAAAGAAAACGTTAATTATATACAACCAAACTTAAATGTTGATCCAACTTAGCTTCATCTTTTAAAGATAAGTAATCATAAAGTGATCGAACTGAGTCCTCTATTATATTATGTTTTATCATTAGGTATTTTATTGTTTTTAATACACATCTTATATTAAGTAGTGATGTCATTTATATAAATTGGAGTTAAAATTTGTATGGAAAAATTCACGAATAAAGTAACTTCTTATCAATTGATTCTTAGACCACTCTAATATGTAGGCAATTTGTTCTCCAGTAATGCAACATTTTGCTCAAATTGATTTACATTATCCGTCTCTAGAACAATACTCATATAAGAGAAAGAATAACCTACAAATCAGAACATATTATATACTATGTTTTTTGTCATTATTTTATGTTTATGTCTTTACTTTGTATTTAGGGACAAATTATTTCTATCACGAAATTTTATCTTTAATCCATAATTTTTTTATAATGATATTGATACATATATTAATAATTATATTAGTACACAAAACGACATATGTAGTACTAATTATAGGTATAAAATTCACCGTCTTACAATAAATGAATCAAAAAATTTATTAAATCTGACCAGTTCATACCGTGCAGAAATTTTTATAATTAACAAATAGGTGTGGACACCTTCTTTTATAATATTTTTTCTGTCTGAACGCATTAATACAGTCCATGAATGATGCTCTATCTACCCCATGTTTTCTATGTGAACTACTTGGAAGCATAGATGTTATAAATTGATTTTAATATCATTAGGGTAGAATTTAAGATTAATTTAACTTTAATTATTGTTGGTTTGGTTAGTGCTCATGAACATCTTACCGGCCTCCTTTTTTTAATATCAAAAACCAAATGCAACTTGCCCACACATTTATGTGAGTGTATTCAAATGGTATTAATTTATCCACTCCAAACGAAAGGTTTAATGAAGTCTATAAAGTCTCCTTAATTAGATGATAAAAGCATATGAGTCGTGGAATATCATGCCATTTACACATTGAATCTACCAAAATTTAAAAGGTATCAAACATTTTCCTTCAAAATATTTTAAAATTGAAGGAGACTTTCTTCAAAAGCTATTGAAATCGTAACGTGGCTAGATAATCTCTTCACTGGATCACGCAATAATCATGACTAATGTGCTGATTAATTACTGCAAAGATTAATCTAAAATATAATTATTTTTCAATTTACAACATAAATTATTTTTTTATCTATTTAAGACCCGAAGTTTTAGAAGTTTTTCAAAATAAAACTTTAACTTTTTCTCCATCAACTTTTCCGAAAAAATACTCAACACGTGATTTTCATATGACAAAAAATAATTTGAGGTATGATTATTTTTAATTTACAACTTTTTTTTTTTTTTTTACATTTACCCTTACAAAAGTTACGTGCAAATAACATGTTGTGCATTTCGTCAAAAAAATTGTCGGAAATGGTTTAGATTGCACATTTAAAAACTCATGAAATTCGAATTGCAATTAAATAAAAAAAAAAGGTTGTATATAAATTGAAAATCAATCATACTTCACCTTACGTTGGATTTTACATTTAGCCATAATTATTATAATCAAGTAATTATTTTCACATTATGATCATGGCTACAATTAATTCATATATATTTTTGGTTTAATTGATAAAGAAAAGCCACACCATCTTTTTAAAAAAATTAATCCCAATTTTTGGTATTTAGAGGAAAAACAAATTATACCATCTTTTCAACACTTGCAATTTAATCATAATTTAGAAAAAAAATCATGAATTTAAAACACTAATGCAATTTGAATGACAATTGTATTTTTCAGAGATCACGACTTAATTATTTACTTTAAAAAGCACGACTTCAACACTATTGTAATTTGATTTTAACACATTATTTTGCTTGACAGAATTCAATTGCGCTTAGATTGTAATATTGAGTTCAAGTCGTGTTTTTTTGGCTAAATTCAAAGAGTGCAGATTAAATTGAAATTATTTAAAAGATGGTGATATTTTTTTATTTGTTTTTAATAAATTCAAAAAGTTATAATTAAATTGATTTTTTTTTAAAGGTGATTATTTTTTTTTTTTCCAATTAGACACTAATTTTAGGGCATATTAATTTCTTTTGCCAACGTAACCGAGTTGTTTATGAGGATTCACTGCTTTTAAGATTTTCTTCTCACTTTCAGATATTAGAAATTTTATCAATTCAAATTTCAAAAGATAGATTAAATATCAATATATGTGGGTTTGGAAGATGAAATTTATCAATACGTAACCTGAAATACTTGACTCCTATCTAATTCTAACTGTGTTAGCACTCCTTGCCACACAAGTATACAGACTAGAGATAACAAAACATATTGATATATACAAACCAGTAAATTCAAATTGTTTATTTCATTTAATTTAATGATTGATCATCTGATATGCTAGTTTCAACCAACTGTTTATTATGAATATGCCAATTTGTTAGTACTTTAAGTTAAATTTTGAGAAAAATAATTTTGGCCACACCAAAATAGCTATTGACTGCAATAAAATGTTGTTGGAAAAATATCGACAGTTTTGTAGCAACATTCTATTGGTGAATTATTATTCCAAAAGTCTTGTCGCAATTTTTTTTTTTAATGATAATATTGTTGTAGCCAATACGTCAGTGACCATATCATGTTGTTGCAATTAAACTTTTTCATTTATTTCTTAACTTGTTTATAAAGTCCTCTTGTCAATTTATATCATCATTTTTTTTGTAAAAATACGTTATGGTAAAAATGATTTTTCTCGATAACTTCTATAGTCACAAAACTTTCATCACTAAATAATTATTTTTTTCTGAAGTATGTTATCATTAAGCCTTACAATCTCATATTAAACTTCCAAAATTTTAATATAACTTTTGTCAAATTTTCAATTTTTTATCGGCATTGATATTTTTATCTGTATTGATATTTTTTTCGATGATTCTGTAAAATTAGGGTATCAATATTTCTAATTACACCAATATTTTCAACTTTGTATAGCACATTGTTTGGTTAGAATGGTTATATCTCATTTTATTACTTAATATTGAGTCGAGCCTTTGAATTTTATGGATGACCTTCTAAATGATATTTGTTCTTAATTTTCTTGGATTAATGATATTTTATTCTTTACTTAAAAAAGGGTTGAATCTCAAGATTGTAGTTTATTAACAATATATAATTATGGATGTTGGACATCAACCCGAGTTGGTTAGTATATTGCACCTGAACGGTTCAAAGAGAGCTTTCAGTTCATAAAGTCGGTCATGATGTCGTACCTGGGCATCTCTTCAACAGACCGTCCAGGATCGTTTGGAAGTATCGTGAACAAATGGATTTGGCCGGCCCGAGCAGGACTTATCGAGCATGGAGCTACCAACTGCAAGAGATCATGGTGAGTAAACAGCCCACTATTGTGGAAATAGGCGAAAATTAAGGAGAAAATAAGCACGATCCCCACTACTTGGACCCCTCTTTGACTATAAATAGAAGTAATTTCAGCTTGTAAATGGTTCGAACTTCAATTGTACTAAGCACTAGAGAGCTCATTTCTCTAAAACAGTTACATACGATCCTACTCGGTCACTCAAAACCACCCATGATTAGCCGACCTAATTTACCCGAGTAGGCTTTGAGCCAGTATTTTTTGCACTCATTTTTGCACTTTTCCAACCCATTTTCATCCAATTCTTACAAATATATCCCCTATTTAATAATTTTCAAATGATCGACTAGAAATTTATCATTTACAGATTTCGACGTCAACAATAAACATTTGTTTTTGTGATCTTTGATTATTGTTTGATTTTTTGTTTTAAAAAAAAAAATATATATAATTAATTTGTTAGGTGTGGATACAAATGTCCGGCTTAGAGTCGATCTATTTACAATTTTATATAGTCCAATGATCCATATGCCAAATGATTGAAATATTTTTTATCCTCCACCTAACTTGAGTTTGGCTTTTTACGTAGATTTATCACCAAAGTCCAATTTGAATGTATAAAGTTGAAAATGACCATTTGACTTATCTTTATTGTAATCTTAGACTATGTTTGCAAGGGATTTGACATGACTGGATTTTGGATTTTAAAATTTTAATATATGTTTGTTTTTATATTTAAATTTGAATTATAAAATTCGGACATAAACATTATTACTTATATTATAATCATTATCAGATGTATTTTTTCATATAAAAATATCACATCAACCCACATTTTTATAATAAAATATTATATCAAACCATATTTTCCAACATTGATTTGACATCTACAATATAATCCTATTTTACTAAATCTTTAAATAAATATACATTTTTACTATTCATTTTTATTACAAAATCCAAATTTCAAAATCAAGATTTTTTCAAATCCACTAAAATCCGTTCCAAACATACCATTAAGTATTTGAAATTATTGTACGAGGGAAATATTCATTTTTTTTTATTCTGCTAAAAAGATTGTTATCCAATTTTGATTATGTTAATATTTTATTATCAGTTTGAATCCTGTAATAGAAAATTTTGTTTAATTTCAGTTCTTTTTTCATTGGAATTTGTATTTTTCAATCAATATTCGACAAGTGACTTACATACACTCTCAATTTCATGATTTCTGCTTATTTGACAATTTTTTTGTGCATGTGGAATATACTTTAGCATTATTTTCAAATAAAATGCTAACATTATGCCACATCATTAAATAAATTGAAAAAACAAAAAAAAATTCATAAATTAAATTAAGAAAAACAGAATTAAAGAAAATTTGAAAATAGTCCCACTCAAACGGGATTCCCTTTCAAAAATCCCAAAAAAATCAAATCCCCAAAATCCAAATCCCCAATCACACTCAAAGTCTCAAACCCTAATTTCTAAATTATCTCCAGGCTTGTAATATTTTTGTATCTCTGCAACATCCCATATCTTCATCAACACATCTTCTCCAGGAATAACGTGTCTGAACTCTCCACGATACAGTTTTCCAAATTGGAAATGGCCAATGAAGTTACTCTGACTAAAGTTTTTAGTATAGCACACCAACTCCTCATAGTAGCTTTTCTGAAAATTTGTTGGCTCCATTTCTGACATCTATCACAAGGAAAGATATAGATCGAAAACATAAGCAATTCTCGTGGAGGAATATATATGTAATCTCTGAGGCCAATGTTTAGCATTGAAGTTCCTGTTTAAGAAGTTTATTTTGTTTGTGGGGTTGAAGGATTTTGGATTTAAAGATAGGGTTCTCCATGGCGGAGCAAGTCAGGGCGCTCAGTACTAAGAAGCTCAAATCCATCGACTTTGCCAAAATGGACATCGCCGGCGGACCCTCTGATGCCCACCCAGCCTTCACACTAACGGTATACTCAACGTTTCCACACCTTCTTAATTATTATTTATTTATTCATTTACCTTACCTTCAAGTTTGAGTCTATATGTGATAGTAGTTGAGAAAATATTATTTAACTCCTTGGATAATCGCCTAGCAATTGAGAAAATATTAGTAAATGATATATAATTGATATATTTAACAATATTGGTCTAGTTGTATCGTTGGAAATTGGTTTGAAAAAACTCTGGCACTTTGTAAATGCACTTTGAATTATGAGTGGGGCTAAGACACCACCATCCACTGAACCCATCTCAAATGCTAGACATATCAAAATTTACATTATTTACAACTATCAAATTCCTAAATACATCCCAACATATTAGCTAACTCTTTAAAATTGTAACATAAAATTAAATCATAAAAGTCGTAGAAAAATAAACTATCCTAAAGCACGAAAATGATAAATACAAAATTAAAGATAAAGAAACATAATTTAAATGTGTAATATTATATTTATGTTTTGTTCCTAATTATTAGAATTTTAATGTTAATAGCTTAAAAAATTAATATTAATTTATTTTAAAAAACTAATAAAATCAAAATTAAAATTAAAATATAAAATTAAATAATATTAAGTTATTGTAAATTAGTTTGTTTTTTAATTTACATGTTGAAAATTCTCAAAATTGATGAAAAGGCAGAAATATAATATTAAACATTTAAAATATGTTTTTGTAACTTTATTTTTGTAAGTCTCCATTTAGTTCTTGGATTTTTCTTATTAATTTAAATTTTTTAAAGTAATGTTTAGATTTATTTGATTATTATCATGAATTTGTCATTTCAATTTTACCAAGTTTTTACCTCGTTTGGTAATTTTTTGAGTATTGATATAATTTTTGGATTTTCTATGAATTATCTAAATTTAATAAATTAAAAAAAATGAATTTTCTCTGTCGTTTTAAGGAAATACGAACTTAGTTTTAAAAGCATCTTCAATAGTTCTACCTAAATTTTAGGTTTTTGGTCCCACATTAGTGCCACTTCAAAAGTAAAAAAAACATCTACTTTCAAACAAATACTTCACCAACCATTCTACCCAAAAAGTAACTATTTATGAATCCACTATCAAATCACTCATATATCATATAAATCTTTATTAATTTACCATCTCTATTTATTATTTTATTTCATTATATTTCAATGATGTAATTAAATTTTACATTTTAAATATTTATTTAATTTAATAATACATAAAATAAAATTGGACAATATATTATTAAATTTATTGGAAATAAATAAATGAAATAATACAATAAAAAAAACAGTACATTTATAAAAATTCAAAATTTTAAAACGTATTGAAAATTTAATTCATATATTTATAGTGAAAAAATTTGAAATTAAAAAAAAAATTGGCTCTTGGAAAAATAACCTTTTCAAAAAGGCTATAGACAAGCAAATTATATTCTTTTAAACAAAAAATTAATTAATTAAAAAAAAAAAAAAGAGAAAAGTGGGGTCTCCACTCTCTCCTCGCTTTTTTCTCTCTTTCTTTCCTGGGTAGGGAAACCTCTCCCTCACTATCTCCAGCTCTTCCAAACCTCCCCAACAATTTACTAGCCAATATTTTGAGTAGCAAAAAATGCCACTTGAGCATCTCCCCCACTGGAGATGCACTTAAGGAAATACGAACTTTACGGGCTTCTCTGTCGTTTTAAGGAAATATGAACTTGGTGCTAAATTTGCTGCTTATCTGTCGTTTTAAGGAAATACGAACTTTACCGGCTTCTCCGTCGTTTTAAGGAAATACGAACTTGGTGCTAAATTTGCTGCTTCTCATCGTTTTAAGGAAATACGAACTTTACTGTAAACACCAATCCGTTGTTTTAAGAAAATACGAACTTGGTGTTAAGTTTGCTACATATCGTCGTTTTAAGGAAATTGTGTGATCCTTTCTGTTTCTGTTTCGGCGAACTTAGTATATGTCTGTCGTATTTAGTAAACACCAATCCGTCGTTTTAAGGAAATACGAACTTGGTGCTAAGTTTGCTGCTTCTTGTCATTTTAAGGAAATATGAACTTGGTGCTAAGTTTGCTGCTTCTCGTCGTCATAAGGAAATTGTGTGATCCTTTCTGTTTCTGTTTCAGCGATAAGTCTGTCGTTTTAAGGAAATACAAACTTGGTGCTAAGTTTGCTGCTTCTCGTTGTTTTAAGGAAATTGTGTGATCGTTTCTGTTTTTGTTGCGGCAAACTTGGTGCTAAGTCCGTCGTTTTAAGGAAATACGACCTTGGTGCTAAGTTTACTGCTTCTCGTTGTTTTAAGGAAAATGTGTGATCCTTTCTATTTTTGTTTCGGCAAAATCCGTCATTTTAAGGAAATACGAAATTGGTGGTAAGTTTGCTGTTTCTCGTCATTTTAAGGAAATTGTGTGATCCTTTCTATTTTTGTTTCGGCGAAATCCTTCGTTTTAAGTAAATACAAACTTGGTGCAAAGTTTGCTGCTTCTCGTCGTTTAAGGAAATACGAACTTGGTGCTAAGTTTGCTGCTTCTCGTCATTTTAAGGAAATTGTGTTATCCTTTCTGTTTCTGTTTCAGCGAACTTGGTGCTAAGTTTGCTGCTTCTCGTTGTTTTAAGGAAATTGTGTGATCCTTTCTGTTTCTGTTTCAGCGAACTTGGTGCTAAGTCCGTCGTTATAAGGAAATAAGAACTTGGTGCTAAGTTTGCTGCTTCTCGTTGTTTTAAGGAAATTGTGTTATCCTTTCTGTTTTTGCTTCAGCGAACTTGGTGCTAAGTCCGTCGTTTTAAGGAAATACGAACTTGGTGCTAAGTTTGCTGCTTCTTGTTGTTTTAAGGAAATTGTGTGATCCTTTCTGTTTCTGTTTCGGCGAACTTGGTGCTAAGTCCATCGTTATAAGGAAATACGAACTTGGTGCTAAGTTTGCTGCTTCTCGTCGTTTTAAGGAAATTGTGTTATCCTTTCTGTTTCTGTTTCGACGAACTTGGTGCTAAGTCCGTCGTTTTAAGGAAATACGAACTTGGTGCTAAGTTTGCTGCTTCTCGTTGTTTTAAGGAAATTGTGTGATCCTTTATGTTTCTGTTTCGGTGAACTTGGTGCTAAGTCCGTCGTTTTATGGAAATTGTGTGATCCTTTTTGTTTTTTGTTTCAGCGAACTTGTTGCTAAGTTTGCGAAATTGTTAGATCCTTTCTGTTTCTGTTTCGCCACAGTTCATTGTGTGACCTTTTCTGGATGTTGGTAGCGGGCAAGCAAGGGTTTTGGGCAAACTGGATGAGACAACGGATTACGCATCCTTTATTTTCTCTCTCGGGCATATTCAGTTGTACCGGCATGGCCCCACTGATTTGTTTTCGATCAGAGCATCAAGCAGCGCAACCCGGTTCTGTTTTATCCTATACGGTTGGGTTTGGGCTTGTCCCAACCTACAAGTACAACGGACACTGTGTGACTACTACGGCCAAGTACTTCATTTCACTGTGTTTTGCTACTTCTCGTTGTTTTAAGAAAATTGTGTGATCCTTTTCGTTTCTGTTTCGCCATTTTTCCCAACAGGACGAAATTACAAATAAAATCATTCGTATTATTTTTAATAATAAAAAATGTCAAATTATGGGTACACTTGTACCCCATGTATCCTATAGGATCCGCCAGTGGCCGTTAGGTGGTAGAAGCAGAATAAGCAATTCGTTGATCATGATTAAAGATTAATGTTCATCAATTTAATTATAAATTGAAGTATGTTGTCTCGTCACCATGTTGACAAATATTGATTACTTTAAGTAAATGTATATTGTCCAGCAGCCAGCTGTTCGCTGTTGTTGATTATTCTGGCCAATCCATCGCCACCAATTAATTAATGACAAGCTATTAAATAGTTATCATTTAATAAGTATAATGGTCAGCTGTTGTTGAATTTTTATAAATTTTGAGAGCTTCTTTGAAAAGGGAGCCCTTGAAATTTCACCAAACATCCTTATGCTTCAAATTTACTTGTTCAAGTTGATTGTCATTGTTGTTTGAGGTGATCACCTTAGAGATGGCTTATGCTGCTGTGGTTTCTCTTAAGAACACAATAAAGCGTCTTTTGAGATCTTCTCATATTTCTCTTATTTCCCCCTCTCAAGAAATAATAGAATTTGCAAACTTGGAGGCTCAGTCCTTACAAGATGTTCTCAAGAGATTAGATCGATGCAACAAGAGCAAGAGCAGGAAGATGTTGAATGCTTTGGATAAAAAAATTTGTGAGGCAGTACGCGGATTGGAAGATGCAATTGAATCCCGAGTCTCAAATCAGATCGTTTCACAGTCTGAAGAAAGCATTGGTCGAGATGAGACTCATTGTCCATTGTCATTCTCTGTAGATCTGCATGATCTAGAAGAAGTTGTTGATTCCTTTTCTGAGAAGGCGAAGAAGATGGAGGAGGAGTATATACAAGCATTAGACGACCTGTTGATTGAAGAAGATGACGATGATCATGATTATGTTGTTTCATCATCTATTCATTTTGTTAAAGACAAATCAAAGATGGTTGGATTCTCTGATGAATATAAGAAAATGATAAATTGTCTTACAAATGACTGGTGGTGGAAGAATGGACCGCATTTTCAAGCTTTCTGTGTCATTGGGATGGCAGGCATTGGTAAAACCACTTAACTTACTAGAATTTTTGAAGATCCATCAATTTTAAGACATTTCAAACATCGTGCGTGGGTAAGAGTAGGTAGAAAATATCGATTGAATGAAATTCCACGAGCCATTTTAGGTCAAGTGAGTCCTAACCGTCATAAAATGCTTACTGAAGGAGATGAAAAAGTAGGTGAATACTTGAGAGAGAGTTTAGAGGGTAAGAGGTACCTGATTGTGTTGGATGATGTATGGGACTCAAAGCTCTGGCTTAAAATGGAAAGCTTTCTCCCAAAAAGAAAAAGAAGCTGTATTTTAATTACAACCAGGTTAAAAGAAGTAGCTCGAGTGAGTCGAGGTATAGGCTTAAAAATGGAGTTGCTGAAAAAAGAAGAAAGTTGGGATCTTCTTTGTGAGAAGGTGTTTGGTGAAGAGTTGTGCTCTTATGAACTTGAGGAAGCTGGAAAGAAGATTGCGGAGAATTGTGAAGGTCTTCCTCTTACAATCATCACAATTGCTAACCTCCTATCAAAAGCCGAGAAGACCCCAGAGTTCTGGAACCAAGTAGCAGAGAAACGAAATTCTCTTTTCTTGGATGTCTATGATGAAATTTCGAAGGTACTATATCCAAGTTATGAGTATTTACCTCAGAAGTTAAAATCATGTTTTCTCTTTATGGGAGTTTTCCCTCAAAATTATGAGGTATCCCGATCCAAACTCATCAACATGTGGATCGCTGAGGGATTTCTTGAACCAAATATATTCCAAACCATGGAAGACTACGCAAGAAAATGTTTGGTAGGGCTTGTTTCCAATAGTGTTGTTGTTATCCGTCAAAACAGCAGTGTTTGGCCTTATGATACAAAAACTTGCAATCTTCATTCTACCTTCTGGCACCTTTGTAAGAAAGAAGCTCAGAAGATCAAGTTTTTTCATGTCTTAAATATTCGAAATGATGGTTTAGAATTAGTTACAAAAGACCAACGAAGATTGTGCATCCACAATAACACTTTATTAGGTTTTGAAGATGTGTATAGCTCATTAGAAGATGATTGTGCATCCACTATACGCTCTATCATGTGTTATGGTCCATATCATCAGTATCCAGTGCGCTTATTCTTTGGTTTGAAGTTGAGGTTGCTTGATGCTCTTGAAATTCGTTTCTATGAATTTCCCATGGAAATTTTGAAGTTGTTTCAGTTAAGGTATCTTGCCCTAACTTGTGATGATGATCTCCCTGGTACTATATCCAAACTTTGGAACCTTCAATGCTTGATTGTCCGTCGACATTTAAGCATCAAATCCTCTGGAGATCCTTCCTATCTGCCTATGGAAATATGGGCTATGAAAGAGCTAAAGCACATAGAAATCATGGGAAGTGACCTGCCAGATTCTTGTGGCACTCTCTTGCTAAACCTTTCAACACTTTCAGATGTGAGTGGTAACAGTTGTACCAAGGAAGTTCTTGAAAGAATAAGAAATCTGACCAAGTTAGGCATTCGAATTGAACTGGCACCCGATATTACTGAACCCTTGATCAGATGCTTCGATCATATTTCCCATCTGTACAAACTAAGATCACTCAAATGTGTTGTCGTGAATCCTGAGTTAATTATTTTCCAACTTGCTCCGCCTCCCATGTTCCCGTCAAGCCTGCGAAAGTTGCATTTGAGTGGCTTAAGCTATCCATGGGAATACATGACCATAATTGGTAATTGTTTGCCAAAACTAGAAGTGCTCAAATTGCAACACTACGCCTTTCGAGGCCCAAAGTGGGAAATAAATGTGAGACAATTCAAAGAATTATGTATTCTTCTAATTGAAGACACTGATCTGGTGCTCTTTGAAGTAGGACATGCAGGCCTCCCATTACTTAAGTGCCTAAGCTTTAGGCACTGCTACAAATTAGAAGGTTTTCGTTTGGACATTACTCCACATCTAGAAAAGATTGAAGCAGTTGACTGCAACCCTTCATTTATGACTTGGCTAAAGCAAACAAGTGAGGATAGTATTAGAGAGTGGGGAATTGATCAACCTCGTGTTTATTTACAATCTTCATGCCATGATGAGCTCAACCTCAATTCCTGATTGCCAACACCAATCATTGTAAAGGTAACTCATTCACTTTTTACTTTGATTTTTAAATCATAAATTATCACTTCTCCTCGCTTCTCGAATAGGATTCAATTTCTTGTTCTACTGTATAGATTCGTATGTGTGCAATTAATGTAAGATTTGGGATTAAATTAATCAAAATAATCATTTACCATGCTCTTGATATGTCCGTATTACTACATATTTTTATCAATCTTATTCCTCATTGATTTTAGTCTATTTGAGATTAAGTGAGAATTTTATGAATCTTTATTGTAGGAATAAACTTCTATGAGCGTGAAGGTTTGAAATTGAATGTTTTGGTGGAGAAAAATATCCATTGAGCGTGAAGGTTTGAAATTGAATGTTTTGGTGGAGAAAAATATCCATTAGGCTTGGAAGACTTACTAGTAAAGAAGGGTATAAGAAGAGTTTAATTTCAACTTAACTCTTATTTTTCTTTTTTTAATAGTTATGAATTTATTTTCTCTCCTAGTAGAATTAAACTTCTCTGAGATTTGCTAGAAACCGTATTGTTGGAGGGTATATATGCGATAATTTACAATACACGATCTCTCTCTCTCTCTCTCTCTTAGTTAAACGTTAGAGCCATGTTCTTTACTACTTTCCGTTTCTTTTTCTTTTCTTTGTGTTTAATTTAATATCTTGTTTTAATTTCAAGTACTTATTGATTTAATTTTTTTTTTCTTTTTATCCAATATAATTTGAATTGATTTGATCATTCAGATTAATTTATATTTTACAACTGCATCTCAATTAAATCTTGATCATTAATTAATTGTCATGAATGATTGGTACTTAGTAGTATATTATAATCATATAATTAACCTTATTGAATCAAGGAAACTAGACTTAATAAATATTGCAGTTATTCTCAAGTTTTTAGGTCCTAGGTTTAATTGTTTAAGAGCACTAATTTTTTGTGCTCTAAAATTAGGATACCGAATTATGTTTTTATCTAGGCCAATTTAGGACCAATTAGTTTAATATTCCAAAATTTCGGGATATATTCTTCAATTGTGGGTTTTTTAAAAATTTCATTTAATTCTCACTCAAATTTGAATTGAATTGAATTTGATAGAGTGGTTTGGAGCTTTCTTAGGAAATGAATGTACATTGTCGAAGAAAATATATTTTAGTTAAGTTTTCTAGGATTGTAGATTAACTATAGTGTCGTGATGCGGAAAATTCATTATTTTTCCCAACCTCATTAATTAGTAGCAAAGATAAGTAAGAGGAGATTCCAAGAAAAGCAGAATAATGTATGGATGCTATTCATATTAATTCAAACAGAAAACAACTTAAGGAGAAATATATCTAACAACTAGAATTAAATAAAAAAAATAAATCTAACTAGAAAACAGAAATAAACTAATAGACAAGATCTAAAGAAAATTAAAGATTCTAGTTCTCAGTTCAATTATCCATCTCGTCTTATCCACGTGATTAGTGCAACGCCTTCCCTTACCCAATTTCAAAACTCTATCCCTAGAATAAATATTGTTAATCTGAAGTGTCTCTTAGGTGTAAATTGTAATCAACCAAAACAAGCAATTTTGTTCATTTATTGAATTGAACAACCTAGTGGAATCTTGTATAGTCTATTAAGATAGATCTAAATGGAATCTTGGCTTCAAGCATTTAATTTTTGAGTTTTAGCCGCAGATTAGGCTGTCTTCAAATTTACGCTCAATCTTTAAAGCTCGTTGGCCAAACGACTCGTGCTCAATTCTTCAATTCAAACGTATTCCAAATATCATTGAATTAATCAAGAAAAACAATAATTGGAATATTTGGCACAAAAATGAGTTAGTAGAAAATATGAAGAACAAATGAATAAATTGCATCAAAAGCATATTCCTAGCAAGTTAGTTCATTTCATAAAATTTCAGCGAAAATCAATCTGACTAAAATCAAACACTATCTCTGAAACAAGATCAAAAATGAATTTCTCCATAAAGATATATATAAATTTTAGCAAAAAAGCTGACGTCAATTTAAAGGTGACAAATGGTCTAGTTTGGCCAGCTCAACCCATTTGCCCTAATAACATGCTTGGTTTAAGGGGAAATTGTAAATTAATAAATAGAAAATAAGTGCATATTTTAATTGCTAATTGCTAAATTTGGAAAATTTGGATTTTTATGCATTTTAATATGATTGCATGTACCGTTTTTGTATTTATACGTGTCTTTGATATTAAAATAATATCTTTGTAAGTGAGAAATGGAGTATAAACTTATTTGGGCCAGTTTGAATCTAAAAGCCTAGTACATTGAGAAGTCAGTGTGGCCCAGTCTGCCGTCGGAGGCCCACCTACAACCAACAAGAATTTTGCGCAGATTTTGGGCTAGAAGATGAAAGCCCATCTTGAAAGGGCATAATACGCTCACACACACCTGGACCGAAGTCAACACAACTCTTTAGAGTACTCCTCAAGAAATACACGCCTAGAGAGAGAATTAGGGATTGGGAGGCAAGAAGTATCAATTAGATTAGTTTGTCTTATGGATTCTACCTTGAATTTTTGTTGTTTTGATTTCCAATATATATATATATAAACTTTTTATTCCAATTAGAAGAAATGTTTGAACTCGTATATTTATTTATGTTCGAATTGATTATGTAATTTCTTCTTCATGTTTTGATTGGAATTGTTTATGTTGTCTGATTGACTTGATCTTAATTATCAGTGCTTGATTTGGATTGATCACTAGGCTAAGTGTTTAATAGTTGATTGCTAAAATTTTAAAATCATGAATAATAAATGTTATGAGTTAATTTTCATAAGTAATAAACTAGAGGTCGTGCATCTTTAAGTATAAACCTGAAATTATCGAATCGAGCTTGTATATTAGGAGATTAGATCACCATATTGTCTTTGTTTAATGCATTTAACGAATTAAATCTATAGAATTGATTCTAGGTTATTCAATTAAATGGATATGTTAGAGATCTTATCATAATCTAACTAAACTTAAGAGACGATTCAATTTAATAAAGTTTGTTTTAGGTTACGGACAATAATTTCAAAAGGATATTACAATAATAAGGGGTTACCTGATACTGAAGATAACTGATAATTGGAATATATTCATCCATTAATTTCTTGTTATTTTTCTTGTTTTATAATTTGATTTGATAACTTAGTAGTAATTCTCAATCACAACTGAAATTCCCCTTTCTTTTTTTTTCTTTCTTGAATTGAAAATAAGAAGCATAACTAATTCATCACTTTACGTGGGATCAATTCCAATTTACCTTATTTATTAGTTAGTTAGATTAAAAAAAATTAATAAATTTTATCGCGTCGCAATAGCGGGATCGTAAGGACACTAATTCCAAATCATTCATCATTTAGGTGAGTACACTAAGTCCGAATCATTCATCATTTAGGTGGTGTTTGTTTTGAGTTTTATGGATAAAATCTCAAATCCTATTTGTTTTGAGTTTACATAGAGATGATATAATCTACCAAAATCCTACTTTATTTAAAAGAATAAAAAACACAATCATTAACCTTTTACTATAACTTACTAATACACATCTAAATTTTTACAATTACAATCATTATTTCAACACTCATTATTTCAACACTGATTTGACATCTACCATACTAATGTTACTCTATAAAATCTTTAATCAAACACAAATTATAAGTATTCATTTTTATTTCAAAAATCAAGATTTCATCAATGCTACATGAACACAAAACAAACATTCTAATGACCCGACCATTTTGCTACATCTACTACCATAGTCTTCTTTCATGTTATCATGATAATTAAAAAAAGAAAATGTTATTGTCATGAAACTATCAGATTTTTATAACGTTTGGTAAACAAAAATGATTGGGTTGAGGTGAGTAACTTTACCTCTGATAATTCATCAGCAACCATGAATATGGGATTATCTTCTTGTTCAGCTAGCTCCTTCCACTTCTCTGGCGTCATCTCCACTTTGGATAGTAAGAGGACAACCTTGGCGACTGGCGAGTGACTTACGAAGACCTTTACAATTTCTCGCGATATGCTTTCCAGCTTCTTCAAGTTCTGGACCCAACGACTCTACATCAAACGACATCAACATCGCCTGCTCAAGAGTCAAGACTATCCCATGTCCGGTCTGCACTCATGAGGAACAATTCGAAACTATAATAACTTTCAGCAATTACAGCTACTTCCATAAAACTGGTTCTGATCTATACTAGGCTTCCATTATTTTGTTCTGGAATTGAGCTTCTCAATAGACCCCAGACATTGTCTGTCGCATACATCATCCAACACAATCATGAATCTCCGACCCTTCAAACTTGCGTGCAAATACTCGGCTATTTCCTCGTCCCCTTCCCGAATAATCAATTCATCGCCAGTACTGCTTGCAAAATCATATGTTTGAGCAATGATACTTAGGAGGATTTCATTAAACTGATAACTTGTGCCTACGGTCTCCCACGCCACGCAGTCGAAAGTATGCTCTTGGCTAATGCATATTTAATGAAGAATATCACTGGCAGCCATTGTGCGACAAGTGCCTGGTATTCCAACGATTGAGAAGACACCAAATTTGACTGGTCTTATCGGTCTAATGAGACGGAATTTGACTTCTGACAAATCTTCTTCCAGTAATCCAACATTCATCAAACCTGCATGAAGATTTGGTGCAGGAGTTGCATCGTGAATATCTTGTTCATGAGATGGGGTGTCTAATTCTTCAATATACCCCCCCCCCCCTTCATCTTCTTCACTGTTTCGGAAAAGGAATCAATCCATTGCCTAAAAACTTCCTCATGGTTTTCAGATTGTGAAAGCAGCTGGACTTCAAGTAGATCTTCTAATTTGTTTACTTCATCTCTGATTTCTCCATCCAAAGCATTCAACCTCTCGCTGCTGTTATTGATGCAATCCGAATCCAATCTTTTGAGAACTTCTTGCAAGGATGTCGTTTCGTTGTAAAAAAATTCTATGGTTTCACGACTGGAAGAGAGGATGGAAAAATGAGATGAATTAAGAATGCGTGTATTGTTTGCTTAAGAGAAATCACGGCAGCATAAGCCATCTCTGATGAATAAGCTTAAGCTCAGAAAAACAACAGTGGAGTGATAGGTATGGAATGCGTAGACAAAAATGCATTTAGTTGTAGATTTGAGTAGTGATTGGAATTTGGAATGGGTATTCTAAATAAGGATATTCTTCATTTGCATTAAATAAAGAGGCTAGTTTATTTAATGACCAAAGTCGTATCCGACATGGTTCTACTGTTATATTTAGTTGACTTTGGCTTATAAGTAATCACGTACTTGAAGAAAAGGTCAATTACACCCATTTTCCCGCTAACATAGTGAAAATATTGTCCATATTTATGTTTGATTTATTTCTTCATCCTTTATTTGGGGTAATTTTATGTTGTATGTAAGACAATTTTGATTCTTTTAACAATTAAGTATCCACTTATCAATTTTGGTTTTTTATATTTTAATTTTTTTTAATTTCAGTTTAATTTTGATAGGAATTTTCAAAATTGCTGATATGACTGTTGGAATTTGGCTGCACATTAACAATTTTGAAAATTATGATAAAAATTGGATTAAAATAGAAAAAAATTAGAACATAGAACATAAAAATAAAAATTGATAAGTAGTTTTCAAAAAATGATACTGTCTTTGACCAAAATCAAAATTAAGCCCATCATATTTCTACTAGCCAATACCACTATGTTAAAAATTAAATAAATGCATGGAGAAGTCCAATAGTTGAATTAAGTAGAGAATGAGAGAATGATTTAATAAGAAAATTCACCTGGGCATGCAGTCATTTGCTTGAGGTAATTCCTAGCTAGCATCCCATGAAGAATGGATTTGAAGTTTAAGAGTTTCAAAACTTAGTGGGTTCATCCAAAACTCATCTTTAATTTGCTTCGCCCAATTCACAGTTACAGGATTGCAATCAACTACTTCAATCAACTCAACAGTCATTGGCAATTCCCCTGGCAACTCTTCCAAATGGTAGCAGTTTTTAAAGGATAGACACTTAAGTTTTTTAAAGCTCGACATTTTCACATTCCATCGCACCAGATCAGTATCTTCAACTAACAGATATTTAAGTTCACTGAAACTATTCGAATTCGTGTTCCACTCCACTCCTCGAAAGGCGTACAGTTGCAGTTTGAGCACTTCAAGATTTTGCAGTTCACCAATTATGCTCATGTACTCCCAGAGATATCCAAGGCCACTTAAACTCAACTTTTTAAGCACTGATGGAAACATCCTAATGGGAGCTGGTGGCGATACAACATTGCACATGATCAGCTCAGGATTCACGATAACGCATTTAAGTGATTCTAGTTTACGAAGACATGAAATCCGATTTAAGCAACATAAGGCTCTATCATCACCATCAGGCGCCAATTCAACTTGAATTCCTAATCTTTTTAGATTTGGGATTCTTGTAAGAATCCTCTTGGTTAAGTTGTGAGCACCAACATCTAAGAGTGTTACCAGATTCGGTAAAAGAGCCCCACAACTAGGGTTAGGTATGTTGCTTCCCATGATCTGAAGATGCTTCAATTCCTTCATATCCCAAATCTCCATTGGTAGATACGACCAATTATCTCCAGAGGATTTGATGCTCACATGTCGATGGATAATCAAGAATTGAAGGTTACAAAGTTTGGATATAGAGGTAGGAAGCTCTCCAAAGTTACAAGTGATAGCAAGGTATTTTAGATGAACAAGTTTCACTATTTCAATAGGGAACTCATAGAAGTGGATTGTAAGAGCATCAAGAACCCTTAGCAACCTCAAACCAAGATTTATTTGGATTGGATATTGATGAGGTGAACCCATACATAGCAAAGAACGTATTGTTGAGAAGAAATCCATGGAGTTTTGCATATCTTTGATGCTGAATAAGATGTTGTTTCGTATGCACAATATGTACTTGCTATTTACATCTTGTTTTAAGACATCAGCATAAGTATCAAGGACATGGAAAAACTTACTCTTTGCAGCTTCAATGTTAGAGAGATGCCAAAAGATAGAATGGAGGCGACAAGTCTTAATTCCAAAATCCGAGCTCTTTTGGCACACCATTACAAGGCTTCTATCAACAAGCTCTGATAGACATTCCACAGCAAAATCTTGCACAATTTGGGATGGATTTGGTTCAAGGAATCCCTCAGAACTCCATAGATGAATGAGCTTAGGGGTTCGGATTTCATAATTTTGTCGAAAAACTCCCATGTAAAGAAAACATGCTTTTATATACTGGGGTAAGCTATGGTAGCTTAGGATTAGAACCTTGGATATTTCTTTGTATACGTCCATGAAAACTGAATTTTGTTTGTTTGCAACCTTTTCCCAGTACCCTAGGGACTTTTCAGCTTTGGACAGATGGTCAGAAACCTTAACAAGGGTAAGAGGAAGACCATCACAATTCTCAGCAATCTTACGCCCCATTTTTTCTAGTTGAAGAGGACACAATCCATCAGGAAAAACCTTCTCACGAAGAAGACACCAACTTTGTTCTGTATTTAGCAATTGCATTTCGTGAACCCTATCAAATTCCTCATATTTTGCCACTTTTGCAAGCCTAGTTGTCACCATGATCTTACCCTTGATGTTTGATAATAACTTCACCATGTAATTTAAAGGATCCTTTCTCCATACATCATCCAACACGATGAGACATTTCTTGTCAGATAATTGTGTGCACAAATCCTTAACATTTCCTTTCAGATCCATTTTATCAATGTTGGGAAATATTTGAGATAGAATGTCTTTAACAATATCTTCTGATTGATATTTTGGGCCTAATGTGACCCACACATGGTGATCAAAACAACATGAAATTGATGGATCTTCAAAGACTTCTTTAACAAGAGTAGTCTTACCGATGCCCGCCATCCCCACGAATGATATAATTTCAGTTTTCGGAAAAAATCTTTTTGGGAACAAGGACTTCTTGATTTGTTGAATTGTATCATGAAATTCAAGCATTGCATCTGAGAACACTTTAGTTGATGAAGTTATTCGATCATTTTCCATGAAATTAGTTTCTAAAAGTTGCAGATCTTCATTAATTTCACACATCTGTGGGAAAAAAAAAAAATTAATAAACTCTCAACACATGAATGATGGTAAATTGTTCAGAAAAATCACCGTATTTACTTTGTTTACAGTTATAACCAAATTTTTAGGCAATTGCAAAACAAATATAACATTAGATACATTGTGGATCTATAATCACCTAGCAAATTTTGATTTTATCATTATTGACTCGACATGTTACTTCATCAGCTGCCAACATGAAATAAATCATATAAATTATAAATTAATTTTTATTTTAGTATAAATCAATATTACATTTTTTATTTTAATTGCAATTTAATTAATTGCAGAATTTTTATTTTTTGTTTGACTTTTAACTTAAAAATTCTAAAAATGTAAAACAACATAAATATAATATTGACTATTTTAAATATGTAATTAATTCTCTATATTTTTAAAATAACACTCACATTTATGTACAATCATTATTTCAATTTAAAAAGATTAGTTCATTAACTAAATAATTTTGATTAATAAACAAGTTTTAAATGATATTATATTCTTTTTAGTTAAAGTAACTTTTATATCTATTTTATTAGTTGATCATCTACATTATTATTCTATAAAACATATTTTTCAGATTTTATTTGAATAATTACATATTTATTAAACATATTTTCAAATTGAATTAAATGTAGGTTTGAAAATTATTAAATAAATATTTAGGAGTTTAAAATTATTTTTTGGAATATAAATTTTAATTCTTATAAAAAAACTCAATTTTTTATAAATGTATTTTTTTTCTTTAGTGTTTTTAATGTAATTTTGTTTCTTTTGAAGTCAAGTAGTTGTATTTTAAATGTACATACGAATGCCACGTGTAAGGAATTCAATCTACATCCACAAATTGGGGATAACAAGCCCAAAATTGGGTTGGACGTGCAATTGGAGCTTAATTGAAGCATTTAGACTGAAATTGACAAATTCATGAAACCAATTTCATTAAATTATTGTTCTAAATTGTCAGTATAAAAAGTTAATATTCAATTTTTCTAGAACTCCTAATAAATTGAATATTAAACATTTAATTATTTTAAATGTAATTTTAACCAAACCTTTGAATAATAACATAAGTAATTTTCAATATTGCATATATTATTACAACCCGATTCATCTGACAATTTTTTTAATTTAATTTGTTGATGTGTCCGGTAATTATGACCTTAGAGGTGATCCCTGATTTCTTTGATAATATGGTTTTTAAATTTGTTTCTCTTTGTTATTAATTAAAAAAAAAACACTCAAAAAAATCCATTTACACCTCAGTCACAAGCACTACATCCATTAATCTGGTGGCGACATGAAGGTCATATATTCGGCCAATTTTCCAATTTCCAAATATTTTGGGGATAAATTTGAGCAGTTTTAGACTTACACAAAGGAATTAAAAAAAAAATCAACTTGTTGGGAAATTTTCCCCAAAAAAACAAAAAAAACAAATTACGGTACGAGAAATGATTTATTCCCACATAATTAATTAACTATATATAGTCATAACTCCCCCAACCTCATTTAAAAAAATAATGGAGTAATGAAATAAGCTGAGAAATGTAATGGTACCTCAGATATTTCATCGACAACCTTGAAAATAGAATTTTCTTTATCTACAGCTACCTTGTTCCAGCACTCCCACGTCTCCTCCGTTTTCGTCAATAGAAATATAGCGACCTTAATGAGTGCAAGATGACGATGTTCACAATTCTTCGCAATCTTCTTTCCAGCTTCCTCAAGTTCTAGACAAATAGATTCTCCCCCAAAAATGACAGTGTAAAGAAACTCCCAACAAAACTCATCATTCATGCTTTGCAAGTCAAAGATACAAAAACTGTCTACAAGCATAGCTACTTCCTGAAACGGTGTCGTTATCAAAACCAGGCTTCCATTACTCTCCTCAGGAAATGAACTTCTTAATAAATCCCAGATATCTGAGTCCCAAACATCCTCCAACAGAATAATGTATCTTCGACCCTTCAAACAAGTGTACAAATCATCATTGCCTGCTTCGCAGTCTATTTGAGTAAGAATGTCTTGAACGATTTCTGCAAGTTCGGGATTTTGGCCTATGATCACCCATGCACCACAGTCGAATGATTGTTCTTGTTCGGTTTTGAAATTATAGTATATCGTCGCTGCAACAAACGATCTACCACTTCCTTTAATCCCAACGATGGAGAAAACTGCAAAGTCATCTGGCCTCGTTCTTATAAGCAATATATCATCTTTGATATGCCTAAATTCATCGGATAATCTAACCATCTTTACCCCTGAACGAGTAGAAACAGCTTCATCGTTTTGATCTTCTGGCAATGACAATGGGTTGTCTAGTTCTTGAGCATATTCCTCCTCCATCTTCTTCACAGTTTCTGCAAAGGAATTGATCTCTGTGAAGAGCTTATTAGGGGGAAACCCATCTTCTTCGTAGCTTTCGAGTAGATCTTCTAGTTTATGTACTTCATCCCTGATTCGTCCATCCAAATCATTCAGCTTCTGGCTGCTGGTATTGTTGCTGCTATCATCAAATCTTTGAAGAATTTCTTGTAAGGACTTGGCCTCGTCGTATGCAAATTCTAAGATTTCTCGAGTTGATGTGATGATGGGAATGTGATGACAAGAATTTAGAAGGCGATGTATAGTTTGCTTGACAGAAATCACAGCAGCATAAGCCATTCTTTGACTACTGGTATGGAAATTGAAGGTGGTGGGTACAAATATGCAGTTTGTACAAATGAGAAGTTCAACCGTATATATTAAGTCAAATTTGGATCCTTATATTTCAAGCTAATATTTTTTAATTTAGCAGACTTGCTATTAATTAGTTACTCAATATATTTGTTTAATTTATAATCAAGTTGGTGGCCTGTTGCTTGTCACTCACCCAATACACACATGAATTTACTCTTAACAAAGTCAGACAAATCTGATTGGATTATTAATGCACATTTACGTTAAAAAAAAAGTCTATGTGCTCTGGAAATTTCAACATTTCAGAATTGAATCTGTCAACCGGGTAAGATTTAAAATATATCTAATATTTGTTTTCACTATGGTCAAGTCCGTCCCATCATCTTTATCCAAATCCGCTATTAGTCTAATGATAGATGTTTTATAACTTGAACATAGTCTCCCAACCTTCAATTAATTCAAGGGTGACACCATCAACGCCCCCATACATTTTCAAACACACCCCATATTTAATAAACTAAAACTAATTATATACTAAAAGTTCAAAATATCCTCAACCCTGATTATAGAATTTGAATGAAAAAAAGCAGGCCTCCACCACCTAAAAAACGGTTCTGCTTCTTTCTTCTTATTCTTCTTTAGTTCTTCCTTCTTCCTCTTCTTTAGTTTTGAAGTTTATTGTGACAATGACGGATTTGAGTAGAAACAAATAAGAATAGATGATATCTACTGGATAATCGACCTTCGACCACTCCAAGCTGCACAATACTAGGTATTCGATTTGAAAAGACCGAGACTATTTAATAATGTTCGAACACACATCGAACACCACTCATCGTGTTTGACTTATGGTGGTCGAACTTGGCAAATGTACGATTTCATTTTTTCTCCGTCAAATTTTGATAACTATTAATGAATACATTGGAATTGATTGAATTTGTTGTTGTGAAGTTCTTTCTTAAGAATTAATTTCACAAAAAGATAAAAGTTGCAGCAAGAATTGAACTGTAAAAGGACATGTGCTGAATTGTAGAAGAGAAGCGGGGGAGGCTACGGCGGGCAAGTAACTAGGGTTTCAATTTTGTTTTTTATTTTTTTAATTATTTTTTTTAGAGTTTTTATAAATTGTAATAAATTTTAATGGGGTATATTTAGTAATTGGTGTATTTAGAAAAAGAATCACCCTTAATTCAATTGTGAAAAAAAAAATTTGAAAAGTTAAAGCATTAAAAAAAGTCACAATTATTGACATCCTCTAAAGTTCATCTTTATTAATTACACTTTTATTTTATATTTTTACTCTCTTTCTTACTAATACATCCCCTTAAAAGAATTGATCCAATAAAACTTTAAAAAAAGGAAAAACAAATTCTAGTTTTAACACACATCTTAGTTTCTTCTTCTTCTTTTCACATCTACTGTTTGATTGTTGTCCACCCATTCACGACGTCCACTACCAAACTGTCGTCGCCTGCCCACCGTCCGACCACCACCAAACAGGATGTTCAATAATATCAGATGGAACATTTCCAAAAATGTTTGATCAGATTATGTGGAATAGTTTCAGAACATTGTAATATACGTGGTCGAACATTGTTACATTGTTCCACGTTGAATAGTCAAACTGTCCATTTATGATCTTAGTATATTTTAGAAACATTCTACACGAATAGGTGGAACATTGTCCACATTCTCACCCATATGTCATCGAACATGATTCAAATGTTCTTTCTTGTGTGGTCGAACATCCTATGATTGTTCTTCGTAAATTTGTTGAACATATGTTTGTTGTTCTTTCTAGTCCTGTCGAACAAATTGTTTCCAATTTCTGATAGGTGGTAGAAAAATTCATTCTTGTGAAAATCTTACAATCTCCATGTTCACAGGGTTTCTTTTATTTTTTAAACCACAAAGTCATAGAAAAACCGTTTCAATCTCTTTGTGAACAAGGAAAATATCAAAAGTCGTAGTTTATTTATTAGTGACTTTAAATTATGAATTTATAATTAGATAAGGTATTAAGACCTTTTTAATGTTCGGTATAGGAACGTGAAAAGAGAAATTATCTATACTTGCTCGACAACTTATGAATAGACACTCCAGTTTTCTTAAGGTGTGGGTAATTTCTTTAAATTGCGTTCATTTGAATTTTGTGCTTTTAATATACGCAATCTCAGGTATGTGCTATTAAATTTAAATGTAATTGTGATTGATGATCGATTAAGATGACTATTTACATTGTCGAATGATTTAGGTCACGTGATTGTTTGTGATTGTTTATTTATTGGATTATATGATCGAGATCTATCTGATCGATAGAATATTGGGTTAAAATCTCGAGACATCCGATCATAGCCCCTAGATATACTGGGTCAAAGCCCCGAGACATATCGGGTTTATACCCTGAGATATCGAGTTAAAGTCCCGAGACATATCAGATTAAAGCCCCATAACACATCGGATTAAAGCCCTAAGATACATCAGATTAAAGTCCTGAGATACACCGAATCAAAGTCCCGAGACAAATGATAAGTCGGGCTACATCCCGCACCTATGAAATTGCAATTGTCAAGCGATGATTTTATGTGTTTGCTTATTACTTTTATTTATTTGAATTTATTTAATGTTGTTCTAGGATTTCTCTTGCTGAGTGTATTTCAAAATTCATTCATGTATGTTAAAATGTTTTCAGCATAAATAGTCTAGAGTGTGGTGCGTGAGCAGTGGATGCTAGTAGTCGATATTCAGTAGTTACAGAATAATTTAGTTAAAGAATTATAATTATCATTATTATTCTTAAAAGGATAAATTTTATCTGTATGTAACGCCTTAGTCAAGATAACCTTTAAAATAAAAACGGGGCGTTATAGTTGAATTGTGATGTTGCATTTCATATATAATTATTTAGTGGAATTTTAGTTATATTTGGTATTATTTGTCAATTGTGGGGAATTGTATATTGATTTCTTGTAGAGACAAAGAGTTTAAAACTTGATAAATTAATCCATACGTTGTAATATTGTTATATTATATGAATTTTTATTTTTTAAAAAAATTAAGTTATTCACTTAGGGTATGTTTGTTTCAAAGATTTGGGTGAGTTAGAGGATTCAATCTCAATTAAACTCATGTTTGCTTTATAGGTTGAAAAGCCCGGATTTGGATTGGGCCCGGGTAAAAAATGCAAAAGTGGTGGATTTATGTAGATTTATTAAACCCACCATAAGTGTTCTTTTTGTGCTCTTACTACTATATCATTTTTGTTCTATGTAATTACAAAATACTCTCATATAAATTGGAGTTTCTTAAGGACATTTTGATCTTATTTTTTTTAAACACATAACAAACATTTAAACCAAATAAAATTTTAATATATAAACCTAACTCCAAAGATACCACAACATTCAAATCAAATACAAAATTAAGTCAAACCTATTATTAAACATTCAAACCAAACATATCAAAAAATTAACATAATTTAACCCAAATAGTGTAAGCTCACCACAACTCAACTAACCTAACTAACCCAACACACGAATCAAACGAGTTCTTAAAGGTTATGGTATCTATGTATAAAAATTATATTAATATAACATAAAAGTTATATTCCTATAACATAAAAAGTTACACGCATAAAGGTTCAACTATAATATATGAATTTTTATACTAAAAAATATCTAACTTATTCACTTAAAAATTATGATATTTGTGCATAAAAATTATACTAATATAACATAAATATTATATTTGTATAACATAAAGATTAGCTCATAAATTTTTAAAAAAACTTAATTTAGACACAAATTCGGACCAAACCAAACCCACACACTCCCAATTACACAGATTTAGATTTATACACCTGGTTTACAAGAATATTATAAATAATATATGTTAACCAAAACAATTGTGTCGATGGTTGCTAAAGTATTATGATTTTAATTGAAGATATACTTGAAAATCGATCCATAATTCTTGATCAAGGAAATTAAAATCTACTACAGTAAATAATTAATTTGTACATAATAACTATAATTTAATGAATATCAAAATATTCTTTTATAAAATTAGGTGAGAACTCTTATTCTTACACAACTTCATATAAAAAAAACAAGAACAAAGCAATATCCCAATTCCTTGCCAGCATTCTGCAATACAGAACAGGAGAATAAGAACATCAATTATGCCCTGTAACATCAAACCAAAGCAAGCAAGTTTCGACCATGACATTGGTGGTTCAAGTAGTGGTAGCCGGCCAAATTTATAAAGAAAAAGATGTAGATTGTGATCATCAGGTTCAAACCTGAATCACGTAAGTTCTCTAGTTTGGACATATTTTAGTTTTGATCAGATACAAAGCGGACTTGAGATCAAGCTATTCCCATGAAGAATAGATGCGAACTTGAAGGCGCATATTGCCGAAGTCCTCCTGCTCATCCCTAATAATCTCCGCTGACTCCACAGCAGCTGGACCACACTCTACCAGTTCTATCAGTTCAATGCATCCTATGTATCCAATCTCCGAAGGGATTTCCTTCAATGCATAGCAATGTCTAAGAATCAAACGCTCCAGTCGTGGGAAGTTAGAATTTCCAGCTTCCCATGTCTTGAAATCCAGATATTCAATCAGCAATAATTTCAGTTCTTCAAATGTATAATTTTCTGCACTCCAGACTTCACCATGGAACGCAAGCTCTCGCAGTTTAAGCACTTCAAGACATGGCAACTGCGCGATAACTTCCATGTCCTCCCATGGAAGTCCACACCCACTTAAACTCAGCTTCCTCAGTGTTTCTGGGAAGAAAATCTTGGGCTGGAAATCAACCTTAAGCCTGGGAATGGGTTTCAGGACAGTGAACTTGAAAGCTTCGAGTTGTTCGAGTTCATCCAGATAAAGCCCCACAGGGCCCGGTTTTTCGATCCACATTCCTAACTTTGTCAAATTAGGCATATTTTGAAGAACCTCTTTAGTACAAGAATCAGCATTGGCATATGAAAGGGATTGAAGGTTTTCAAAGAGACCAGACTTGTTTTCTGGCATTTTGGGCAAATCAGTTTCTGTAAACAGGAGATGCCTCAATTGTGGCATGTCCCAGATTTCATTCGGAAGAAATGATTTCCCAACGAACACGATTTTGGGGAGCCTACGAATGATCAAGATTTGAAGGTTTTGCAGTTTGGAGAGCGATGAAGGAAGCTTGGCATTGTAGGTGAAAGAAAGGTACCTCAAATGGATCAGTTTAATCAATTCATAAGGGAACTGAATGAAGTAAATAGTGAAAGCATCCAACACTCTAAGAAGGTCAAAAGTTAAACACAAAGGCATTGGATGATGATGATAATGGCCAGCATAAATAAGAGTTCTTGCGACACTAAAACCTTTAGTTGAATTATAAACTTCTTTCAAACACATCAAAATATTTTTATGAACAGATAAACGCCTCTGACTCTCCATACCCTCCTCGAGTTTCTGAACATACCTTTTAATGGAATGAAAATACTTCTCCCTTCCAGATTCTTGCACTGCCAAATCCCTCAAACTATCATGCATCCCACAAGCTTTAATCCGACCATCTGAGCCGTTCTTGCGAACCACAACAAGGTTTCTGTCCGTAAGGTCTTCCAAATTCTCCAAGGCCACACTTTCCAAGCTTCTGGATTGTGGAAATGGTATTAAGAACCCTTCGCCTACCCACAGCTTGATGAGCTTGGAGACGAGGATCTCACTATCTTCTGGAAATGCTCCCATGTAAAGAAAACACCCTTTCAGTTTACTAGGTAAGTATTTGTAACTTAGAGATAAAATCTCTAAGTACGCTTCTTCGACTTCAGTGGCTGCAGTGTTTGTATCATCTTTGATACTTCCCCAATATTCCTCTGTTTTTCGTTCCTTTGAGAGTAGCCCCCCAATCACAGTAAGCAACAGAGGAAGTCCCCTACAATTTTCCGCGATGTTCTTACCAACTTTGTCCAAGTGTGGAGGGCATTGCATGCCTCCAAATGTCTTCTCACATAGCAAAATCCAACTATCTTCGTCGCCTAGAGGCTTCATCTGGAGAAAAAACTCAGAGGATTTAACAGACTTTGCAACATTCAAAATCCTAGTAGTCAAGAGAATTCGGCTTCTATTGTTATTATCTGGCAATAAATTTCTTACTTTATCCCAAACACCTTGCTCCCACATATCATCTATCACGATCAGATACCTATTGTTGTATAAACTTTGATACAGATTAATACCCAACTTTTCATCACTGCCTTGGTGCTCTTTTTCTCCAGCTTTTTGTCCCCTACTTTCCATGGAATTTAACAGCTTTGCAAAGATTTCACCAACATGGTAATCTTGAGTCACAGTCACCCAGGCACGAAAGTTGAATTTCTTCTTTATTTTTGTATCTTCGTAAATACTTCTAGCAAGAGTAGTCTTACCGATTCCAGCCATGCCAGCAATGGGGATGACGTGGAGCTGGTTTTCTTCACTCACTAGCTCATTCATCACCGCCTTCTTGTCCTCATCCTGGCCCACAATCCTCATACTCTTGCTGCCCGAACTAGACCTCGAAGGCTGGGAAACATCGTCTGTAATCGAGTCCTCTCTGCCATGTCCGATTGAGCCTGCAAGCTTCTGTGCTGTTTCTTTGATCGGATCAATGTAAGCTATTATATCCTGCAATGAAATCGCACCTGAACTTTGCTCTCCATGGATTTCCTTGGATTCAGATTGGGCCTGGTTTTGGTTGAAGATGAATGATTCGATGGTGTCTTGAGCTTTGTAGATTGCATCTCTGATTTGGATTTCTAGGTCTTTTGCAATGCTGCTATCGCTTCTTTTTCGGACAGGAAATATTTTTTCGAGGGAGGATTGCAAGGAAATCATGTGGTCATGGAGAGATTGAATTTCTGGTTTTGGAAAATGATTGGATTCCAACAACTGCTTTACGACTTGCCTAACAGAAACTACAGCTGCATATGCTGCCATTTTTTTTTTTTTTTATCGATTTTGAGGTTCAGAAAAGAGATCAGAAACTGGTTTGATGTTGTCTTTCGTTGAAAATCAATGCATTTCTTCAAGTATAGTAATAGGATATAGATGTTGATATGGGATGAAACTTTTGAGTTTTGATTATGTACTTGATTATTATTTATGCTATCAAAGTCAATGAATTTCTACAGCTGCCAAACGCGTTTGTTGAAGTCATAGATTTTTTTTAATTTAAGGAAATATCAGATATGGTCCCCTGAAATAGATTTTATTTCAGATTTAGTACCCAACATGTCCATCTCATTATAACTTATCTTATAATTATTCAATCAGATTTGATTCAAGAAAAATATGATAAATAACATAGATATGGTGCTCCTATTTCTTGAATTTCCATTATAAAAAATAAGCAATTTTCTATCATTTATACTTTATTTCTGCAGTTAATGAATTCCATTATTGTTTTCGAACAAAATAACATATTTTTCTTTCTCTCGACACTTCATGCGATGGTTTTTCTCCAAATATAGATATGGTGCTCCTACTCTTGAATTTCCATTATCAAAAATACTTAATTAACCAATTTTCTACTATTTATACTTTAACTTCTGCCGTTAATGAATTCCATTATTGTTTTTTTTGAAAAAAAAGTACAAGTTTATTGTAATCTCATATAATTGACATAGTAATAATTGAAAAGGAAAATAAACACATACATTTACATATACTTGTATGAAATACGTGGATTGCACGTGGAGGATGAATTCTTTTATTGTTATTATTTAAAAAAAGTGAGAAATTTTTTTTTTGTATTAAATTAAAAATTAGGGTATGGAATACATAGATTGGATCCTCTGTATCAAAAATTATGTCTCGCCTTATGTACCACATCGAAACTACGTAGTTTTGATATTGATTTTTTTCTTTTATATTATAACCGCTTTATTTTAAAAATCAATATAACTAGTTTGATTGTTTTCTTTTATATTATAACCAGCTTTATTTTGAAAATCAATATAACTAGTTTTGCAATGTGGTATATGCGTGGTACAGAAATATTTGGTACAGAGGATCTCATTTGTAGAACACGTGGGTTGCCCGTTGAGGATGAATTCTATTGTTGTTATTTTTTTTTTTAAAATGAAAAAAAATTATTGCATTAGATTAAAAATTAGGGTTCTTCAACTGCTAACAAATCAAAATCCAGGAAAAAAAATCAAATAATCAAAAAAATAATAAGTTTCCATATTTTGAAGTGAATGATAATAAAACATTAACTTTTATTTAATTATATCTTTTCTATTTTGATCTTCTTTTGTTTCATATTTTTACTCCTCTTTCTTTTTAGTGGCTATTGTAATAAAGTTTTAAGTGTATTCTCCTCCTCGTCGCTAAAAATGGGAATGTATTATTGTTTCTCTTCCTTTTAGTTCTTATTTTTTTTCTTTGGTTGATCTTCGATTGTTGTGTCTCTATTAATGTTGGTTGATTTTTTTTCTAGTATAGATTACTTGTGTTGCACGTGAAAGTAATTTTTTTATCCCAATTCATATAGTTATGTAACATTCATTTGGTTTTTGAAATTTACTAGTTTGATCCAGTGGTTTTTGTTTCCTGAATTTGTTGGTCGGTAGTTTTTGTTGAATTGCATTAAAGTTTATTGTAATACAATGTAAAATCCAAATAGACCAAAAATAAATGTTTGAGAGGAGTTAAAAAATAGTTAAAAATATTGTTGCATTAGATTAATGTAAAAAAAAAAAATTGTTGCATAGATTAAAAACTTCAAGTTCTTCTATTCCTTAAAAATCAAGATAATGAATTCTGTAATTTTGAAATAAAAGATAATAATCCTAGTTGATTGTGATGTTTCTTGCTCCTATTTGTTTGTGTTTTGGCTCCTATTTATGAATTAAATTTATTATTTTAATCTGCTTCCTTGTCAAATTATAGAAAAAAATTGTTAGAAAGAAAGGATTGTAATCAAACGATTTTAACACAATTCATGCTTTCATATTGTAAGTTCAAATTCAATCTAAACTATATAAACATGCTACCAAGCAACTTCAATAATTCTAGCTAAACTACACAAACATGCTAAACTTCCACAACTATTGTTCTCTTGTAATCCTAACAACCTACTAAATATGGATTCCCTTCATACAGTCTCACCTCATTATATATTATTTCACAAAATATATTATTAGATAGTACCAACGATGAAAAAATCGATATAAATATATTATTAGATAGTACCAAGGATGAAAAAATCGACATCGGTGAAAATATCGGTACCGTGATTTTACGGATATATCGGTATCGATATCGATATAGGTGGAAATATCGGACATTTTTTAAAAAAATATGAAAACTTTCTAAAAAAATTGAAAAATTATATCTACTAGTTTATAGATTATTATAACTGACATTAATACATATATTGAACTTATAATTTCAAATAAAATAATATATTTACAATTAATATATATATATGTATAAAATACTATATAAACGTTGTCAGCTATGATAACATGACAAATTTTAATATATGGACTAGTAGTAACTTGAACTCCTATGAAAATTTTAATATATGGACTATGAGGTTCAAATGAATAAGATGTCATGTATCTTGAGTCAAACAATATTGATACCAACTTAAGATACTAGATTTCAATTGTGTTTCCATAAATTTGGTAATGTGAATAGCGTAATCATGGAGTTACAACTTTCATAGGTTTCAACTTTCATAGGTTTCAACTGTGTTTTCATAAACTTTCATAGGTTTCAACTGTATTTCCATAAATTTGGTAATGTGAATAGCGTAATCATGGAGTTACAACTTTCATAGGTTTCAACTGTGTTTCCATAAATTTGGTAATGTGAATTGGCCCAATATGGTTGACTATGTTGATGCATGCTTGAACCTCCATGGGAGGTTTCAGGTAGTGAGTTATAAAATGAATTTTGATTAGACCAATCAATCTGTAAAATGCTATGTCTGCCGTGAGAATACGACGGTTGATATGCATCGAAAGGATCAATCTGTGAAATGCTATGTCTGCCGTGAGAATACGACGGTTGATATGCATCGAAAGGATCATTCATATGCATTGAATCAAGACTCATAGGAATCGAAAGGATCATTGCTCATATGCATTGAATCAAGACTCATAGGAAGTGATTGTTCATATGCATTGAATCAAGATTGATAGAAAGTGAAATATCAGTGTTTGATCTCTCATCTTGGTTCCAGTTAGGGTTGGAAGTGATAAAAAACATTGATTACAACAAGGAAAAAAAATTATACAAAGCATTACTAATTTTGTACAGTACCGATATGTCGTCGATATTTACCGATTTTTTGGCCGATATATCACCGATATATCGGCGATATTCCACAATATTACACAAGTTCTTACCGATATCGATATAAAAATCGATATTTACCGATATATTGCCGATATTCTAACAAAAAAAACTGCAGTGCATTATTATATCGGACTTCACAAAATACGGATTTATCGACGATATATCGACAATTTTTTTCGATTTTTTCATCCTTGAATAGTACACACAATTGAAGATACAATTAAATGTAATCAAATACAATTGGGAGAGTCCATACAATGCAAAAATATTAAATTACATTTTATTAAAATTATATGTATTTATAATTATTAATTATCAAATTATTATTATGATCATAAATAATAATTTTTAATAAAAATATATAAAATAATTTGAAATTTGTAAGAAACGCCTCCATTTTTATATTAGGTAATGGATAGATGTAGTTGACGGAGGGAGGAGATGCATCATTTTATTTATTTATGCAAGTTGCATTTGTTTGTTATCTTTTTTAATTTTTATTTTTAAAATTGTTTGTTATCATCTAAAACTGGATTTTGTCGTACTACTCTAATCTATACTCGGTCCAGCATATTTCGGACGCAAGTACCATTACATTTAATTACTGTTATTTTACATAATTTTAAATTTGCTCTTATCAAGTTGAAAATGAATGAAACTATCACTAAAAAGAAAACTTTCATATAATGACAAAAAAATGGTTATTAAAATCAAATTTTCGGTTAATATATGATTGAAGGATTTGTGACAGAAATATTTTATCAATAAGAACTTTTATCATTAAATTTTAGTGATTTAATTACTGTTATTTTACATAATTTTAAATTTACTCTTATCAAGTTGAAATTGAATGAATTTGTCGCTACAAAAAAACTTTCCAACAATGATGAAAAAATCATTATTAAAATCAAAATTTTCAGTTAATATATGATTGAATGATTTGTGACAGAAAAATTCTATAAATAAGAACTTTATCACTAAATTTTAGTGATTTAATTATTGTTATTTTACATTTTAAATTTGCTCTTATCTGAAAATGAATGAAATTGTCGCTACAAGAAAACTTTTCGACAATGACGGAAAAATTGTTATTAAAATCAAAATTTTCAGTTAATATATTATTAAAGGATTTGTAACGGAAAAATTTTATCAATAAGAACTTTATCATTAAATTTTAGTGACGGTAATACATTCGTGACGGAATTTCTATCACCAAGACCAAAAATCTCGTCATGAATTTGGATGTCATAGAATTTTTTTGATTTACTAGTGACAAAACTGACAAAAGAAATATCTGCCACAATTGTTATTATGCAAATTATCCGTCACTGATAGAATCATTTGTCACTAATTTGGAAGGGGGAAATTGAGTTGATAATTAATTCATATTATAATACTTTAATCTAATTATTAGTATTATACTAACTTCGATGTCTCTTTTATCACTAATAGGGGAAATAAATTATTGTGGGAAATGGTTGCAAATATCACTTTTTCATATTTATATGGTTGGGAAAATAGTGAAAATAATACACTGCACCTATCATATTGAAAATATTGAAAATATCAAATATATTAATATTAATAAAAAAATATATACCAAAACTTATACGAAACGATATCACGAATAGTTATTGAGAGATAAAATTAGTTATTGTGAGATAAAGCTCCATTACCCTCGAATATTATGTAAATTGTAGGGAATATGTTGTAGATACTCATTTCATATTATTAAATTCATAAGATGAACTTACAAGAATCCTACTCTATATATATATTCCACATCAATAAATTTAAAAAGTAATATTTTTCATTTTAGTATACTGGTATTTTTTTATACCAAGTTGGGTATATAATTTTTGTTTGGTAATACCAAAATTTCGATATATAATTTTTATTTAGATATAATAGTAATTTTGATATAAATCAAAATTTTTTTTTTTTTTTGTTATGACACGATATGAGCTATGTTTAATATCGAAATTTTTAATATGGTAACGTTATTATTATTATTATTTTTTAACCCTACAATAGAAAATTTTCTATACGGTATAAAGTAGCGAACCACTAATAAATGCTATGAATATTTTACCCAGACTTGAAGTGTAAACCTTTTTACCCATTCTGCATGTATAAAATGCTCCTATAATTAATTAATTTGAAATTTACAATTCATAATATATTGTATTAGGGTATTCTAGTAAATCGAAAAATTAACCTAAAGTTAAGACATTTATATTAGAGGGAAGTTATTAAATTAGATTGTATTATATATTGTAAATTATTAATATAGCCTCGATACCCATGTAGGTCCATGATTGATTGTGGTCAAACTGCAGTCGCATTCCTAGAAGCCAGCTTGCACACCAACCACCAATGCCGAATTCAAGATAAAATATACTTAGTGGAAAATTACGACTGTCAAAGTGATTGCAATTTCCAAGATGCAAATTGTGCTTCAATGCAATTAGCCACTAATTAATTAAGTCCCATATGCTTCCAGTTTCACAGCAAAGATGTGATTCCCAAACACATTATAATACATACACTAATTAAAAGTTAAAGCACTGTTTCAATACATCTGCAGGCATGGCTTACGCTGCCGTGATTTCTCTCAAGCAAACACTAACACGCCTCGCAGTTTCCATTGCTCCACCGGATCTAGAAACTCTACATCATGCCTACGAGGATGTGGAGTCCGTACAAGACTATCTCGAAACTGTGAAGCTCCTAGCATCTCCAATGGAGGTGTCCAAATCCCTGCAAGAAACCCTCAAAAGACTGGATCATAGCAACAGCATCAGAAGATCAGCCAGCAAGAGGTTGGATACTATAGATGCACAAATCCGAGAAGCAGCACACAAACTAGAAGATATGCTCGACTTCAACGAGTTAGATCAGTTTCTTTCACAATGTCCATGGAGTTTTCCCAATGCACTGTGCCTAGACTTGCAAGAAATATGGCAAGAGATTGATTCCTTCAACGAGACAGTGCAGAAGATGGAGGAGATGTACATCAAAGAACTAGACAAACCCTTGTCTGATGGCGATGACGATCAAGTTTCTTCATCAACAACTGATCATATTGATGTAAAGAACATGGTGGGATTATCTTACGAATTTTCAGACATCAAAAGTCAACTGCTTAAACGTGTCAGGCCGTACGACTTTGGCGTTTACTCCTTCTTTGGAAAGGAAGGCAGTTGCAGAACCTATACTGCAAGAGCCATTTTTGCATATTTATACATTTGGAAAGAACAATCATTCGACTGTGGCGCGTGGGTGCACGTGGGCCCGGATTTCCAACGCAAGAAAATCCTTCTAAGCATTCTTGCACAGATAGACGATGCTAATGCAGGCAAGGTTTCAGAAGGAGATGATGAGCAAGATATGGTGGACTATTTGCACACATTTTTGAAAGGTCGGAAATACATGATCGTGTTAGATGACGTATGGAACATAGAGATCGGAGATTTATTGGAAAGGGCATTTCCAAAGCAAAAGAATGGAAGCCTGGTATTGATCACGACTGGGGTGCAGGAAGTAACTGATCTTGACGAGAGTTTTTATATGCCGGTTTTGGATGAAGAGTTCTCGTGGGATATGCTTCGAGTGGCCATGTTTGGTCTCAAGGCATGCCCAGTTGAACTCGAAGAAGCTGGAAAGAAGATAGTGAGGAATTGTGAAGGTCTTCGTCTTCCACTTGTTAAGGTTATATTACATATATGGAAGGCTGAGAAGACGCCTGAGTATTGGAACAAGTTGGCGGAGAACAAAGACAGTTCCATTTTCATTACTACTGATGAATTATCAGAGGTATGTATGATTAATATTGGCATTTTAAATTTTTGGGAAAATCTTTAATTTGGAAAGGAAATGTGTTTTCTTATTGAAAGTGTTTTTTTTTAACTTTTTCATTTATATTATTGGATAGAAAATCCTACGAACTCTTTATACCAAATCTAAAGACATCATCTGATTACCTTGTTTTTATTTTTGTCCTTTTCCAGTTAGATAAAATTACAGAAGAGATCCAACTGTATGACTCGTTCATGGACAATGATGAAAGAACTTTAGCTATTGAAGTAGCCAAAAGGCTTCTTGATTTCTCTGATGTGATAAGTTCAATCAGGACTCACCTCTTCCCAGAAAGGTTGGTTCCTCAAATGGAAATCATCTCCATCCTTGGAATGGCAGGCATTGGTAAAACAACTATAGCTAAGAAAATATTCGAAGATCCATCAATTGTGCGTCGTTTTGACTGCCTCGCATGGGTTACCTTGGGGCCACACTATAACACAGAAGATATCTTGGTTGATATTCTAGCTCAAATATATCCTGCCGTTGATAAGAGACATTTGAAGGGAGATGAGAAATTAATTAAGGATTTATGCTCACAGTTATCGAATAAAATATGCCTCATTGTTTTGGATGATGTTTGGGACATAGAGCCTTTGCATAACTTGAAAAAGTTACTACCAGACATCAAAGGTGAAGCCTTGGTGACAACAAGGCAGTTAAAAGGAGTGCAACTTGGACTGTTTGATAAGATTCTAAGAATGAGATTGCTTAATAAAGAAGAAAGCTGGAATCTTTTTTGTCAAAAAGTGTTTGATCAAGAGATGTGCCCATATGAACTAGAGAAAGCTGGAATGATGATTTCTGAGAACTGTGAAGGTCTTCCTCTTTTAATCCTCAAAATCGCGAGCTTTCTATCAAAAGTCAAGAAGACTCCGGAGTATTGGAACGAGGTAGCAAAGAAACAAAACTCAGTTTTCATGGAGGCCCATGATTTAGTCTCAAAGGTATTATATCCAAGTTACGAGCACTTGGCACAACAGTTAAAGGCCTGTTTTCTCTACATGGGAGTTTTTCCTCAGAATTACGAGATTTCAAGCTCCAAGCTCATCAAGTTGTGGATTGTTGAAGGGATTCTTGAACCAAATCCATCCCAAACTGCTGAAGAGTTTGCCTCAGAATGTTTATCTGAGCTTATAGACAAAAACCTCGTTATGGTTCACCAGAAGGCCTCAAATTTTGGAATCAAGACCTGTCGTCTCCATTCTACCTTTTGGCATCTAACTAACAATGAAGCTGGAAAGAACAGGTTTTTCCATGCCTTAAATACTTGTGCTGATACTGCAATAGAAGGTATGGAGAGTGGGCGTAGATTGTGCATTCGCAATAACATTTTATTGAGCATTAAAGATGTGCATGACTCAATATCATCCATGTCTACTACACGTTCTATGCTCTGTACTGGATCAACTCATCGATATCCAGTTCCAATTTGCTTGGATTCGAGGCTGTTAAAGGTGTTGGATGCTCTTACAATCCGTTTATATGAGTTCCCAATTGAAGTGCTGAAACTAATGCATCTAAAATACCTGGCCTTGTCTTGCAATGGAGAGCTTCCTACTTCTATATCCGAACTTTGCAAGCTTCAGTACTTGATTGTCAGTCAGCATCTAAGCATCACGTCGTCTGAAGATTCGTTGTGTCTGCCTGTCGAAATTTGGGACATGAAGGAATTGAAACATCTTCAGATCATGGGAAGACAATTACCTAGTCCCAATCAGAATGCTCTTTTGTCAAACCTCTTAACACTTGTAGAGGTGAGTGCTCAGAGTTGTAGCAAGGAGATCCTTGGAAGTATGCCTAATCTGAAAAGGTTAGGAATTCGAATTGAATTGGCGCCTGATGATGATGATGAACTCTTTCAAAACTTGAACAATATTTCTTGTCTCATTAGACTGGAATCACTTAAATGTGTGGTCGTGAATCCTGGGATCAAATTTGAGGTTGTTGCCCCACCTCCACCTGTTTCCATGTTCCCATCCGGTCTTAAAAAGTTGAGTTTGAGTGGACTCGGATATCCCTGGGAATACATGAGTATAGTTGCTCAATTGTCAACACTTGAAGTTCTCAAACTGAGGTATTACGCCTTTCAGGGACCAACGTGGGATGCGGATCACATTGTTTTCAAGAAACTTAAGTATCTTTCGATTCAAGATACCGATTTGGTGCAATGGAAACTGAGAATGGGCAGCTTTGGACAGCTTGAGTATCTAAGCATTAAAAATTGCTACAAGTTAGAAGAGCTGCCTGCTCGGAATTTGTCTCTTGATACAATTGAAGTAATTGACTGCAATCCTTTCGCTGTGAGTTGGGCAAAGCAAATGGAACATATGTGGAGGACAGTTGCTTCTAAACCTATAAAAATTCAAGTACATTCTTCATGGGATGTGTAGGGAACTTCATGTAGTTAATGGCCACAAGCTTGGTCCACAAGGTTTGTCATTTGATTTCATTAGCTATTTGAATCCAGAAACTGGAAAATTTTTAGTATCTTTATTCAAAATGGGGATGTCTACAAGTTACAGTTACAACCTTCATCTCTATACTCCATTGTATGCCATTTAACTATAGATTTGTCTATATTTGTTTATCTTAATTATATAGAATAGATGATCTTCCAATATACTGTCATAACTACCTAAGTTGATTTTAGTTTCTTGATAACATCGATAAAAGTAAACATTATAGCATCCATGAAAAAGTATCTTAGAACTTGTCCAGAGTGTCACCACCATCAAAACTGATTTTCAAATGCTCAGGTGCATGGCACTTGTAAAATTTCGACAAAACCACCCATTTAGGACTAAAGTTATGTAACTTTATGACGAAAATAAGTCATTATAGCATTGAAATTGTCAAAACCCCATAATTATGGGACCATGTGAAAACAAGGATAATAGTGATTTGCTACAACTTTGCATAACTCAACAAGGAACACTTAAATTTTAAAATGAAAATGAGAACAGAACCAAATGAGCCTGAAACATTTTTGGCGATAAATACATGCAGAGCCGACTCTTGCTTCTTTCACATCTTTGAATTTCTATCTTGTCTGAAAGTTAAAGGCCCTGATTGAGAAAGCAAAAACCAAGGCAAAAAGCAGAGCTATTCCAACCATAATAAGGGCAACATATCCCAAAAAATCATGCCTGAATCCAAAAGAATTCCTTATGAATTGCTCTACTGTTTCACCTGTGTCAAGCTTATCCTGTAGGTCTCCAAACTGTGAGGCAGTTAATCCATACAGTGTCCATGCTAATGGACATAAATAATAATACCATCTCCACCAAATCGGAATTCTCTGTCACAAACAAAAGAGAAGAGAATTAACCTTTTGGTAAATATCCATGTTATATATGTATGGTTGCATTATCTACGAGGAAATCAAGACGTACTCTTTTCGGAATGATGTATCCAGAGAAAAGTTCCCATAGTCCATAAAATGCGGACGAGATGATTGCTCCTGTACTGTCACTAGGCGTTACAGCGACTACCATCATCCCATACATGGTGAAATACAAGAAGGTGAAGTATGTAAAGAAGAGAAACCAAAAGAACTTGATTATTCTCCATTCAAATCCGATCATTGCATACACTATCACACCATAGATAAGAGTTTGAATCAAAAGGTGGGGAAGTTCAATCACAACCTGCATATATTGCAAGTAATTTGCCATCACGGATTATATATTGTGCCTACTCGATATTCAATGAATAAATGGATGGTTACAAACCACATGGTAGTTTTTGTAATTCTCTCATAATATATAATATACCTGCGCGAAAGCATATGGCAGAGCTGAATACATTCGAGCTCCTCTTTCTCTATAAAAGACTGTTCTTTCAAAGGCAACTACTGGTTGCACTGATGACGCATTTTGTACGCCTACATAAAGGATGGCCACACACATACAAGCCATAGCATGAAAGATATCTAATATCTTTTTCCTGTTACCAAATGGATGAATAAAAGATTTAATTAACAAAAGGACGTTGAAATTTGGGTAAATAATGAACATATTTGTTTACCTTTTGGAGCCAAGATCCCAGAATATGGTCCCGAGCATAAAAGCAGTAAACAGTGTAAACATAAGTCTCACCACCACATAAGATGGATTGCGTGAATATGAAAGATGCTGTTTCCAGAGGCATGCCTTCCACTGTGTGTAGAAAGACTGGGCATAACGCGTAGGGAAGTATAGATCTTTTGAACCGAGCATTGGTTTACTGAGTTCTGCGATCGTTGCTTTGTTTCTCCTGAGGATGAGGAATTCATAGACAAAATCAATCAACTATTTAGCTAAGGTAAGACAACTTTGCTCATCGAGTTTTTTGTACTACCTATATAATTCTGAGATCTTGTAGAGTTGAGCAAAATTAACACCAAGAGCAGCTTCTTTTTCCATTGAAGTTACCTCCAACATCCATGTTGCTGGATTATAACCATCTTTGAGTTTAGGAACACCAGAAATCCCCTATTCAAGAATTGCATGTTAGTAAAAATTACGCATAATATTAGGGAAGTCATACAGCATAATGTCAAGTAAGAAGATCTCACCTCAAAGTATTGGATGAGAACAGAGCAATCCTGCCCTAACGGACCTACGTATATGGCTTCACCTCCTCGTAGAAGCATCAGCTGAATTCGTTTATTTTTTTCAACATTTTTTGCATAGTATATAGATGACAGAAATTTGTGGAGTTGGAAATGTTAATACCTCGTCAAATGAATCAAATATGTCAATGCTTGGTTGATGAATGGTGCATACAACAGTTCGACCTGTATCCACCGTGTTTCTCACTGTTCTCATTACTATTGCAGCCGCCCTAGCATCAAGCCCGGATGTTGGTTCATCCATGAAAATGATACTAGGGTTAGCAACAAGTTCAACTGCAATAGTCAGCCTCTTTTGTTGCTCGGTTGAAAGACCATTTACTAGCCCTCCCCTTATTGGAGTAAGCTCAACAAGTTCCATAACCTCTTCTATGAACATCTATAGTTTATTTGACTTAAATCAGTGGAGAAATATCCAATTTACATAAGAAAACATAAATCACTAGGATCACAAATTACCTCCTGTGTTGCAGAATCAACTCCCTGAGGCAAACGAAGCCAGGCAGAATACCGTAAAGATTCATATACAGTAACGTGGGGAGAGTGAGTATCAGTTTGCTCACAGTAGCCTGCAATACGTGCAAATGTTTCTTGCTTCTTTGGGTATCCTGATATAGTAATTGTCCCGTTGATATGACCGCTTGTTTTTCTCCCCGATAACACATCCATTAGTGTGGTCTTACCAGCCCCTGTAACACCCATCAGAGCTGTCAAAACACCTGGTCTGAAAGCACCACCGATGCCTTTCAAAATCTCAAGTCGACCCTCTTCAACATGATGAGATTTCATTTCCTGTCATCATAAGGATTTCTTATGAGTGCAGAAAAAGTACGAGCCGTGTAAACCATGACAAAATGGGATACAGCCATTTTGCATTTACAAATAACAGAAATGGAATATAGCCTCTTTGTATCTCACACCATGAGTTCCAAAACCTGCAAAAGCCCACATGTCTCAAGACCTGAAAAGGCTTGAGAAAACAATTTCTAGACTATTTCTCAAGCTTCACATGCCGAAGACACTGGATGTATTGAGCTTCCGCATGTCTGAAAACACGTGGAGAGAGACAAAACTTGTGTCTTTTAAAAATTTAACTCAACAAGGGTAATCCTGTTCTTCTTTAGGCGCAAAATGGCTTGGATTTCATTTTCTGAAGGAGGTCATTTTTTATTTTTGAATGACCACAAGGATTAGAAACATCTGAAAATTGAATTACAATGAAAGAAACTATTAAAGACTAGGATTAGATAATGGAAATATAAAACGAGTTTACAACCTGTGGCATATCTACTGCGTAGTGGATATCCTGAAAAGTCATGGAAAGAGGTTCAAAGGGTAAAAGCACGCCTCTCTTTCTGTTTGGGTGGTCGGATTCGATGATACCTTCCACAAGCTGAATATTGTGCCCTCTTCCTATATTTGGATTTGGATTAGTAGCTATTCCCTCATTCAAAACAAAGCACTTGGAAACATAATTGACAACAATAATGAGTATGTTTGCCTGCAATTCTTGTATTTCTCTCAGCCAATGTTTCCTCAGACACTACAGCACGGGATTTCCTAAATGCTGCATGATCAAGTATATCTCCTTAACAAGTCACTAATGCATCGTACTCTTAACGTTGAAAGCAAGAATAATCAATGCTTACGGTTGAGATATGTCAGAGCCAAGATATCCAGGAAATTCAAGAGAAAAACATATCCAATCAAAACTCCAACTCCAATCCAATACCAATGTGCTTCGGAGAATAGCCCCCGAAGCTTCAAAACTGCTATGCCTAGTGGTTCTTTGGAGCCTGGAGGAACCTGGAATAGGCATAACCTGATGTCATTTTCTTTTCTTTTTTTTTACTTGCCATCTAAAATATATAGAAAATGACTTACACGAGTCCAACTCTTTCCAAGAAATTCATTCACTGCTATAGCATTCTGCCCATACATCACAGGTGATATCCAATAGCCCCATTTCCACCATTTCCCGATATCCCCTGATAGATGAAGGTTTCAAGAAAACATTAGGAGTATGCATGATGTCAAAAAAATGATGAATTACGAGTTTATCCACCTCGTGACAATACGAATCCACCAAACACAGAAAATATAAGAAATGCACTTGATCCAAATGAATCTGCAAATATCATATTCCTTCCTAGAGATCCCATCAAGCGGAATAGCCCACAAGCCATTTGATTCACACATACAAGAAGGAAGAAGTGCCTGAAAAACCTGCAATAATCCAACCCTCCTGACTATGAGATCAACAACATTGAAACAATTATAGACTTTTGAACAATATATTACCTTATTGCATCAGAATCAAATCCAACAGCATAATAAGTAGGGAAAACCCAAATGGCAACATCAAAGAACGTGATGGGAATCCTAATAATCGATGCAGGTAAAGAGTATGACCACGCAGGAAAGAAGAGAAGGTTTCGTTGCTTGTAAAAGACAGGAAGTTTTATTACACGGAGTGCCATCTCCGAAAATCCACTAAAAATTAGTGTAACAATTGAAAAGAAGAGAACTCCCATATAAATTCCACCATCGGTTAATGTATTCTTGGACATCTCGGTACGTATAAATAGGGTCATATATATAGTTCCCATGATCAAGAGCTGGAAATATAACACAAATGATTGATAATTAGCACCGGTATGACTTTTACTTAATTGATGATTATACATATATAGAAGAATAAGAACTTTGAATTACCTGCATCATTCTGACCTTGTAGACAGGTGAATTTCTTTTCAAAAGCAGGTATTCTCTAGACAAGCAAGCTTTGAAAACTTCCATCTTGCAGAGACCATATTTATCAGTAGTTAGAGCATCAGGATGGCAATCAGCCTTGTCAAAAGGAACAGAAAGTTCATCCCGTATTTTTCTTCCAATCTTGAAAACCCAGAATGCTTCGGAAAATTCCTCAGCAGAAACAAAACTATAAGGCTTGTCTCTACTGAACCAGTACTGTTGTTGATCTTTCCTTGATGTGACCTACAGAAGAATGTTAGTAGAGAATCGAGTTTCCTTTAGTTTATCAACACGGAAAGCAATAAGGTGAATTAGAAATATACTTGTTGCAAAAATTCTGCTACTCCTTTTCTCTCAGGACATCTGAAACCCATGCTCTCGAAGAATTCCAATACATTCTCCCGAGGACCTTGATACACTATTATTCCATCTGATAATAAAATTATATCATCAAATAATTCGTAACTCTCTGGTGAAGGCTGCAGCAGAGAGATCACTGCAGTTCCATGAAGAATGTGTACAGATTGTTTTATCGCATTCACAACTTGGAAAGTCGTTGAACTGTCCAAACCATTTGATATCTCATCCATAAAAAATGCTCTTGCTGGTCCAACTAGCATTTCCCCTGAATTACATTAAACAAGATTCATGAACAATCTTTCTAGTATAGGAGTCTTATTTCAAAAGTAGTTAAAGTTACCAATTGTCACTCGTTTCTTCTCCCCTCCAGATATTCCTCGGAACATTTCATTCCCAACCATAGTATCAGCACAAGTTTCAAGTCCCAAGATCTATTAATAGCATAGTTTAAACAATCAAGCAACTTTCATTTTCTTCTTCATAAAAAAAACAAAAAAGAGTTCATGGAGGAAAGTAAAAAATAAAAGATAGGGAACAGAACAACTGGATAAAAAAGTGAAGGGCTAAAAGCTAAAAGAAAAAAATATGCATTTTTCCCTGATGGTAACTTGTTACCTTGAGAATGTAATCGGTCATAACACTGGCCTCCTGCCCCTCAATCGAGGCTGCCTTCATGAAAATGTCGAGATCAGGATCTGCTTTAATGTTTGCTTCTTTCTCCCTCCTCAGTAATTCAGCTAACATTTCTGCAGATTTTTCAGAAATCCCAACTTAAATTTATACTCGAAAGAAACACAAGTTTTTCAGAAGCATTTGATAATTCTTGCTCACTATAACCAGCTCCAACTCCTTGACACCTTGCTGAGAAAGCCAATGTTTCTCTCACAGTTAATTCGCCCAAATGAAGGTCATGTTGGCCTATGTAAGCTGATGCTCTTTGTGGTATAAACTCATCCATCTCATGACCGTTATACGTTACTCTTCCTAACACCTGAGGGATCAACAAATTTTGAATCCACTAGTTTTCCATCAACCCTGCAACTGAAATATAACAAAAATCGTGATTTCCTTCCTTACACGTAATTCATGATCTAGTCTTCCTGCTAGTGCTTTTAGCAATATAGTTTTTCCAGAACTAGGTGGCCCTAGAAGTAGAGTCATTCTGCAAAAAAAAAAAAAAAAAAAAATTATAACAACAAGATGCATTCACTTACAACATATCAAATTTTGCGATATATAAATTATAATACTGTATGCACACCTTCCAGCCTTGATGATTCCATTGAGATCATGAAGAATTGGAACTGATTTCTTTCGACTCGGGAGAACGTGTAGATTACTCAAGCAACCCTTGATGGCGTTACATGATAGTTAGTTTCTATGATAACTTAGTATTTATAATTAAATAACCAATACCTCCAACATATTGGCTGTGAAGTTGAACATTGTAGGCAGTGCTCGACTACCAACATAAGCTTCACCATGAACACTTAATTGCTCAAACCGAACTTCAATGGTGGGAAGATCAATTCCAACTCTTCAACAATTTCAGATCCATCGCCACCAAAAAATAAGAGGAACATTATACTTAAAAACTCAAATACTTCATTATTAGAAGCAGAATCTAGTGCAGAACATTTCTGAGATTACCGGTCAATGCGCTCTTTAATCTTCAACAGAAACTTGTCATTGTCTTCTTGTGCAACTTTCAGTAGCCTCTCAACAACAGTTTTCCTTTCTGTTGGTCCAAGATTCTTTACATCAACTTCTCTTCCATTGCCCTGTTCTTCAAAATACATGCCTCTCCTCATACGCATATAAGTTGGTAGTCTCTTCAATGTCTCTTCATTATCCATGCTGGCGTTCCACCATCTGCTGCTCATTCAGTCTCCATCTTCTATAGTTTTAACGCCGGCAATAACTCAGGGATACTGATCTAGAGAGTTGCAAGAAGACAGTGATTATAATAGGTTGAATTCACATTTTTAAATAGTCGACAACACATCTCAACAGAATTGACAACAAATGAGATTGGGTAGGATTCGGACAAAACTGTTGTGCTTAATAGATATATTTAGTTCTGTTCGCATACTGGCCTGTCTCAACTTGTGCTTAGGCAGGATTAACCAAAAACTATAAAACAGTTGTCGTTACTGTTGAGCAGTGTGGCTCATATATAATGTTTTATGCAACTAGAAATATTTTAAAGGGTCAGCAAGGTTTAGAAGTATATTTTTCAAATAAAAAAATATTTATTTGAATTCCCATTTCTTAATTTGTTTTATGACTTGAGAAAATCTTATATTCAATTTAGTGATATCCCACAGAGACGTGTTACCAATGTTAATTCTTAATAGTAATTAAGTAGTTTTGTATTTAATAATAGTAATGTTTGTATACACCAAGTGTATGGTTCATGATCTATGTAATTAATAAAAATTCATGTTATATTATAATAGTATAACATTTATGTATAAATTTCATAATTTTTTTAGTGAATAACTTAATACTTTTTTTACTATAAAAATTCATATAATATAGCCGAAACTTTTATATTATAATAATATAACATTTATGTATAGATTTCATAACTTTTTCAGTGAATAATTTATATTTTTTTCACTATAAAAAATAGATATAGTCGAAACTTTTATGTTGTATGTTGTAATATTATAACCTTTATGTACAGATTTTATAATTTTTTCAGTGAATAATTTATATTTTTTTTCACTACATGCACTGTATAAAAATTATGTGCATATAACTAAAAGGTTATAAGGATAGAACTTAAAGATTAAGTTTGTTAAAATAAAAGGTAATGCCAAATATATCTACAGAACTAGGATTTGAGTTTGAGTTTGAATTAGGGTTTGGGCATATGTGAACGCTTGTAGGTTTGGGCTAGAATTTGGGTACGTGTAGGTGCACATGGGATACTAAGGTTCGGGTGGCCACGTGAGATGCGTGAAATACGCTCTTATGTCGAGTCTATTCAATTGCACGGATCTAAAATATGTACACTTAATATATATAAATAATTGTATTTAATAATTTATATTAGAATCTTAATCCAAATATTATTGTATTTTCTAATTTTATATAGAATTCGGACATATGACGCATCAAACTCCCTGTATTTTGAAAATTTTGCACCTGTTCCTCTTCTATTATCAAAAATGACAATGTTTACTAATTCGTTGCGTAATCCTCAAAACCGTTAAAGACAATGAATGTGATAAACTTTTTACAATTTTAGTATAATGAAATTACTTTTTTACCCCTATTTTGTTTTATTATACAAATCAGGGCACCTCCCTCCCTGTCTCTCTCCCTCTTCTGCAAAACAGGGCACGCCCCTTTGATAGTAAAAGTCTTGATTAGGATAAAAATATCATTTTTGATAAAAATATCGATATCTCAATTTTACAGAAATATCAAAAAAATATCGATAAATATCAAAAAAATATGTAGACCGTTATTATATCGATTACGTAAAAAAAAAAAAATATCAAAGATATTTTCAAATATTTTCATCCTGGGTCTTAACTAATATACAGTTGTGTGCAGAACTTGCATAATTACTCGAGTAATTAGCTCATCTTTCATGATTTCATCTTATGCTTCAATTCCACGTGAAAACTACTTTTCCCCATGAATCGAGATCAAATACTAATTTAAATTTTAGCAATCATTAATGCTTCCTTTAATTACGTTATTATCTTGTTCGTTGTTATGTTAAATACTTTTTTGGGCATCTACAAATCTTGAAATCAAATTACAAAAAAAAAAAAAAAAATCACCGGAAAAAAAGAAGAAGCAGAAAACCCAGAAGAAAAGGGGGGAAAATATTTCAATTGCATCATCTCACCACCCTGCGAAACAGAGTATGGGATATGATCAAACATAAAAACTCAATCTTTAATCACTTCTCTCTCGTAATACAGTAAAAACATACCTCCTATCAGTTGTATTTTAATCACTGATAATGGAAGTCCTACTCCTTGACATAGGAACCTTGACTGTTGTATTTTTTTTATTTAATTCATTTTGTAATTTCTTTGATTTGTTATATTTATATTGTGATTGTAATCTTTAGATTTGCATTATTTTCTATTTTTCAAATTTATTCTCAATATTTTTTTAGTAATTCCTAGATTATTGGTGACTTGAGTTTTTAGGATACCCATATTTAAAGATTAAAGAGATATTGAAATAAGAGATAAAAGAAATTTGGATCATTCGTTATTTCAAAACTAAATTACCGTTTAATATACAAATGGATAATAGGAAATTTATAAAGTGTGTGCATATGATTGAAAAAGAGAGTGCGACCACTTTATTTAATCATTTGCATAAACATTATTATTTGATAATAGAAGAGGATCAACCCATTCAAAATAAAAGCGGGTTGGATCCATTTTACCCTATAGAATCGTAATGCAAAATTAGGGGTGGCAAGGGGCGGATAGGTTGAATACCCAAGCTGACTTGCAACCCTGACAACGGCTCGTTAAGATGCGTATTGGGATCATTTGAATGATTTCCATCGAACTGATTCTGTTAAACCGTATTTATCAGCGTTGATTTCAGTTCAAAATTATTTGATTTGATAGGTGGTCTCACAACTCTCCTTCCGTTTTGATGAAGTTGGAAATAATTTTGATTCACTCTTTGTTCAACAGTGTATTGGGCTGATTGTTTCTTGCTGCTCCAGTATCCTCACCAAGTGTTACTTAATCATATCTAAGAACTTAATACATTAATACTAATAATATATATATATATATAGAAATACAAAAATAAATTAATTATAATTATGAGATAATGAGATTGAATCACTACTAAAATTGAATAACAATCTGGACACAAGGAAAATTCGACGCATTTTACCTATTTAGAATGATATCATAAATGTAAAATATTATATTAGTAATAATTCCATTTTTTTTTTTTTCAAATGAAAAGGTGAGAAACACAGGAAGTTACAGTACTGTAGTGAAAGAGAGTGAGTTTTCTTTTTTTTCAAGCACAAAAGAGAGTTAGTTAGAAACTATTAATGGAGACAATGAGCTATAATAATTACAATTCATGAATTTCATAACAAGATCTAATTTATAAATTAATTTTTTATTTTAAACTTAAATTTTAAAGTTTTTTAATAAGGGGCTCAATTTAACATTTTTTCTTAATTTAAGGTTTGAAATTTAGATTGAGTTCTTAATTCAAGACAAAATTTCATTTTTTTTTATATTATAGATTTAATATTTTAATATATATTTATATTTTGGATAAATTAAAATAAGTTAGTGTGCTTTGAAGAACAATTTTCATCCGACTTATCTTAATTTATATGAAAAAAAAAGTATAATTAATTCAATTCATAAAATATTATATTCCTTTATTCATAAAATTAAGAAAATAAAGGAATCTTAATTTTTTGAATTGCAATTATTATTATTATTATTATATATAAATGTATTAATACAAGTCGGATGAGATCATTCCAAAATTGTATAAACTTGTCTTAATTTATTTAAACCATAAATACATATTAAAATATAAATAAATTATAAATAAAAATAAAAAAATGAAAATGAAAATGAAATTTTGTTTTGAATTGAGAACTCAATCTAATTTTCAAGCCTTAAATTGAGAAAAAATGTAAAATTGAGTCTCTTATTGAAAAACTTTAAAATTTGGGTTTAGAATTGAAAACTAATTTATAAATTGTATCTTGTTATGAAATTTATCCTAATTACAATTATCATTAAAAAGATTAAACATAAAATTCGATCAATATGAATGTTTTTAATTTGCACTATAACTTTTTTTATTCGATTGCAACGCAAAATTTAGAAATTTATCAAAATGCAACTTAATTTTTTTTTTCCAACAACTTTTTCGGAGAAATACTTAACATATGATTTTTAGAAAGATAGCTTTATCATTTCAAAAAATTTAGGTTTCAAATTGAAAAAAAAAAATTCATACTTCAAGTTGCAAATTGAAATAATCAATTTTAGGTGTTTTTTTATCTTTTTGAAAGTCACATAATATGCATGTGGTCAGAAAAGCTGCTAGAAAAAAAAAAAAAGCTTACAATTTAAGAAATTTTAAAACAAGTTGTAATCAAATAAAAAAATTAAGATTATAAATTAAAAAACGATCACCATGAAATTTTGCATTTATTTCTTATTAAAATTGTAAAAAACTTTTTCCTAAAAAAACAAAGCAACATATTTTAAAACTATTTTCTCAAGATATCAAACACCTTAAAAAAATTAGAAAGTGGAGTATAAAAGAGTTAACTAAGAAAGGAAAGGAAAGGTCCATCCATCATAATCATCAGTAAGCTGGTGATTCATTTCATGATACTTCCTCTTTCTTCTTCATGTTTATTTCCACCAATACTATATAATATATACACACACCTCTCTCTCTCTCCTCTCTCTCATAACCGACGTCGACTAGTCCTCCCGAGAACAAGTTTGCATCATTTCTAATCCTGCACAGTTGATACCTCGAATCAATTGAATTTCTACTGTTTCATTCATCAAAGCCGCAAAAAAGTCTGTAGTAATTGAGTTCACACGAATCGACCATCGATTTTTGGCCGAGCTAGTTGATTTACCCGATAACTGCGTAGAATTTGCAATATTGGATCTGAATCTTAGTGAGTTTATTGTTTCTGTATTATTATTATTATTTTTTGGTGGAATAAGTAGGAGAATGGGACAAGATTCGCCTTCGGAATCCGACCCGGATGATTATGATGATGAACCCGAATTCGTTGAGGTTGATCCGTCGGGTCGCTATGGTCGGGTTCGTGCCTTTTTTTTTTAGCTTGCGTTGATTTTGTGTTTATAGCTAATATTGCAATAATTTTACTTCAGGAATGATTTGAGGTTCGGTGATCAGCTTAACTTTTTGATATTATTTCAGTTCTTCTGGTAATTTAGATATGTTTATATTGTGAATTGCAATTTTGCAGTATAAAGAAGTGCTAGGCAAAGGAGCTTTCAAGAAAGTGTATCCTTGATGGGATTTTATGTGATTGAATTTCATTGTTGGTGAACTGTGAGGAGTGTGATATTAGCATTTTGAAAAAATAAATTGACTAAAAGTGATGTTTTTTGAGCACCCTTGATTTAATTCCTGGAATATAGATATAGAGCCTTTGATGAATGGGAAGGAATAGAGGTGGCTTGGAATCAGGTTAAACTTGCTGATCTCTTGAGAAATGCTGTTGATTTGGAGCGGTTGTATTCCGAAGTTCACTTGCTAAAAACTCTTAAGCACAAGAATATTATCAAATTTTACAATTCATGGGTCGATACAAAGAACGAGCATATCAACTTCATTACTGAGATTTTCACGTCTGGAACTCTGCGACAGTATGTTAATATTTGATTGTGATCTGTTATAAATATTTTGTGATTTCTCAACTATGAGCTCAGATATCTATCCACTTTACAAAATGTAAGCTCAAGTTGGTTTATGTGCATGTGTAGGTATAGGAAAAAACATAAGCATGTTGATGTGCGAGCATTAAAGAAATGGTCTCGACAAATCCTAGAGGGGCTTTTGTATCTTCACAGTCATGACCCCCCTGTTATTCATCGAGACTTAAAATGTGACAATATTTTTGTTAATGGGAATCAAGGGGAGGTGAAAATCGGTGATCTTGGATTGGCTGCTATACTTGAGCAGGCTCGTGCAGCTCACAGTGTCATAGGTAAGGTTTGAGTTGATTCAAACCTCTGTATTTCAATTTGGCATTTGTTAGGATTTTAATGGTGAGTATGAATTTTGATTTTGATTTAGGCACCCCGGAGTTCATGGCACCAGAGCTATATGAGGAGGAATACAACGAGCTTGTAGATATATATGCATTTGGTATGTGCATGCTGGAACTAGTGACTCTTGAGTATCCGTATGTTGAATGTACCAATGCAGCTCAGATATATAAGAAAGTGACATCTGTAAGTGAAAACTGATTTTCTGATTGTTTTCATCTTTATTTTCACTAACCCCCCTTTGGCAATAACATCTATTGTAGTACAAAGAGGTGTCTCAGAATTTGTTATATATTAAAAGAACAGGATACAACAGATTGAAAGGAAAGTACTCTAATTACATGGTTTGGCTCAACTTGAAGTCTACACGTACTGGAGAAACTTCTGAATTCACAGAAATCTAGAGATTATCTTGCTACCTATAATCTGTCTCACCTTTTCTGTTGCCACCTTAATACTCTCCAACTTGAGACAAACTTATAGGTGACAGATAGGACGCACAAATACTATGTTTAACTCATACTTGTATAGGTGTTTGGTCTTTTTGCTCTTACTCAGGCACAACAGCTCGAACCTTCTAGCTTTTTTGTTGAAAAAGATGATCATGGTAGGATCAATTGTTTTCTGGGCTGTCTTAGACTTTAAGATTTCTATGATATCCCCAAAATATTTGGAGACACGCACACAAAGGGTTTCAAAATTATGCAAAAGAAAAGTTGGCCCTAGTGTTGCATCACTTTTTTATTATTTTTTGTTATTTTCTTGATGGGCTCATTTCTATCTGGTTGTGTAACTATGCACAAGAAACCTAAAATCGTTGACGATATGCATACAAAAGGTTTCAAATGTAGGTTTTATACTTGAACTGATTAAAGAAGAAGTAAATGGCCGAGATTTACATGTCAGTTGTGGATAGCTAACTGTTTGTTTTTCTCCTGTGTATCATAAAACTAAATTCTTTGATCTTGTAAAAGGGAATCAAGCCTGCATCATTAGGAAAAGTGAAAAATCCAGACGTCCGGGCATTCATAGAAAAATGTATTGCAAAAGTCGCTGATCGGTTGTCCGCCAAAGAATTACTGATGGACCCATTTCTCCAATCAAATGAGGAGAGTAGAGATCGATCACTACAGCCTCAGTCTAACAATGCAGGTGTAGTTTGCAGGCTTCCTCTGTTTCTCGATGGCATATATATTATAGTTTGCACCATCTGTATAATCAGCAACCACGTTTTATGCCATTTGTATTTGCAGATGATATAGGCAACGAGTGTGATAATAGTAAAGCCCGTGAAGGCTCTATGCGCGAGGGAGGTCGAGACTTCACCGTGCAGGGTCAGAGAAAAGATCAAAATACAATATTTTTGAAACTTCGAATAGAAGATACATCAGGTTATTGATATAATTGTTCATTTGCTACATTTAGTGATTGCTTTGAGTTTCTTTTTTATTTTTTCTAAATAGTTCTTCATAATTTCATTGATCTTATCTTGTTTATGTTCTCAGGTAATATACGGAACATTCACTTCCCATTTGATGTTGAGGAGGATACTTCCACTGCTGTGGCAAGTGAAATGGTTGAAGAGCTGGATTTGACAGATCAAGATGTTACGGTCATTGCTGAAATGATTGATTCTGAATTTCGATCCCTTATTCCTGATTGGGAAACTAGAGAACCTGCAAGCCACAACAATATTAGTGGTGAAACAACACCTGGAGCTCAGGAAGATGCTTCCCCCAAGACAAATGATTTTTCCCAATCTGGTCCTTTTGTTTTGGAAAGACTTCCATCAGGTAGAAGATATTGGTCCGATTCGCCCAAAGCTAGTCCTGGAAATTCTCCACTAAGGCCAGGGCCATCTAACTTGATGCCAGCAGATTCAGGAGACAGTTGGTCCGAAGAAAATTTACAATCTCCTATTAGCCGTAAAGATGCTAACTTCTCTCATGATGCGTCTCCTCCCAAGCATGTGGACTGTGATTCTGATCATGATTATGACAGTCAACAGGAAGCAGCCTCCAAACCCACCGATTTGCGATCTGGTGATGTTGATGGATTTTCTGATGTACCTGAAAATGGGACTCATCCATTGGAAGAAAATATCATGCTGTGTGAAACTGATATATGTGACATCAAAATTATTGTTGAGAAACTCGACCATGTACTGGATGAGCAGCTAAATGAGTTAAATGAATTGAAGCAAAAACATAAAGTAGCTGTTGTAGATCTTCTTAAGGAACTTCCACAGGAAACTTGCCAGAGGGTTCTTAGCATTTGTAACAAGAAGATGTGTAGAACAAATTGAATGACAAGGTAGACCATTTGTATAATAAATTTGTATGAACTAATGGTATACGTCTTGTAATCATATGCTTCTAGCTCACCTGTAGAAAATAATTCGGATGGTTCTTTAATTGCAGCCTTATCCTGAAGATTTCAGATATTCCAAATCGATGAAAAAGAAGAAAGGAAGCTCAGTTGGCGAAGGATGCACATATGAGCCTATTTCTAACTGCAGCTTCAGAGGCTTGTGAAGACTATTAAATCCGACTTAGGTATGACAGCATATTAAATTCGTGCTTGTTTAACTTGGCATTGGAAATTCCTGTTTGAGCATACACAGTTGTGAAAAAGGTTAGGAAAGATGCTCCTCTGGATGAGATATTATAATCTGGGATTATACTGACCCTAGGATTTATGGTTTTTTTGGCTAATGCATGATAACTCACTTTATTTGCAGATTTGGATATCTTCTCCACATTGTTCTGTAATAAAATATGCCTGGAGTTATGTTTGTAAATTAGCTATCAGCAGGGCTGTTTTGTTCCGGTTCAGTCTTTCATAAAACATCTGTGCTTAATTTGGTTATAGTGTTGCATTAAAGAATAATGATCTTTACCTTTTTATCTTTTAATCTCATATTATGATCCATACTTCAATTCCACATAGTGGGATAACAGTTTAGTTATTGTTGTTGCATCACATTTTGTACAGGAAAAATGAACTCCATGACTTATTCTTTCTAGCTGATATTTCAATTGGTGTGTGCCTCAATGTTCACAAAATGGATTTATTTTCTTTTATAGATAAATCCAGTAGTAATCTATCTTCCATTTTGGGAATATATATTTCTTTGTTTTTCTGAATGGAACTTCAATTTGAATTTCTAGCCTATTTTATTTTTGTAGTTCAATCATATAAATACAACGGAATGGGAATTGAATGGAAAATTCGAGGCAATTGAATGCAGTTACTCACTCATTTATTTTCAATTCATTAGCGCAACCCAAATACATTTTATACTGGCTGAATTTCTTATTCAATCACAACTCGCCAAACAAATTAAATAAATTATGTTCGATCATTATCAACTTAGTTAATTTTTTATCCAAAAATCACATATAATTTCAATATTATGCATTTTTCAACTAAATTAAAACTAATAATTAAATTGTGATGAATCAAAAACTGAAATATTGGCATGTAGCTTGAATTTGAGATGAATCAAAAAAAAATTTGTAGAGGCACTGCCAATGCCTTTTATCTGGTTTAAAAATTGGCCATAAATTAAAATGGATCGAAGTCGGATCCGCGTATTGGCCCGACCCGATTCCATCCCTATCCAAGAAGGTCGAAATGGATAGAAGGAGACGAGAGGTCCTCTTTCTCCTTCCTACAGATAACACATCTCTCTTCACACTCACTCTTCACTATATCCCTTCCCCCCACTCTCTCTCTCTCTCTCTCTCTCTCTCTCTCTCTCTCTCCCAATATCCTCAGCTCTCTCCTCCTCCATGGCCTCAGTCACGGCCGGCGCCACCGCTACAGCCGTCACAAAACTGACACACCTATCCACACCTTCTCTCTCAAACCCCGCTTCCTCTAAACCAGCTAAAATCATCCTCTCCTCTTCCTTCACTCCCTCATCCACCACCCTTTTCCTCCACCCCACCACCACCCCACCCACCCCCTCCCTCCGCCGCTTCTCCATCCGCGCCGCCCGCGGCAAGTTCGAGCGCAAGAAACCCCATGTCAACATCGGCACAATTGGCCACGTCGACCACGGCAAAACCACTCTCACCGCCGCCCTAACCATGGCCCTAGCCTCCCTCGGAAACTCTGCCCCCAAGAAATACGACGAAATCGACGCCGCCCCTGAGGAGAGAGCTCGCGGAATCACGATTAACACAGCCACAGTTGAGTACGAAACGGAGAATCGCCATTACGCCCACGTCGACTGCCCCGGACACGCAGATTACGTTAAGAACATGATTACCGGCGCTGCCCAAATGGATGGGGCAATTCTGGTGGTGTCTGGTGCAGATGGACCAATGCCGCAAACGAAAGAGCACATTCTGCTGGCCAAGCAGGTTGGGGTTCCAAACATGGTGGTCTTCATGAACAAACAGGATCAGGTCGACGATGAGGAGTTGCTCGAATTGGTGGAATTGGAGATAAGGGACTTGCTTTCTTCTTATGAATTCCCTGGTGATGAAATTCCCATTATTTCTGGTTCTGCTTTACTTGCTTTAGAGGCTTTAATGGCTAATCCCAAAATTAAGAGGGGTGATAATGAGTGGGTTGATAAGATTTACAAACTGATGGATGAGGTGGATAAGTACATCCCTATCCCTCAGAGACAAACTGATTTGCCATTCTTGATGGCTATTGAGGATGTGTTTTCAATCACTGGTAGAGGAACAGTAGCCACAGGGAGAGTAGAGAGAGGGACTATACGGGTAGGAGACGTAGTAGATCTTGTGGGGTTGAAGGATACGAGAAGCGTCACCGTTACAGGGGTGGAGATGTTCCAGAAGACGCTGGACGAGGCCATGGCTGGGGATAATGTAGGGTTGTTGTTGAGAGGTGTTCAGAAGATAGATATTCAGAGGGGTATGGTTTTAGCAAAGGCAGGGACTATTACACCTCACAATAAGTTCATGGCCATTGTGTATGTGTTGAAGAAGGAGGAGGGTGGGAGGCATTCCCCGTTTTTCGCAGGGTATAGGCCCCAATTTTACATGAGGACTACTGATGTGACGGGGAAGGTGAACACGATCATGAATGACAAGGACGAGGAGTCGAAGATGGTGATGCCTGGCGATCGTGTCAAGATGGTGGTTGAGCTTATTACTCCCATTGCTTGTGAGCAGGGGATGAGGTTTGCTATCAGAGAAGGCGGGAAGACTGTGGGTGCTGGGGTCATTCAATCCATTATCGAGTGATGAAGCTGGTAATTCCGCTCCTTAACCTTCATTTGGGAGTCTATTTGTGGCTGCAAGATCTATTAATTGTCGTATATGATGGGATTTTTTGAGGTTACGTTTTATATGCATTACGTGTTAGTTTAGCTCAAGAACATTGCTGTGATTATTCAATGGAAAATTTTACTTTGCTTCAATTGCTTTTGATGTTTCATAGCATTTGTCTGCCACAGTGTTTGTTCAGAGGAACTGACCTGTGTCTCTTGGAATTTGCTAATGCCATCTGAACTACTATTTTTGTCTATGGATTTAATGATTTATTATGCATCTTTGACTTGAGTTGATTGTTCCATGAAGTTTGTTGCTATGAACATTGTGAATGTCTATCGTTTGTTAATGTCTTGAGACATTGAATTAACTGAAATACTATGCAAATTTCTGGCATTTCATTGGATTAATGTGTTGCTTCACAGTTCGGATTGTATTATACTGTTTTTCAGCCTCGTGTTTTGTTTGCTTAGTGCATGCAGTGGTGAAATGGAATGTCACATTGAAACATAGTGGGGAATAGAGAATGTATTGTGCATTTTTACGTTGTATAATTACTGATAAAATAAAATACGATAGGGAATAGAAGATGTCGACAGATTCTTGAGAAGACCAAAAGCAGAATTGAAAAGGAACAATTGCTTCCAAGAATCTTGCACCTCATCATCACAACCCCAAAAATGAGGCTCAAATATATGCATATGAATAAAACTAAAAATCATGAAGAATATGATGCTAAAATCTTCGATACAATGGGATTTTGGGTGACCAATTTGGGAATCTTATGTGACTGCTAAAGTACACTCGTGTTGTGTCGTAAATAGCTGATCTTTATGTCTTTTTATCGAATAATATTAGATTGTGTTTGGATGGAGAGAATTTTGAATTCCATGGTAGTAAACCCACAGATGGTGTTTGGATGGAGAGAATTTTGAATTTCATGGTAGTAAACCCACAGATGGTGTTTGGATAGATGTTGAGTTGAAATCCATCACTTTCATTTTAAACCAATTTTTTTAACAATATGGTGGTTTTCAAATCCACTTCAATTTGGATGGATTTGAAATTCGAATTTCAAATCTCTATGTTCAAACACAACCTAATAAATCGAACATATTTAATAGTAGGTTTTTTTTTTTTTCATAATAATAGTTGTTTTTGTTTCTGCAAAAACAAAACATAAAGTATTCTTCGTTAACAACAGATATTGCATGTTTCTGACTTGATATAATTACATATCAGTGAGATGATCAGGAATAATGGTAAACATGGGGATAATCTTAATTCCTTCAAATAGTTGTTTATACATGAAGAAATTGGGTGTCATTCCTTTTATCAGTAAACTCGAATCAATGAATTGGATTGAGCTTGCCTATTATTTTCTTGTTACGATTTGTTTGCATCAGTTGCTATCAAAGCACAGTTTATAATCCACTATGGTTTTGAGACGTTAAACGGTTTATTGATGTTGTTTACTCGATCAAACATGGATCTTGATTCTTGAAGATCATCTATTAAATAGATTTAACTATCTCTACAAAGAGAGCATGAAATAAGAAAACAGATTCGATTATGAAAATGAATCTGAGTTGAGCTAGAACTAGTATAATTTTTATAAGGGTAGATTAAAATTTACAACAAGATCATTTATCTATGATTAAAAAAAAGAAAAAAGAAAAATCTCACTCAATATATTGACTCAACCCATTTATTGTTGATAACACAATATTAAATCAAAATTATAAATAGTCACACGCTTTATTAACAAGTAACAAGAACACTAGAAAAACAGCTCACAAACTTCTGTTTACACTAATAGTATCAAGACAAACAAGGATAGAAACATGTGTTATATGTAAAAGACAGGCAAATTATTCATATCGATCCTTAAACAACATAAGACATTAGTACATGTAAGCCTATGAGGACATAAATATTAACTCAAACTTAATATACCTTGAAGGTATCCCATTTGCAGAGCTCAAAGCCCTTGTGCTTCTGTTTGATGAATCCATCTGCTTCGACGTCGATCGTTTTATCTTCAATGACATCGGGTTTAACATTGACATCCCTACTAACATCACTGTCCTTGTCATGTTCAACAAAGTGCACTTTCTTTTGCACCTCATGAGGGCTCTGATGATGATGATTCTTCTTGTTGGAAATCTTATTGTGACAATCATTTTTCGCCTCAACGTACACAGGGTGGTTGAGGACCTCATGTACGTTTGGGAATTGAGGAGTGTCAGCGATCATACTCGGCATTCTTTCGATTCTGTGGAGGCGTTCAAGATAATCATCCATGGAGTAGCTCGAGTCATAGCTTCTGCTCATTTCTTTTTTTCTTTTTCCCCCTCTTTTGGCCTAATTTATCACCTTTCTTTTTTCTTAGAGAAATATATGTTGAGAGATCAAGAATTTATAGCACATAAAAGATATTCCTCTTTTGAGATTTGTTTAGGATGACCATATATGATGAATCTAATTCTTCCCTTTAGTCAGTTTCCTTTTTTTTTTTTTTTTTAATTTCTTGGGAATAATCCATCTGGAGGGCAATGGATTTGTTAAGGGAAGTTCACGTTATTATGGAGACTTGCTGATTTGAGCGAGTGCATATTGATCTTTTGTTTTATTTAATCACTTCACGTTTGTGTAAGAAAGTAAAATTTAAGGCAAAATAAATTTTCATAATTTGTTCTAAAAGTGAGAGAAGGAAAATTCTTTATGTCTGTTCTATTCTACCATAACTTTCCAATTCATGTATATCTTTTTTTTTCTTTTCTTTTTTGAGTGACAAACGATTCCAACCTAAGACCATTTTGAGGTTGAGAAATATATCTCCTTGTGGGTACCTTCAATTCCACAAATTCTCTCTTATTAGATGTGTGGTGACTAAAACAAAATGAAAAGTCAACAGGAAACTCATGTGTTCATTTGGGGATTTAGGTATGTTGGAAAACATTATTAATGTATAGAATATTTTATTATGAAAATGTAATGTTGGTAATGATTGAATGACTATAAAAATGTTGATGGACAAAATATTATATTATATAATAAGAAGAGCAATTATTATATTATAAAATTCGATTTAGAAGTAAAGACAAAAGGGGATTTTGGATGAATCCCTTGTGCTTTTATCATTAGACTAATTTATTTGAATAAAACAATAATTATCCTTTTCTTTTAGAGAAAACTTCCTTTCCACGATACACAAGTAAGATAGGCTTAAAAATCCAATTCTTTTTTCTTTTTTCTTTTTCTTTAAAGAAAAGCTGTACTTGATAATTATCACCACCATCGAGAAGAGGTAGCAAAAAAAGACACGAAAAATGGGTTATGTGGTATTATTCTACGTATTAATTGAATAAACGAGAGCTTTAGCACTAATACGACTTATATAAACAAAAAACCAAGTTCAACAAAAGCATAAGTTAGACATGCACAATCACTTAAGCGAACTGGAAAGAAAGGACTATGTTGGTGGTAACCCAAGATCCAAAGCATTTATTCCTACCACCATATACATTAATAATTGCTTACATGCTTAAACCTTCTCCCCTGCAATGAGGTCCATCACCACTCGTTTGATACTTCCATTGTTCTTCTTCAGCAGCATCTTGTTTGTCTCTGTGTCACAAAAACCCTGCAGCCATCCCAAATTGACACACAAATTGTAAGAATCGCTGACCGTGTAACAAATATAATGGTGCTTGAATAAAAAGGGAGGGGAACTCACCATCTCTTTGAGCTCCTCAAGAATAGGATCCCACTCAGCAACGCCACACAGATCATCCACTGCTTGCTCCAAATCATACTCGTTCAACCTCAAAACCTCCTTGTTCAGATCAACCTGCTTGAAGCCCATCTCCTCGAGTTCCTTGAGAAGTTCCTCCTCCATTTGGTTTTTCCCTGGATGGTCTACAGCTGATTGCTGTGTGCTTGTAACAGGTGCTGTGGGCAGAGGTAGGGGAGGAGGTGGGGGGATTGGAAACAGGACTGAAGGAAACACGCTAGAAAGAGGTGGTGGAACTTCAGACAGATCTATGATTGGGTATGAAGCTGATGGAGCAGCAGAAGAAGACGGGATAGAGGTTGATGCTCCATTGCCAACTAATAAGCTATCATTGATGGGAAATTTCAACTCCTGGTCAGCTTCTGGTTTTCCAGATTCCACAATCTTTTTAGAGTTGTTAGCCACCACAGGGCGAGTCTCCTCTACCACTCCCAGATCAACGTTGATAATCTCAGGGCCAGTTAGGCTGCTGCTTACAGGTGGTAAATTAAGGTTCAAGTCCCTAACAGATTCACGAGGTGCCTCCTTAACAGAAGCATCAACCTGAGAAAAAAACACAAAGTGAATAATCCAAGGATCAGCATAGCTATACAGCCTCCAACAATACAGTGATTATGACATAACAGCATCGGAACCTGGATAAGAACCCAAACACGTTGCCCGAACTTTTGGCCAGTTGGTGAAGCCATCCTCCAGTAAGAGATATACCGCCCTGGAAGATCGGGAGAGATGAAATCCACTGCAATATCAAGCTCCTGGTCTATCAGCAAACCTGCTGCAGGAATCTGGCAAAAAACACAAGAGCCACCCAAGCATTTTAAAAATCTCCTTTCATAAGCTTAAAAGATTCAATGGAACTCTTCTGAAAGGAAAGGAATAGCTCAGAAAGAGAGATTAATTATGTAACAGAACACAAACAATTAAAACAACTAGAATAAAAAACAAACGAAGAATATAAAGAGCAGATAATGACAAGCAGTACTGTTCCAGGGGAGTTGGGGGGGGGGGGACCATCATGTTTTTTTTCACTTATATGAAGCAAAAGCATATATTATAGAACACTAGAATGTCAATGATGACCACTTGCCTGTACTTCAACAGAAAGTGCATTGCTCAATTTATCTCCTCCAATCCAGACAAGTTGCGTCTTTGAGGGCCACATTAGTGTACCATTGTTCCTCATTCGCCATATCTTGGTAAATGGAGTGGAAGGTTCCATAATAGTGCCATCAAATATATTCACATCTTGAATGAAGCGACTGTCTAGCTTCATTGGACATAGTTTTGCCTTCGAACCCCGGTAAACATGCGAAATCATTGGGACCTGGTCCTGCATGGTCCACTGATATTACAAGGGGAACATTGCTCATCAATCCAAGGAACAAAATATTTAATAGAAAATGAGTGGGAAATAACTGAGTGAATACATACAGCATTCCGCATCCCCTTAAAAGGCGTAGGGTGAAAAACTGCTGGGCGTTCCATTCTGATATAATCATTGCTATTTCCATATTTTTCAAAGCAAATGCGGCACAAATCAAAATCTAGCTTTCTGGCATGGGAAAAGAAACTGAATGCATTAGCAACTAGATGAAAAAGAGGTACTCAATCAACAAAAAAAAAAAGGATGCTTTAGCAATTCTTACACTTTTGACTTGAACCTAGGGCCAACTATAGGATGGATGCCACAACCATCACAACGAACACCACGATGGAAGACATTCCCACTGCCATCATTTTGAATAGTAATCCCTCTAGAGAAAACTGGATCAGCAGAATATGGTGGTGCAGCTGAGATCAATCCCATAGCAGACCCCGAGAATGGGCAGTCATGTGCCGCGGATATAGGACCACAATATGAGCCAAGATTTGAAGCACCAAGTTGAGGAGTTAAAATTGAAGTGGGAGATTTCCCACCAGATCTTATCTTATCATTTACATTGTCTCCAGTTGTAGGATCAGAAGCACTGATATTTCCAGAGTTTACACCCAGCTTCGGTTCACTATGATTACAGACCCCCTTCCCAGCAAGATTCTTATCCACCACTGGTTTAACAACACTAGAACCAATACAAGATTCAGCAACCTTCCCACCAATATTTGCAACAGCCGGAAAGTCACCCGTCAACTGAGACTTCCAACTTGAGTTTTTAAGGATCTTCTTGAGCTTTGATTTCTTACCAACAGCAAGGAAAGGAACATATGATTCGGGATATGCTGGTGTTAAATTTCGCAAAGAATCATTTCCAGGATGACCAACATTTTTATTCTGAGATTCAAGTGCTGCAGCTACAGCACTAAAGTCAAAAGATGAAGCCTCATTATGACTTTTAACCTCATTTCTTTCCATGATAGTCTCAGGTTCAACCTTCTCCAAAGGTTCAGAGTTTTTGGTTTCTGATGAAGACGTGCTACTTTCAGGAACACCAGCCCTCCTGCTAGACTTCACTCCAGTTTGGGGCTCTGAAGGCTGGCCCAAATGGGACAAGCTCACTTTTGAGAGTACCTCAACTAGCTCCGAAATACTAGGAGCAGAGGACATTGCTTTAGATGCCAAATCGTTAGAGAGTTTCATGAGAGTACCGTGTAAAGGGTCTGGTACCTTCCTCAGAATCTCAGAAATACCAGTATTAAGATTTGGCAAAGGTTGTTGCACACGAGGTGATCTCAAAGGAGTAGAACTTGCACTTGATTCATTATTCTGAAAGCCACTTTTCTCATCATTCACTTTAACAGTAATTCTCAAGGGGTTAAGGTCCTGTTCCATGACATCATGGAGATCATCATCATCAACAAGAGCAACCACATCACTATCTTCATCAATATAAGTAAGCATTAGCTCGGTATCAGGAGCAAAGCTGAACAGAGAAAGGATCCTTTCTCTCAGTCCATCCATATTGAGATTAAGTTTGTAGTCAATAATCTGGGCATTGAAACGCCTAAGCATATCCCCATACTTGACCTGTGGAAAAGTTGAGCATAGATAACCAGTAAGAATCAAGAAGAGTGAAACATAAGCTGAAATACAAATAACCAAAAATGTACGTACAACACAGCATGTTTTAATTTTAAAGTAATATCCATCACATTAGTTATAGTGCCTGCTTGCCTCTGTTATTTCATCAAGATTCACACACAAAGATGCAATACTAATAAGCCCCATAACTATGGAGAAATAGGGCAAAAAAAATTAACACACTGCTAAAAGCTTTAGCATCAAAGAGGGTTAAAAAACAAGAAAAATGTGAACAAAAAGATTTGTCTGTAACTCAGTATCGAAAAAGATCCACTAGATAATGGATGATACGAATATAAAACTTTAGAAGAACAGAACCACAAAACTCAATGAATACATGTTCCAGACAATACACATAGTACAAATCAAACAGTAACTCTAGTTCACCAAACACAGAACAAAAGACAATATATGCACACAGAATAATTCAAACCACAAAACAAAAGCAAACAAGCAGTAACTCATCCACAGAATTCCATCACCACACAGAAGAAATTATTAACAACAAACAAAAGCTTAAATACCAAAAAAAAAAAATATCGAAAATAAAAAAAGAATTTGCACCACACAATTCAACCCAAAAGGCGCCTTCAAGCACAGATTTCACAATAAAAATCTATTAAAAATCGAGAAAAAAGAAGAAATTAATGAAAGAAAAAAAAAATTGACCTTGATCACAACAGTAGAAGTCTCCATAGCTACAGAAAAACCGTCAACTCCAAATCGCGTTCCAGTTAGCCGCTTATAGAAGACCTATCACACGAAAAACCAAAACCTGAAAAAGGCAATCGCAATATTCCGAGGAAAAAAAAAGTACGAAATCAACGACGAACAAGGGGAAATTAACAGCGATTAGGTCAAAGAAATCGAAATCCAAAGGGGTTTTAACGGAGATCCACGCGTATCCGTGAGCCGCGTTCCCTCACCGATTCTCTCTGCTTGGGAATTGGAAGAAAAAGATAGAGAGAAAGAATTGCACGCACATGTGTTATATAGCCTTGAATGAGTAGATGAAGAGTGTGGGTTTGTTTCGCAATTTCAGTTTAATTTTATTTGCTTTTCTTCCTTGCAAAGAAAACCAAAAAGTCCTTCGAGTTTATCGAGTGGGGTTATCTCCTGTTTGAGGGTCCACAGTAAAAAAATTACCATATTTAATGAGGTCACCTTTTATCTCCAAATCCATTTTATTGATTTATACACCTTCAATTTACACATATTTATACTTTAATGTACATACGTACAAATTAACGACGAATATATTATTTATTTTTATTGTAAAATTATCTTAATTTCATATATTTATACAATCATATATGAACAAATTAACCATAAATCTAATTTAAGATCATAGCACCTAAAAATGGGTGGATATATATATATATATAAATGTTAAAATATTCTATAGTTAATTCTTAATATACTCATTGATAACATATAATAAATTTTTTTTTATGTAATATAAAAAATAAAATTAATAAATTTATTATATTTTTCAATTTGATACGTAGAGGATAGCAGGGCTATAAAATATATATTGAGAATAGGTGGATTAATGATGAAGTTATATCAGTGGTGGAAATTGGGTATTTACTAGACGACGTGGAGGATTATAGGGATATTGGAGAAGGTTGGGCCCTTGTTATATTATTGGGCTTAGATATGGCCTTTTTTTTAAATAAATAATAATAAAAACAGGCGTGAGCTTTATAAATATTGAATTCTTTATATTCTTCTACAAATATTGGATCGAGTGTTTTAAAATTGGACTTCATATATCTATTTTAGAAAATTGGAATGTTCATAACAAACTTCAAAGGAAATTTGGCAATTTAATGACATAATATGAAAATCTGTTTTTAAAGTCATAGAAACAGATTAGTAACAGAATATCCATTCTTAATATCCAAGTACTATTAATTAAGAATATAGACATATTCATTACTCATTTTAATACTTTTTAATACACGCCCCACTGCAAAGATTGTAGTATTTTTTTTCATACTTTCGAATTTGTTGGAATGGACAAAATTGTCTTTGTTTGAGAGTGAAAAAGTGGATATCACCACTTATTTATTTTCTTGTTATTATATCATCTTAAGGTTGCAGCAATTCTTGATTTGTACTCATTTGTTAATTTCAATATTTTAATATATTTAAATCTAACAAATAAATATCTCCATTTAAAAATATCTAGCAAAATATCCCTTTCTGGTCTTGGCTTCATAAGAAAATTGAAATTATCCCTTTAATATTAAATAATTTAAAGCAATAGGAGGGGGAATCAAAAAGGTTCTTCCACAAAAGGCACGCATTAATTGTTACAATAATAGAGGAAATTGAGGTATTTAGCTCAAAATTGCTATGTCCCAAAACAAAACCAATACAAAATTAGAAACAAATATACAAATATTTTATTTACATTCATATATGAGAGATTGTGAGAACATAGTTGGAGAAATTAAAGTAGAAGTATAACAAAAATAACGGAGATTAATCATGACATTGAACCATGATCACCTATTCTTAGGCAAACCATTGCTATGAGGCTGATAAAAGTGGCACTTGCAAAAGCCACAAGGCTCCTTTCTTTAAGCACAACTTTCACTAAATACATTGCCACATCCGATGTGATTTTCCTTCCCTCCTTAGCCAAAACCCGGCGACGTTTCCCGGCAAAGGCCAAGAGGACCAGCACCGTTATCCACGTCACCGTGGTTGTACGGACAACCAGAATGATCAAGAAAATGAGAAGAAACGCCACAAGAAACGGCAACACTGACGCGTAGTAGCCCGAAGAATAGGTTGTTTTGTCAAGTGAAGAGAGGAAAAGATGGAATGAAATCAAGAAGAAGAAGAAGCAGCATGTTGTAGCCTTGGTGTTCTTTGTGATTTGGTCCATGGAATATTTGGAGAGAGAGGAGAGTATAGAAGAAGGGTTGTTCTTTGCTCAAGTTGGTTTTATTTGATATGGGAATTATAGGTTGGAAATTTTGGGAATGGAATTGGAGGGCATGTGGTGCACATGGCTAGGTTGGCAATTAGGGATACCAACCATTAATAATTTACTTGGAAAATTTTGTCAATAATGGATTATAATTGGACAAGAATTAGTGTTTCTATGGACATACATTGCATGTCTTCTAGTGTTGATTTCCCAATGCTAATGCTTAGTATGACAATTTTTAACTTTTGTCATTTTTACAATGTCCGTGTGAAGTTAAGGGAACATTTTTCCATGTACCCTTCGCTGTGAAATATTTGTGCATGCACTAACATATTATATATGGTGTTAGTTTTATAAAAGTTGCATCTTTTTTTTTTTTTTTCGAATTGTCATTAGTTCTATTTTAATCCGCATTTTTACTTCAATCATGAATACCTATATATACTTGAATCATGTTTCGCTGCAATATTACACTTATAATGGAACCACTATAAATTATGATATTTTCATCATATATATATATATATATATATATGAAGTATGCAACAACTAATGGAATAGAAATATAGTAGTAATTTCATAGAGTATTGTACACGTATCACTTACCTAGCTACCTCACATCTTACATAAAGGTTCGTGGAATTGATTTATTTAAAAATAGAGTTCACACCCATAAATTACTACCTAACCCCACTCACCTAGGAACTTCCATAGCACTTTACATCTATGTACGTTGAATTGAACTTACAATTTCAATAAAAATAAAACAATAGTTGATTGTGCATTCTAAGGCACCTTATTCAACTCTCCTTATTACAAGTAACAAAGTCCAACATTTTCACCACTCAAAACACTCCTACTAATTCTATCACACCCATATAGTCAGTATTACTCGCACATTGTCAAATGCGTGATATATAACATAATTTGAAAAAGAAAAAAAAATCAAATGATTACTATTTTTCGATTTCTCCTCCCATCATTTATTAACTCAATCTAACTACACGAACTTAACACCCAACAAACTACCAATCAAAAAACAACAATATCACAATAAAAAATCCAATCAAAAAACCCAATCACTCAACAACACACTTAGAACTCTTGATTCAAGTAACGATCAGCATCGGATTTGCCCATACTACCCAAGGTCGAAACCACACTCTTCAACCAAGAAGTGCTCCTAGTCAACAACCCACCATCTTCATCCTCTTTCCCTCCAATCATATTCCTCTTCTCTTCTACCTCCATCTGTATATCCAACCACCTCTTCGTCATATACTTCTTCACTGCCTCGGCCCCCATATCCGCCACCCTCTTTGGGGGCACTTCGATCGGGTTCTCGTCCAAGTTCAGCTTGGTCAAGTTCATGAGCTCCCCAAAGGTGTCTGGCAATGCATGGATCTGGTTGTGGCTCAAGTCGAGCTCTCTGAGGTTCGTGAGCTGAGAAATGGTGTCGGGAAGCTGGGTCAAGTCGCTGAAGTTGCTGCTGAGGTTAAGAATCTCGAGGTTGGTTAGATTTCCGATTGAGTATGGGAGACTACGAAGCTCGTTGAAGTGGACGTCCAAGAGGCGCAGGGATTTCATCTCCCCGACAGATGTAGGCAGGGAACGGAGCTTGTTGAGTTGGATCGAGAGGCGTTTGAGGTTCACGAGCTCGAATCCTAGGTTTGTTGGTAAGTAGGTTAGCTTGTTGTAGCTTGCGTCTAGTTCTTCTAACGACCTGGAAATTTCCAGGACATGGATTTGTCTTAGTTGCATGTAATAGAAAATCGGGTTTGAATCATTCTTCATCCCATGATTATGTTGTTTTTCGATTTTGATCTCATAAGTATCACTATTTTCAATTTAATCTCATAATTTAAGAATTTGTACTGTTTTTATCCAATTTTGACTGAAAAATTAAAATTTCATTAATCATGTATGATGCACGTGGTCCTCAAATTGAGTTTTCCGATAATGTAGAAGTGACGTGTCAACACGTGTCAATTAATAAGAACTCTAGACACTATTGCCTCGTTACTTTTAGGTCATCGGAAATCCTCAATTCCGAGAAATTGGATTGAAACCGGATAGGTTCCTAAGTTATAAGACTAACTTGAAAATTATGATAATTATTGGATCAAAATCGGAAGATACTGTAATTATGAAACAACAGATGATTTTAGTTTTAGAAGACGGGAGTGCGATCATGTATTACACTCCATGTTACATCTCTTATTTCAAATTAATTACCACACACCACCTACGTGTATCAGATGACATCATTAATTAATATGTAACGTGTATTAAATATCATGAAATACGAAATGTAACATCAAATGTAATACTATCTCCGTCCCACAACACTTTGCACACCTTTAGTGTTAAACACTAAAGGTGTGCAAAGTGTTGTGGGACGGAGGGAGTAGAAGATACGAAGTTTAAAAAACGATGTGTTTTGAGTAAGTTAGTACCTGCAATGAGCGATGCTGTCGGGTAGATTGACGAGCTTGTTGTGAGAGACGTCTAAGAATTTGAGCTTCAGTAATAGGCCGATGGAATCAGGCAATGAATCTAAGAAATTTAATGAGAGATTGAGTTCCTCCAGATTTTCTAAACGTGCAATTGAATCTGGAATTACCTGTTTCCTCACACAAAACACAAAGTTAAATTTGTGTATAAAAAGGATTAATTCTTGCAAATATCAAATAAACGAGGACACATGATACAACTCTTTTTAACATTTATATATTTATATTTGTTCACTATTTATCAGATTAATGCACTTACATATAAATACAAAATCATGAGTATCAATTATGTGCGATTAATTAATTCCTAAATAATGCTCAATTAGTATGAGCACATTCACATGACATTTCATGTATACTTAGCCATTATCTTAATACATGCACGCAAGCTACATATATATATAATTCTCGTTACTTATCCAATTAATCAAATTAAAGCATCATCAATCCATACCAGGATGATCTTGAATATACAAGTGTGGTCAAAATTATGGGCGTTGACCATGAATTAGTACCTGTAATTGGTTATTGGATAAATTAAGAACAATCAAGGAGTTAATCCTCCCAAACGCCTCCGGCAATATCCTCAGTTGCCTCCCAGACAAATCCGCCCTCTCAACAGCTTTCTTCCCCATCTCCGCCTCCTTCAAAATCGCCGCCACCTCCTCGTTCATCTCCACCACCTTCGCCTCCTCCTCCTCCATCTCCTCCGCCACGTCAACCCCAGCCAAGGCCGCCTCGTAGATCCTCTCCAGCCGCCTCTCCGCCTCGCTCAACATCCTCCCGTACGCCTCGTGCATCTCATCCAACGCCATCACCGCCTTGTAAGTCTTGTAGTCTTTATCCACCACCCCCGAGCCCCTCGATTCCACCACAGAGACCCTGGATCGGGCCAGATCGAGGGTCTCATGGTCGGGGCGGGGCCCGATGGCCTTGAGGACCGAGCGGGTCTGGGCCACGTCGCTGACGGCGCGGCGCATGGAGGAGATGAGCTTGGGGTTCTTGAGGTGGGGCATCTTCTCCGACAGCTCGAAGTGGGGCTCCGATGGCTCGGGGTCCGGCAAGCGGGGGTTCTCGATGTCGAAGTCGGCGGCGGGGGAGGTGGAGAAGGTGCGCGTGAAGGAGGGGAACTTTTGCATGACGTAGGAGAGGATGGGGAAATTGGTGGGATTGGGATCCATTGTTGATGGTGTAATTGATCTCTGAAACTGAAACTGGAAGCGATGATCGTGTTTGTGAATCTGAAATGGTGAGTGGAAAATGGAAACTGACATGCATGAATCAGTACATCTAGGGATAAATGATGAACAAGATTAACGGTAATAACTGTCGAATGTTCGGACTATGTACAGATAAGAGAAGTATTGGTAGAATTTAGCGGCTTAGCAGGCGGTCCAATCAATTTTTATTACAAGTTCATTATTATTTTATTATTACATTTTCAAAACAATAATGAACTAGATTATATATTAAATAACTAATGTAATTCTTTACAATACACCTGCTGAGAAATGATTTGAAATTTACAATAGTAAATCATTATTGATATTTTAGATTAATATAAATTTAAAATTGATTATTTTTTTAAATTAATTTTTAAAATAATATAAATGAATTTTAAATTTATTTTTATTTAAATGAATTTGAAATTAATTCATTACAAATCTTGTGGCCGTGCTGTCGAGGCACGTAAAATTAAATATACCTTCTTACCCTCAACTAATTTGTAGAAATGGCAAATAAGGGTCGATCCCACAGAGAACAGAGGAACCAATTAAATTTAATGGTGCTAACTACTGAACAAATAAACAAGATAAATGGGGGTTGGTTGGGAAGCTATCAAATTAAACTAAAAACCTAACAAGCTATTACGCAACACTCAAAGATGAAAACAAATCAGATAAACAAGAATCAATCAATAAACAAGTACTAGTTCTCAGTTCAGTATCCCCATTTATTCTTGATCAGGTGGATTAATTAATAACGTTTCTCTCAATCTATCTCTCGAACCCTCGTCCCTAGATTAGCAACAAGCTCTGCTAACCTGAATTATCTCTTAAGTTTAGTCTATTAAAATAAACTCTTCAATAAACCCTGTTCAATCAGACAACCTAATAGGTACGACCTCTAGATTTAGTGTGATGAACGCATTAATCTCTAAGACGATAGGACGAACTAGACTCCAAATTCATAAGCTCGATCTGGATAATCTAGAGATGTGTTGTCCCTAACGATTCCAACGTTTCTTGCTACTTATGAATATAAATTCATAACAATTACGGATTACGGTTCATATCCTAGCAATAGATATCACAACAATTTAATGTAACGGGCCCTGCTAAATCGAATCATGCAATATCATAAACAATTATCCAAGCAACATAAATCATTCAAGAGATAGAAATTAAGAAAGCGTTACTAATCATTCGGAGTAAATAAAAAATAAAGGTTCAACATCCCTTTGAACTAGCGTAGGAAATTAGCCACACATCACAAAATTCACAATCATAATATTTCTCTTTCTCTGATCTCTGTTTTCCAAACTGCTTCTCCAATCTATTGTGCTCTCGTCTCCTCCAATCTGTTGTGTTGCGTCCCTTTTATCTTGATAGACGATTATTATGGGCTAGGACTCATTCTTCTTTGGCAATGAGACTTTGGACTTTCGCTGGGCTTAATTCTCACACATTTGATCATCCAATGTATAAACATTGTACCCAATGTCCACCTTTTTACATCATCGGCCTTCATTCTTCATTCCCACATTTGTCTCTAAATCACTGTTTAAATCAAGAAAATCGAAAATTGGAGTTTCTGAACAAATAATGAAAATGTGTAGAAAAATAGCAAATGTAGGCACATGAAATACATTAAAATTATGGACTAATTCAATTAAATTATACATATTTTTCTACACATCATCTTGTATTTCAAATCCTCCAAATTCAAACACAAATAAACTCTAAAATTGGAACTGATGTTTTTAGAATTGGACTGAACGGTTAAACCGGTTAATAAAAATTAATTATAGTTTTTTTTCCTATATGATGTAATATATAAATGGGAAATTAGGTCTAATAACCCCTTCAACATATAAATATATATTCTTGTTTAAATAGCCTTTGACTTAAGTAAAATATAAAAGAAAAAAAAAGTTTAAATAAAATATTTAATACCAACCCAAAATAATTATATATATATATATATATATATATATATATATATATATATATATATATATATATATATATATATATATATAATCCCCAAACTTTGAACTCTCAATCATCCACCGGCCACCGCCTTCGTCCCCGATACAATCAAATTGACATATTTTCTCATTCATTAATAAATAAAGTAGGATTAATTTCAATATATTATTTAAATTATTATATTTTTAATAGGTATTTATATTTAAAAAAATTTGATTATTAGTTTTTTTTTTTAATTCGGTTGCTACTTCAAATATATATTTTTCGAAATTTATCGAAAATCTCAAAAATGCAATTTATCTTTAAATATTAGTCAAAGATGCATGAGTCATTTGTCAAAGTGATCCTTTTTGGAAATTAAATTACAACTCTAAGTTAATTTAACGATTTTTGTTTAATTTAAACTTGAATCGAAAAAAAAAAGTTCAAAATCTTAGAATGATTTTGGTTCGATTCATGATCGGATCAAATGAAAATCATAAAATCAATTTGGGGTTATAATTTGGCTTTGAATAAGAGTAATTTTGACATATGGATCATACAATTGGACTGATTAAATTAGGAGGTGAATTGCATTTTTAGGTTTTTTAATAAATTTTAGGATGGAAAATATGTTGAAAGTCAAATTTGGTGTCAACCAAAAAATTTCAAAAAAGAATAATTAATAATCAAATTTTTTTTAAATTTAACTACTCATTAAAAAAAATACAATAATTTAGATAGCAAATAGATATTAACCCCATTTTTTTTCAAATTCCTTTAAAACCTAACATAATTAATTAAATTGCAAAATCATTCACCACTGTTGCAAACTACCATTTCGTAGCACCTACGAGTCACACAAGATTTGAGATGTAATAACGCTTTTTTGAATTGCAATTAAATTGATCATATTTCTCTCACTTGTCACAATCTAGCTACACTATGTTTATTGGTGATATTTGGTGGAGACCATCAAATGTTATCACAAATAATATTATTATATAAGGAGAGATGGTGTAGGTATCATGACATTCACTTTTGATCCATAATATACACATGTCGTTATTCTATTGGTCTCAATTAATTTTTTTCGAATATAATTCAAAGTATTGATATTGAAAATAATTTTTATTTAAAAAAAATTAAAAAATATCAAAATTCATAAAAAAAAATTCTCTACAAATAGAGTCCAATATTAATATATTTACCCACCAATCCAAAATTTATTCTCACTTGTCTCATAATCTCAATTATTGTAATTTCATATTTCAATTATTGTAATTTTGATTTCATATTTCAATATTGTAATTTCTATTTTGTATTTCAATAATTGTAATTTCTATTTCGTATTTCAATTATTATAATTTCGATTTGATTATTGTGTGTTGTATGTTATTTTATATGTGAAAAAAATGAAAATGTGTCACTAATAAAAGAATAGTTTAATACGGAATTAATAAGTATATAATAAAAAATATGCTCACAAAATAATATATAATTATTAAATAATGAAAAAAAATATTAGGTTGGGTTGGATTGATGTCACTAATAAACTATGAAAATGTTGGAATTGGGTTAAGTTGTGGATTGTGTAGGTGGAAGAGAGAGAAATTAATATTTTATAGTTCAGTTGGGTTGGATGAGTGTCACTCATAAATATAGTCTTAAGTGGTGAATAATCTTAAATTAGACATTTTATTATATATGTATGATGAACATTTCAAATTTACGGGTAATTTTTTAGACAAGACCTAAATTACAGGACTTAAAAAAATCTTTTTCTCCTAACCAATAATGTTTTGTTTTCTTCTGTTTTTATTTTTTCCCATTTATCAAAGTGTTAGTAGTTATCATCGATGTTTGAATATTTTGATTGTTTTGGTTAATTATAATTAAGTTAAATTGGATGAACAATGAAGAGGAAAAGACCCAATCATGTTACGTGATACTAAATTTATCTTTGCAGCCAAAAACTCTTTTTAGCTTGGTTGTTTCGATGAACAAGTTGGTACTTATTTGAGTTTAAGATATATTCTAGTTCAATCAATATTATTTGAGTTTATAGTATGTTTTGGTCTAATCCTCAAACTACATTTGAGACATTTAAGTACGTCTGTACGTCTTGTCTATAACTTAATGGTATGTACTTTGAAGTCAAATTTTTTTTAGAATAGTTTGGCTTCTAGCTGTGATGAATTAGACAATTAGTGTGAGATATGATAATTTAAGGTTTTTAGTTTTCCATTTAGGATATAAAATCGATTTATTTCAAATTTTGTATTTTAAACTCTTCTATTCAAACATAATTTATATATTTTTTTCAAAACTTTTCAATCATTTTTTAGAGTTTATGTTTTTTTCTCTATTTGCAATCTCTGAACATTTATCCGAGTACCTTTTCACCAAATTCTCATTTTAAGGTTTTTTTTTTCAAAAGAACATTATATTCAAGAGAAAATGGTCCGGTCTATCCCAATTCACTAAATTTAAGGCCCATATACCCCCTAGTTATAATTTTTGCCCTATATACCCTATTCACTATATTAATATACCTATCTATCCCTTTTTTTTTGAAAAAATCGACATGGTGGGACCCAATCACTGATTGTGTCAGTTGGCCATGTTGACTTATGTATTTCGTTCGTATTTTTGATTATTTTTATACTAATGAAATGAATAAATAAGCAATATATCAATTTATTTATTCGTTTAATTATTTGAAATTTGCATCACTAATTATTTATCTCTTATTATATTATATATTATATAAAATTACAAGAATGGTAATTTTATGCAAATTGTTATGTTATTTAATTATTTTATTATAATTGCCGTGTATTTTATTTTATATTACGCTAATTACATGTTATATTATTTAATACATTATATTTAAATCAAAAATAATAATAATACTTATAAAATATTGGCACTAATATATATTGGGTGGGAACGGCAATTTTGGTACATGTTTAGGGGGTGCACGGCAATTTTTTCAATAATTGCCGTGCCCCCCTATATTTTTGCAAAAAAAATTGTAAAATTATTTTTAGTGTTATAATTAGGGAAAAATTTATTCAAAAGCTAATTTTGAAATTTGCATTGTAATTATTCATAATTTTAAATGATTAGTATTAATTTCCCAATTTTTTCAAAATTGTTGTGCCTCCCTATATTTATATATATTTTATACAAATTAAATAATTATTGAAATAATTATTTATTTCTTGTTATATTAGATTATATTACATTTTGTTATGCAAATTGTTAGCTTATTTAATTATATTATATTATAATTGCCATGTAATTATTATTATTATTATTTTTACTTATTTTGCTAATTACATCTTATATTATTTAACACATTATATTCAAATCAAAAATAATAATAAACTTATAAAATATTGTCAATAACATGTTTAGGATGGGAACGGCAATTTTGTTTTTTTTAGGGGGTGCACGGCAATTTTGAAAATAATTGCCGTGCCCCCCTATATTTTTCCAAAAAAATTTGTAAAATTTTCTTAAGTGTTATAATTTGTTAAAAAATTATGAAAAAGCTAATTTTGAAATTAATATTGTAATTATTAATAATTATTAAATGATTAGTATTAATTTTCCAATTTTTTCAAAATTGCCGTTCCCCCTTATATTTATATATATTTTATACAAATTAAATAATTATTGAAATAATTATTTATTTCCTGTTATATTAGATTATATTACATAATCTTATGCAAATTGTTATCTTATTTAATTATATTATATTATAATTACCGTGTAATTATTATTATTATTTTTTTTGTACTTATTTTTCTAATTACATCTTATATTATTTAACAAATTATATTCAAATAAAAAATAATAATAACACTTATAAATATTGTCAATAACATGTATGTAGCTTGAACGGCAATTTTGTTTTTTTTTTAGGGGGTGCACGGCAATTTTGAAAATAATTGCCGTGCCCCCTATATTTTTTCAAAAAAATTTGTAAAATTTTCTTAAGTGTTATAATTTGTTAAAAAATTATGAAAAAGTTAATTTTGAAATTAATATTATAATTTTTAATAATTTTAAATGATTAGTATTAATTTTCCAATTTTTGCAAAATTGCCGTTCCCCCTTATATTTATATATATTTTATACAAATTAAATAATTATTGAAATAATTATTTATTTCCTGTTATATTAGATTATATTACAAGTGGGAACGGCAATTTTATGCAAATTGTTATCTTATTTAATTACTCCCTCCGTCCCACCTCATTTTGCCTACTTTCCATTTTTGCTTGTCCCAACTTATTTTGCCAGCCCAAAAATGGCAAAAAAAAGCACTAAAAAAGCATAAAGTTAAACATTCAATCAACAATCAACTGTATTTTCTTAGGATCTGTGCCGGTCAAAATAGGCAAAATAGCTCGGGACGGAGGGAGTATTATATTACAATATTATAGTGGAAATGACAATTATAATATTACAATTTGCATAAAATATTATAGTGTATTGTAATTTGCATTGGAATATAATAATTAAAGTGGGAACGGAAATTGCCGTTTCCAATATATTACATGTAATTCAAAATTTTGAAACGGCAATAGTATTACAATATTATATGTAATATAGTATTAATATAATATTATATGTGGGAAATGGCAATTACATGTAATTCCCACATATTATATATTACCAAATATAATACATTTAATTATAATAATTATTTAAATCAATATATTATTACATAGGAAACGGCAATTTACATATTAGTGGGGTTAATAATATATAGTATAATAATAGTATTAGTGGCAATTTACATAGGAAACGGCAATTTACATATTAGTGGGGTTAATAATATATAGTATAATAATAGTATTAGTGGCAATTTACATAGGGGGTGCACGGCAATATTGGTATTTTTTTTTTTTTTAATATATAGTATTAGTGGGGTTAATAATATATAGTATAATAATATGTATTTAGTGGGAACGGTAATTTTTTTTAATATTTAGGGGGTGCACGGCAATTTTTTCAATAATTGCCGTGCCCCCTTTATTTTTTCAAAAAAATTTGTAAATATTGGTAATAATTAGTAATATGTAAGCACGGCAATATTGGTAAAAAAATTTGTAAAAATTTGTAATTCTAAAATATAAGCACGGCAATGATTAGTAATAATTTGCATTCTAAGCACGGCAATATAAACATGGCAATTTGTACACGGCAATGATTAGTAATAATTTGCATTCTAAAATATTGGCACTAATTTTAAATGATTAGTAATTATTTTATTTAATTATTATATTATATATAAGCACGGCAATTATATAATAAGTTAGTTGTGTATATAAGCACGGCAATTATTATGTGGGAACTACATGTAATTATATTTTCTACATATAATTAAATGTATTATATATATAAGAAAATTTTACAATTTTTTTTGAAAAAATATAGGGGGGAACGGCAATTATTTTCAAAATTGCCGTGCACCCCCTAAAAAAAAACAAAATTGCCGTTCAAGCTACATACATGTTATTGACAATATTTATAAGTGTTATTATTATTTTTTATTTGAATATAATTTGTTAAATAATATAAGATGTAATTAGCAAAATAAGTACAAAATAATAATAATAATTACACGGCAATTATAATATAATATAATTAAATAAGATAACAATTTGCATAACAAAATGTAATATAATCTAATATAACAAAAAATAAATAATTATTTCAATAATTATTTAATTTGTATAAAATATATATAAATATAGGGGGGAACGACAATTTTGTAAAAATTGGGAAATTAATACTAATCATTTAAAATTATTAATAATTACAATATTAATTTCAAAATTAGCTTTTTCATAATTTTTAAACAAATTATAACACTTAAGAAAATTTTACAATTTTTTTTGGAAAAATATAGGAGGGCACGACAATTATTTTCAAAATTGCGGTGCACCCCCTAAAAAAAAACAAAATTGCCGTTCCCATCCTAAAAATGTTATTGACAATATTTTATAAGTTTATTATTATTTTTGATTTGAATATAGGGGGGAACGGCAATTTTGCAAAAATTGGGAAATTAATACTAATCATTTAAAATTATTAATAATTACAATATTAATTTCAAAATTAGCTTTTTCATAATTTTTTAACAAATTATAACACTTAAGAAAATTTTACAAATTTTTTTGGAAAAATATAGGGGGGCACGGCAATTATTTTCAAAATTGCCGTTCCCATCCTAAACATGTTATTGACAATATTTTATAAGTGTTATTATTATTTTTGATTTGAATATAATGTGTTAAATAATATAAGATGTAATTAGTAAAATAAGTAAAAATAATAATAATTACACGCCACTTATAATATAATATAATTAAATAAGATAATGGAGTAATTTGCATAACAAAATGTAATATTATCTAATATAACAAGAAATAAAAAATTATTGCAATAATTATTTAATTTGTATAAAATATATATAAATATAGGGGGAACGGCAATTTTGTAAAAATTGGGAAATTAATACTAATCATTTAAAATTATTAATAATTACAATATTAATTTCAAAATTAGTTTTTTCATAATTTTTTAACAAATTATAACACTTAAGAAAATTTTACAAATTTTTTTGAAAAAATATAGGGGGCACGGCAATTATTTTCAAAATTGCCGTGCACCCCCTAAAAAAAACAAAATTGCCGTTCAAGCTACATACATGTTATTGACAATATTTATAAGTGTTATTATTATTTTTTATTTGAATATAATTTGTTAAATAATATAAGATGTAATTAGCAAAATAAGTATAAAAAATAATAATAATAATAATTACAAGGCAATTATAATATAATATAATTAAATAAGATAACAATTTGCATAAGATTATGTAATATAATCTAATATAATAGGAAATAAATAATTATTTCAATAATTATTTAATTTGTATAAAATATATATAAATATAAGGGGGAACGACAATTTTGAAAAAATTGGAAAATTAATACTAATCATTTAATAATTATTAATAATTACAATATTAATTTCAAAATTAGCTTTTTCATAAATTTTTAACAAATTATAACACTTAAGAAAATTTTACAAATTTTTTTGAAAAAATATAGGGGGCACGACAATTATTTTTAAAATTGCCGTGCACCCCCTAAAAAAAAAACAAAATTGCCGTTCCCATCCTAAACATGTTATTGACAATTTTATAAGTTTATTATTATTTTTGATTTGAATATAATGTGTTAAATAATATAAGATGTAATTAGCAAAATAAGTAAATAATAATAATAATAATAATTACACGGAAATTATAATATAATATAATTAAATAAGCTAACAATTTGCATAACAAAATGTAATATAATCTAATATAACAAGAAATAAATAATTATTTCAATAATTATTTAATTTGTATAAAATATATATAAATATAGGGAGGCACGGCAATTTTGAAAAAATTGAGAAATTAATACTAATCATTTAATATTATGAATAATTACAATGCAAATTTCAAAATTAGCTTTTGAATAAATTTTTCCCTAATTATAACACTAAAAATTATTTTACAATTTTTTTTGCAAAAATATAGGGGGGCAAGGCAATTATTGAAAAAATTGTCGTGCACCCTCTAAACATGTACCAAAGTTGCCGTTGCCACCCAATATATATTAGTGCCAATATTTTATAAGTATTATTATTATTTTTGATTTAAATATAATGTATTAAATAATATAACATGTAATTAGCGTAATATAAAATAAAATACACGGCAATTATAATAAAATAATTAAATACCATAACAATTTGCATAAAATTGCCATTCTTGTAATTTTATATAATATATAATATAATAAGAGATAAATAATTAGTGATGCAAATTTCAAATAATTAAACGAATAAATAAATTGATATATTGCTTATTTATTCATTTCATTAGTACAAAAATAATCAAAAATACGAACGAAATACACAAAATAAATAAGTCAACATGGCCAACTGACACAATCAGTGATCGGGTCCCACCATGTCGATTTTTTCAAAAAAAAAGGGTAGATGGGTATATTAATATAGTGAATAGGGTATATAGGGCAAAAATTATAACTAGGGGGTATATGGACCTTAAATTTAGTGAATTGGGATAGACCGGCCATTTTCTCTTATATTCAATACACAATAAATGTGTGTAAACTATTCGGTCATCTTCGACATGATTTAGGAGGATTTTTCATAGGAGGTTTCATTGAAAATATAAAGAAAATAGATGGAAATTTCTCTTAAAGAAATTATACATAACGATAATAATATTTACAGGATTATAATTAACATTTATATATGCGCATTTTATAGCAATATTATTTATCATATTTGTTGCATCCGATGTGGTACTTTTGTCGAACACTTACTCCGTTACTAGAAATGATATTATAGCTCAAATTGTAACAATAAAAAAATAATCGTCAATGTTAGAATATTAAAGTATAATGTTAGAAGTGATAATATATATATATATATATATATATATATATATATATATATATATTTGTTTTTTTTTTTCAATTTGACCAAAATTTAGTACCACAATTTACAAAAATCAACATCCATGCACGAGTGAAAGACAAGACACCTATCAACATACCCTCTAAAGTCTTAAGGGTATGTTTGTTTAGAGATTGAATAATCAAGGATTTTAAAATCTCCAAAGTACGTTTGTTTTGAGACTTTAATTGGATTACAAAATCCCAACACAATCTTATCCTATTATTAATACCTATATCTACAACATATTTTGTAACCTATTTATTATCTAAAACCTATTATCTTTCACAATACAATCATTCAATCATTATCAAACTCATTTTTTTCAAATAAAATATTGCATCAATTCACTTTTTTCCAACATTGATTTGATATCTACAGTATAATCCTACCCTACAAAATCTTCAAACAAACATATATTTCTACTTCTCACCTTTACTTCAAAATTCATGATTTCAAAATTAAGTTTTTCTCAATCCCACATAATCTCTAAACAAACATATAATTGATTAGTCATCCCAATTTTAAAATAAGAAAAAAGTTAAAAAGAAATATAAATCCAAAAATTCGCAATAAATATTTACGAAGTTTCAATTTTTTGAAAAGAACCCACCACAGTGTCCCATTCATCCTTCACTCTACTTGCCCCTCTTTTCTCTCTACATTTTACGGTTAGATAGAGACAGGTCAGGTAGATCAGCAAAAACTGACCACTTTCTCAATCTCTATCTATATTTACAGAATCTGCATCTGCAGATTGTGGTGTTGCTTTCGTTGTTTCTACTGGTGCTGTTTGCAGGGGGGGGGGGGGGTTGTGGTGTGAGGATTTCCAGTGTTTTTCTTGCTATATGTCAGTAGACTGCGACGTCCATTACGGGGAATTCCGTGAGCTTAACAATCAGTTGCAATGGCCACAGCTCAGAATAAAGCGACGCTTGCTGTTCATAGTGCTCCGACAGCTGCTGGCGGCTCTGCCTCTGCCGTGGCCGTCCGCCATGAGAATGCTGCCGCCGCCGCTGAAGACCTTCATCAGAGCGCATCCTTAATCAGAACGGATCCTTCTTCTATAACTACCACTAAAGGTTTGCATTTCTCATTTTCAATTTTATAGTTCACGGAGATTGTTTGTTTTTTGGAGTATTGCTTATGTATACAGAGTTTTATTGTTTAGCATTCACGCATCTGTGTGTTGATCGCGGATTTGTTGAATTTATTAGTGACCTTTGTTTTTTGGAGTATTGCTTATGTATACAGAGTTTTATTGTTTAGCATTCACGCATCTGTGTGTTGATCGCGGATTTGTTGAATTTATTAGTGACCTTTTTTTTTTTTGTCCCTGTCTTGTTTTATTTGGTTGTATTTGCCTTATTTTTTCTAGTCCAGGTGCTTTATGATTTATTAATTTGTTTTCTGGCGCATGAAGTTGATTAATAATATTTTGTTTGTTCATATCTTTACAACATTTGAAGTTGATCTTTCATCGATCAACTCCTCGACTTCTGTATAAAATAGTATACAAAAATGAGAACACAAGCAATAATGTGCAGATATTACAAAAAGAAGAAGAAGATGAGCTATTAGAGTCTACTTCTGGGAATTTTGGATTCTTACTTAAACCCCTTCCAAACATCCCTTTGGCCAAGCTTGTAAGTTCCTTTAAAGTGTTTGGTTAAATTTTAGAAGTACAAATTTTTGTTTTTTGTTTTGAGAAACTCTTATTTCTAACAAACCTTTTTAGATTTCATCATTTAAATTACACAATTATTGTTATAAAATCTTACAAGCTTCATCTTCTATTTATTCAAACACTACAAATTTTTTTTTTTTTTTTTTTGAGTAGATTCTCCAAAACTAAAAGTTGGTTGTATGTCATATCATCTCTTAATTCTTACTGTTTTGATGAACAAGCTAAAAACTTTGATATTTTATCATGTTAGTAACTCATACATACTTTTTAATTGTATTTATTGAATCTCTTGGCTCTCATGTCAGTAAATCATGATAAGGTACTTTACACGAGGCAATGAGTGGCAAAACTTAATAAGTACGTACCAAATTAATTAGTAGGAAAGTAGGTCTTTGGCTTCATATTTGCATAAGGTGCTATTCATCCTTGTTATTTTTCCATTTTATTTTGCATATTGTTGTTTCCAGTAAGGGAATGAGTTCCCAAAAAGTAGACTGCAAAGATTTAATCTGTAAGTGAGGTGTCTGGATGACCACCACTCAGTTGTGTTGCATAGGGATTCCAAGGTTTCCACCAAATGATAAAATTTTAATACATGAATATAGTGTTTGCTTTAAAGTTTTGAAACTCCATATTTTCAGAAATAGTTCATTTTTGGCGGTATCAGTACGAAATCAGTTCAGTCTGTTTATCTCTTTTTAATGTTGCATGCCTTCTGTTAGGTACTAACATCCCTGGAGAATCTTTAGCAAGCTATCTCGAAAGGCTATACTACCTGTATTACTAATTGCATGAAGGATAAATTGATGGATCTTAATCCTCTGTCAACTTGTTCTCTTGTACCAACTTAAATTTTTTATGGAAAATTCATTGGTTAACTAAACTCTTGCTTATTTAGGGATCCAGGTCATGACAAGGGCTCAAACCAAACATCCTTTAGATCCTTTATCGGCTACCGAAATTTCTGTAGCTGTGGCAACTGTTAGAGCAGCTGGAGCCACACCTGAGGTTCGCAATGGCAATCTATATTCTTTTCTTGCACTCATGACTTGATGCATATTCAATGCCTTGAGTGAATAGGTCTTCATTGTATTTCAGCCTCTCTGTCTCACATGACCTTTTCATCTCTTTCCAGGTGAGGGATAGCATGCGGTTCATTGAAGTGGTTCTGTTGGAGCCAGGTAAAAATGTAGTGGCACTGGCGGATGCTTATTTCTTTCCCCCTTTTCAACCCTCATTGTTGCCTAGAACAAAAGGAGGACCAACAATTCCTACCAAACTCCCACCAAGGCGAGCCAGACTAGTTGTCTACAATAAAAGGTCCAATGAGACTAGTTTGTGGGTTGTTGAGCTGGCAGAAGTACATGGTACTACTCGAGGGGGACATCATAGGGGAAAAGTGATTTCTTCTACAGTTGTTCCTGATGTTCAGCCACCAATGGTATATCTGCCTACTGAAGCTTTTTAACGATCTTGGTGGTCAATTTTTTCTCTCGAGTTGCTAATGTTTTTGGAACTTATGTTTGACTGTGTATCAAAATTTATATAATTCCATTGTAGTCTATTCTGTACCCCTGTGCATGAACAGTATGTCTAGGTTGCAGAATGTTCTATGCTCAATCAGTATGATCAAACTCTTATTAGTGACTGTGCATAATGCTGAGGTGCATTAAGATTTCATGATAAATGATATTTTGAGCTGAGACATGAATGTAGAAATCAGAATCCATGTAGTTTGGCTTTCTGGAATATGTTTCTGGTTTTTTTAGTTTGTGATAAATGATGTACAATTTCACATTCTAGCATTTTGTTTTGTTCTTCATTTGAAGGATGCTGCAGAATATGCTGAATGTGAAGCTATTGTGAAAGATTATCCTCCATTTATAGAAGCCATGAGGAAGAGGGGCATTGATGATATGGATCTAGTCATGGTTGATCCTTGGTCAGTAAAATATCAAAAAGTTCTTTGTAGGTATCCCAGTTAGATGTACCGACTACTTAGTGCCTTTATTGCCTACTATAGGTGTGTTGGTTACCATGTTGAGGCTGATGCTCCTAGTCGTAGACTTGCAAAACCACTTATATTTTGCCGAACAGAGAGTGACTGCCCACTGGAAAATGGCTACGCCCGACCTGTTGAAGGAATTCACGTGCTTGTCGATATGCAAAACATGGTAGTAATTGAGTTTGAAGATCGTAAGCTCGTTCCCTTGCCTCCAGCTGATCCACTGAGAAACTATACTCCTGGTGAAACTAGAGGTGGGGTAGACAGAAGTGAAGTAAAACCCCTCCAAATAGTTCAACCTGAAGGTCCGAGCTTTCGGATTAACGGGCATTATGTTGAGTGGCAGAAGGTAGTTATTTTCTGCCTATTTGCTCAACTCATTTGTCTTAATAATTATTCTGATTTATAACCGAATAAGCTGATTGCCAGTGGAACTTTCACATTGGGTTCACGCCAAGGGAGGGTTTGGTCATTCATTCTGTTGCCTATGTTGATGGTAGTCGAGGTCGGAGACCTATAGCCCACAGGTTGAGTTTTGTTGAGATGGTCGTGCCCTATGGAGATCCCAATGAACCACATTACAGAAAGAATGCATTTGATGCTGGGGAAGATGGCCTTGGGAAGAATGCCCACTCTCTAAAGAAGGTTTGCCCTCTTTTCCAGTGTCGGTTGCCTTCTTAGTCCGATTAATTGCACATTCATCTCTCAGAATGACATGTTAACTTTTCTTTTTAGGGCTGTGATTGTTTAGGATATATAAAATACTTTGATGCCCATTTCACAAATTTTACTGGAGGAGTTGAAACAACTGAAAATTGTGTGTGCTTGCACGAAGAAGACAATGGAATCCTATGGAAGCATCAAGACTGGAGAACTGGTCTTGCAGAAGTTCGGCGTTCAAGGCGCCTCACTGTTTCTTTTATTTGCACTGTAGCTAATTATGAATATGGATTCTACTGGCACTTTTATCAGGTAAGTTGACCACACTCATCACACGGAGTTCGCTTGTACTACATCTTCATGTATAACCACTTGAGTAGGGAAGTGTGGTGAGTTGATCTCTATTACAAGTTTACATTTTACTAAAAGACACTACTGTCCTAGTTTGAATTTTATCCTCACTGTTAAGGCAAATTAAGCAATAAGAAAGTGAAAGACTTGTTTCCACAATTTGTGATGAAAAGTTCCATCGTTTTCTAAGGAACAACTTTTGACAAAAATAACGCATGATGTACCCTGTTTATTTCTACCGCCACTTTTTTTTTTCCCTATTTGTCACTGCAATTTAATAAAATTTTACCTATGTAGGATGGGAAATTTGAGGCTGAAGTTAAACTTACTGGAATTCTTAGTTTAGGAGCATTACAACCTGGAGAAACTAGAAAATATGGTACTACAATTGCACCAGGATTGTATGCCCCAGTTCATCAGCACTTTTTTGTTGCTCGTATGGACATGGCGGTTGACTCTAAGCCTGGAGAAATGCAGAATCAGGTTTGTGGTCCTAGATTAATAACTTTTTGGTATTAATTTCCATGAATAACTCTGGTAAGCTTAATCCATCTAGTTGGTTCTGCTACTAACTATTATCATTAGGTTGTTGAAGTGAACGTCAGAGTTGAAGAACCCGGAAAGGATAATGTTCACAACAATGCATTCTATGCTGAGGAAACTCTACTTAGATCTGAATTAGAAGCCATGCGTGATTGTGATCCGTCATCAGCCCGTCACTGGATTGTAAGGATCCTAACCCGCTCATTTAGTTGATACGAGTTTTAATCATGTGCGTTGCACGTGGAGATCAATTCGAATTAAGAAAATAAATGATACAAATGTTATATATATATAACACTTTTATATTAGAGTTCTAATTATAATAGGATTCTATAAGATTTAGAATTAGTTAAAATTCTAATATAAAATTATTAAGTATGAAAATACTAAATTACTGTTATAACCTTAAATAATAATCTATAATAGGAATATATTCGGCAATTCATATTTTGTAAGAAACATCCACACTTTTATATAGACGAGTTTTAGAGCACGTGCGTTGCACGTGGAAATCAATTCAAATTAAAGAAAGCAATAATATGAATATTGTATGTATAACATTTTTATATTAGAGTTCTAATTATAATAGGATTCTATAAGATTTTGAATTAGTTAAAATTCTAATATAAAATTATTTAAGTATGAAAATCTTAAATTACTTAAATAATAATTTATAATAGGGATATATTCGGCAATCTATATTTTGTAAAAAATATTCACACTTTTATATAGGTAATAGATAATAGATATGTTGGTGATCTTTCTTGCAGCTTTGTCGTCTCTAACTAAATTTTTTTCACAGCAATCTCCTTTCAGTTATTGTGGATTATGTGTCCATCTTATAGGTCATATCCCATTGATAATTGCAGATAAGGAACACGAGAACTGTTAACCGGAACGGGCAGCTGACAGGCTACAAGCTGGTACCTGGTTCAAATTGTTTGCCACTGGCTGGTCCAACGGCTAAGTTTATGAGAAGAGCTGCATTTCTGAAGCACAACTTATGGGTTACACCTTATGCACCTGGGGAGGATTTTCCAGGAGGAGAGTTTCCTAACCAGAATCCACGTGTTGGGGAAGGTTTGGCTTCTTGGGTGAAGCAAAATCGATCACTGGAAGAAGCTAATATTGTGCTCTGGTTAGTTTCCCAAACAAGGCACATCGCATTTTACTGTTATTCAGTAGAAAAGTCAATACTTTTAAAAAAAACCAAGCTATTTATTTTCCACTTAAACCATTCTAGAGACATGCCATCAAGCTACTAGATATAAATTACATTGGCCTCTAAACCCATCATTTTGTATAAGAATTACTGCCTCATCCCATTCACTACTCGTGTTCGATCAGTCTCTTGTTTTCACTTACTGTTGTATGCAGGTATGTTTTTGGAATCACACACGTGCCTCGTTTGGAAGATTGGCCTGTTATGCCAGTAGAACACATTAGTTTTGTGCTTCAGGTATGTTTTTCCTGAAGCTGAAAGCATTATATATTTTGTGAGTCGTGGTTTGTGAAGACATTAGTTTTGTGTGTGCAGCCATATGGATTCTTCAACTGCTCCCCTGCAGTGGATGTGCCGCCAAATGTTTGCGATATGGATGCCAAAGAAAACGATGTGAAAGACGCTAAGTCTGCTTCTTCTACAAGTCTCATAGCCAAGTTATGAGGGATTCGTAAAAGGTCATTTTCATTGTTTCTTTTGCATTCAACTATCTTGCTATCCTTTTGAATTGCAGTTTCTACATAACATGTATTTTATCAAACTGCTTATGTCTCTATTCTTTGATATAAATAAGTTTTAAATCCTTACGTTAGTTTTTTTCCTTTTTTTTTTAGAGGTTAATATAAGAAACCTACCTCAAATATACGAATTGGATTCTCTATTTCAAGTTAGTGTTTCATCTTATATTCCATTGTTTTTAAGTCATATTGTGTAAGTGATGTCATCTTTTTTATTTTGAAATACCGATCAAACACCAATGTGGAATAGAAGACCTTATTTGTGAAATATGATGTTATTTTAATTTGCACCTTAAACTATTTTCTTTTTTTTATTGCACCCATCATTCTCAAATTGCAACCTAATGTCATCTTCTAAGTCATTTTTTTGGCCAAAATAAAAAATTCGTTTGATTTTGCTCAAACTGTGCATGAATCAAATAGTAATTTGAAAATTGATTTGAGATTAAATGTGGATTACTTTGACTTGGATTTCATGTATTTTGATTTAAAATAATAAGGATATGAAATTTAATTTTAGTTGGAAAAGTGATTGTAAAATAACTTCGGTATTTCAACTTTGAGAAAATCATGAACTTAGGGTATAATTGACAAAAAAAAAAATGTTTTGATTGCGTATTGAAATAAAATCACACTTCAAAATGATTTTCTATATTAATCATTTTTTTAAATAATGTTCTATAGCATAATATTTTTGATATTTTTCATTACTAATATCAGAATAATTTGAAGAAAATACATTAATAATGAAATGAAGTGGATTGTACCATTCTAATGAACTAGGTAAAGAGCAAGAGTGATTGTGTTAACTTATGAGTACACTTGTCTGCCGTTCTATATTTTTTAATTTCAGTTTTGCATTTTTTTTTGTCTAAACACCAACCAAACTTTTCTAATAAAATATTCATTTTTCTTTCATTCAAATACACAATTCACAACCTAACATAATTCCAATTTTTTTATATTTTAATAATAATATCAACTCAACCTAATATTTTTTCTCATTATTTAATTATGATATATTATTTTAGGAGCCTTTTTTATTATATTTAAAAGATGTAAGAAATAAATGAAAAAATATTTGATATATTAATTTCACAATTATAATAAGGAAGTTATTTTACCATACACTTAAAATAACATACAAACATATAACTAAATCAAAATCACAATAATTAGAATACGAAATCGAAAATAAAATGAAATTACAAATAGATGCATGAAATACTAAATATAAAATATAAAAAATACAAATTTTATATTTAATTATCAATGTCAAATTTTTGCCATGTATACTTAATCAAGAGAGAATTTCAAATTGGTGAGAGAATATGTTAATATTGAACTCTATTTGTAGCGAAGAAAAAAATATGAATTTTGATAACTTTTTTAATAAAAATTATTTTCAATATCAACAATTTAAATTATTTTTAAAAAAAATCTCATTACAAATCAAATGGTGACATGTGTCACAAGTAAATAAAAAGAGTAAAATTGTAAGATTGTAACCAATATCATGACAATCATTCAATTTATATATATATATATATATATATATATATATATTTTTTTTTTTTTTTTTTTTAAAATAAAGTTTGTTTATCTTCTGGCTATGACATTGAGCGAATGTCACCATAAACTAAGTCTAAGTGCTCTTTCTTTCTCTGAAATGTTAGAAAAGAGCATTCTCTTATACCTGTGCATTTTCCTGATGGCATGCTAGGGTATTCTAGATGATTTGGACTATACGATAATTATGTGCTCATAAATATGTGTTTTAATCGTATTTATATAAGTAGTCAATAATAAGTTGGCTCTAGTCAAAAACAGGGACTCGTTTCAACTTTCAAAATTACTCAAACGATCAAAGACGCATCTTAAACGTAGAAGAAGGGTTGAAAACAATATACAAAATAAAAAAATGGGTCTATTATTTATTTGATTTCTAAATTTATTTGACCCACTTGAATCGACAGTCCCGCTCCCCTATCCACCGTGGACACGTTAAAATATGCCCACAGCTGATGTGTTAAAAATCCAGAATATCTATTAATTTTACTTTTCATATAACGAGGGGATGAGATCAATACACGTCATCAGTGGACATATTAAGAGTTGTCCACGGTGGGCATTTGAGCAATATTTCTTGAATAAATTGATGACTAAATAAAAAGTTTGTTAATTTTTATCTATAAAACTATCAGGGTCACACGGTTTGATTAGTTCGGATCCCTTAATTTCTAATATTGTTTAATCATGCATGTATGATTTATAATATTAAACGATTATATTAAATAAATAAAATATTATATAATTACGTAACGAAATGTAAAATATAGTTTATGGTATTGACTATTCTCACCATTCATATTGATTTGATTCAAAGTTTGAAAGGACACCATTTCGGATTTTGAAGGACATTTCTCCATTGACTTTGGTTATCATATTTCAACAAATTTTTATTGGCCTTTGTTTATAGTGCTTATCTATGCACATATTTAATGTCCCAACTTTGGGACCACTAGTGGAAATATGACTAGGAAATAGGAAGTCCACTTTTAATTTTGTTTTTGCTTTATTTATTTATTTTAAAAATAGTTAAAAAAAATTGTGATTGATTTTATTTCTGATCGTTTTCCAGGAAATTGTTTAGGTCTGTTATCCTATCGTGAGCATATTAGGTAAATTATACTACGTGGATAGATTAATATGGTCAAATACTAATGTTGTTATATATCCAATACAATTTTTAATTTTAAATCACAATATTTAAAAAAAAATTAAGTATCAACTATTGATATATTAGGTCATGATTGACAATGCATCATTGTTTATGGTTCTTGGAAATGTTTTTGGTAGTGATTTCCAAGTTTATAACGTTAATAACAAAATAAGAGAACATCAAAGTTGAAAGCTACTACAGCCCAACCCTTCTTGAACACCATATCCAAAAGCTTAAACTCCGACAGCCATGGCGTCGGAGGAGCAAAAATCAATCCAAGAGGTACTCTCCCTCCCAATCCTCCTAGCCGACCGAGTCATCAAATCAGCTCAAGAAGCCGAGTCATTCAAGCCCGAGAACTCGGAGCTCGCCCGCCACGTGACTCAGCTCTCCCAGCTCCTCCGCGCCGCCGCCCGCCTGACCACCTCCTCCGCCGCCATCTACGACCGCCCCATCCGCCGCGTCTCCGCCGACCTCACCAAAGCCCTCGACCGCGCCCTCTCCCTCGCCCGCAAATGCCGCCACAAGAAGACCAACGTCCTCCACCACGTCCTCTCCATCACCACCCCCGCTGATTTCAAGAAGGTCTCTGCTCTACTCGACTCCTCATTAGCTGACATCAAATGGGTCCTCTCCATTTTCAATCGAGACTCTTCTGACAGCGGTTCTTTACCCCCCATTGCCAGCAACGACCCCATTCTCGCCTGGGTCTGGCCCGCCATCGCCGCCGTCCATATGGGCCGGGCAGAGGCGGCCCAAGAACTCGCCACGTTGGCCAACGACAACGATCGGAACAAGAAGATAATCGTGGAGGAAAATGGGATTCCCCCACTTCTGAAAATGCTGAAAGAGAGTGGCAACATTGATGCACAGAGTGGTGCTGCTAGTGCTTTGTCTAGCTTAGCCGATGATCGTAGCCATGTGAAGATGATTGCCAATGCATTAGGGGTTCAGATCATTGCAAAAGCTCTATCAGAAACTCCAATGAGTGTTCAGAACATATTAGTGAATTTGGTGTCAAGAATGTGTGAATTGGATGCCAATGTGCAGGAGGAGTTTGGGAAGGAGAATGTGACTAGGCCTTTGGTTACCCTCCTAGGTATGGATGTCGATTTGGAGGAGTTGGTGGAGGCGAATACTCGGAAGCCTGCTAATAGCTTGCATTCACTAGTGCAGATTAATAAAGAGCTGACAAGAATTGGTGTTAATTGTTTTGGAAATGCCAATGGCTTTGAACAAAGTAGGCATCATGGAAACAAAAAAGACAAGGAGAGGGATGCAGAGTCCCCCGAGTTGAAGTTGATGCTCAAGACGAACTGCGCGATTGCATTATGGAAATTGGCTAGGAGTAGTTTGTTGAACACTAGAAAGATCACGGACACTAAAGCTTTGCTAGTCTTGGCCAAGATAATAGAGAAAGAGGAGGGGGAGTTGAAGATGAATTCTTTGATGGTGGTGATGGAGTTAGCTTCCGTGGCTGAGCTTAACGCTGATCTTAAACGCACAGCATTTAAGCCAACTTCAACGGCTGCAAAAGTGGTATTGGATCAGCTTTTGAGAGTGATAAACGAGGACAAGAGTCCACCATTCGCGACTCCAGCTATCAAGGCCATCGGATGCTTGGCATCCATGTTTCCTGCCAAGGAAAAACGGATAGTTCAATGTTTGGTTACAGAGCTCGGGAATAGGCATCATCAAGTTGCCACTGAAGCAGCTAAAGCTTTAAGCAAGTTTGTGTGTGATGAGAATTACAATCGGAAAGAGCACACTCAGGCCATCATCGAGTTCAATGGGGTGATGAAACTGATGAATTTGGTGAGAAGCAACGAACAGGGTGGGTCCCACTTGCACGAGCTCGTGCTGCTTTGCTACCTGGCCATAAACGCTGGTAATAGCAAGGCGCTAGAGCAGTGTCGGGCTTTGAAGGTCTTGGAGGGGGCGGCTAGGCATATCGTCACCCACCATCCCAATTTGACTGAACTCTTTGCCAGGGCTATACACCACCTTACTATCTATCAACCTGGGATACATGCTCATGATACACGACCACCTCCTTTTTAAAAGCGCCATCAACATCATCCATCCCTAGGATCATCTCCATAATCCATATATATGTGTCAAGTCTTGTACATTTTGGACTCCAATTCATCCAAGTAGAGTTGGATATTCTTCTCAAATGTCGGTGTCTACTATCAGAAACAATGCTCTTTATACTCAAAAAAAAAAAAAAAAAAGAGTTTGCCATAAGAGTGAATCTATTTCTTTCATTTTCTCAAACAATGTACTATAAATGTTATCAACTTCTCTATGTTTTTTCTTGGTTTCCAATTAATTAAGATGTTAGCAAATTAAATAAAGAAGTATATATTACAAAACTCAAAGATTGATTAACCGAAATCAATTAAATGTTAATTGGAGTCATTTTTTGGTAGCTGCAGCTTCTCTATTAAATAATCACCATGGGAATGCCTCTTCAATTTTTTTTATTGCTATGCAAATACAAGAGATTTTTTGTGGTACCAAAACATGGATCAAATCTTTTTTGCCTAGACTAACTCATTTCTTGACTTGCTTCGTTCCAACTTATTTCAAGGAATTATCATGTCTCCAAAAATAGTTGATAGCTCTATTCTGTTGGAAAATGTATGGTGTACTTGAAGATGATTAAAATAACAAATGAGAAAGTCGAGGCAAGAGTTAGACTCTTTTTCCGTAAGTCGAAATTGCCCCGTATACAATGCTTTACGGTCTACGGTAAATGTCCCCAAGATACAACAACTTACTAACTTAAGAATCGCAGGACAATGACTCCAAAAGTTTTTCGGCGAACGAAAACAATATTTGAAACTTTCTTAAACAAGATGATGAGAGACTACAATTGCTAGAATGTTAATAATGCAAGTTGTAGTAAAGTGAATGAAATGATTGAATGTGGAATCTATTTATAGAAGTAGAAGAGGTGTGGTGTCTTTTCATAATAGATGTCTTTTAATTTGAAATGATGTATTTTCATAATTAAACATCTTTTTATTTGAATTGAAGTCTTTTCACATTTAAACATCTTTTGGAATGAAATAAGGTGTCTCACAATGTTTCGGATTAGTTGCATCCTTTTAAATTTGATTGCATCAATTCAATTCAAACTCACACATTTTCATAAATTCACACATCTTCAAACTTTCATACATTTTCAATTTAAATTGTCAACTTCAATCATTAATTTCTCATTCATCCGAAATTGGATTTGAGAAAATAAATACTCTAAATTTATCTACTCAAAATGTAGATTTCAAATTTACAACTTATTTTCGTTTCCAACAAACGAAACACCATGAAAAAATTGGTCAAAGATTGGTCAACACCAATTTTTCAAAACTAATTTCCAACACATTCTGCTTGGACCAGTCAACAGTATTTTTTTTTTTTTCAAAAAAAAAAGAAAGAAAAATTCTTTGTAGTCTATCACTAAGGGAAATTTGAATTGGATCACTAACATTTTTTTTTATATATACTTTAGTACTAAAGGAGATTAATTTTGAATAAATATTCTATATATAAACCTTTTTTTTTTTTTTTTACAAAATATATATTAAAGATATGGAATGAATTTTTTGGAGCTGTATACTTTGTTGGCTAGTGGATCAACCTTGAGTGGCCAAACGAAACACGACAATCTAGTTGCTACCTAGACATAGGTTATGGATTCGAAATGAGGTGAAATCTGTTGATCTTCTTTAGATTTTATGAAAAAAAGAAAAAAAAAATAATTGAGTGCCTAAATTGACTAATGTAAACATTAATATTCATCAAATCATTATGAAAATTGGACTCACCAACTCCTTTTTTCTTTGTGTTGAATGGTTTGTGTGGACTGAAGTCTTACAAACAGAAGCTAAACTAGACAAATATTTTAAATTGGACAAGCTTTATGTGGAAGATTCACTAAAATTGAAGGATTACATCCTTAATTTGCCTCTTTTCAAGTTTCAAATTCTTTGTGATAAACATGATTTGATAGTAACTTAAGTGAATTATATTGGGTTTATGTGGATTACATCACACTATTCGTATTTTCATCACTTATCTATTCTTTGTTCGCTTTTTCTAAATTAATGTAAGTTATTCGATTTTTCTAGATTAGTGTAATAGAAAGTGATGAATGTAGATGTTTCAAGATTTTCATGTTTGTTATGATGGCCAATGGATTATGCAAAATGTTTAAAGTTGAAGATATATTAATTACAAGCTTCTTAGAATTGAATTTTATATAAATTAGGGACAGATGTAGTTGCTATTATTTGACATCAATTAGTTGGGAACAAAACATCAAGCAAAGAGTTATTTTGAAGGGCTAACTTTAAGAAGATGGGGACTTTTGTTATTTGACACTTGTTAGGTGCATTGAGTTAAATGATTTGCTTTCTGACTTCTTTTCTAATAAATACATTGATTAAGGTCATTAATTTATGATTAGTTGATTGACAATAACAAAATTGAATGAATAAGTGGATTTTAAACAAATATAGTTAGTCTGGATCATCATTTATAACATAGTATTTAGTTTATGTTTTATTGCAGGCCACATTTATAAGATTAAAATTTTATATAAAACCGTCTCATATATACAATCATGTTTGATCCAATTTTATTATCCATAATTCAAAATCATTTTCATAAATTAGTATCTGTTTTGTGGATTATATTTGAATTGATTCATTTCACATAATTGAACAGTTCAAATAATCTCACAAGAATCTTACTTTATAATCGTTTTATGAAATTTGAGATGAAAATTCATTTGATATGATGTAAAATGTGGACCATTGGAGAAACTCTCAACAAAAAATTAATAATTCCTTCTGAACTCCCTTTTTCTCCTATGAAATGAGCACAATTTATAAAGGGTGTGAACATAGTTATAACAAATAACTCAGTAATACTCTGCTTTTATTTACTTTTATGTGCTGATTTTTTTTTCTATAAATTCTTTTTTAGGAGTAGAAGGGGCTTCATGTTTGTAATTATTTTTTTGGTTAGGATTACAATTGCAAGAAATGTTATTAATGACATAGGTAATCATCTTACATCTATTTACTAGTGCACAAATTATTTATAATTACATAATCACAAAAATATTCCCAAAATTTAATAAAAATATATTTTCATAATAAGTAGAAAACTACAAGAATTGATCCCATTTTTTTCGTAGGAAATGAGGAGTGAACCAAATAAATGTTCACAATAGATTGTAAAGTAGAAGCTGTCTAAGGCTTGTTAAACGGAAATAGTTTTTTCATGCCAAAATTGAAAACTAGATTTTTAAATCTTTAACACTAAAAAAACAATACTAGATTTCAAGATATGATTTAGTACATCAAGTATATACCACTCATCCCTTTCCCACATATTCAATCTTGTGTTATAAAGTAAATTTTTATTTTGCTTTCCATTTAAGTGTAAATATTATTCGTACAACAATAACATTCTCATTATACATATAACATGAAAATTGAAAAAATGAAACATAGATAACAATTGCCCACAAGAAAAAAGTTCTTTCCTTGTGAAAGACTTTCTTGAATAGCACAAAACTTGAGGAAATAAATAACGTTGCTGCTTTGCCTCTCAGGGAATTTATGACCACACAAAAGAAATGTAGAGTTTCATAACCTCACAAAACCCATTATTTTTGCAAGCTCAAACAAATATAATTCTTGAAATACATTTTCACAAAACCTTTCTCTTTATTAGTTGAATCATGCAAAATTAAAATAAAAAAAATAAAAGATTCCACCTGAAAAAACTTCCTCCACAACTATCAGTATGTGTGTTTTGTATATATGTAGAGGGTTAAAACTCCAAAAAAAAAAAAAAAAACACCAATCTTTACAGTTTAAATATGGTGGAAAGCATCAGTCAATTCTTGAGAGAGTGAAGTCAATGCATAGTTCCTTTCTTCATCACTCATCTGCATATCAAACACTGATTCCATCTTGTTCTCAACATCCCATGAAAACCCACTAACATTTTCCATTATTTCATGATTGCTTGTCTGAATCCTAGAATTGTTCACATTTGAGCTATTGCTTGAGCTCTCATTCATCAAATAAGCACTCATTCTTGAAGCTGAGCTATCAGAATAGTCTGTTTCCACCACTTTCTGCTGCTCAAAGTTCATCAAATTCGGCATCGAGTTGAACCCACAAGTGGGCTCATAAGGCCTCAACAGAGTCGAATAGTATCCGTGGTGATCAACACTTTCTTGAAACTCAGACAAGAATATGGGATCATACACTTGTTTGCTCCAAAAATTATCAGTTGATGAAGATTGCAATTCCCCTGTATTGCCCAAATGATACTCCTCTTCAACCACACACTCTTTCTCATCCTTCACTTGTGCTTCGATTATCGCTTTGTGTGTGTTTGGATCAATCCCTTGCTTCATCAGCTTCTTCTTCAGAGATGAGTTCCAAAAATTCTTGATTTCGTTATCTGTTCTCCCTGGCAATTGCGATGCAATTTGTGCCCATCTGCCAATTTTTTCCGCTTATATCATAACAAATCAATCGTTGCAAACGCCAAGTTTGACCATTTTTTTTTTGTAGTATCACCGTCTGTTGTGTATACAGACAGTGGATACTGCAAACAGTGAATTTCATGGAGTACACCATCTTAATCATTTAAAAAACATTAAATCTAGGCCCAATTCTTGAAAATTAATCATGGTTTAACTAAAATTGTAAATTCCAACCTATTGCCAAGAGCTTCATGGAGAGTGATGATGAGATCTTCTTCTTCTTGTGAAAACATGCCTCTCTTAAGATCAGGCCTCAAATAATTAATCCATCTTAGCCTGCAACTCTTTCCACATCTTTGCAAGCCTACAATAAATTTTAAATAAGTTGAAATACAAACAACATAATATTCGTCAATGTGCAAATAAACGATAGACACTAATAAACGGAAAAAAAAAAAAAAACCTGCTAATTTAGGGACGGAGCTCCAACAACCGACACCGAATCTGGTAATGTAGTTATACAGTTTCTCATCTTCTTCAGGAGACCATAACCCTTTCCTTAGCTTCTGTTTAACACTGCAAGAATTTCTACCCATTGTCCAAATGACAATTTTATTAAATGGCAGCTGAATTTGTACCTAATTTTGTCACATATTGTAGCTAAGAACAAGAAAATGGTTTAAGCAACATGTGATCACTCCTTAGAGTGAGAAAATCACATATAAATAGAGATTATGTAAATGGGTTTAACAGAAAATCATACTTAGAATTCAAGTTATATCAGAGAGGGAGGGGGTGGGGGGGTGGGGTGTTGAAGTAATCAAGTGGTTTCTAAGCAAATTCAGGGTTCTGCTTTTTATTGGACTAGATTGAACTTTAAGATATCTCTGTCTAAAAGGAAATTATAACAGTGAAGTATAATCAAGATCAAAGTACACAATTATGTATGCTTAAACATGACTGTAATTTTTTTTTTCTTTTTTTCTAAACATGACGATTGGAAGTACATTGATGTATATATGACCTGAATATTTTGTACCATAATAGGAATTCATACAGTGCATATAGTGGGGATTTTCCGAATTATGTATGCATCATTTTCATTGCAATAAATTGGATTAAATATTGAGTTAAACGACAATTTCAGTATTTTAACTTACGTATTCATCTAAAGTTCCCTTATGTTTTAGTTGCCAAAAAAGCAAATCCCCTTTTTCCCTTCAATATTATTATATTATAGTATATAATGCTACTGTAAGATATTAGGTTTTGATGTTATTTTTTCTCCAGTAGTGCTGTTAACATAGAGTTAAAATTTGTGGTATTCTCTATTTCTTTTGTCTTTCAGTTTTTAAATTGATTTCCTTTTTTTATAATAATTAGGAATATTATGTAGTATTTATTTTCATTACAAAGAATAGTGTAGACTGTTGGAGATGAATGACAGTTTTTACATTAAAATAGTGTAAAATTTACAATAAAATATAGTATAGTATTGAAGATGTCCTTTGTAAATTCTCATTCCTCCACAAGAACTGAACTGAATCCTTTAAATATATATATATATATATATATATATATATATATATATAATCGTTGTTCACAAAATAAATTTATCTTAATTTATTTTAATTTAATTTGCAAATGCCAAAATCAAAAAATTATAAGAAGAAAAGCATAAGTTTTCAACATCTCACACTTTGAAAGTATTTTTGTGGAGATATATTAATATATATTGGAGATTAGAACTCGACCGACACAATAGTGTAAGAAAAAAGAATTGGGCCCATGAAGAAAATGGGTTTTCCAAGAAAACTTTAAAAAAGTAATATAAAACAAGAAAGGGGGATTGGGGGGGGGGGGTAAGAAATAAAATGTGGGTTTGGGGGTGATATGTGTGCTCAATTAAATATGGACAATATTTTCCTGCCAAGGAAAAGAGGTACTGAAAGCTACGTGCAAGAAATTTAGTTACAAATGTTCCAAATGTATTGATATATTATCATATTTAAATTTAAGTCATTTTCTTGGCTTCTAATTGGCTAGGCAATCCCACATATATAATATATGCATCTGTGTATTCAAACGAGCATACATATATATATATATATATATATATATATATATATATATGTAATATGTGTGCACTTATAAGAAACACTATTTTACTATGTTATTATTATCTTGAACTGGATGGGTTATAAATGAATACCTATTTAATTGTGTTATTCGAGCACGTCATTACTCAATCTTTTTTGGATCCTCTTTTTTATTTTTTTTTAAATAATGTCGTTTGAGTTTAATAGTAATTTAATTTGTAGACCTGTGTATCTTTTTGACTGATTAAGCTCAATATTAGATCTTATTAAATATAAAAAAAAGTTGAATTTAATTTAACGTATGTGTTGAGCGGACTTGTTAACGAATGATCTAAAAAAATTTGGGTTAAATTATAAAGATTATACCAAACTAGTATTAAGGTATTTGAACTTTGAATGGATTTACTTTGGAAAGTTTTTTTAGTATTTTTTTTTAGAAAAATAACACTTTTGATAACCCATTTTGACAATTTTTACAAATGGTATAAATATGCCGTAGTAAAATATTCTTTCGAAAATGCTTATTTTTTAGAGTATTTTTGTCTTTTAATTAATTAATTATTTTTAATTTATTTTTTCTGCATCTTCCTCCTTCAACCATCTGCTCACCGTCGACTGCCACACCACCACTACCGAAAAATCCTCTAAAACTTCAATTTTCATCTCAATCCAGGTGTTATGGGTCAAATTCAATCAAACATCATTTCTCCTTTTATTATTTTAGAAAAATATAGCAAAAAAACACTTCAATACCATCAAAAGAACTGTCATTATAGTTGTCTAAAAACTCCATTGCCGTCCCTCAAGCTCAAAATCAATTTTCCTCTAAATTTTAACCAAAATGCAAAAAATCTACATCAATAATTATCTCCGCAAGTCTATTCAAAACTCTAACTCAATTTTTTAGTTCTCATTCATTTTAAGCTTGAATCGAGTAAAAATAGAATGAAAATTTAAATCAAACCCCTCTTCTTAAACTCTTTTACGTACATGTATTTTCATAAATTGTTTTAGGCATTTTAATTCTTATGTTTTGAGCATTAATTTTTTGTGAACTTTTATTATTTTTGTTATTTTTATAACTCAATTTATTTTATTTATTTTTGAATTGAAGGGTATGATTTTGAGAATTCAAAAGATTTTATAAGGTTTTATTTTCAATTTCTATGAACTTTGTAAAACCACAGTCCGGTTATCCCAAGTTTTTGGAATTTTTATATTCCACTCCAATTCTTTTAAAAGATAAAAGTATCCTTAGAATTAGTATCTTAAAAGGAATATTCCACCGTCAACAACATTTCACAACTTATTAATACTTGTAAATGTTGGACCATCCGGTCCGAACTAGACCGATTACCAAACCTGGCCGGCACTTGGAGGTGGTCCGATGATTGATTCAAAATTCGAGCCTATCAATGCGACCCAGCCAGGAAGTCTGTCCTAGACGGCATTTAGACGACTTGACCAGAACTATTCTTGTGACATGTCTGAAAGGTACTGGTCGGGCAGGACAGGTTATACCGGACAGAATGTTGGCAACTGCCGAGAGATCGTGGGAAGCTACAACCATCCACTTCCTAGAAAATAGGCTAAAAACAGGGGAGTAGTGGACATGATCCCCACTACTCAAGTCCTTCCTTAGCTATAAATAGATGCAATTTCAACATGTATAGGGTTCGAACTTCAATTGTACTAAGCACTAAAGAGCTTATTTCTCTATATATATTACATATGATCCTACTCGGTCATTCAAAACCGTCCAGGATCAACCGAGCTAAATTGGCCTAGTAAGCTCCGGACTAGTGTTTTTTGCACTCATTTTCATACTTTTTCAACCCATTTTCATCCGATTTTTATCAATCTAATCCCAATTTAATAATTTTCAAATGTTTGACTAGAAATTTATCATTTATAAATTCCGACGTCAACAGTGAAGATTGATGATGGCATAATAAAATTTCAAATTTCAAATATTTTAGTGTAAAAAGATTCATAATTTAATTTAATTTTTGTAATTTACCCAAAAATTATCATATTAGTTTTATTTTATGTTCAAAGTTACACCTACATGTGCACATGTCTATTAGTAATTTTCTGTTACATTTTTGAGGTAGGAGGTGGAGGCATGATTTTTTAAAGAGTTGGTCTCATGTACGTCAATTGAATGGATCTAAATTTATGTAATTTGATTGATTCGATTTAAATTTGTGTATTTGTATGTTTTTTTTTTAGGTGCTAATTTTTATGTTGTATTAATGTGATTTTTATGTATAAGTATGCTAATCTTTATGTAATATTTTTACTTTAAAAAAATATTCGCTTCAGGTGTTGGCCTTTTTGTTGTATTAGTGTGACATTTATGTTATTTAGTATGATCTTTATCTACAAGTATGCTAACCTTTATGTACGGTAATTTAGAGAAAAAAAGAAAGAAATTTCAGTACAATTTGTACATATATACATTTATGTGATATAACTTATACATTTGTATTAGCATAGTCATACCTTTATATAATATATAAAAGTACAACTAACATAACTAAAAGGTACAAGTAATATCACATAAATATATGTAGATCTAAAAAAGTGCTGAAATGATTTTTTTTTTTAAATTACAGTACATAAAAGTTATGATATTTGTACATAAATGTCATATTAAAATAACATAAAAGTCATTTATTATAACATAAATATGAACACATAATCAAAAAAATAAAATTCAAAATTCACGAATTTGGGTCGAATCGACTCAGTTGCATGAATCTAAATTCATGCCATTGGTGCAGAAGAGTTTTTGCCATTCTTAAAAAAATATATATAAAAATCAAATATACACAAATTTACTTGAATAATACTCAATTGTATGTTGTGGACATTTCCTATAAATTAGATACTTGCCTTATTTGTGTGTTTTAATTAAAAGGGATAACAAGGGACCGAGAAAGGGGAAGAATTTTTCTACAAAGCACAGTAAATAGAAAAAAAGTGCAATAGTTGGGAAATACGTTCGGATAAGACTCTCATGATGTCATTTCATAAATGTAATTTTGTATAATGCATGAACCCACAACCCCAAAATAAACATTGACTTTCGTAGATGAGATTGATTGTGATTAATGAGGTTTTAATTGTCATAAACTTTTTGATTTTTCTTTTTTCAAGAAAATAGGGTGACTTTTGAATTTTACCTCCTCCTCCTACTACTACTATTATTATTATTTTTATTATTATTATTATTGTTATTATTATTCATAAACTTCTAAATATGCTTTAAACATAAGAATTCACCAATAAAATTATTCCCGAAACTCACTTTTCAAAGGAAATGTTTATGAGAAAATGACAATCTTTCCAAAATTTATCAAGATGGGACCTACAATTCTATATACCCCATCTTTTTATTTCTTTCATTTTCTTATGTAAGTATCACATCTTTGTTTTTGTATAGAGTACTGACCTTTTCATTTTCTAATAAGAAATTATTTTTAGGAAATGCATATTCCTCTGTTTTTAAGGTTTTTTTTTTTTTTCATGTTTCAATAATTACACATCCAAATCATCAAATTATTTTATTAATGCCTTTAACACTCCAAAACTAACAAAAAAACAAATCAAGGGAACATTTTTTTCTTTTCGTTTTGGGCATCTCCCTGCAAAAAGTGGATCCAAAACTTATAAACATGGTATTCACGGTTATTGTGGATACTAAAAAAGTACATGGAAAACAAAAACATTCTACAACTTGAATCCTAAAGTGGGGTCAATATAATCTTCATTTATTACTTTAAATGGGACTAATGTAAATTATATATAATACTTTTTTAAATTCTAAAACATAATAACTATGATGTGTAGAATATAACTACACAATATATATATATATAGAAAAATGCTAAAATTCGTATCGTACGTGATTTTTAATATGTCCATGACATATAATGATCTCATCATTTGATTTTTAATATGTCCACCGATGACATGTAATGATCTCATCATTTGACTATATGAAAAGTAAAATTTATATGTATGTTGGATATCCAACATATCAACTATGGACACATAGTAATATACCTATATATATATATATATATATATATATATATATATATATATATATGAATTCTTTGGAAAAATCTCATGAGGTATGCAATTGTATACCCATAAACCCACAAAATACAAAATCACCTTATCACCATATCAATACGAACACAATGACTCATAAATTAAAGATTTTAATTGGTCGAGCATATATGTTTGTAAAGTTGGTTAGAAAATTCTCTTATAACTCAGAATTGCTAATGCAAAGGTGGTGTCTCTTTGTGTACAAGTCCAAATATCCTTTTTTTTTTAAATTAATTTATTATTTTTTAATTAAGACATCCAGCCTATATATTGACAATGTCCAAAGAGAAGTTAATTAATATGTGGGGAAGCAAATGTAAACCACACGATTAGCAATCATTCTTAAGCACTGCAATTACGTCTTAATTAAAATTCTCCCTAAATATATTTGATTTCACTTAACCAAGTATACTGCTGTTACATTCAAGAAAATGATCTGAGGTCTCCAAGTATTTATGGTAATTCGATCAAGTTAAAAAAAAAAAAAAATCTCATCAACGAGGAATATTTTGTAGAATATATTTTAAATAGTGCTGTCGATAAATGTGTGAGAAATAAAGTATATTTATTCATTTTTATTGAAAATTAGTAAATATTTGACACATATTTTATATTACTGATGTCATGCTACTTCTTTCTTTTCTTTCGATTTATTTATTTATTTTTTATTATGTCGAATGTAATTTGAGTGTATCTAGGGGAAATCTTTTGAAAGAACTGAGTACTAAGTATTGAAAGATGAATAAAAAAAATTAAATATATTAGTAAAACACTATATTGAAAAATATGATGTAGTTTTGGAGTAAATTGAGTAGAAGATATTTTGGAAAACACAAACCATGGTGTACGTAGTAATACAATGTAAGGTAAAGTTTATAGAAACACTAATTAGTGGGGGAATTGCTAGAAATATCACTTTCATATACAAAATAAATAAATGTTATTTAGTTAATAACATAAGAAAAAATGTTTTTTTTTTACGTGACTTTTCATCTAAAATACCAAGATATCTCTAGAAAGTGGCTAAAATTAAAATATTTCTTTATTATTTTGTAAAATCAAATTGAAAGATATTTTTATTCAAACGCAAAAAATGACTAAAAAACTATTCTCCCTTATATTTATGAATTAAAAAAAAAATACTATTATATGTAAATCAGTAAATGCATAGACGAATCTAATATGGTACAAGGAGGACAGTTGTACCCCAAATTCAATTCATTTTACTATATATATAAAATATATATTATAATACTCATATTATTTCTTTAATCAAATATATACAATATTACCATTATAATCTAAATAGTTGTAAATTCATTTTTCAATTTTCATTACAAATCAATTACTGCTTGCAAACAAACCTCTTCTCAGGAGATAGCTGCGGCACTGGTTTTTTTTTTCTTTAACATATTTTATCTATTAAAATTTTAGCACAACTAATATTTATTGTTTAATTTAGTTTATTAATTGATTAAATTGAATATTTGTCATAATTTAGGGTTTGTGTTTTATTTCTTTCATATGTGTGATTTACAAAGGAAATTGTTGTGGCCTTATTATTGTAGTTGTTAATTTGTCATGAAGTTATTTGTTTTTATATAATTTTTTTTCTTATTATTTACTATTAATTCTATTTGAAATGAAAAACAATACTCTAAAGTCAAAGAAATCCAAACCAATTGAAAATCAACCTATCTTCGTCAATTTAATGCTATTGTATGTGTGAAAATAATGTTTTCAAAAATGACGTATTACATAAATAGATTGTGATATAACATGGATGATCAATTAACAAATAATTGTTTGGTCACTTTCTTTGAGAATGATGTATTTTTGTAAATAACTGAGGATAATGTTGTAGATCACTTCTAAAAAATAAAGTCTCGGACTGACCAAATTACAACTTGTAATTATAACTTTTATTTGAATCTTTTGTAACATTTTATATTTTCACATATTTTGATTGTACAATTTTAAATATGAAATTTTGTTTATGTATAATTTTTTTTTTATTATCTATTATATATTTCTTCATACCCAATTTAAAATCCAGCCACTGACTAAATGATTAGAGAATTTCAAGAAACTCTTATGCTAGTGGCCGGAACAAGAAGAGGTATGACGCTCACAAACTTTTAAAATGAAATTACATATAGGAACTATATATAAATATATAATCATATATATATATATATTGGAGTATTTTAAATTGAGGATAGATATCATATTTAATAGTCCATGTAATTAAAGATAATATTTGAAAAACAATAATTAATAGATAGAGCTAGCTACTATTGCTAACACTAGCAGTGTACCCGCGCATTGCGCGTTATATAATAATAACGAAATAATTTTAATATAATTAAATTAAATTTATAAATACACAACACATCAATATTGAATACAACTATTAAACATTAATATATATACACTATTAAATAACAACATAAACAACTAAATTAAATCATTATTTCCAAATCATACATCAGATCCATCAAAAGATGTAACATAATAAATTTCACAACATACTACAAATTATTAAACTTCCTTATAAACAACATTTATATTAGTATTATAAACAACATACCATCCACCATCATCTCTAATCATTCTCGCATAGGCCACATGCTTCCATCTTCATCATCTCCCTCGAAATACATATATTCGAGATGTATTCATACTAATTAAATTCGGTGTCGGTATCGAAAATAATGGAGATGGAGAGCTCTCCAGTGTGAACATCAGGGTCGACCGAATTTCATTGATAGTGACCTAAATTGACTATGATGGATGTGATAGCCTATACCAAGAACTTTGTTCTCTAAATTTTTTTCTTCTGATTTTTTGTTTTTCTCTGTCAATCTTATATAATGTACACATAGCTTACTCAGGAAGATTTATAATATAGCTTACTCTGCAAGATTTAAAATATTGAACTACACTCAAATAGCTTCTCAAGAAAGATTTTATTTTTTAAATATTTTTATTAACATGACATTTTTGAGCGAAAAAATAACATTCTTATAAATATTTATATTTAGAACAATCCTATTATATAGATTAGCAAGAGGCAAAAGCTGGCATCCATTCTAATGATTGGATAACGTGGTTCATTATATCACCGACAGCGCCACGTCAGACGGCACAATCTTCATATTCTGCACTCGACAACACCCGATTATATCCAGATCTGTCCATTCTCTACAGATGTCCATTTCTGTCATCTTCTTGTCTTGTCCACTTCTCCTGTTCGTTTCCCTGCTGTCCCTCCATTTACCACTCCATTTCATATGAAGCTCTCACTCTTTCACCATCATTTCCTCGGTTAATTCTATTCTACATTTGTGTATATTACTATAATATAATATAATTTGAAAAAAAAAATCAATATTTAGAAAATGTTGTATGTCATTATACTCGTGAATTGCGATAATTTACGCATAGATAGTGTAGATTCAGCCCACATCTACAATATATCTTATATTCGATACTACAATTTTATGTTCATACTTATATCTTTTAGTTAAATTGTTTTCAGATTACATTTAAATTAAGAAATTTGATTTGGAAAGAAGATTTTTATGAAAAATATTTTAAATCATTCCATAACGAACAACTTAAAAAATAACTCAATTGAGAATAATAAATTGTTAGTTTATCATGAAATTAAACCAATCCAGACGATGTCAATCAATTTTATAATTGAATTAAAGCTCATAGCTCAAATTCATCAATGGGAGATAACCATAATTTTAATGTAGATTTAAATAGTGATGTAGGACAATCTATCTAGTTTTGATTATTTAATTATAACTGTATATATAATTAAGTCCGTGTGCTCTAGTTCTATTTATCTATATATTAAGTTATCTATTTATCTATCTATATATATATATCAATTTTGCTACTATACTTATTGTGAGCACATTAAGATATGTTTATGGTTGATGAGTCAAAATTCAAAATACTTATTAATTTTATTTTTCATATAATGAAGAGGCACAATCATTACATGTTATTAGTGGACATATTAAAAGTTACTCACAGTGAGTATTTTAGCATTTTTCATATACATATTAAAATTAAAATTCGTCATTTTATGTATATGATCGGATCATCTCACAAATATAGTTTCTTAAAATATAACAATACATAAAGATTTATAAATAAAATAATCTAATATAAATTTTCATTTTAATCTATATATACCGACGGCAGAATTAGTTAAATATATATGAAAAATAAAAGAAAAATGGATGAGCACCCCAATTTGTTTTCTTAAACTTGCATACTTTTTTCTTTTTTGAGTCACCGTTTTCTATTTTCAAAGACAACGAATGGTGGTGGGACTTTTATTTTTATTTCTTTTTATTTATTTTAGGGTGGGGGTTGGGATGGTTTAGGGGTTCAATAATATGTAGGACAACACGTGTAAAACAAGCTGTCCCAGTGCCCAGACAACAAAATAAACATAATATTCAAATAAATCTTCAAAAGTTTGGTCGAAGAAACTGAAGTTATAAAGTGAAAATAATTATTTTAAGCAAAAAGTCAAGGCTATTTTTGGCCTTTTAATTTCTTTTTCTGGGAAGAAATGAGATGAAAAGTGCTGTCGACAGCCTAGTCAGTACGACTACATTTCGAACTTTTCTTGAAATGTTATGGTCAAAATTGGACAAAGATTGCAATAACATTCGATTTTATTATTATAAGTAATGGTGACTATAAAATGTAGATAAACCATTGCGGATAAATATACCGCTAGTCTTCTTGTATACATGATAATATGTACTTATTTCAGAATTATGTATATATCATTGAAGAGAAAATAGATATTGTATTATGTATTCACTGTGACTATTTGTACGAGATTAATTATTTTATGAGTCTTAATTTGTGAAACGCAGAATCATAGGAGTAATTTTGGTCATTTGAAGACGATCTATGTGAGTAGCCCAAACTTAAATCAAACTCCACATATATTTTCCATGTAAAATGTATTAGCATTGACTTCAAAAATATTATATTAACTTCGAAAATATTTCTTTCGGCTTTAAAAATATTTTTTAGTATTATGTATTCTTTTCTTTTTAAATTTAATATAAATTTTATTTTGAAAGTACCATTTTTTTAAATGCATTACTTATTATTTCTTTTGAAACTTATTAGAAATTGTACGTTATACTTGAAATGTTGTCCTCTCTAATTAAAAAGTAAAATTTATGTACACCTTTATACGAAAATGTGATTTTTGTTGAAACATAATATTTTCTATTTAAATTTTCATTGAAGAAGAAAATTTGCAAATCACATGATCAAAAGATATGGATATAACTGCATATATATATATATATATATATATATATATATATATATATATATACCCACACACGCGAATGAAGACATAAAGTATGGATTTTATAGCAATATTGATGGATAAAAATATATAGATATTTTTGACTATTTAAACAAAAATAACCTTTCAATTTGACTTAAACATATAAGAAAACATCTATTTAGCCGTTTTTTATGAATACTTTTATCTTTAGATGAGAAATGACTAAGAAAAAACGATTTCTTATGTTAAGTATTAGAAAAATGAAATCAATCTATGAAGTGATAGAAATTATTATTTCTCGAAATAAATTGTGCGAGGTAAAAAACTAAGAAAATACTACAAGAACAAAAGTCAAAATATGTAATTTCCCCCTAGAATCAAAGCATGGTAACTCAATTCAATAAAAGTAATAATATAACACGATTTGGATTCTTTATGATGGGACATTTAGAAATTCATATGATGAGACATTTTATGATAGATTAGGTGCACAACATCCAAGCGTATATAACTAAAATAATTCAAAACTCAACATATTAATTTCATGTGTAGACTATATTCTAAAGGCCTTTATGCTTCGATCCAGCTAGCGATGACTGAAGTCTACCGTTTGGATAGGGTTAGATGGTGTCAATATGAATATAAATAAAAATACATGGAAACTAAGAGCAATTAGTATGCAACGACGATTTTGGGCTACCCTAAATGGGATTTTTTTAGAAATTAAATACCTAGTCTTTTTATAATCCGACTTTAATATCATATTAAAATAATCGGTTAATTATGTGATATATCATCACTCTTAGTCTTTTTTTAATTACAATATGATATTTTGATCTTTATACCATAAATTATCTCTTTCAATTTTTTTACAAATCGATATATGATCGGGGTCATTCAAGTTCCAATTGCTCATGTATGTGGAGCTTGAAATTTGAAAAATATTCTTCTCTCGGTAAATGCGGCTTGAAATTATCCAACAAATTAATAGATGGTCAATTTTATCTAACACATTCTTGTAATCAGTCAAATTTGTTAAATCTCTCCCTAAAAACCTAAGAAAAAAAGGTCATTGTATGGTAACTTATAGGAGTATTTCATTTGTTGGACAAATTAGAAACACATTGACCTAAGGATATTTTCAAATTACTGGTTTACACATCAGCAATTGAATGACCCAAACATGCATCGAATTGTAACAAAAATTAAAGGTGATAACATGTGGTGTTAAAGTTCAATTGAATAAAAAAATTGTCATATAATTAACCCTTAAATAATCATCTTGCTTAAAAAAATTAAACTTTAAATACTCTAAATTGTTAAATAATAGTATCATTTGATATTTATTATCTTCAAATAAAAAAATAAATCGAATATATTAGCTCCAATCCATCAAAAAATTAGTGGGGACACCCTATGAAGGCACAAAGTAAAAGAAAGAAGTTTTCTATTTCAAAATGACAATGATGTCCTTGGACCTAAACAATGTATAAGTTGTTCCCCAAGGCCCAACCCCTATCAATATCAATATGATAAGTGCTATGATGTGATGTACCATTACCCTTCATCCTTTGCGTCCAAACTAAAATAATGACCCTTTATGAATTTTGCATCAGGGGTAATTTGGGAATTTATCCTAGAAAATAAAAAAATAAAATTTGAGAATTTAAAATTATAAAGATATTCTATCAATAGAAGATGTATAATAAACACTAATCTCGTTCAATGACATAGCTTCGAAAGTGTTCCAAATAATTCTTTCACTATACGTCAACTCTTTAAAACTACTTTGAGTTAAACGTGAAACATTAGATTTCTTGTGCTATTTAGGTAGTTTTCTTAAGAAAATTTCTATTACAATTAATGGACTGATTTGATCATCCAATAGTTTTAGTTCAAATTATTTCTCTAATTAAGTCAGATCCACTTTTTTTACATCCTGAAATATTCTAAATAGGAAGATGATGTTGATGAATTATTAGTGTCATTTGCACTAAATTCCCAACCCATCAAATAAGTTCTTCCAAAGGGTTAAAATACATTTTTCAATCTTATGGTGTTTTTCGACTTTGCTTTTATAAATATTACGATTTTCAATTTAATCTCACAATTTAAAAATATGTTTGATTTCAATTTAATTTCGTTGAATTGGTCTTTTCGGTGACTTTAAAATGACGTGACGATACGTGATCAATTTTTATTGATTGACACGTGTATCCACACCATTTCTAGGTCACCAAAAAACTTCAATTTGAAAATCATGTGCATCACACATAACATATTAAAAATTCAAATTTCTCAGTCAAAATTGAACTAAAATCATATTTTTAAATTAATAGATTGAATTTAAAATTATGATATTTGTAAGATGAAAATCTAAAAACACCACAATTATAAGACAAAAATTAATTTTAACTCTTCTTCTAAATCCCCTAAACTAAAAGTGCTTATAAAAAAACATGCAAAATAAATAGTTTCTTATTCCGAATTATATATATATATATATATATATATATATATATATATATATATATATATATACGCGCTTTGATCTAAATGTATGGATATGTTAAAATAATAATTAATATTTTATCTCATAAAATTTCTAACTACTCATTTCAACCTTTCACAAAACTTTATATAAGAAAAACACAAATATCTAAATTCATTTTTACAAAGTAATCTCTATTTTATAGGTTACAGATTTATTCATATTGTGTTAGAAAATAATCTCTATTTTATAGATTACAGATTTATTCATATTGTGAAATTAGGTTCGTAAGACGGTCTGACGAATTTCTAGTCTCTCAATTTTTCTAATTTCAAATTAAATTTCTGCACCAAGAATCATGACCTATCACCTCATTAATTTTCTACATATAAACTGGGAAACTTATAGCTATTTTGGCTAAACTTAGGCCAAGAATCCTAGATTCGGGAGTAGTTGTTTTAAGTTATAACCCTTCCTACCCAACAAAACATCATATACATAAGGGTGGGACTAAACACATCTCAAAATTTTTTAAGTGTACCCCATTCATGTGTTATTTTACACATGGATTGGGGTGTCCTTAGAAGTTTTTGGGGTGTGTTTAGTTCCACCCATACATAATTCAAAGAGTGTGTCTCATGTATACCAAATGTACATGCAATTCGGGTTGATCCGGATCCACGAGTTTTTTTTTCTTTTTTTGTTCCAAGCCAAAATCTTTATATACAAAGATGGTGACCTTTATATATAAATTATGTGATATTTATATATAAATTCTGTGACCTTTATGTTAAATAACTTAGAAAAAAATGAAGAATTTCAGCATAATTTGTATATAGATACCTTTATGTTATATTCATATGACCCTTATGTATACTTATGTGACATTTATGTACAAATATTCATACATTTATGTAATATATAAATGTATGAATATTTGTACATAAATGTCATATGAATATATATAAGGGTCACATGAATATTATATGAAGGTATCTATGTACAAATTTTGCTGAAATTCTTTCTTTTTTTTCTAAGTTACAATGCATAAAGGTCACAACATTTATACATAAAAATCACAACATTTGTACATAAAAATCACCAAATTTGTACAAAAAGGTCAAGGCATAAAATTTACAAAAAAAAAAAAAAAGAAATTTGCTGGATCCGGGTCGAGTTGACCCGGATTGCACTGATCTTAGATCCGTGCATCAGGTGCACAGGAGAATTTGTCTAATTCAAATACAAACTTTCGTGAAATTGGAATTTCAACACAAACTTTCAAATTTATCAAAATCAATTTTGAATTTCATTATTTTTCTATTTGTATCATCTTCGAAAAAAGTATGTAAACATGCCCTATTAATTTGTCTATGTTGATGGTCATGTTGCTAATCAAATTAGTTGAACACTTACAGTTAAGTTCATGGTTTAGTCTGTTGACAAATATTTTTTTCTTTTAAATATTGTTTTTACACGATTAAAAAATATTCGAGGGTCATATATTTATACCTACACACAAACTATCGTATCATTATATTTATGTCCAATCAACCCAAAGTTATAGGAATCGATTTATTTTGGCTTAATTGAATTTACCAAAAAAAAAAAAATTCACCACCTTTTTAAAAATCACAATTAAATTCCAACCTTTTAAATTTATATAAAAAAAATTCTACATTTTACAAACTAGCATTTTAAACATGAGTTTTTAAATGTAGCAAAAGTAAAAAAAAAAAAAATCATGATTTTAACTCACTATTACAATTTGAAGCACGTATAATTGTATTCTCCGATGATTCGAGTTCACATGTCAAGCAAAGTAACATGAATTTGAATTGCAATAGTGCATTAAAGTCCAAAATTTATGTAAGTGCTGAAGTTGTGATCTAAAAAAAGTCAAATGTGATTCGAATTGCAATTATTTGTTAAAGTAGAGATATTCTTACTAATTTTTAAAAGTTGCAATTATTTGTTTGTAGAGATATTTTTACTAATTTTTAAAAGTCATGCAAGCGAGATTAAATTGTAATTTTGGAAAATATGGTAAAAAAAAAAAAAGAATACATTGTAATTATTTATTTATTTTTATTATTATTTTGCAATGAAGCCATTTATTTTCAATAAAAACTGTAATTAGTGTTATGTCATTAATGAGATGCATGATTAGACACATATTTTTCTATTTTCTTCATCTAATTGCACTTCAATATGATCTAACTTTTGACATAAAATCAGATAGGTGAACAGTACATAGGAGGCCAATAGAATCTTGAGTCTTCTAGGGGTGGACCCCATATATGAAGGGCTTAGAGACATAATACCCCATTTTGAAGTTAACTAAACAATTATGTGACACGACAAATCCAACTAATTACCCCTTCTAGAGATTTATGAAGCAACATCATGCTAATAAGAATCCCAAGTGTTTCAAAAGTTAAAGTAAGAAAATAATAATAATAATAATAATAATAATAATAATAATAATAACAATAATATTGACACAAATCATAACATTAATTATTACAATAATAATTAATAGATGTTGATGTGTTCGTGGTTTTGCCCAACGGAGTTTCACATGCTCAACTCCCCCAATTTCTTTGGTAAAAGATTAACTAGGTTGAATAGTATCATACAATTTCAGTTTCATGTATTATTTTGGATTGGATATATAATCAAACTATAAATGATATATTTCTTAAAATCATAATTCAATGCAAAGAGTATATGTATTTGAGAATATAGATCGATACGACATTAACAGATTGAATTGTTTATCGTAGATTTGTCGAATAAAGATCAGACACTCCCAAATCAAGCTTTGTAATTAACATTTATGGAAGTATTACTAATAGAATTTTAAAATAACATCATAATTTTTTTAATTAATAAATAAACTAAATTGGACGAAACTAACCAAAAAAAACTAAAACCCCTTCCGATCCCGAGTCCCCGACTTATATATAGGTCCAAATCCATTAATTATTAATTAGCATTCTTATGATAATCATATAAGATCTTGTATTAAAAAATATATTTTCATCTAGTATTTTAAAATAATTGCAAACACAGGTATAAATAATCCCTCATTAACAAATGATGTGCATAAAATATGATATAAAACACATATAATATAATAGAAAATCTAATCTAAATTGAAACAATGTAAATATTTAATTCTTACAAGTTAGATTTTCTCTTTTGAGAGTATTCGTTGGAAAAACTAAAAAATGAGACTCGTGTGTACACAAAAACCTTCGATATTCATCTCAATATATATATTCAAATTTTCAATTTGATTCGATAATTCTCATTTGCTTGAATCATTTGTTAGATTTTAATTTCAATAAGATGAATCAAAGTCAAAGAAACAATTGGGGGAAAAAAAAAGGATTGAAGGATGTAATTAAAGAGAAGAAAGAAGATGTCTCCCTACGAAATCATTAAATCGTTATCACTAATTTAAAAAAAAAAAAAAGCATTATTATTGTCTACAAATATAGACTTTTGTGGAAGGACCCTTTTATTAGAAAATACATCCACTAGTTATTTATAATGAAAATTAAACACCTGATTCATGTGATTTATATTAATTATTGAATACTTTTTCTTCAGGACTTCTCAGGGTGATTAAAGAATGTTATATGAAAATAAAGAATATGACTATTGTTCAACGGATTTAATTAAGTACTATTCAATTTAATTTTGTGTTGTAAGTTCATCTATACATAGAGATTAATCAACTTATTTTATTTTATAAATTAAATTTGTGTTACCATCTCATATAAAGGAAAATAAAATTATCAAATTCTAATAACACTTGAATTTGCTACAACTTGCACTTGTACCAATCGGGATCTAGACCAATATTGCAAAATTTATAAATTATTTGTAGAAAGAATAAATTATTTGTAAAGCTACCAAAAAGCAAAATTTGAAATCTTCTTTTTTGTTTTTTTTTTTTTTTAATCCTGATTCCTGACTGACCACTCATTTTAAATGCTTTCAAGACTACGAGGCTTTGACAGCTTACGTGGAGTGTGAAAAATGTGCTTTTGAAAAGTGAGGGAGTGTAGAAATAGTAATCGTGTATGATTGAAATGATAAAATAAAATTAGGTGTGAATTGAATGAAATTATAATCAATATTTAACTCATTTCACTTAATATCTGGTAAGTAGAAATGAAACATATAAATTATATCAACTTTTTATATGAGCAACTTACCTGTTAATATAATACCATCTAACAAAAGTTCTTCTATATTTAATATATCACTTAATTTTTTTTATATTATCTAGAATGTTTAGAAAAAGAAATATCTCTAACGGAGAGTTTCTGATCATTACACTAATATTAAGTTTATATTATATTTATATCATTTATATATTTAAAATATTATTATTTTATACATATAAAAAATGATTTTTTTATTTTTTTATTTTTTTTATCTAAATACTCTTAAAGTAATTAAATATTTTATATTATATTTATCTTAACTTTTATTTTATATTATTATTTTCTATTATTTTTTATAAATATTCATTGATCTGATTTATATTTAATTACAAAAACTTATACTGTTTTGATAAAACCTTATATCACAACTTAGAAGTATGTGTATTATTTTATACTCTTTATGTAGTTATTTTATTTTATAGTATTTATAAATTAATTTTATATTATTTTGTGCTATTTTATCTTTTCTTATTCTTAGATATTGTTTTTATTTTATTTTATATCAATTTTACATAATTTAAATATAAAATGAATTACGATCATAGTCAAAACTCAAGTATATTTTTTTTTATGCATGAATACACATAATACCATAAGTAGGAAGGAATGAATGGTATCATATGTGTTTATTACCAATTCCATGAGAATGGTGATTTTCAATTATAAAATATATCTATCTCAAAAGAATGTGAATGCAGGTAGGAATGGTGGTTTCTCTCCCACAATTCCACTGTACCAATAATAGAAAAAATGGTTAAGTGTTTAAAATTAGAAGTTAAAAATGTAAAAATGTTTATGAATTTTTTTATTTTTTTTGATAGAAGTCAAAATTTGGGTAAACTGTAAAATTTACGCTTAATGTAATAAGTCTCTTCAATTAAAAACCATCCATTTGTTTGTTTTGAATAGTAGGAGTGTTTTAATAAAGTTTCGGAAATGTATGAACAACTTCTTTTAATTCACAACAATTTGTCTGAAAATTGCAAGTAAGATACAAAGTAAGATGTGGTCCTAATCTCAACTCTAACTCGTTTAAATAATATGATTAATACATTTACATGTAACAAGTAATACGTTTTACTAAATCATATATTTCAGTTATACAAGTAAATAACTTATAAGTAAACAACTAATACTTTATAAATATACAACTAATATGTTTCATTATAATATATATTTCTGTTATATAAGTATTACCTTATGAGTTTGCAGCTAATATCTTATGAATATACAATCAATATCTTATTAATATATAATTAATACTAAATTAATAATACCTTTAGGGTATGTACACTACGGGTATGTAAGTTTTTGCCAAGTTAAATATATTCATAAATACTTACAATATTCTTAGTTAGATTTAAAGCTTGCATTGTATTTGCTTTTAAAAATAAGTTATTGTATATGTTAAAAATAAAAGATCATATAGTTTTTCAGGACTTCATAATAATAATAATTTTTAATACAATTTTGTTTGATAAATAAATTAGAATTTCATTACTTTTCAAAAATTAATTCGGGAAACTCCTAATACTTTTTTGGAGGGGAGGGTCATACATGGCCCTACTATTTACTCGTAAACTTCTAAGTATTATTACTTTTGTTTAGGCTAAAGTAATAGGACTAATGTTGAGGAAAATGATCAAATGTTTAGTCTAAAGTATATATAAGTCACTAGACTATATATATATGGATTAGACTCCTATTAGAGTTTCTTGAAAAGGCACCAAGCCTATTTGGCTAGACCATATGGGCAAGTAGCTTAAATTAACCTTACACATAAAACCTTAAGAATGGGCTACACCCTAAAATGGGCTAGGCGACTCGATTACACAACTATCATCAAAAGGTTTAAATAAAAGATGTGACTTGCGAGAGTACTAACAAGTTAGAATTGCTAGTCTACTTTACCTAGCGTGGACACATATATACTAATACTAATGAGTCGAGGGAGAAGGGGGCATGCAAGAATCAATGAGTCGATATGCATGCATGTTTCTGGTTCAAAATTACAAAGCTACTTTCTCAGTGTATAAGCATGGGAAGCATCAAGGGTAAACTCTGTTGCAATCACTGACTTTACATTTGAACAATCATACGCCTCTCACTAAATCATTGGCAATTAAGCAAATGTGATACAACATTTGAAAAACCTATCAACACAATCCAAGATTTGATTCTTTTTCTCTGTATAACTTGCACTTTAAGCCTGATTCTCTACCAAAATGAATAGTGGAGGAAAGCACATATCCTGCTGAACCAGCCAGCAATTCTCAATGAAATGGCTCTTCCTTTATCTCTTCCTTAATCTCTTGCTTAACCTCTTGCTTAATCTCCTCCTTGATTCTGATAGAACTACCCCTGAATCATAAACAACAATCGAAACCACTACAACGTTAGAAGCCAATCAATGACTCATGTATGTTCACTGAAAAGTTTCTGATACAAAGACACATAGTGAAATCAAGCTCAACATGTCCTAGACTAAAAGCCAGATCTGGCACAATGGCCTCCACTAACAACTACTCCATATTCGTTCTTGCTTTGCAAAAATAGTTAACCCAAGTTGCTAGAATAGCTCATTGCACCCAATAATAAACCATTGAAACTAAGTACAGTGGGATCTTCTACAAATTTCTTTACAATAATCCTTGTTTTGCGAAAAATGGTTAACCCAGTAGTTAGAAAAGGCCGTTGCAGCCACTTTATACTACTCAAACCAACTTCTCCCAGTCAATGTGGGATGGTTTAATACAGAAATGTGATGCAATACATTTGTATCTTCAAATATAGAACATAGATATTGGAAAACATGTCATAGACTTGTAGACATGCAAATTCTTATAACCTCTTAAGTTTTCACAAGCGCTTGAAATCTTCAGATTATGACAATATACAGATCAAATATTAATACATCAGTTTGCCAGTAGTGGTGTGTCAGATGTTTGCTAAATTTATAACCTATATCTATCTATACAGCATTCGGGTAAATATCTGGGTTTTTAAATTCTTTTAAGGGTGCAATACTACTCTATACTCCTCACTACTTCTGTGTTTGCTGCAACTTTCAATTGAATCATATAATATTTGTGAATTTAGACTTCTAGTTAAGATAAATAGTTAACAAATCTCATTAGCATGGTCAATAAAGTAAATCTAAGCAAGCAACACATAAGACTAAATTATCCAATCATGAGAAAAATCCAAAGAGTTAATTCCACATAATACTAACTGCCTAATAGTTTCTTTAACTTTGTGAATCTGAATAAAATGGTCCAAATGTCAAATGTGAACAAAGCTCTTCCAAACTGAATTTTGCTATTTTAAAATACGTCATAATCTTAGAATTCTCACTTAAAATATTATAGGTCCCTATAGTTTGGCATTATGTTTAGAGTGTTTTTATATAGAAAATATTAGAACTATTTTCGCTTTTAGAATTTTTAAATTGATCTCCCATAGCCCTTTGCTAACTGTATCAAATTGAATAAGTGCATCTCAATTCGAAGAATAACTTTGCCTGAATTATTAACACAAGTGCTCTGGAAAGACAGCCATTAAAATCATAAGACAGTATCGTGGTGAGTGGACAACATAAGACCTTACCTCAAATTTGTACTTGTTCCATATGTGGCTTCACTATTCATACTTCGCAGTGAAGGCTTCACATCCTCATCATCATCGGACTCATAATCCTGCTCACCATTCCATATTCGGGGTTTTGGTCTCACTTCCATGTCTTCTTCTCTCTGAAGATGAAGAAAGATTAGGATATGCAAGAAAATTAAATATTAGTTGGGGATAGTGTTGAATATATACCCAGCTATTTTACCTCCTCTGGCACTTCTGTGGTAGAAGGCATTGTTTGAAATTGGGTGCTGGGAACATGCTGTAGTTTAGAAACTTGTTCGAGTAGCAAGTTTCTGCAATTTCAACTAATAATGAGAAATTTGCATAAATTGGGTGCTGGGAACATGCTGTAGTTTAGAAACTTGTTTGAGTAGCAAGTTTCTGCAATTTCAACTAATAATGAAAAATTTGCATAAGATGGCACACAATTATATGCAAATGACTAACCCCAAAAAATATTAAATTAATAGCAAAAAAAGATGAGGGTAACAAAAAGTGTTATCAAGCCCATAGTTCAGAATCTCATCAGTTGCTGCTGATGAGGCCACGGTATTCCAAACTAGATATGCACTCTTTTTCTAAAAAGGGTTGGAATGGTAATTAAACAAATCGATAAATCATGGAGCAAAGAATGTATCACTGATAATTATTCAACTTAATGTGAGTTTTCACCAATCTGCTATTAGGAAAGGATAAAGAAAACACTCTAATTGATGAGCATCAATCTCAAAAATGTATGTATTAACATTGATGTTATATAGTTAGCAAAAGATGACCTAAAGTGTGCATTGCCAAGGCTTAAAAAAACTGAGAATTTTTTTGAAGAAATGTGTGTTCAAAAACAACATTCTGCAAATAAAATTATAGAAAGCCTATTTCAAAATCATTTACCACAGTATAAAAATATATAGTTGTCAATACAAAATGTAGCCAGTAAGACATACACAGAGTAAAGTGAAAAAGGCGTACTAGGAAAAAGTCCTATGAGGTTAGATAGGCATACAGTGGCTTCAAATATAATTGAAATGAGCAAATAACAGGAAAATCAGGACAGTATCATTAAGTATAACAATCAACAGACAAAAGCAGACAAAAACTGGAGTTGTAGAACTGATTGAAGCCAACAAATAAAACATGTCAACAATAATGATGCCCATGAGGTGTCTAGAATTCATACAAGTTAAATGAATGGTTGATAGAACAAGGTCAACAAGGAGATTAACATCTTTAGGTATGCTAGAAAATTATAGTAATATAGGAGAGACATATCGAGCATTTTTAAGGAACCAGCTAGAGATTGTGTTGTGTGCATCTCCTCTCCCCCCCCCCCCCCAAAAAAAAAAAAAAGAAAACACACCTACAAAGAAAGATTCAAAATTCTTAACTATAAACAAGTAGAGTCATCTCTTGGAAGTGGTAGTTGAGAACCAACCAACCGTACAAATCTATGGTGATTATTGGTGAATGATAGTGGTGGCTGTAGTCATAGTTGTTAGAGGCGAGCCCTGAGGTGCGAGGAGCAGAGCTCTACAAGCAAGAGGCAGACACTGTTCATGGGGTGTGTGCCTTTCAGCACCTCCTATGCCTCAGGTGCGCCTCCTGTTCACAGGCCACCCTCCAACACCTAACATGTTTTTAGATTCCTTTTAAGATTTTAAAGACGTTTTTTTCTTGAGGAAAACATAACTATCAAAACTTCTATTCGAGAGGAACAAAACACTTGTTTCTGTTCTTTTCTTGACGTTTAATATGGTTCCAACAACTTAATGTATCAATTTTTGCAAATACACACACACACAACATTTTTTTGAGACTCTTTATTTTTTGGATTTTTGTGTCGCATGTTAAATTAGTGAACGCCAGCTCGCAGGATCACCTTGGCACCTTTGTGCTGTGCTCCTTGAGCCTCTGACAACTATAGTCCTCATCTATGACATCATATCAATGAATAGTGTTGTATGGTGTTAGTTAAACAGTGTCAGTAGATGTCGTGCTGTGCTGGCAAAAACACAACATATAGCAACATTATATGATTGTCCTTGGGAAGGTTTGAGTAAAGTTTAGTCAGTGGTTAGCCAGGTAACAGTGCAAAAGATGGAGAATTAGAGAGCACACAAGTCCCTACCAGAACAGGTACAAATAATCATGAGTCTTCACATATCTGCATTATGGATGATGATTGGTACAATACCTGATTTTCTCCAAATCTCTCGCTGTATTCAGATTTTCCATATTGCTTGTTTCTACATGAAGGGTATAGTCTGGGCCAAAGTACTCATAATACTCATTGTACGGCAACTTATTATCTGGTTCCACATCTACTGCCACAGCAGTCTAACAGAAAGCATAAAACATTACATCAGCAGGCATCCCACTTAATGAATCTAAAATTAATATATTACATCAGATAAAGATACAGACATATAAAAATTGAAATGGAAATGCATATGCACATTGCACAATGACTATGGCGGAGAGCATTCATGTGTGAGCATATAAGCAGAGGGAGAGAGAGAGAGACCTCATAGCACCAGCAGCGGGCAACATTCCTAATAGTATACCCTCCTCCACCCAAAACCATTAGGGGAACATTGAACGACCTTAAAAAACGAAGGCAATCCGCATGGCCTTTCACAGATAGATTAAAGCACCCTAACCGGTCACCAGACAATGAATCTGCACCACATTGAAGAACAACAGCATCGGGCTGGTAGACCTCCATGACTTTCTGGATAATAGGACGGAATAGACTACGAAAGTTATCATCATTCACTCCATCATTCAGTGGGACATTAAGAGCATAATACTTTCCTGCAGAAACCCCAATGTCTTTAATATGCCCAGTTCCAGGAAAAAAGTCACCAAATTTGTGAAATGACACTGTCATGACTCGGTCAGTGACATAGAAGGCCTCCTCAACACCGTCACCGTGGTGAATATCAATATCTATGTAAAGAACGCGCTGCCAGTAAAAATAAAAAATTGGAGGTCAATGCCACCCTCATAAAGAGCAGAAGTACAACCATTTCATCCTCTACCTAGTTGATTTGTTGAATAATATAAAATCACTTTAAAAACTTCACCAAGTCTTCAACACACGGCCCAAATTAATTATTTACAAGTAAATATTAGTACTATGTGAACAATATCAAACCATTAGGAAGTTAACATACCCAATTTTATCCGGGTGGGGGGGTGGGGGGGTCAAATAATGATATGGGCACAACTATAAGTTGTGAATGATAATCATATTATCCAATTTTAAAAAAATTCTGCTTAAGATAATTAATTAATTCAAGTTTACACATAGTTTTCATGTTTATCCATCAGAAGTTACCACCATTACCAATATAGCCATAATTCAAATAAGATGCTACATCATACAGCTATAAGCCAAGGTAAGTCCAAAATTTCAGTTAAAGAAAAATACAACATGAAAAATAAAACTTAGTCCCTATCTTGCTATCATGTCTGCTCACGTCATGTGTTTTCCCTTTTTTTCTTTCAAGTAAAACATATGTTTTTTAATAGTTTCTTTTCAATTCTTTTTAAGTTTCTTCTTCCCCTTTTAATTTGAGTTAATTGTTTTGTACTTTCTACCAGTCATATTGGAGCATCTAGAGGCCTCCTAAAGGTTATATGCATGTCCAAAGCATCTTAAATGCATTTCTCTGCTTTTCTCCTTAAACCACTTCTTTCTAATGCATTCTTTACTAACTCTGCTACAGTAATTTTTTGCTCATGTTTAAATTTATTCATCCAACACCCTACTCCATACTGGCCGATCTTATCCTTTTAATTTTTTGTGGTACTTTACAATCACAAAACATAGAGGATACACTTCTCCATTTGTTTCAACTTCCTTGAATCCTATGCATTACGATTTTATTAATTCTCATATTTCTTCAGTGATGAATCCTATATATTTGAAGAATTTTACAAATGATTATCAGATCTACATCAGAAATAAACCAAATATATGTAAAATGCTCTATTGAATTTTCATAGGTTGCGTTTAGATTGAAAGATGTGGATGGATTTGAAATCCATAACAGCAAATGTACAGTTGTGGTTTGCCTATATGAGTCTATTCTAAATCCATACTATTACATTGAACTTTTTATTCTTTGTTTTGTTAAAATGATTTTGGTGATTTTGAAATATACCAGATCATTTGAAATTCTTATTTGTATCTCACATTGGAACCAAGCCTAGCTCCATGGGACGATCTTAGTACTCTAGGTGCTCCAACTACACTGGTAGAAACACCAACTAGAGTGGCGAAAGCAAAAATTGGAACATAACAATCAACACCTAGAACCGAATCCGTTCAATCAATCTGCAAAACTAATGGACCTGCACACACAACACTTTTGCAACACTCACCATATGCAATTAGAACACGCACATTTACACACACGAAATTTCTACTTAATTTCAATTGCAATATACACGCAATGAAATAAATAGCGAAATCGAGGAGGTATACCTTATGAACTTTGAGTAGCTCGAGAATCCCCAGCACAATATCATTAACATAGCAAAATCCCGACGCCTCGCTCTTCTTCGCGTGATGCAAACCCCCAGCCCAATTAATCGCGATATCAGCATCCTGCCTATTAAGCTTGACGGCGGCGCCGATAGAGCCGCCGGCTGAAGCCTGACAGAAGCCGAACAATCCGTCAAAAACGGGGCAGTCCTCGCCGACATTGAAGCGCTTGAGGTGCCTCGAGTGGGTATGGTCGTGAAGAGTGTCAGGGGAGACGGTGGCAAGGAACTCGACGTACTCCGGCGAGTGAAAGAGGCGAATGTCGTCGGAGCCGGCCGGAAATGGCCGGCTGATTTCCATGCGGCGGTGAAGCGAGTAGTTGACGATCAGATTGTGCGCCATGCGGATTCGATGTGGTTTCATCGGGTGACCTTGGCCGTAATAGTAGTCCCCGATTGTTGGCTCGTAGAAGTAGGACACGCGCCGCTTTCTCGCGTCGGGGCAGGAGGATGGCAGCGACGCGCCGCCCTCGGAATCCATGTATGAATTTGCAGGGAGTTGAGGTAGAGAGAAGGTAGAGAACGAGGGTGGGTTTGGAGGATTTTAGCAAAAGGGTTTAAACTTTGAAAAAATGGGGCTTCAGAATGCACACATTTATTTTAGACCCCCATGTGCTGCTTTTATACTTGACAATTTGAATTCGGTTTTTGAGTTTGCTACTTTGATAAATTTTAATTGAAACATTTAATAATTTCAAATCTTTTATGATATAATTTAATAAGGTATTATCTTAATATAAAATATATAATATTTTTGTTAATAATATTTCAGATATTTTTACTTTAAATTTATGTCATTTTAAATAATTTTATTTGAAATATTAAAAATTTGACATGCTAATAATAATGTACAAATTTATAGATCTTGAATATCGAATTGGAAAGTTTACATTTATACATTTATCAGATCTAAGCATTTATAAATTATATATGTAATGTACTAATTTTTTTAAAAATTAATGACCTGAATGAAAGATTATATTTCCTTTACGAATGATTAATCTTTCTAAAAATATTTATATTTTTGTTAATTTTTTTATTTATAATTTTGTTTATTGTCATCTTGATCTTGTATTTGTAATTTTGTTATGTATATTTTATATTTAGAATACATTTTTTTTTAATTTCCACATAGTCCATTATTATAATTGAAACTACTACAAATCAATTTAAAAAAAAAAAAAAAACTCAAATACTCTGTAACTTAAACATTTTAGATTTGAAATTATACTTTCTTTATACAACAAATAACATTTTAAAAAAAATGGTGGGCTATCTTCCCACAATCTTCACATCTTAATTATGCCAAGTTATTTTTATAATTTGGAAGCATGATTTTTATTTTTATTTTTTTACAAAAATTCTTTTAAAATATGATCATTGGACTAAAAACACCCCATGCATTTTTAAGCACACCACAATCTATACAAATTTCAATTAAAAAATTAAAATTAAAAAAATACCAATTTTATTCATTAGGGAAAAAAAACCTCACTACTTCCATTCGATCATCATGACCGAACATACTTCTACGCGTTTGACCACTGTGACGGAACATATTTCTATATTCGATTCAGGTGGCCGAATATGCTTCTACGTATTCGGTTAATTAGAGTTGAACTGAGCTCATCAGTTTGATCAATATTTTTACATTTCCATATATTTAGCTACTATGTAAAATATTTATCATTATTTTGACATTACATCTCCAATAAATTTAGAGAAAACAAATCTCAGATAAGCAAAAGAAAAAAAAGGAAAAAGAGAAAGAAAAGTAAGGTTTCAATAAATTTTAAGAATAAAATTGATATTCACTTAATTTTTAATTCTTTTTAATTAACATTTATTAAATTGTGGCGTGCTAAAAAATGGTGGGTTGCCTTAGTCCCACATTTTCATTTTTATGAGTTCCTGACTTGGTGGTTAATTGCCATTTACCGCCGTACTTTATTATCAGGTTTAGAATAAAAACGATACTTTAAATTCAACTTCGAGCGCGTCTGCGATTACAACACTCGGGATTTTCTGGATTTGTTCATCGTCTTCTCCAATGGCTGCCCCATTCAGATCAAGGTATTATATCCCCAATTTATCCTATAAATATCCTCGATATACCAGTATTTAGAAGATGAAATGGATAATTTTTGTTGTGCTTCTGACTGATTGTTCGTCAATTGAAACAGAGGTGGATTAAGCACGAGGCCGGCGGCATATGGCGGAAATTCCGATGAAATTCAGTTGCGAATCGATCCGATGCATGGGGATTTGGATGACGAGGTGACCGGCCTTCGGAAGCAAGTTCGAAAACTGCGAGACGTGAGTTTTTTCAGTTTTTATTTGCTACTTGATTGATGTTTTTTTTTTTTTTTGGTATATTTTTGGTTGTAAATGGTAGGAAAGGGGAAGGAGAGCGTGAGGTATTTGTTTTATGTGCTGAATATGGGGATGATTTTCGGTTGTGCTGTGATTTGTTTTTGTTGAATTTTCTGCAGTTTAGAAGTGTATGATACTGGTTGTGTAATTCTAGATAGATTGAGCATGCTTGTACATCTGGATTGCATTTTTAATGGTATTTGGTGCTGTTTTGATTGGTAGGGAGTTGGAAAAGAAGATACTGAATTGAAAAATCAATAAGATATTGGTGTTGTAGTTGTGATTATAAGGTGTTAAACGTATGAGAACATTGTGTTTTTTGATCATTTGTAAATGTTTATTGAAACTTGATCTCTTGATTTGCCTCTTTCTTTTTTTTTTTTTTTTAAATGTGAAAGAGTCTTTTTGGGGTAGGGGTTTGTAGTTGATTAATAGCTACTTGTCAGGACTAACTCTAGTTTATAATTTGACAAGGTATTCCTTGGTAGAAGATTATTATATCATCTACTGAAATTTGACTGCTATTCTCATCATAGTGTCATAGCAATAGAGTAAACTTTAAATGGAAACTTATACATGGAAATGGGGTTTTCTGAAAAATAGTTAGAGTCGAAATCATATATTGTAACAGCTAGGCAAAACTTTCCTGTTTTGATTTTCTCAAGAATGTGACAGCTAGGCAAAACTTTCCAATTTTGATTTTCTCAAGAATGTGACTTAGAAACTGTATGGTGTACTGTGGTTTTTCTGGAGGCTTGGACTATTGCTTTATACAGGACAGTATGGGCAGAAATTATCTTTAGAATTCTCAAATTAGTATGGTTATTAACTCATGTTTGAGACAAGTAGTGAAAGTGGATGTAGTTTCCATCCTTTGGGAATATATTATGCATATACTCTTTGTTGAAGCCTATACCTCACCTTTGCTTTTTATGTAATTTTGTAACACAGGTGAGAATTCTGAGTTTGGTTACTATCTTGTGCATTATCCCCACCTTTCCTCAGATTTATATTTTGTGCATTCCATAAAGTATCTATGGAGCACACTTGATATTTATAGAATGGAAATGTTATAAGCTAGTTGAGTAAGCTGTATACTGTCTTGATACTTGTGTTAATCATGTATATTTCCATATTCATCAGTGAATAAAAAAAGAATTATAAAGATAATTACTTGTGCTTGCCTATCAAGCATCTGACTTCAAGACCTTCAAATTTAAGCATCAATCTGTTTATGTGCTTATTGAAACAAGGTAACACAAGTTTTAAATCACTGCCTCTTCCTCTTTGTTGCTTTGAAGTGTAACTTTCACTTTGTTACTGGTTACTCTTATAATGTGTTGGTTTATTATGATGGAGCTCTTTACCTCTGGATTGTTCCCAACATGCAAGTCTCCATATACATTCATTAATTTAAAGTGAGGGTCTCTGTTTAAGCTTGCATCAACTTAGGATACTTCTTGTATATCTTTTGATTTTGATTTGATTGAGCTTGTCTAGTCCTTTTTTATTTTTTTTAATTTCTTTATGCAATACTGCAGGTAGCTCAGGAAATTAAGACAGAAGCGAAGTATCAAAATGAATTCTTGAATCAGCTGGTATGACATAAACTATACCTTCCTCATTTGAATTGATCTTCAACTATTGCTATATGAAAATAAAATAGATGCTTGTTTCGTTTGAGGAATTAACTTGAGCCTTGATTGATAATGACCACTTTCTATAAATTATTGATGACTGCACCTTGTGAGGCAATTCTTAGAAGTCAGCAAGTCCCTTATCTTGATACTATATGAGCCATCAGACTTTTCAAGTGGATCACAGCTACAAGCCTACCGTCAGATGGTTACCCAAAAGATTTTAGTTCTCCTATAATTCATAGGATAAGAAAATCGTTTAAACTCCTTTGAGGTTGGCTTAATCGAAAGGGAAGGAATGAAGTTGAGAATAATTAAGAACCATTTTGATTTTTCCTATGATTGGAGGGCTATGGAAGGTGCTACTTTAATATGTATGTAGGACCTTAACCACTACCTTGATTCCCCTGAACCACCTACTTAAGTTCATTCCATTCCCACTTAATTTCATTCCATCATACTAATCATGTCATGAGGGTGTGGATTCTTGGGAACTGACTGTTAATTCTTAAATTACATTTATTATAGGTAGTTTATTGCCACGAAAAAATGATGGCGGTTTCATAATTCTGTCTCATGGTATATTGGTATATATAGTGTATTGTGGCTTTATGTGCCTTTCATACAAAGTCTAATACATTTTGAATAGATTTCCGAGGTTGAACCTTCTGTGACATAAACTTAAATGTAATAGGCTATTTAAATTTTTGGAAGGAACGAAATGACCTTGCTCTATTTATTGTGTTTGTATAGCAAATGACGGTGATTAAAGCTCAGGCAGGGGTGAAAAACAACATGAGGAGACTGAACCAGAGCATCATTAGGGAAGGATCAAGCCATGTCATGCATGTTGTTCTTTTTGCACTACTTCTATTTTTTGTAGTCTATTTCTGGTCCAAATTTTCAAGAAGATGAAGATAATTAAGACTTGTCTTTTGCTCCTATAACTGCGATGTTCTGACCAGGTAAAATCCTGTAATCTATATCTTGTAAATACTTGCACTTGACCTTTCTCATTAGTTGGATATTTGGTCTTTTTAGAGAGTGTATGTATAGCTTTCCACCATCTTTCATGTAAAAGGTGTGATTGTATTGAGTATATCAGAGAAGATTGCAACCAAAACACACACACACATTTCTCTCTCTCTCTCTCTCTCTCTCTCTCTCTCTCTCTCTCTCTCTCTTCCTTTATTTCTTGTGAAATATCTTTTGAGAGGGTAACTTTATCTTATAGACCTTATTTGTGCTTATGTAGAATAGTTGTAATAATTGTAAAATTCTAGGTAGACTATGGAGCCATGTTAACTGCACCTTTTGTGTCAACTTATAGTGGAACAAAGTTGCTATCCCAGGATAGTTACATTTATTATACATGTTAATCTGCATTTCAAGTATAGAAATAGATTAGCATTTTCTTTGGGTTCTCAAATATTCTATGGTCTAGAGCTACAAAACATCATTAAGTAATCTATAGCTTTTACCTTTTTTTGATCAAAACCTACCCACACTTTCTCATCGTTTACTCCTATCACTCTTCTTTTACCAACTTTTTATTTCATTTTTCTCTTCCCTCTAGATAGGTGTACATTTTGCCTCTTTTTATGAGTTTGGGGCTTTTTGGGGATATGTGATTGATTAATTATTTGATTGGGGTTACTCCTATAGTTTGATCCTCTGTTTTCTATTGTATTTTAATTTATTTTTTTCTTCGTATGATCCGAGGACACCACATCTGCAGCATAATGTCATAATCACACATGTAAAATTCAGTTGTGTAGTGATGAAATATGAGAATAGGACACGACAAAAAATAAAATGTAAGTTCTCTCTTTGATGATTAATTTCGAAAATTTTGTTTTTCTCCTTGCACTTGTTGCTCTTCCAAAATTCAATGCACAATATTAGCTATGAATATTCGAACAATGATTTCATTTTAGATTATATACGTTTGGGTCTAATCAAACTCGATTCAAATCATATTTTAATAACTTTAAAATATATAACTAATTTTGAGAATTGCAGTGGCTATGCCACATGTTGTTCTAATGATCATACTTTATATATATATATATATATATATATATATATATTTTTTTTTTTTTTTTTTTTTTGAAGATATATATTTTGTTGTATTCGATTTTTTTTAAAAGAAAAATAATTTAGTGTGTAGTATCACTATGCTTTTATTCAATTTTAATAAGGAGCATCGTCATACAATTAAATTAATCATCCTCCACAAGAATAAGTAAGAAAATGGAATGGAGACAAAAAAAAATCGAGGAATTATGTATTCATCCTCATGACTTTGATGAAACTAGGACGATGGACATCGAAAGAAATACAAAATTTAAAATATATATATATATATATATATATATATATATATTTCTCGCAATTGTTGAAGCTAATATACTTTGCATCAAAAATTCAAAATGGTATTTTTCCATTTTAGGTCATTCATTTGGAGATCGTGAGCACAATTGTAATTATATTATTGTTAAAAACAAAAAACAAAAAAAAAAAAAACAAAAAACAAAAAAAACAAATACGACAAACACTTATATAAGATGGAGTCACAAATATAAATTATTAAACAGAGTTTCACCATCCATAAATTAAACTCATTTTTAGAAACTCATATGTGGACCGGATAATAAATAGCAAAGCTAATATTTGCTAGACCGTATCAATCGACAAGTGTGTGGTGTGAGCTGTAATTTGTGGGTTAACTCATCACACAAAATTAGATTTATGAAACAATTTTACAAGAATTTTACTTTAAAAAAAAAAAAGAATTACCAAAGAAATTTAATTTTCTACATAAATAACAAAAAGAATTGTCCTTTGATGCTTCGGTAATCAAGTCGTCACCAAGAATTAGCACTTGTGAAAAAAAAATAGTATGTTGAGAAAAAAGTAGTATCAACCTTACATACACGTATGTTGAGAAAAAAATAGTATCAGCCTTAATTAGCACTTGATTTTTTATAATATAATGGAAGGTGCAGAGAATTAAGGGCTAAATTAGGCACAAGAATCTCTCTAGAGAAATGCCAACTTTACAACTTTGATTTAAATATAATTAGAATTAGAATATTTATTTGAGAAACATTAAAGTCAAAGATGCAAAGGATATATTGATATCCTAATTTAGATTTAACAAATGAATTGGGAATTAAACCTAAATCTTGGTTGAAAATGATTGAAGATACTAATATATATGTACTCTTAGGCCCTTGGGAAAAGTCATCTACCATATCTTCAAAAAGAGCCAATAAATTGTCAACATTTATTCCCTCAAATTCTTCTATTTAATTATGAAAGTGAACCATCAATATTTAAATGGGAAATTAAAATGATAAGATATACTTCTATATAACTGAGATTCTTTGTTCAGAAAGTTGATAAATAATTGGGTTTTATTTTGCCATTTTTATGACCTGAATGAATTGGTTTATCACTGATTAAATATACAAATAGTTTACATCTTCCCAGATGCTACTCTAACAAATAATGGAAAATCTTCATTAACCTTTTGTATAAGGTAGGTGTTATTCAATTTGGGTTCTCATATATATATATATATATATATATATATATATATATATTCCAATTTTTATCTGATTTTGCTAATAATTTTGATTTTTGCTTATGAATGGCAGAATTTTTGATGTAGTTTTTTAAATAAAAAAAACAGATTAAAATTGAATAAAAAATGACAATTTGAGAATCAAAATTGAAATACATAAAATTGATGATATAAAAATAGACAATACCTAAGTTAGAGAATGAAAATTGTGAATTTCTTTTATGTATATATTTTTCATCGTTTTGTGAGGAAATATTAGGCAAAAGTATTGTTATTCATTATTTTTATCGTCTTTTATTAATTTTGTTTTTTTACTAGCATCTTTCATAAGTAAAATATACACATCATACATATATTGTTGAAATGGTATATATATATATATGTGATCTTATGTGAGATCGTCTTATGGATTCAATTTCATGAGATGGGTTGGGTCGGACATAATAAATTAGGCAATACTTTTTTATATATCATATAATATTTTTATATTATTAATACAAAAATATTACATAATATATAGAAAAGTATTACGTAATACACACAAAAGTATTATATATTGTACGAAAGAGAAGAGCACGAAGCCCTGGATCTGTGCATTTTTAAGACCCAATTCGATCCAATTCGGATTATGTATCCTATAATATAATGATTACTTGATACACTAAAAAACATTATTTGATATACATAAAGGTATTACATATTTTCTTATTCTGACTCAACTCAAAACACATCCTATAATACAAAGTATTTTCTAATATATAAAAAAATATTACTTAATAAACAGAAAAATATTACATAATTTTTTATGTTCGACTCAATCTATCTCACGAAATAAGATCCATGAAATGATCACATCCAAGATTTTACCATATGTATATAAACCGATAGCTAGCTAATAATAGAGAGCATCTATTTTAGAACAAGAATGATGTATTCTAGGATGAGATTCTCACAATAAACACACTTTAGAGTGAGTCTTATGTGAGATCGTATTACAGATCCATGTAAAATAGGTCAATTCACAATTAACCTTCATATTTCATATATTAATTTAAGAACATAGATTTTATTAGTAGATAATAAGAATCGATCTCACAATAACTTACAGTAAAATTGTCTCATATAAGTTTTTTAGATATGCTAATACATGTACATGTACAACGTAACTTAACTTATCCATTTATGAATTCACAATTGTTTCTATACATAGTTGCACGGATCCTAGATCCGTGCAACCGGGTCAACCCGACATGAAAGTGCATTTCACGTGCCCCCACGCGTCCAAACCCTAGCCCAAATCCTAACTCAAATTCTAGTTCTGCTGTATATTGACATAACCTTTTAGTTTAGCGAACTTAACCTTTTAATTCTATCCTTATAACCTTTTAGTTATATGCACATAACCTTTTGCAGTGCTGAGTAGTGAAAAAAGTATAAGTTATTCACTAAAAAGGTTATGAAATTTGTACATAAAGGTTATAGTATTACAGTATAAATGTTATATCATTATAACATAAAAGTTTCGGCTATATTGAATTTTTATAGTGAAAAAACTATAAGTTATTTATTGAAAAGGTTATGAAATCTGTACATAAAAGTTATACTATTACAACATAAAAGTTATATTATTACAACATAAAGGTTTGAGTTATATTACATGAATTTTTATAGTGAAAAAAGTATAAGTCATTCAGTGAAAAGGTTATGAAATTTGTACATAAATGTTACACTATTACAACATAAAGGTTATATTATTACAACATAAAGGTTATGACATAAATTATAAAAAAAAAGGCGCGGATCCGGGTTAAACCGGATCCGACCCGACCCGTATGCCCAATTGCATGGATCATGACACATGCACCTGGTGCATACCAACAGTACTCTTATGAATTAGTGTCATCCTAGACCAAATATTGCAAAAAGAGTATTGAGGTAATCTTCAACAATCTTGCAAAAGATAAATCATTATGTTTATACCCACCAAGTATTGTTAGAGAATGGAGAGAGCCAGAGTCTGAATCATGGATTGCTACGTTACACATTTCCTACTTTCATAAAGGATTGATTATATATAAACTCATCAATTTCAACATTTTCGTTTATAATATGAATTTTGAAGTTAACTTCATAATTCATCAATTGTCAAATCTTTAATTTCAAATCCATACATAAACAAAGATTTTGGATACCAAATCATTTAATTCATTCTTCCTCAAAAAATGTCAAAACTCTACGACGCATCAATCTTAAGGTATATCTTAAAACTCCAAAATTATATAAGCATTTTTTTTATACCAGCTTAAAGGCTAAAACATGTTTTATAACTCTAAAATAAAACCACTACCATCATTTAACTACCGCAACCACCATCGGGAAATCCTCCAAATTTTATTCCAAAATGATTTTTTCAACAAATCCGAATTTCCTTAAAGTCAGCTTATAGAAGTAAACTAAATCTTCATTGTATAGATTCGTGCTCCACAACAACTATTAGAGTCCAAAAGATATATTTGTCCATGTGTGAAATTATAACGATTTTAAAGTTGTTGAAATATGGTTTTAGTTTTCAAAAGTTCATGTTTTTGATGGAAAAATCAACTTGAAGTTAATTGTTGAATTATATGTAATTGACCCTTTATAAAAAAAAAAAAAAATCAGCGACTTTAAATACCGTTATAAAATTTTCTGAAAATATTTCTTAATCAATTTAGTTGTTTTATAAGTGTGCGTCTCACAAAGCCATGAATAATTAACTATGCTCGAGTTTACCATTACAAAAATATATATATATATATATATATATATATATATATATATCTCTTTCAAAAAAAAAATTCTCTATTTATATAATTGGCCAGAGGCAAGGGTGTGTAGGAGAGGAAACATGTATGTCACTTTTCTTTTTCTTCACAATATCTATGTCAGAATATTATTAATTAACTTTTAGGTAATAAATATATTTTGAATCCATTTCGATTTGAGGAAATTTGAAATTCATTCATTTCAAATAATTTATTTTAAATATCATAATTATTTATATCCACCAGATCCGTGTAATTGGATCGACTCGACTTGAAGGTGTATTTCACGCGTCCTACGCATCCACATGTGTTCTCACGGCCTCCATATCCACGCCTTTACTCTTATCCCGCATGCATAACCTTTCTATTATGCTAGTGTACTCTTTATATTATTTTAACTTAACCTTTACATTATATTACAAATATATAATATCTTTTAAACATTTATGTTATAATATTATAATATTTATGTTATAATAATTTAACCTTTATGTTATATAATATAATCTTTATGTTTTTTTTAAAGTTAAAATACTACATAAAAGTTATGATATTAGTACATAAAAGTTATACTACTATAACATAAAGGTTTAATGATTTTCTCGTAAATATATAGCTATACTACATGAATTTTATGTTGATAGAAAGTATAAGTAATATCACTTAAATGTTATGATATTTGTATATAAAGATTATATTAATATAACATAAATGTATAGCTATACTACATGATTTTTTATGTTAAGAAAAGTATAAGTAATATCATTTAAAGGTTATGATATTTGTACATAAAAATTATACTAATATATCATAAAGATTACCGCATGAATTAAAAAAAAAATTAAACGAGGATTCAGATTGGATTGGGCTCGCACACGCCTAGTTATACCATGCAATTAGTGCATAAAGATATTACTCTTCAATTTTTTATATCTAAATGGACAAAATATAATTTTAGTTGAGGGCATACTTCATTAATTTCTCTTTTATCACTGAGATTATGCACATCTAAAATTTATTAAACACATTTCATTTAAAAAAATTATAATATATAAAAAAAATTAATATTTGAGATACGTTAACTGGGTGAAGCCCCCTCTATATGATTTTTGTCTAGGTATACGTAGAATTGGTGATGTGGACTTTTCAATTTTGTGTTCACATAGACATAAAATGGCATTTCTAGTAAAATTGAACTAAAAAAAAATAGATAGATAAAAGATCAAAAATTGAAATACATAAAATTGAGTAAGAAGATGAACTTTTTTAGAAAATAACATAATTTATTTTTGTTAACAATTTTCATTTATTATCCAATTAATCTAGATATATAGATATATGTATTACTATCTCTACCACTATTTAAAATAAATAAAAAAAGATAAAACCTCTGACATTTTTTTCAATTTCACCTAAATTTCGACTCAAGTCAAGTGAGAGTGACTTGAAAGAGTTCTTTACCATAACTTTAGTATATAGTACTGCAGAGTCAGATGAAAGAAGCTTCTAGAGTTTGTAGTTTGTATTGGGTTTTAATTTCGTTTTTTTTTTAAACACGTACGGACGTACATCAAACATAACATAATCGATATAATCATACTTAAAAGAATATACAATGATCAAATGAACCACAAAATCAGGATGCGTATTTCTTAAACGAGAACAAAACATTAGTTGCCGAAATATCACATTATATATTTAGAAAAAAAATTGTCAATGTGTCTTCCTTGTAGTGGAAGAAGATATATATATATATATATATATAATTGCAAAAGCAATATGTTGCAAACATTACCATTACAAGAGAATATATTCATTCTTTCACCAGCCCACCTATTTTGACCAACAAAAAATAGAAACCCTTCTGGTATATATGGATCTGATCAACAATCTGCAAATCAAATTACATAAACCTTTGTTAAGAAGCACCCTCAGATTCTCCTACTTACCTATATAGGATGATGTAAGGAGTACTTGTCATTGCATCCTCTGTCATTATTTAATTGGTACATGTTAATTATATTGATAAAATAAAATACGTGATTAATACACAACAAAGTTACGTCTCACTATAAATTTTAGTTAAAGTGTAGAAGGTACTTCTCATGAATTTCTACCATTTGTAACATTGCACCTTCTTTTCTTAAAGAATCTCCATATACAATTAATGCACATATATGTATGTATGTATACATATATATGTACAAGATCATCTTCACCTAAAAGCTCACAGTCTCAAGCACTCTTATCATAAAGGGCAGTTGACAAAAATACAGACACATGAGTTGTCTATATGTACTAGTTAACTTCTACTTATAAATGTGATATATACATAAAATTTAAAAAAAAATGGAGAGAATTTTTTGATTGTCTCTTAGAATTAAAGAGGCATAAGAGAAAAAATAGGGTAAAATGGGAGTGAGAAACATCCCCCCACAGCTATCATAAAATTATTAGATGCAGTGTCATAGTCATCTTTTTTAGTGTACCTCTCATTTATTATTGCCTTTGTCTTTTTCTCCTTCATTCCTTCTCCATCCACTAAATGCTCTTTGCCTCCCAGCTTCCATTTCTTTCTATTTATTTTACCCTTTTTTTTTTCCACTGCAAATTTCCAGCTGAGTAGAAAACATTCTCTATCTCCTTCAATTTAGGGTTTTTAATGTGGGTTACAAACTTCAAGAATATTACAGCTCTGTGAAGTTGTGTCCATCCAGTTGCTGCAGTTTGACAGTACTGAAAATCTTTAAATATTTTTGAGCTTTGAAGAAGCAAACCACAGTTTTCGTGAGACATCTTCTACACAAGGAAAAGGTAGTTTACTTTTTTTCTTGATCTAGGGAAACTAGAGAGGTAAATTTCATGAAGCCCTTTTACTGCTTTTTAATTTTTCTTTTGTTTTTCTGTTTTTTCAGTTTCTGACAGTAATATGTTTCTTTTGGAAAAGGTGAAGATTGTGTAGTAGCTTCAAAATATACTTTCCTTGTGTACTGACAATTTCTTGATCTAGGGTTTTCCTCTAGCTTGTTGCAGTGAATCAGTGATTAATTAGCCAGCATAGTTTACAAGGTAGATTCCTAAATTAGTACTTGTAACAGATTCAACCCTTTTGGATCACTGCATTAAATATATCCAGATCTCAGCTTATATAAAAGTTAACAAATCAAACTCTGATTTATAATTCAATTCTCAACACACTCTGAACTCTCTTATGTTATAAATTTGCAGAATTTTAATTGATTTTCTCAACTTTAATCTTCCCCTTTCTGTTTGTATATTTACATGCATAGTTAACTTATCATGAGATTTAATTCGTGCCCAATTAATTGAAGAAGTAAAACAACCCTGATTAGAGAATTAAGAAACTTCGTGTTCTTGGACACCTGATTAGACCCCAAAAAACAAAAACAAAAACAAAAACAAAAGGTTAAATTTCTGATTCTTTAAACATAGAAAAAATAATCAAGAATTAAAGATCATGATCATCATGAGATATTGGCGAGTATTAATTGGGATTAATGAAGAGGACTTGATAACAGCAATTAGTAACTTAAAACAAGAACAAGAAACGGTGAAAGAGAAAATTAGTAATTAACTGTATCCATGCTAATTAATTACTTGGATAAATGAGGTTGTTGCAGAGCGGTAATTCAGTTCATCAATGGCTTCCTCCAGTTCGTACAATTCACCGTGCGCGGCCTGCAAATTCCTTCGAAGAAAATGCATGCCAGGCTGCGTCTTCGCGCCCTACTTCCCACCTGAAGAACCACAGAAATTCGCCAACGTGCACAAGATCTTCGGCGCAAGCAACGTCTCGAAGCTTCTCAACGAGCTTCTCCCCCACCAACGAGACGACGCCGTCAACTCCCTCGCCTACGAGGCGGAGGCGCGTGTACGCGACCCCGTCTACGGCTGCGTGGGGGCCATCTCCTTCCTCCAACGCCAGGTCGACCGCCTCCAGAAGGAGCTCGACGCCGCCAATGCCGACTTGATCCGCTACGCCTGCAACGGAATCCCGCCACCCTCCGCCGCGCCGACGATGGTGGCGCCGCCGCGGCAGCGGCCGGTGGAGTATAGAAGGGTCGGGAATGAGGGGGGAGGCGGTGGAGCATTTTATCAAACACCTTCTAGCTATTCTTCGTTTCCATACAACTATCATAGTACTCCATGGAACGGTGGTTTTAACCCTCATGGAGGAGGAGGGCTTGATGGGAATTTTTGAGGAGAGAGAGAGAAGAGAGAGAGAGAGACAGAGAGAGAGAGATGAGTGCCTATCTAGGGTTTGTGTCCCTAAGGAAATGTCTGCTTCAGAAACTTTTATCTTTATGGTTGCCATTTTCATTACCAGTCTTAAGTCATGGTTTTCTAGCTATGTATAGCTTCACATGCATCCCTCTAGCTACTACAGATACTATTAATTTTGATGGTTCTTAGTAAATGTATTCCTCTGCAGGAAATTATCTCATGTGTTAAGTGTACAATTAGATCACATGATGATGATCAAGAACCTTGTATGGATGGGGGGTGGGGTGGTTGAGTCTTTGGCTATACTAGTTTACTTTGACAAGAAATGTCCATGTGATTCTTCTCTGGAATTGTTGATGAGTGAGAATAAAAAAGTTATTGTATATATATATTTGTAAGTGTGTGTATGTGTGTGTGAATTGGAATTTGCAAGAGAAGATTCTCTAGCCATGAGTCTACAGCTTCATCGCTGATTAACCTACATCTATTCTTAATTCTTATTCAGGACCACTTCTTTTATTTCTAGTGCTCTTTGCAATGTTTTTTTTGTTTGCAGCATAGCTAAGACTTCAGAAATTCACTATTCTCTAACCCACTCTCAATTTATATATAAGAGAATTGATCACATGTGATCAAACATAGTAAAAGTATAAGAGAAAGTTACACTTTTTCCTTCGGTAACTAAACTTTTGTCTACAATTTTAATAACAATTCAAAGTTTGGTCATCTAACTATCAATTTTTTTTTTCAATTTTGGTCTGATTTTATAATTTTGTCTATATGAACGTCGGAATTGCTGGTGTGGATTTTCCACCATCCACACAAACAGAACTTGATCTTTCGAGCAAAATCAGACAAAATTTGAAGAAAAAAAAAAGTGATGGTTAGAAACCAAAATTGGGATATGTAAAATTGGTATTAGAAAATGTACAACACCTAACTTACATGATGAAAATTGAGAATTTCCCAAAATATAATTATGAGATTTATAATTCATGCTTCACTAATCTCTCTCTCTCCACACACATATATATATATATATAGGGCATTGACATATACTGTTTTGGCATGAATATAGTTGAATCTTTTGTACGTAAAAGATGAAGTGTGAATCTTATCACAATATTTGAGTTTGTGAACCTCAGCCTTTGCTCCGGACATCTAAAACAGTGAACAACTGCTCCTCCTTGCTGGATTCATATAGCTAGCTCTTCTTCATCTTTACTTTTACATATCATTATACAAATTAACTTAAATTTATTAATCTGAAAATAAATTAAATAGAATTAAACAAGTATCTATATGTTTTGTGTATATGTGTGAACACATACATATTAACATGAGAAGAAAATTGATGAATATTTATATAAGATGATCAACATATAACTATAGTTTTCAGGCCAAACACTAGGGTTAGGGTTTGAATACCCAATATTGTATAAAAAGAAACTTGGAGCATGCTTCTTTATCTTTTTTGAGTTTGTGAGCCTTTAACATCATATCACTATCACCCCAATTATGTCACATCAGCATGTTACCAATTTATTAGCGTTTTGACATATTAATATTTTTTACATTTTTAAGAATGATATATAGTAATATCAAAAAAGAGCTCCAATTAAGTGGACAAGACTATTGTTCCTATGAGTAATATATTCAACCTTTAGCAATGATGGATCTCAAAATAAAGAGTATTTTGCTATTCATAGGAAATGTTAGACCTCCATATATACATATATATATATATATATATATATATATATATATATATCTTACCTGGCACTAGATCAATAGGAATTTCTTTCTAAAATTCATAACAACATCAAAAACGAAAAGTGGGGTTTATTATTTTACTAAAATGTTTGAGTTATTCTATGAAATTGTAACAGTGATTTATGTATAAATGTAGCCACATTGGATATTAGCAGGAAAAGAGTTAGCTGTGGGTGAAGCAGTGTAAAGCTGCTTTTCCACACATTTCAAACAAGAAGCTTTCTGTCACTTCTGTTTCTTCAGAAGAGTTTATAATTTCTGTTTCTCTGTCTCTATATCTTTCTCTTTCTCTGAAGTTCCATCTTGTCTATCATCCTCCAATTCATCGTCCTTCCCCCCCCCCCCCCCCCCCTCTCGATCAAAAAGAAAACACCCCTAATTAGGTTATGTCTGTCGGATATTTGCAACATCTTGCAGTAATTATTCTGTATTAATTACTGGCTTTTCACCTACTGACCATAGTCCCACATCAGCAACTAATTAGCAGAGTAATTAATTGTAAATCATGGTATAATTTCATAGCTTACAAAGGTGTATTTGTACATGGTTACTAAAGCATGTACTCATTATTGTGGGTACAATAACATTTCATATATAATATTTTTATTTTTATTACTTTTGATAAGTTTTTTGGACCCAAAACTTTGCAACTAGTGAAATAAAAATTTCTTTGTTAGCCAAAAGAATTTTACAAACTATACTTTTCCAGATTTTTGTGGTCCGAGTTGAGTGGAACAACATGGTCAGCAGAGTGATCTGGTCCAAAAAATTAGTAATGGGATCAGTTAGAAGGTAACTATTTCAGTCTAATTATAATATTTTTATATTTGAGATAATAAGTTAATTATGGTTCTAGATCATCATGGTATGGAAGATGTGATCTTCATTGGGGAATTGGGAGGGATTAAAGACATAATTCTAATGGAGAGAAGAATTTAAAGGTAATAACTATTAATGGGGTTTTCGACTTTTTTTTTTAAGAAAAAATATAGGATCCATAAAATTGAGCTGAATTTAGTTGGAATTAGTCAGATTTCAACTTTAATGGACCAAGGCAAGTTTACAAAATAGAATGAAAAAAATATTCTTTGGGTGATTGATTGTATTGGATTGGAGGTCAGTATAGCCCCCTCGTAAATACTCCCAGGGGTATCGACCAATAAGGTATAATAGTTTAGTTTTTCAGATTAGGGAAAATTGTAATTTTTCTCTTTGTTATTTAGGTATATTTCATCTTTTTATCATTAATTGTTGTTATTGATTTTTTAATTTCAACATTCATATAGAGGAATTAAGATTTCAAGTAAAATCTAATCAAAATTGAAAAATTATTATAATTAAAGGTTCAAAATTAAAATATATATAATTAATAATAAAAAAATAGATATGACCTAATTTACAAAAAGAAAATTGAGATTTACCTAATAACTTTATATATAGACGGCACTACCATTAAAAATAGGACTGTATTTTTTTTCTAGCTCTCTCAACTTATAAACTACAAGGACAGATGTAAATTACTTTATGGTGGTTTATTTATTTATTAATGATTAAATTTTCAGTCCATCTCAGAGTTCAGTTGTATTTGAGATATTGTTCAAAACAAGATTTAAATTTTAAAATACTTACCACTATTATGTTACATATTATACTAGCTAATTAATGTTCAGGATTAAATTAATACTTTTTAAATTTGATCTATAGAGCATGTAATTAGAGCTACTTTTTAATTAAATATTTTTAAGGTTGAGTACTGTGTAAGTTATATTATTATTAATTATAAAAATAGAAATAGTATAGTCATTCATTTTGTGGTACAGTGTAGCTGCAAAAAAGAAAGGATTTGCATAGCAGGTAAAAGCTGATGATACGTGCATACTTCAACATGTGCACACATGCAGGCACCCCACTTGCTACATTCATTGCGCCTATGATTTGCAGGCATGTCTTTCCTTTTTATTTTATTTTTTCTTTAATCATTATCATATATACACACTTCTAATCATCTACTCATCGTGGGCACATTAATATATGCAGACGGTTGATGTGTCAAAAATTTAGAGCATCTATTAATTTTACTTTTCATATAACGAGGGGATGAGATGATTACACGTCATCGGTGGGTATATTAAAAACTACCCACGATGAGCATTTGAGCAAAACCATATATATATATATATATATATATATATATATATATATATATCATTATTGTTATACCAAAATTAGTAAATGAATAAAAAACATGATTAAGAGGCAAATTAATAAGTACGAATGACTATCTTTTTAAGAATCGAAAGGATCCGTCAACCAACCTCCGATTAAAAAGGTCGTTAGACCTGGCCAGACCCCAAGGTTGGCTTCCCCTCCACCAAAGTCGAAAATCAATGTTATGTATGGTCTCATCATCAGAATGAAATTGGGAAACTGATATGTTCTTCCTGGCCAATCTCATGACTGCCGACCTCCTTTCCTCCTTTGTCAACAACTGTCTGCAGATATCGTACCTCCATCAAAGAGCCATCCAATCGCCATTAATGCAATACTAATTTATGATGACATCCCTAAAATATATGGATTATTGGATAAAAAAAACTTCTCAAACCTTATTAGTATAAATAGAAGATCATTTATTGTAAAGAAGGATAGTCGCACCAACAGTGAAATTAATCATATATCAGCTCAAACAAAAGCGGGCTTGGAATGGAACATTTGCTCTGACCGACCAATTCAAAGCTTACTCAGAAAAAAAGGGAGAGATCTCTTTAAGACCAAAAAGATCCTCACATCAATTGAATTTATATCAATATTAATTTGATTTACCTCCATAAATTATTTTTATCACAAAAACTTTTGTGCAACTTGTGTATGGATCCTAGATCCATACACAACAATTTGACCCGCTCCACGCGCCTCCACGCGCCCCCACGCGCCTGGGTGGGTGCGCTCAAACCCACCCAAAATTCGCTCCAGGTGCTTGACCTTTATGTTATGTTAAGTGTACCTTTATGTTATGTTAAGTGTACCTTTATGTTATGTTAGTCATACCTTTAGGGCCTTTTATATTATATTAAGCATACCTTTATGCAAGTCTTTTGCATTATATTAATTATACCTTTATGCAACGTTAAGCATACCTTTATACAACGTTAAGCATACCTTTATGTTATGTTAAGCATACCTTTATGATTTTATGTTATGTTAAGCATACCTTTAGGGTTATAATGTTATGTTAAACATACCTTTATATTATGTTAAACATACATTTATGTTATATTAGTTATACCTTTTAATTATATTAGTTGTACCTTTATGTATTATATAAAAGTATGACTAATATTAATTAAAGGTATGCGTAATATTTATATAAAGGTATATATGTACAAATTAAGGTTTTTTTATGCTGAAATTATAAATTTTTCGTTAAAATTAGGGTTTTTTGCCAAAATTAGGGTTTTTTTGCCAAAATTAGGGTTTTTTTGCCAAAATTAGGGTTTTTTTTAAAAGCTAAACTGTTATATAAAGGTATACTTAACATAATATAAAGGTATATTTAACATAATATAAAGGTATCACTAACACAACATAAAGGTCATGATAAAAAAGAAATTAAAAAAAAAAAGAAATGCGCGGATCCGGGTCGGATTCAGCCCGACCCGACCCGCGTTGCATGGATCTAAGATCCATGCAACTGTTGCACCCAAGTCTTACTCTATTTTTATATATCTATGATTATCGAAGATATATTTGTTGTGTGGTCATAAAAGCGATTAAACCGTTTTTATACATCAACAATTATTATATGTATTATGTCACCTGCAAAGTTTAGGCATGATAATTATTATTTAACTAAATACGTCATGGACTGAATTTTTTAACAGTGAAATATGGATGAATTGCAAAGGATTAAAATTTGACCTAATGGTCCTTTTCTTTTAGATAATTAATAATTAGAAGTTAAGAGCAATAAAAAAAATATTAATCTACCGAAATATTAGTCCAATTTTCAACATTAACATTAAATATTTTGAAACACATTGTGAGCCAGTTAAGACATGACATTCGGCTTGATATATAAGAACTAATAAAAGTTTTATGTTGTTGGACGTGCTATTGATTAGTTTTTTTACCCATAGATAAAAAATAAAAATAAAAAAGCATAAGTTTGACTCCAAGATTGTCGGAAGTTGGATAATTAATTAGCTAGAGTTACATAAGTATTTGTCATGTGAGAATTAAATTTGGGGTTTTTTACCCGTAAGTAGTTTTGCTTTTTCACAAAAGGTCTCAAAAAGTTTTCACCCATATATAAGTCAAAAATTGCTCAATTATGGCCCCAAAATCTCCCAGAATTGCAAAATTAGCTTGAAAATTAACATGATGTTCAAGTTGTTGGTGAATGCTGGGGTTTTGTAAAGATTGGATATAATTGGATTGGTGATAATCATTTAATTTTGACATCAAATTGAAAACGATATAGGTTGATCTTCACCTATATTTATGAGTGGTGGAATTTATGGATCAATTCTCCAATTTACACCAATTTTGGGTTACAATTGAACAATTTTTTGACATGTGAGACAAAATGGAAAAGATTAAATTTTTTTGGGACCTTTACATAGAAACCAAAAGTTATATTGATGGGGAAAAAAAAAAATTTACCAGATACCCCCATTTAAATTTAATCGTCGTCATATGACAGACACGTGCATCCTGTCTAATTTTCCAATGGGTCAAAGAATTTTGAATTTACGGGATAAATTTGAAAATGCTAACCTTTTGAAACTTTTCAAGAAAATCATAGAAATTTTAAAACGAAAAATGATATTTTCTCAATTATTTGTAATTATGTTGAATTAAACATTAAACATTATATTTCTTTTGTTTCCCCTTCTGAGGACTTAATTACTCTCTCTGTTATTAAAAAAAAAAAAAGGACAAAAGCAAGAAAAAAAACTATATTTATGTCAAGTACAGGTCCTCACCCACATGCAGACATAAGATTAATTGATGCATGGATCCAAACTTTCTTCGTAGGAGAGGAAACAAACGTGGCCAAAACATATAAAGATCCAATTTGTCTTGCTAAAATCGATTAAGGTTTTTTTTTTTTAAATGTGTTCATTAATATGTGATACACACTGTATAGATGGAGTACCTCACTGGCTCTAATATCGATAAAATTAATGTTCTTTAATGAAATGTTTGATTTTTTATCCTAAAATTAATGTTTGTAAAAAGAATCGTTTTGATTTATTGAATTAACACATGAATATTATAATAAAATTGTTTTAATTTTTTTGTACATTATTAATAGCCAAACATAGAAATATTGCTCAGTTATAAATATGAAATAGATGTGTTGGCTACTCGACTATTGCTCAATAGATAAAAAAAAAAAAAAAAGGGTTTATTTAAAGAATGAATTATGCATACAAAGTTATTATGAGGGACAATCTAAGCGGCTCCTGATTTGTATCTTTATATTCCTGACAACATTCAGTCTGAATAATATAATAATGTGTACTATTTATATATATTAAATCACAAAAAAAAAAGTTAGTATGTAATTAATTAGTTAATTTGACTTCAAAGAAGATTTGATCCTAAAAACTGATAATATTCCTACATTTAAATAATTTATTCCTAAAGAAACCCAGAATTTAAACTATTAAGCAGAAAAGTTAATAACTGGATCCTCCAGACGAAATCTTAGTTGTTTTTCCAATCATCCTGATTAATTAATTAAAATGTAATGACAAAGTTTTAAATAATTATTAGTCCAAACTTCAAGAAATTCAGCTTTGCGCCGTAAAAAGTGTGTGAGTATATATTGAAGCCGCCAGCGTATCTAAATCTCATGCATTCTGTGAATCGAATAATTAAAAGCTAAAATATCTTAATTTATACCTGGGATCACACTTCCTTAAAGATGAAGAATTTCAATGAGTTTAAATACATAATTTAATTATGAAAATTTGTTGTAATTAAGGATGAATTCTGGGTTAATTTTTTTTATTTTATTTTTTATTTAAATTTATATAAGTGCGTTAGTTTCACTAATATCGTGAAAATTTGGCATTCCTCACTGTGTTATAAATTATAATATGAAAAAAAATTGACCTATTAGGAGAAAATTCTAAATCCGTCTATGGTTGAAAATCCACGCAACATTATCAATTTAGGACTAAACCATAAAAATTACTTTGCTTCAAACTGATAATAAGCAATTATACTATAATTCATACATAAACCACTTTCATCAAAACACATTTTTTTTTTCTCGAAAACTCCCTTAACTAGAAAGAAGGAAAAAAATTAATAACTTTTCATGAGAATAAATTGAGATGGAGTCTTACTTTTTTGGCTTTCATTCTAAGAGCTAAGCTCTAAGCAGAGTCGATCTTTTTTTTATTTTTTATGGCAATATTAAAATAAATTCCTAAACCATAAAAATGGCCTCCTATATGGAGTTCTAATTTTGACTACTGAAAATTGGCTTCATTTTTGTTTAGCTTTTACGAATATGACATGATATGTTAAATGTTGATGAAGTTGTTTGTTAAGGAACCATGACATGGAATGCAAAATAATGGAGTAGCTGAGTTAATTCTCCAAATAAAAGTAAACATTAATTAATAAATGGTAACATTCTTTATGAATTAGAATCAATTCCATAATTGGAGTCAAAAGTTGTAGTGCAAAATTAAGGGCATTACTCATTATCTCTCACTCTACAAATGGGATTTTAAAAGAGTGAATTATTTCGAATTGATGAGCTGTAGGATTAACAATTATGACTCTCAAATTTCCTTTCTAGAAAAGAAATTGAGCAAAAAATTCAGGCTGATCATTAGCTAATCGTGTGATATGTTAAAGATGTATGAAATCGTGGAGTGAATGGGTGTATATCCATCTGAACCACAAGAGCAAAAATTCTTGTGAGATATTATATATTTTTGTGGTTTTCTTTTTTTCTTTCTATTATGGATCTTTGATGTTCATTTCTTGAGTGAAATGGTATGTAGTAGTAAAATGAATTACCAAGTAGAATTGAATTTTCTTTTCTTGTTAGATTTAAATAATTTTTTATTTGATTAATTATTTGATGGCAAAGTGGGCTTGAATGGAAAAGCAAATGAATGTCCTTAGGAAGATGAATTCCTGGTCTTTGAAGTTTTGGTGATATGTTATGATTTTTGATCCATGTGTCTATCATGTGGCAAACAAGTTAATATTTTTATCCAAACAAAAAATTGGCCAAAATCACAACAAATTCGTAAACTCGTAAATTAATTGAAAAAATTAAAAAGACAGATGAAAATAACAAAAAATTCAAGAAAGCTTTTTTTTTTTTGGCGATCAAGCATTACCAGAACTATAGCTCACACAATCAAATAGAATTATGGAACAACTTCTAATTTATGTTATACCATATAAATAGGGTTTGGAGAAAAGTGCTATTTGACTTATTAACCACTCTTCTATTCTTTAGATTCTTGGTTGACTAGATCTCTTTAATGCTGAAAGAGGTTCTCCTGCATGATTTACAATGATGATGCTTATCATTATACAACTCCATTAATAAAACTTCCTTTTTCAATTTTAAGTTTTTTTAAAAGCAAAGTGCAAGATTTAAGGGCTTTAGCACTGCATATAATAAATCAAAAGTTAAAATTTTCAGGCAGACATTAGTTTAAGGTTTTGAAGAATATAGTGTTCATCCAGAATGAGGATACGTAATCATAAACTTCTAATAAAGCACACCAAAAAAAAAAAGTACACATAGCTTCTTACATGATTAATACTGCAATCTAATCCACATCAAAAAATTCTGAGTCTTGAAAAGAACAAGAATATTGCAATTATACACCCAAAAGAAAAGAAAAGGTAACTGCAATTAGATCAATTGGATATATGTTATTATTATATAATTTCTTTAACTTTACAAATTGACTTTTTTTTTTGATAAATGTGTAACATCACTTTTTCATCATGAGAAACTATTACCTTCTCAATAAAAAAATAAATAAAAGAGAAACTTTAAAAAAGAATGGTAAAACCTACGTAGATGTCCTCAAAAGTTACCTATTCTATCTAAAAGAAAATTTAGAAATTTACTTATCAAGAAAACGCAGCCAAAGCAACCATTATTTCATGTACCATGTAAATATTACACGTACGTATATTATTGGAAGTATGACATGTGATAGAGTTTGAAAAAATATAATGATTGATGTTTTTTGATTTTTTTTAAATGATCACACATATCACATATTCAGTGGCTTATGAGATTACACACATTTACGGAGTCAACAAAGCCAAAGCCGATGAATAGAGTTCAATGATAAAAATGATTTATCAACAAAAGGTTGGGGGGTTTATGAACAAATCAATTTATTGCAACTATATGAGATGAGTTTATATGGTTTAAACTGATCTAATAGCTAGACTGGATCAGTACAATGTTGTTGGGCCTGCAGCTACTCCATCGGTCCAATGAGAGGTTGTGGCCCATTCTAATATAAGCCCATCTTTTTTAGCAAAGAAATTTGTAAAGCCCATTTAAGGTACTGTAGCCCATTCTAATATAATTTTTTGTTCCAAAATCCTCATTTTATATACCGGATATAATGGAAATATTTTATCTAAACTATTCCTCCTATGTTAATTATTATTATTATTCTATATTTTTTCTTATCTATTAGAGGACATAGAGGAACATTCTAAGCATTTAACTCAATGTTTGATGAATTGACTGAATCTTCTCACGTCCTTCCCACGCATTTTATGTACCCGTAACACACCTTCACTCTCTTGGCTTTTCTCATTTATCAAAAAATTCATTTATAAATAAAATCATTCACTCGAAACGTAAACTAGTTACATTTATTTTTATTTCTCTAAAACTAAACTTCAAATTCTAAAATAATTAGTCATACTCGTATAGTCAATATTTTATTAAAGATCAACATGTAGTTAAACATTTTGACAATCTTAAATCAATTTTCTCCAACATAACACAATTCTAAAGTTCAAGAGTTTAAAATACCATAAATTAACATGTAAGACTAAAAACTGAGAGTTTGGGCGAAAAAGTAAAAGCGGTTTTGGCTGAGCATGGAATTAAACTTCTATATTGATTTTTAAATATGTTCTCAGATAAATCTATATTAATATAAAATGAGGATAGTTGGAAAAAATTCTTGTGATTTTTAAAATTGCATGCTTCCCATTTTCCCAACTCAAACATCTGTCTCCCCATAACTCCACGTGTCCAAATTCCCCACTCTTTAAGAACACATCCAACACCACCACCACCCTCTAATTACACTTCTACCACCATCCCAGCAACCAACGCCGCCGTTGAACCACCTTGCCCATGGCGGAGCAATACCATCAACACCCCACCGACGCCGTCAAGACCCACTTCCAAGAGAACCGCCCCTCCACCTCCCAAGTACTTGCCGTCGTCACTCTCTTCCCCGTCGGCGGAATCCTTCTCTTCCTCGCCGGCCTCACCCTCACCGGCACCGTCGTGGGACTCGCCGTCGCCACCCCGCTGTTCGTCATCTTCAGCCCCATTTTAGTCCCCGCCGCCCTCGCAGTCGCACTCTCCGTCGTCGGCTTCTTGACCTCAGGAGCTTTCGGCATCACGGCGCTTTCCTCTATCTCGTGGATCATCAATTACTTTAGGAGGATGAGAGGGAGCTGGCCTGAGCAGTTTGATCAAACCAAGCGGCGCGTGCAGGACACGACCGGGCATATGGGCCAGAGGGTAAGGGATGCGGGCCAGAAGACCCAGGATGTGATACGGGCTTGATGAGAAGTAGGCTCTGGGCCTGGCCCATAGTGTTGAAAGACTTGTATTGAGAGTTTAATTTTTAGTGGTTCGATCTTCAATTACAATAATTTCATTGTGATATTATATTTTGGTTCTTGTTGAATAATCTATTAATCGTCTTGAAATTTCCTCTTCTCGTTGAGTCTGATTATTAAGTGATATAGATATTCTTTTGTTTTATTCGTATTATAGGGTTATTACTATACGTATGTATTTGTGATGTTTCAATATAAATTGGCATATAATTATTAAGTCGGTATTTTGTCTTTTAGTGAAGGAAATGAGATATTGTGGAGTATTTCATGGGATTAATAAGTATTGATGTCAATTATATAATAATGGAGGGATTAAAGATACCCACACTTCTAAGAGCATTCCATTTTAAGAGCATCTTACACACTTCTAAGAGCATTTCATTTTAAGAGCATCTCATTCATGGGTAAATGGTGTAGCACATATATATAGTAAATAGAATATCCATAGAATATCCATAATTTTAAGAGCATCTCATTCATGGGTAAATGGTGTAACACATATGTATAGTAAATAGAATATCCATAATCTTAAGAACATCTCATTCATGGGTAAATAGTGTAGCACATATACATAGTAAATAGAATAGTGTAGCACATATACATAGTAAATAGAATATTCATATTCAATGGTGTAGCACATATACATAATAAATGGAATATTTTTATAAATAGAATATCCTTAAAAATGTGTTTCTAAGAGCATCACATATGTATAGTAAATGGAATATTCTTATAAATGAAATATCCTTAAAAATGTGTTTCTAAGAACATCTTATAAATGAAATATCTTAAAAAATGTGTTTCTAATAGCATCTCATTCATGATAAATGAAATATTTTTATAAATGGAATATCCTTAAAAATGTGTGGGAGACTAAAAAAATCTTTAATCCGTTCTATAATAAAATGTTATATTAAATCTGTAAAGAAATTAACCCCGGTTGGTTTGTTGTTAACCTATAAAGTCCTCCACATAACACACCTTCACTCTCTTGGCTTCGGACTGTTTTCTTCGTTACTAGGCATAACTGCAGTCGGAAGATTTGGAACCCAAACTGCTGGGTTGGGTGGCCGGAGTAGCATCCCTTGTCGCCTCAGGTGCGCTCTCCCCTAAGAGCTTCAATCCTGTAAGATAGCCTGTAATGGTGATTTTATATTTCGTTAGTTTGTTGTTTTCCTGGAAGATCATCTAGACCTATCTTATTTAAGAGATGGGCATCTTTTTAAGTAGTTCAAACTCACAAATGTGCAGATTAGGTGTTTGATGAAATGCCTCAATGAAATAATGCAGTGGAAAGATTGTGACTTTGTGAGGTGGATTTTGTTTAATTATTGCTAATCTTTTATTAATTAATCGAAGTAGAAAGCTTGTCTGAAGAGATGTCCCTTTTGCAATTCTCTACTTTTTCTGAATACACTAGATTCCTTGAAATTTGATTAACGCTTTCTAACTATATTTGCATGGTTCTTGTGAAATTAACATACTTTGTTATGATCTCTTTACTATGAGATTGGACCTTATATTTAAAGGATTTTATATATATAATATCACTGACTTGAGGAAATTGCGAAATTGGCTTTTAAGTTTATGAATGTATTTTGAAGTTTTTGATCCTGTGCTGGGGGTTTTGCTGATTGGCTTTACTTTGAATACTTGATTTAAATACTTTAGTAAGGGTGGTTTAGCTGGCAATTGGGCTTATACTTGGATTCTTGCTTTCAATCAAATAAATGCTTTACATCATTGAGTTTTTGTGGGAGCTTATCTGGATATGCTTGTTCTGCACGCTCATATGTGGTATAAGATACTGAAAAACGGGACTATTTTGGTTGTGAAACTACAACTGGAAATTACAAGATTTATTCATTCATATTTTCTTTTTATTTGGCTTTTACTTCTGATAACTTTGAAGTATTCCATTCTACAGAACTATATTCCACCAAGATTGAGTTAAGGAACCAGGTTGAAAAGCCCTCTTATAAAACGTCAATCAGCTGGAGATTGTACTAGTGAAATATGAATTTCCAAGTTAATGTGCCTTGATAAAGCCATTTTTTGGTGGCTAAATTAATAATCACACTTATAGTTAATGAAGTAACAGGGTGTATTGAAGTTAAAGTATTTCTCTTGGTCTTTTCGGTGAGAACGAATGCAAATTACATGTTTTGAGTAGATTCTATCCATGCATTCCGTGTAGTATGATTTCCATTTCTATGAAATTGCAACAGACTACATAAATATTATATTAATCTCACTAGCTTAAACAACTATGTTAATGTTTCTTAATTTAATTATCATTTAAAGATGATCTTATAAGCTCATAATCTTATTTTAGGATGAAGTAAGCTCAAGACCTGCGCATGCTTTTTTTGATACTTGTACCCCCATTAGTTAATTTATTACTTTTTCTTTTTCTTCTTTTTTTTTTTTTTGAATCTTTTATGATATATATATATATTTTACCTATATAAAAGTGTGGATGTTTCTTACAAAATATAGATTGCCGAATAAATCCCTATTAAAGATTATTATTTAAGGTTGTAATAGTAATTTAGGATTTTCATATTATAGAATCTCATTATAATTAGAACTCTAATATAAAAGTGATATATATAAGGTGTTTGTATTATTTCATTCCTTAATTTGTCTTGATCTCCACATACAACACATGTGTTCTAAAACTCGTGTATATATATATATATATAATTTTTTTTTTCTGTGAATCTTTTATGGTGGTATATATGTTAGAGAATTATATGACTGAAAGATGCTTCTTTTATGTAGATCAAGTGAAATTTTGGAGAAAATGCCTTCTCTGCCGAAGCCTGCATCTTCTCATGGGAGAGTGTTATGGGGTTGGTTCTTCCTTATGGTTGGATCATTTTCTTTTGTGGGTTTTCTCTATGCTGCTGTGATATCAAAGCTTCTGCCCCCATCTGATAATGTTGTCATCCGCGCCATACAAAATGACTGGTATTTACTCTTGACTTTGTTATTAATTTGAAGTTCCTTGCTTCCAACTCTCTTGCATGATGATGGTTACTACTTAATTGTTGTAGTCTTATCAATTTATATCCACTAATGTTGCATTTGAATTATAGAATTTGAAAGATGGATTTGAAATCTATAAAACAAATCCATGGAGGTTGGGTTTTATGATTTAAAATTCATTATCTTCATTTTAAACTAGTTTTAGAAAGCATTTAGTTGACTAAATCCACTTAACATGATGTTATTTGAAATTATTCCTCTAATAAAATCTTTCAGGCAAATGCAACCTAAAATTATTTTTTTATCCCTCAATATGAATTATCATTCTTGTTGTGAACAGTCTGGATGTCCTTTGCGGTTGAAATTCTTAATTCTTGTAATTGTAGAAAGGAAACGGATATGTTTTTTTTTTGTGTGTAGAAAATGACCCTTCAAAAATTGTTCTCATCTAATTATTTCTTCATTATTCCACATGCTTACCAAGACAAAGGTAATAGGAAATGTTAATGTTATGTGATTGTGCAGGTATTATTGCTTCTTGGTGCCCCTGACACTTCCTATCCTAGTCGTTGCGGTGTATTTTCATTGGCTGAGCATGAAGTTGTTCAAGCACGCATGATCTAACTTCGCTATGGTTCAGTTGACAACCTCAAAAAAAAAAATTCGTCATCTTGGTATGCAGTTCCCAAAAGCCCACACCTAGGTAGGGATCTACCACATATTTTTCATACAATCTTTACACAGACTCATGTTAGTGAGTCTGAAATATGTGGTGGATCCGACACTTTGTGGAATGCACCGAGTCTGTGATGAAACCATGCAACAATGCACGCATTTGTGGGGCCATTGCGTGCTTATGGCTTGAGTGGCACCTGAAGATTGATCATAGTGAGCACGAACGCAACAACTATGCTCTGGCTTTGTGTGCGCGCAGTGCAAGGGGTGTAGAAAATGCTGATTTATGTTTCAGCCATTGACTATATATTATAGAATTTTCTTAATTGATTTTGTTTCATACCACATTGAAATGTCGTCCTAATTAAGACAACCTGATTAAATCACTCCCATTATTGCATCTGTCTCTCTCAGTAAAACCCATCCTATTGTTATGTGTTTCGAATTTCCTTGTTTTTCTCCTCTGGTTTCATTTCATCGTTCATGTGTATCAATGTGTGTAGTAATGCATCTGAATGGATGTTAATGTCTCCTCTCTTTCTATATATATACTCCATCGCTACCTAGCTGCAAATTTCATTATTTCACTTCATTAAACTTCAACATAAAATATAACAAATTATCTAACTTGGGAAATATTATACATATTACTCAACCATATCATTATCTAACTTGGGAAATATTATACATATTACTCAACCATATATGATAGGAAATCAAATCCCAATTATATATGATAAAGAAATCCACCTGAAATTTATATATTTGCATACTATTTAAGTCGAGTAATGTTACGTATCAATAAATTAAGTATATATCACTACAGAAAAATTGCTTTTACAAGGAGGGATATTTGTTGATAATACACAAAAGCCATCATAAGAGGATTTCAGTGACAATAAAATATCCGGTCATGGCTCGGGTTCTAATTTGAGTCCGGTCTGAATGAGTTGGATTATGAATTATTTGTTTAAAAAAAATTGGGTCTAATTTGGCTTAACCCAACAGTAATAACTTATATTCAATAATGACAACATTATATAATTATGAGTATTGTTTGTGTGTATCAATTGTATGGTATAATTAGATGTGGGTCGGATTTGACCAGGATTCACACTCAAATTATATATATTTATTTAGTTCATGACATAACTTTTATATTATATTAGTACAAAGTTTATATAATATTAATCATATTTATGTATAAATATTGTAAAATTTAAGTTATATTATTTATATTTTTTTTCAACATAAAAATTCATGTAGTATAGTTATACATTTATGTTATATAAGTATAAACGTTAATTTCAATTTTGGTCCTGTATGTAAGATCATTTTCATTTTTTGATAACCAATTATATGTTTTCCAATTTTGGTCCTATATGTTTCAATTGTTTCCAATTTTTGTTTTGTGTATTTTAATTTTTTTTCAATTTCAATCCAATTTTGGTCGGATGGCCGTTGAGAAATCTCACGTAACATCCGCAATTTGGGGAATTCTAATCAAAATTGGACTGAAATTGAAAAATATTGAAACATATAGAACCCAAATTGGAAAACTTTTAACTAAAATTGAAAAAAGTTGAAACATATAAAACCAAAATTGGAAACGTAAACTTGGTTGTCAAAAAATTAAAATGACCTTACATACATGACCAAAATTAAAATTAATCCTTAGTATAGTCTTTTATGTACAAATATCATAATATTTAAGTGAAAATTTATACCTTTATATTATAATAATTTAACCATTATATTATGTTAGTATAACATTAATATACAAATAACATAATTGTACTTTCATGTAGTACTTTAACTTAAACAAAAAACATAAAAGTTATATTATTATAACATAAAAAATTTAAAAAAATATTATATATATATATATATATTTTTATTTATTTATTTATTTATAATATAATGTAAAAGTTAAACTATCATAACATAAAAATTAAAAGTTATACACGTGGAATAAAAGTGTGGGTGCAGACATAAAAGCGTGTGGAGTGTGTGAGGGAGCGTGAAAAACGCCTATAACACTTTAAAATGGTCCAATCAAAATTGCATAAATCTCTAACCCGTGCAACAAATGGAGAGAAATATTTGCGTGTAATTATGTATTGACTAGTTAATACAAATATATTACTATCGGTTAACTTTCTTTTATCAACGGAAAATCTCATCACTAAATACAAACATTTTTCTTTCAATGTATAGTAACTTAACAACAAAAAATTTCAGTCATTGTATATAAACATGCATGTCGCTATATTTTTTTGCCTTGTAGTATATATAGACAGCCTAGCTCAAACGTTTCAAATCATGGCAATGAAATCTTTGGTGAGACGGATTAATGTCCACCATGCATCTAGCTGCCATATTCTATATATCACAAAAAAAATTATGCAACTGTTGTATGAATATAAGATTCATACATTTGCGTTGATCGACCCATCATATGTTGTTAGGTCCACACACAAACTCGTTCAAACATGATTGGAGTTGTCATACATTTATATTATGTTAATCATACTTTTAGTATAATAGTTGTACCTTAACATTTTTTTAGACAGACATATTAACCTTTTATATTTTTTAGGTATGTTAGTTGTATATTTATATATTATATAAAAATATGATTATGTTGACATAAATGTATAAATAATACTACTTAAAAATATGAGTAATATCACATTAGGTATATGTGTATAAATTGCGTCGAAATTGAATTTTTATTTTTATTTTTTGAAGTTGAAGTATTATATAAAGTTATGATATTTATATATAATGACTAATATACTATAAAAAAAATTTGAAGTTAAAATATTATATAAAAATTATGATATATGTATATAAATATAATATAACATAAAAATAAAATTAATATAATATAAATATCACAAAAAAATGTGCCAATTTAGGTCAACCCAAACCCACACACACCATAGATCAAGTGCACTAGAGACCTAATACCTATCTACAAACATAAATCTTGCTAGTATCTACTTTTCCCGTGCAATAATTCTTTAATTTCAAATTGCACCTTTCTTATTTAATTTATAAATCAAAATGTGTACCATATGTACATATATTTATGTGATAAGGTGATAAAATAAATTATAAAATTGAAACACGTTAAAATTATAGATGGCATGATTCCTCTTTTTGTGGTATAATTGAGGGCATGATTAAAGAAAACTAAGATACCTCTTTTTTGCGCAAATGGTGCTTTTAAGTCATCAATTCAGGTTTGAAAAAATACAAATAATTAAGGGGACCTATAAAAGTTTTTTTTTTTTTTTTAATTTACAAAATGCATTTAGGAGACTTAAAAAGTTACCCTAGTAATTAGCTAGTTCCTTGGGCCTTTTAATTATGTTGGATAACCTAATTTATTCAGGTTTACTATGGAGATTTTCATCGAAAAATCCATCATAAACTACGTTATTTTAATGTATTATATCTCAAAATGATATTGATTAATAATATCCAAAAAATTTGGGAGAAATAAAACGACGTCGTTCTATTTGAAATTTACTGACGGATTTAATTATATTAGTAAATTTCAGATAATTTTTAAAAAAGTAAACCAAAAATAAATTAATGAAAAGTTACTGATGGAAAATTTCGTCGTAACTAACGAAACGATGACGTTTTAGTTTTTTGTCAACAGTATTACCGACAAATATTCCGTCGGTAAATATCTCGTTCCATTTATTACATTTTCTATGAATTTTTTTTTCCGAACTTTATTCTAATTACATATTTTGAGTTTTATTTACAATCTTATATAAAGAATTCAATTTTATAATTAAGTTCAATTTAAATCTAATACAATAAACTTGCTAAATCAATCGGTAATATATATATGTTCAAAAATAAAAAATAAATATATAAAATCGATCCTTCGAATAACATAAATGTCTATATGATCTATTACTATAAAGTGTCATTTAGATTCTTGGATAAGCTAACGAAATTGTAAGTTATATATATTTATTAGATTTAGATATATATAACTAATTAATCTATAGCTCGAGAATTAAAAAAAAAAAAAAATTCTTCAGATGTACTATTGATGAAATAAATTTTATGAGGGTGTTGGTTGGGATAGGCATGATTTTTTTTTTTTTTTTCTCAATTTGCTTAGAGATATTCAATTGAACTTAAGAAAGAAAGAAGAATAATATTTTTGAATAGGGATACTCAGAGGATGTCTACCAATCTTATTTGAAAGAGTATATAAGTTTATTTATTTTATAAGATGTTTTAATTTATTCTAAAAATAAGTTGTTAAAGTGTTTTGATAAATAAGATATTAGAACTTACAAGATATTAATAATGACAATTATATAATTTAAATAATTTTATTTGTAGTTTATAAAAAAATAAGATCTTATTAGAAACTGATCGAGATCCCCACTTTACAAATAAGAGTTTCTAACATCTAATTTTAGAATGAAATAAATTCTTAATTTTAAACAATTACTAAACACTTTTGAAAAGAGTTAATCAAAACATACAATTTGCTCTTAATTCGTATACTCACCTATTGAACTTTGTATATCCACGTTAATTAATGCCTCCCTGTTTCATATTCATGAGGATATATTGATGTTAATATACATGCAATGTAGTAGAACTTGTACAGTGTAAAAATGGGGAGGCACATAAGTTATAAATTTGTAGAATTTTTTATACTTCTTCCATTTCAAAAAAAAAAAAAAAAATATATATATATATATATATATTAATAAGATGTTTGAGATATAATTTGTAATTCTTAAATATTTGATTAAATTATTTAGAAAATGAGATATAAGATCTTCAACATAAGAAGAGGTAGTATTAACTAACTTACCTTAAGTTTAGGCCACATCAATTATAAGATGTTTTATATATGCACGTCACTTTGTAAAGTTTAATAAACTTATTTTATAGAAAAACTTTGAAAGTAATTTAAAAATGATTATTAAGAATCAATAAATTCTAAAAACAAATTCATAAGATTTTCAAAGTACATTTAATTGTTTCTCGAGAATTTTATTAAAACGTCGATATTGCATGAATATGTGCACCAAATGGGAGACAAATGGGCCCATGTTAATTGAGGGTTCAATTTCGTGAAAAAAATCTAATAAATAAATTAATTAAAATTTATGAAAGCTGTAGTTCCCTAAAAGCTCCCACCGCACCCCGGTCCTTATGGGATAACATAGCCTATATTTTATGCTTCGAGTAGATCTTTCCTGTAAATTTGTTTTAAGAAATTTTTTTTTTTTTTTTTTTTTGTGTGTGTGGAAACTATATATATTTATATTATGTTATTGTATGTTTATTGAAATAGAATTTGTTGTATCAAAGACACTCATTAAATTTATTCCTGAATTAATTATGAATATATAGAAAGAGACAGGCCCTGCATGTCTGGGACAAGAGCACTAGGCCTCCAAAAATTTTAAGTAACAATTAGGGTATTTTATTCATTTTACACATTTTAATTTAAAAAATATATATTAAGTTTGAGAAATTTGTATATGGCCCACATGTTACACTTACACGATTTAATTAGTTAAGAGTAACGTTACATTTTGTGTGATAATTTGTAGGGCCCATACGCATACAATTTTTTGTCTTTTTAATATCATATAAAATATGTAAGTGCAAAATAAATAAATATCAATTAATTAGGTGTTGAGTAAAAACTTCCATCATTGTAATCACTGTATATAAAGATAGAAAACTTTCAAGATAGCTTACCACCTAAAAAAAGTAATAAAAAAAATTGTGATAAAAAAAAATTGTGATAGTTTAATTGTGGTAAAAATTTATAATATCTTACGTTATCACAAAAAAACGATTAAAAAAATCTATTTGTGACAACATTGTCGCAAGAAAACTATTTTCAAGAAGGTTTTTAAAATAATAATTTAGCAACACAATGCAATCACAATGTATATTTAATTTACGACAAGTTCCAAAAATGTTTTTTCATTGTAGTGACCCGAAAATCATGACCTAGTCAATGTGTATTGAGAATATGGAATGAAAATTAAAAGTATTATATATGTAATTGTCATAACCAAAAAGAGACAAATACTACAAAAACAGTGGCTTTTGCGCGTGATAATAGGACGACATGTGCATGAAGAGCATATATGTACACTATTATAAGTTGCAATGTTGAAATATAAAGTAAAATTTAAACAGCAATGAAGGCAACACTTAAGTACTTTGCAGGAATTGCAGGCCCAAGTGGTTATGGCTCTAATACAACTGCTCAACAAGTTGCTCAACATTGCTTCTCCTCTATTTCAACATCTCATCACCTCACTGCTATCATCACTGGTAATTAATTACTCTTTAATTGCTAAACATAATTTCAAGAAAATCAGTTTTTTTTCCAATTTTGAATATAATCGGATTGATTTGCAGCCTTTAATTTCTTGCAAAGCTAAAATCTGGTATTAGCAATTAGCATGTCTTGTATTATATATCAATTAATAGCTCTTCTTGAACACTGCATGTTTACTATGTTCCATAAATAATCAAATACAAGAAAGTATCATATATTTTAGAGATGCATCATATAGATCAAATAAAAGATCTAGTGTGTGGTTTGTGTGAGAAGGCGCGACATCGGGCATTGGAGCAGAAACGGCAAAAGTGCTAGCAAAAAGGGGTGTGAGAATAGTAATTCCAGCAAGGGATTTGAGTAAAGCAGAAGAGATGAAGAAGAATATTGAGAAAGAGAGTCCAAAGGCTGAGATAATTGCATTAGAGATAGACTTGAGCTCATTTGCTTCAATCCACAGATTTTCCTCTCACTTCTTATCTTTAGGTCTACCTCTTCATATCCTCATGTAAGTCTTTTTTGGATTTCTCTTTGTTTGCTTTTCATCTTCTTGTCTCTTTTAGTGTGTGGACGAAACTCCAATTCTCTTTTTCCTATTTTATTTCATTAGTATATATAAATATAAGTGTTATATTGCGATAAAGCAGAACATAAAATATTGTACAAAATAAAGGATTTGATTTGATTTGATTTAGTGTGAAAAGGGGGATGGAAAGTATTTAAATCGATTTCTTCTACTGTGCAGAAATAATGCTGGCAGATATTCCCCTAACTTAGAATTTTCTGAGGACAAAATTGAGCTGACTTTTGCCACTAATTACTTAGGTAATCATTTCTCAATTTTTCATTTTATAACTTAGCTTGTGTCAATTTTTTATCATCAATATTACGTATTATAATTTTGGTCCTCTAACCATTTTTTTTTTCCTAATATTAGCTCTATTTTGCTCCGAGTGTTATTTTGTTCTTATGTGGATGCCGAAATTGAAAATTCCACATTATCATTTAACGTCCACGTAGACAAAAATCAAAATTTAAAGCAAAATCAAATGAAAATTGAGAAAAATAAATATTATTTATTAAAGGACCAAAATTAGAATACATAAAATATATATATGGCAAGAGAGTGAACAGGACGAAAGTTGCAAAAAAAATTCCCATTAAAATTCGGGGGGAAAATTCAAGGGAAAGTCAAACGTTTTCATTGAATTGGATTAGATCCATTTATGTGTAGTTTTGTTGTGGAAGGTCATTTTGTGCTGACAGAAATGCTGATGGAGAAGATGGAGGAAACGGCAATACAATGTGGTATTGAAGGAAGAATAGTGAATCTCACTTCTGCAATTCACACTTGGGTCATCAAAAACAACTTTTGCTTCACTAAATTGATTAATCCAACAAGGTAATTAAGTTGATGATTAACACTAGATATTCGAAATTTATTCTGTATATGATTTTCTAATGATTATTGTGCATCAATTGCAGTTATAATGGGACTCATGCTTATGCTCAATCAAAGCTCGCCAACATATTGCATGCCAAAGAATTAGCAAGGCAGCTTAAGGTACAATCTATTAGAAATTAGCTTAAAGGAAATAATGATTTATTTTTAGCCATAAATATTCAATCATATCCAAAGGACTGAATTAGACCCTTCATTATTTTTGAACAAAAAATCAACTGGGAACCAAATATATAAAGATGAACAATATAACATGAAAGCCTCCAAAATAGACAATCTAATACATGTGGATCTATTCTCATTAATTTGAACCTTAAATAACCATGTATTTTTTATTTGAATATAATATATGTTTTGTGTGAATTTAATAAACAGGAAAGAAAAGCAAATGTAACAATCAATGCTGTTCATCCAGGGATTATAAAGACTGGGATAATCAGGGATTGCAGGGGCTTTATCACAGGCATGCATCCCTTTTTATTTTTTAAACCTCTTCTTCATATTCATTTCCCTTTTTGCACCAAATAAATCCAAGGAATAAGAAATTTTTCTTACATATATATACACATTGCAAAACTTTCAGATTCTTTATATTTTGTGGCATCCAAGTTGCTGAAATCAACTCAGCAGGTTTGTCCATCATCCTTGTCTTCATGTATATAAGGACAATATATGCTTTAGTAGAGATGAATTGCATCAACAATAATAATATATAGGGTCAAGTTTTTTTTTCTTTATAATAATATTTATAATAAATATTTTTTCTAAAATAAACTCGCTATTCACTTCCCAAAACGCCCTTACAAAAAAAAAATATTCTACCCATTTTAGGGCAACATCATTATACATTAAGGTTATTTAGACATCTAATCCTATAAAATATAAAATGAGTAGAAAAGTTATTTAGAATAACAAGGGTTAATTGCATCAATATCATAAAACTATCAGCGATTAAGGGTGGAAAAGTTTTTTTACTATAACAAAGGGTTAATTGCATCAAATCATCAAACTATCAACGATTTTGCATATAAATCATTGAATTCTTTTTTTGGTACATATACCATCAAACTAATTTTTCAGTCACTTTTCACTGAATTTTGGCATGTGATTTGCGTGTAACATATTTTTAAAGGTTTTTTTGTTTAAACATTATGTCGTTGTATTATAAAAAGTCCTGAAGATGTAGTGGGAATACATCGACTCAATTGTTTGGACAAAAAAATCCTTAAAAATATATCACGAGTAAGTCAATATGATAGACATTTTCAGTAATTATATATAGCAGAATTTGAAATAATGGTAATTTTGCAGGGGGCTGCTACGACGTGTTACGTGGCATTAAGCCCAGAGATTAGAGGGATGAGTGGAAAATATTTTGCTGATTGTAATGAGAGTCACTGCTCATCCCTAGCAAGTGAAGAAAGTGCTGCTGCCAAACTCTGGAAGGAAACGCGTGCTTTGCTACACACACGATTTCTTCACCATAAATATTGCCACGTGGGATACATAAAACATGCGTAGGTAGATTTAGGCATGTGTAAATTAATTATACAAGGCAATCAAACCACAACTAAAGTAATTAATGCATCTACTCTAGCTTGAAAATAAGAATTTCGTGCTGCACAATAAGAAACGACAGTTAGAAACATTAGCAAATTTTATCTTCACGTACTTTTGTAAATGATTCAATATTATTGTCATTTTTAATTTATTAAAAATGATGTGAGCAGTATATGACGTGAAATTTGGGACTTTCTATAGTGATGTTGGTATACTTAATTTGTGTCATATTGTTGTCATTTTCTATTTTTTTCCATCCAACTCTCTTATTTCATTAATTTGTGTTGGGGATTTTTCACATGCATCGTGGAGATCAATTGATAAGTAAATTATACTTAATTTAAAAATACACGTTAATTTAAGAATAGATGTCAGTAAAAATAAGTAAAACAGACACGATTTTAATATTTCACATGACAAAATATTGGAATAGTTTTATTTGTAAAAAAACAAGCCTGCCCTCAACTATTCACAAATCACACCTGGAACCAATTTGGGCCCTACTATATCTCAGCCCATGTGCCCACAGTATCATCTTTCTTGGTTGGCCCATTTAAGTTCCTCATCCAAGTGGCCCAAAAATTTACAGTGTCTGCAAAGACTTTAACATCTATTAAGAAAACAATACATATGTGCACACATATCAATCATGAAGATTTAATATCGAGTAATTATTATGCGTGTAAATAATATTATTAATTAATATATAATGTAAATCAAAATTAATAAAATATGAAATGAAACATTAAATATAATAAAAATCGGATCACATATTCAAACTACGAATAGAAACCCATAGGCTAAAATAAGCTTCGCTTCTGGGCTTGGCCCATTTCGGTGCTTGACCCAAACTATTTGGTCTGCGGCCCAAATATTAGGGCATATTACTCTGCAAGTAGTTTGGTACTGAAGTGATGATTGCTAAAGCTGAAAGAAATTATTTGATACTAACTTGAAATTGATCTTTAAAAGTGAGTTAACAGGTTTAAGCATATATTTCCATTGCATTAGATTAACAGTCAAACTTGAGTGATGAACAATATCTGAATAAGTGTTCCAAACTATTCAATCTCGTTCGATTAAATCACGTCTGAATTTAAACGGATCACTGAACTTTATTCGATTCAAAAAATAAACTCAATTCGATTAAATCTCACTTCCTACAAATTATAGTCATAAGTGATTGAAATTTTAAAAAATAGGAAAATGAAATTGGCTTTAGAGCCGAAAGAGAAAAAGGGGTTTAAAGTTTAGATAGATTATTAATTACCTTGAAAGAAGGGAAGAACATTCCAAGAAACAAAGAATTATTGGCATTACACATAGCTTAGTTTGGTTCGTAGTGAAAGCAAAAGCAACATTCAATCTTTCTAAGAAATTAATATAATGAATTGCATGTTAGTTTTTCCCATCACCAAAGCAACACATAGAAGAGATACCAAACTATCAAGTAAAGAATATCTTTCATTAATTAATTATTTCCTCATATAATAATCGATACATTAATGAGTGTAAAGTTGATAATATATCAACTAGTGATATTATGTGCCCTCTATTTGTACAATTATTCACTACCCCACTTGATCGTACAGATTAGTATTGCTTACAAAACTTGTGGATATAAATATAATATATATCTTTATATATATTATATATATATACACTTACAAATATTTGATTAAAACTTGTAGGCAATGCAACTATGTAGAGGTGCATCTCAATCCTTCTTTAATCTCATATATTATATCTTCATGTGTGTGTATATATAAATGATTGTTACACAATTGATCACACGATCACAATAATTCTCAAATGTATTTTAAAATTATTTAAGTTAAAAAAATTAAATTTTACACAAAAATTGAATAAAAATATGAAACGTTAAAATAAAGATGAGCTAATTCATACGTATTAATTAAAGTTTTAACAAGGATAATTAGATAATAAAAGAAAATTAATTTTTGCACACTTGAATGTATTTGAGAAATTTTGACTTGCACACTTTTTATCATATATAAATAAATGAAAAGGAAACTAAAATAATTTATTATTTAAACTATAGTATATTCTTAATTGCTAGAGATTATAGGGTATGAAAAAACTATAAATATTTTTTTTTCAATTTGAATAATATTAAATAGTGTTAATCATTAAGTTCAAATATATATGTATTTAATCGTTTATTACACAAGCTATATGTTAGTACTATATATATAGTCAAATTATAATTGTATCATATTAGGGTTAATATTATTTTCCAAAGTATATTTACGAGTTTTTAACTTTGGAACACTTTTTTTTTGTTCTAACAGAACATTTAAGTAAATTCCAACCAATAAATGCACAAGCTAGATATAACTGCACATGTACAATTAAAAGATATTTTTGTTTTTTTTTTTATAAAACATGGATAAATTTGAAATAGCATAAATGTTTCAACCTCACCATCATAGTTCATTTTCAAACAGAATTTGCAGAAGTGGACCTCCATTGCAGGTGTAGTGATATTGTGTTTGCAAAAAATTGAAATATTATTTTTTTAATGTATTAATGTTGAATATGTATATTTTAATTAATATTAATATTTGGTTATATATTGAATTATCGAATATTTAAAATTATTATACCGATATCGTATCGAAAATTTTGATATTTTTCGATATGCTAAGTTCGATATACCGATATTTTCATTATTTTTTTAAGTTTTAATCCCAACCAATAGAGTAAATATCCAGATTGGACATACTGAAATTTCAAGATTGTTGGTATCAAAGAATTTGTAAGTTAGTGTTGTTCTAAAATTTTAATTTTGAAATTCTTTGAGGTTGGATTTGAAGTGGAACATTTTAAAATTTTCCGAGTTAACCTGATCGAATCGTGCAAAACCCTGGACCTGGTGTTAGATATAAACTTTTACAGAAATTAGGATTGATGATTATCTATCTAATTATGTGATCAGTTGTATTGTCAATAACACGGAGAAAATATTTTATTTTATTTCTATAGCTCTAAGCTTTATAATGTTTCATCTACTTAATTATATAATGCTAGGAAATTTTATTTCAAATATACAATTAACAATAATGAGGACCCTTTAGGCATAAACAATTATTCCACTAACAATCATGCAGCTGTTTTTTTTGTATCTTTCTAAGATTAATGGATCTTGCATGAAGACCTTTTGCTTTAGAGAGTGCAATCACTATGTGTGTAAATATATGCATACATGATTTTATATACAAAAAACCTAAATTTAATAATTTAATTAAATAGCCAAAAATCTTATCCAACACTAACATAAAGTATATTTAGTTTGGATCATCACACTTTAAAATGTATTCATGAGCTGCATGTCCTTTTGAAGAACAAAAGACTAATGAAGGCACCTTTAGTCTTCATTAAATTACATTTAATTAGGTAGGGTAGAAAATAATATCAAACTATATTTGATATTGGAGTTTAATATTTCATGGTTAGCTCAATTCAATAGATCATATATAGCAAACCAGGTTAAATATTTATTTTAAAAAATCTTAAAACTCAACTTTAGAAGTATATTATTTAGGGTTAGTTTCAATGTGGTCGTGGATGTAAAACACTTGAATTCCATTTTTTTTACTATAAAATATTTCAATTTTGATGTTTTATTTTTAAATTTTTTAGGGTATGTTTGTTTAAGGCTTATGTAGGATGGGGGAAATCCGGATTTTGAAATCTTGGGATTTGGTAATAAAGGTGAATAGTTAAAATTTGTGTTTGTTTTGAGATTTTATATGTAGGATTATTACTGTAGATGTCAAATCAATGCTGGAAAAAGTATGTATGTGTAATATTATATTGTTAGTTGATGTGTAATAGGTTTTAGGTATAGGGTTAATTATAATGTTTTTTTTAGGTAGAATAGGTTTTTGATGGATTTGATAATTTTTGACAAAATCCTCTAAACAAACACGGATTTGAGATTTTAAAATCCCAAATCCGGTGGGGGTAAGCCTAAAACAAACATACCCTTAAGTATTGGAAAAATCTGTAATTTTTGTTCATTTTGGGGCAATTTTGCATGTGGGTCCCGTACCTAAATTAAAAAATAAGTTGTTGGAACATGTTCTCCTTCGGAAAAGGTTTGAGACGATATATAACTTGCCCAAAATAACTTAATGAGTGAATGAGAAATTATAAATCGAAGTGATGACTTTGGATTTTTTATTGGAATGCTTGGGAGTATGGAAGTGTGTTTGTCCCACATTGGGAAAATAAAACTAATCTCATTGGTTTATATTGTTTTTCTCCTTTATTGAACATAAGAATGGTTGGTAAGAAAGTTCTTTCTTGCAGGGGGGATGCAAATCAAATGTGGTTTTAACTTCGAACCTTGGACTCACTCTTTGTGTACATGATTTTGGCGACTCTTCGTGTACATGATTTTTCAGCTCCAAGTGACTTTTTCGTCTGCCGACTCTTCGTGTACATAATTTTGGTGACTCTTTGTGTACATGATTTTTCAGCTCCAAGTGATTTTTTCGTCCACCAACTCTTCGTATACTTGATTTTTCAACTTCAAGTGACTTTTTCATCTCTTCATTTAAATTCGTGTACACGAGTTGCACTTTTTGTGTACACAATTTTGGCGACTCTTCGTGTACATGATTTTTCAGCTTTAATTGACTTTTTCATCTCTTCATTTAATTCCGTGTACATGAGTTGCACTCTTTGTATACACAATTTTAGCGACTCTTCGTGTACATGATTTTTCAGCTATAAGTGACTTTTTCATTTCTTCATTTAAATCCGTGTACATGAGATGCACTATTTGTGTACAACCTTGCCATGTTATAACGTATACACGAGTTGTACTCTTGGTGTACATGATTTTGACGACTCTTCCATGCAGTCTTTGTGTACACAACGTTGCCACGTTATAACGTGTACATGAGTTGCACTCTTTGTGTATACGATTTTGACGACTCTTCGTGTACATGATTTTTTAGCTTCAAGTGACTTTTTGTCTCTTCTATAATGGTCGATTTCGACCTGCCAACTACTTGTAACGGTCCTGGAGTGGCTATATAATAAGCTAGCCTCCCACTTCGAAAAAACTCAGAACTCAATTCTTCTTCGTATGTTTTTTTGTTTCGTTCTCCCTTCATTTTATTGGTTTTCCATTGATACTAATCGGATGTGCTTCCAATTCATCATCGATGGGAGTTGTGTGCTCGACTCATCACCTTGCAACAGTTGTATCCTAGGAAACGGACGTCCTTATATTCCTCTAGCACCGTGTGGAGAGGACAAATATGTTGTAAGGAAATTGTGAACACAGACCTCAGTTTTGTTTTGTTTATTTTTGATTTTCGGCTATGTTTTTTAGTTGTTCCCTCAATTGCTTATTACTAACATCACGTCCCTGACGTGACCATCCAAAATTCTGATCAAAATTAGATTAAAATTGAAAAAATTAAAATATAAGAAATTGAAAAACATATACATATTTAATTAATTATAAAAAAAAAATCTAAAGTATACTATCAAAATTGGAATTACCTCAATTACTTATATATTTGGGAAAGGGGCAGAAAGGGAGGAAAATTTTAAAAACAATAATTGATAGATATGTTTGTCTTTGACCTAAAATTCAAAGATCAAAAGAAACCAATCAATATCCACCACTAATTACAAAACTAATTAAGATATATAGCTTTTTTTTAGTCCGATTGATATTGTTGCATTCCATGAGTTTTTTTTTTCAACTTAATAAGCTAATAGAAGCTATAAGATTGCTTTTATCTGGACTTGAGAATTTTGAAATTAGAGATTTTAAGTTTTTAAAAATCCATTCATCTTATTTGAATAGTCTTAAATTGTTATGGATTACGACTTCTCTATTTTTATCTCAAATTTAGTTGCCTAAATTACTCAAAATCTAGCTACAACAATAAATACATGTACAATTGTTAACGTATCCATCTTAAACATATATGTCCACAGTTGACATGTTGTAAATCTAACACAATCATTAATTTAAAATTATCACAAGATTTAAAGAAATAGAATTTTTACAGTATTGCAAATTGAACAAAATCATAAACTTCAAATTACAAGATTTAAAGAAATAAGTTTTTACACATATTTTGGGTAATATGCCTATCCAGTATAAGTATATTAACACATGTCTATAGTAGATAAGATAGCAAGACCGAATAAATGCATATTTGAAAAGCACTGTAATAATCAGGGATGAAGGCACATTGATGTTAAGGGGGGCATTGGACCCCCTCAAATTTTTTAATAATTATACTATATACTTGAATATTTTAGAAATTATTTTTGAAAAAAATACATAATTTTTTTTATAATTTTGTGATAAGTTATTATATGTAATGTTAGGATGTAATTAAGTTACTATTGTCATTACTTTATCATTTTATTTTTCTAAAGTTAATATATAATGTTTCCCTTAATTATTTATGCATGAGTCACCTACATTTACATTTTGTAATATATGATTTTTCAAGTTTTTATTTTTTTTAATACAGCTATTAAATTTAATATAAAGAACATATGAATGAGTGCGTTCTTTTTTTTTTAGTTTCAGATGGGTGGAGGACTTAAATTATAGACTTTACTTAAGTTAGAAATGCATCTTCCGTTAAACATATGAGATTTATATTTTTCAAAAGTTGAAAAACTAATAAAAATCTATATTTTCAATCTTGCGAAAAAAAATTAAAATCAAAAGTTTAAAATGCATTCATTGTAAAATGAAAAGGTAAGATGACTACATGTATAAGTTATATATATTAATGAATTTTTATTATATTATCACTTGTATCCCTTAAAGAAATTTCTGACTTCATCACTGATAACAATATTTAGAATTTAGATAAATAATGTAATTTTCTGAATGAGTATATAATACAATCACATTTTGGAGATGTAATTATTATGTACGTTTGAACTACTTCTCTATTTTCTTAAGAAAGCATTCCAAACTTTTTGGTTAAGGGTTACGTATTCTATTATTGTTCTATTGCTTTACATTTAAGGTATTTAAAAAATGTATATATTACATGTCTGGTATTCTATTTTACAATCATGGGCTTAAGACTAATTAACTTGTGACAATTGGTCCCTACCAAAGTATTTTATTACATATTTTTCATAAATATAGCCATAACATGCCCTAAAGTGTATTATAATATACAACAAACATGGGATGATTTGATAGTTAATATTAATAGTGGCAATAATTATAGGGAAGAAGGATGTTTATGGAAGGTAATGCTTTATTCTCAAGTTAAGTTGTGGGAAGTAAAAAATGTACTTGTACTAATAGGCAGCTTTTCTTGGTTTTGATGGGCATGGTTTGCTTGTCTCGTGTATGGTTATAAACTTATAATAAAAGTGAAATTCATACACCACAAATTGATATTATATTAATTTTTTATATATTAGATCCTTTATATTGTTAATCTTACTATCAAAACAATGCATAGTCTACATACTGTATGTTCAATGCATAACAATGACAACGACTTGCTGATCATGCCAATAGTCCAAATTATCATATGGATAGTTTACTATAGTATGATATTTACTGAGTACACATCAGTGTTTTAAAATTCGATCTAAGCGATCGTTTAAACAGGCGATTCCTAACCACATTGATTTTTACTTAATTGGACACCTTAAGTGCTAGATGGTCCTAAACGGGATTAGGTGAGCCTAAACACTAAATAATTTTTTTTTCTTTTGTTTTTTCTTTTTAAATTATAATCACTAAATAAATCATATTATCAATATGATTCAAATGAGATATTAAAATTTTTTTTATCCTCCAACATAAACTATATATATATATATATAAAATTTTCAAAAATATCTTTTAAAGATATAGAATTAATTAAAAAACTAACTAAAATTACAAAAATCTATTTAATTTAGATATGGCACCTACGCGCCGTCTAAACTCCTCTCAGGCTTTAGGTGTCAGTTAAGCCCGACTAGTGCCTAACAAATTTAAAACACTGATTTATATAAAGATGTGCAAATTTTGTAACATTTCAAACATTTTTTACATTAGTGAAAGATTAATTATTGCTTTCATTATTTTTACCATCATACATAAACAATAAATACTACACCATATATATTAATAAGACCGTTTTCTCATTCTTCTCCCAACTTGTCTGAGTTATCAAGTTTAAATCTCACACCAACTAATTAACCTAGCTAGTTAAAATATTGGAACTGTGTCATTCCTCTCTCTCTCTCTCTCTCATGTGCAAACCTCCCAAAGTCTCGTGCTTAGATTCGTATTAGACATCCTTAAGAGTTAATTTAAGTAAAAAACTAAAATAAAATGGACTTACAACATGCCAGAAGTCACGAGGCAAGCAACATGAGGAAGAAATCTAAATCATATTCCCAACATAACCTTCTGTCACGCGACATCACGTGATCCCACGATTTTTTTATCATAACCAAAATATTAATTATATTTTTACTAGGAAGTCGCATTTTTTATTATTTTATTTTCGGTAGTTATGTAGCACTAGTAAGTCAAAATTGTCACCCATTTTATTAGAATTTGAATATATACATATATTCCTATTATATGAAAACTATTAGGAACAATGGATGGGGTTTTTTTTTTTTTTTTAAAGGTGAGTCTCTAATTAGGGTATCTTTGGATTAGGCTTGTTAAATTGTTGGGGAATATCCAATTTTTTTAACTTTTGAAATTGAGAATTTTGATAATAAATAAAAATTATATGCTTTTTGTGAGATATTTCATTTTAATGGATATTGTATAACATCGTTGTAGGTAATTATAATATGATATTGATATTAAAATTCGTTCGAATGAAGAAGAGAAACATAGGTTTATTGTCTTACGAAATTAAGTCCATATGACAGGACAAGTGTAGACTCATCTCATAAAGTGACAACCTCTTTTCTCTTTCCATTATTATGAAATGGTAATTTGGAGCTATATATTATCCCACAAAAAACAAATAAAAATATTCATAATACTAATCTCAAATAAGTTTTTGTAAAAAAAAAAAAAAAAATCTTTAATTTGTAGGCTTCAAGGGTATCGATCTTGATAATGAACACTTAATTTGAATATATTGTCTGAATATGATATGAAATATATTCTTAATAATCACAAATAATATTAAATTCACACTACAATCCTGAGATGATAGACAAGATCTCACCAGAAATTCTTCATTATATATTAAGCATGAACAAATGAAACATAAATGTAGTTTTAATAGATCCAATTGATTCATTTTACCGATTATCTTACTAAGAATTGGAGATTAGGATTTAAAAAAAAAATAGAATAAAAAATTAATAAACCAATACTGCCACAGATCAAGATTTGGACCTTACTAATAAGATGTGTTCAGGGAAATATTAATTTTTTACTGGCCTGATTTAGATCTAGATCCAATCCCATTTTGTACTTTCAACTATGCCATTTCTTCTTATTTTTTCACTTGTCATTTTATTTCATTTTCTGAATTACTTTTAAACAGTAGTGATTATTCATATTAATTAATATATCAAGAAAAAAGGTTTTAAACTGAATATATTTTTACAGAAAATAAATAATTATGTAAATAAATTAACATTTTCACTATTGGCTGGATTATTTGTACTTTGGATCTTTGAGTATTAATACTATAATATCTATCATAGATCTTTTTAAACAAATTTGGTAAAATTTACGTTGTTTTTTTGAGTTCCTTTGTATTGTTGGTTTATTTCAAATAAAATCCACGCCTTTTATTCAAAGATGTAGGTTAAAATTTAAGAAATTTATAATTCATTGTTTTAGGGATATTTATTTTGTAATTCTTGAAATCATATTATCCCATCTGTCTGCTCATAAAATTAATCTAGACTGAATACCAACAACAAATTTCAACTTAATCCTAATATCTTGATTAAATTTTGTGAACTGCTAGTAAAAGTAAAAAACACAATATGCTATTAAACTTGATGGCTCAAAAACGTTGATATTTTTATACTAGACAAATAACATGCACTACCATATTAAAACATAAAATCAACCTTTTGACAGGAAATTAAACACAAAAATTTGAGACAATTTTATGAATATAATTTCATGAGATGAGGTTTAACACTTACAATATCTATTCATTTCATTAAGTCAATTTTTATTTTATAAATGATGAATTGTGAGAATTAACCAACCTCATAAACTTAGATACATGAGAGGGTTTCATAAAACTCAGACTCTATTAATGCTTCATTTGAATAGAGTTATTTAAAATCGAGGATTTAAATTAATAGATTTCAAAATCACTTAAAAATAGTTTAAAATATAGTGGATTTGAAATTCATCCATATTACTCAAAAATTAGTTTAAAATGAAAATAATGAATTTGAAATTTGAATCTACCAAAAAACAAACAATGAATGTATTATCAAGAATTTCAAATCTCTTTTTCAATTCCTCCAAATGATTTCAGCTGTCTAAATAAGAATGGAGTTGGCCAATATAAAGCTATACGATTTATTAAGTTAATTAGATCCAACATATTGTTGGTGCCTCTTTATTGGCATTTATTTTAACCAAACAAACAAGAAGTTATAATATACAAATCAATAATTTAAATTGATGGATTTCAGTATCTAGTTAGGCCCCTTTATTGAAATTTATTTCACTTAAAAACATAGGTGCTATCGAAATTTTGCTCAATTTAAAAATAAAAATTGTTAAAAAAAAAAAAAAGGCAGCATTAATAATATGAAAAGGATGGAACTGTAAAAATAATATTCTTCTGCAAATAAACCCCAGAGAAGATGAGAGTTTGAAAGGTTAGAGCATATAAAGTTACATATAGAAAGAGATAAAAGTCTCCATACTATGCAATAAAATAATATTTGCTGATTGCAGAGTCATCCCTCACTGTGCCATCTCCATCCACCTTTCTCCTTTCATTTTCTTAAAGAAACTCCACCTCCTCCATTAACAATTCCCACAAAATTCTCTCTCTCTCTCTCTCTCTCTCTCTCTCTCTCTCTCTCTCTCTCTCTCTCTCCCTCCTGCTTATTGCAAACATAATGGCCTAGCTGTTTCTTGGATCCGGAGATTCTGCCACTTTACAAGTATATTATATGCAAACTATATTATATATCCAAAAATTGGTTAGCCCACAAAACATGATTTTGTTTTCCTCCCAAAAACGCCTCTCCCTATGCTCAAGCCTCTGTTTTCTTTGCCTACCATTGGAGTTTGTATCTTAGTTTTTCATTCTTTTTTCTAATGCCTGTTTTTCAATGGCTCCTCTTTTTCTTTTTTTTTTCTTTTCTGTTAACATTCTTGTCCCCTGTTTTGGGCCTCAATCCACAGGGAGAAGCTCTTCTCTCATGGAAAAACTCCTTGAACGGATCCATAGATGCGTTGAGCAATTGGGACCCCACCGACGAGGCGCCATGTTTGTGGTTTGGGATTTCTTGCAACTTCAAGAATGAAGTTGTCGAGATCAATTTGAAGTACATTGATTTGCTCGGATATGTCCCTGCGAATTTCTCCTCTTTGCGGAGTTTAAACAAGCTGGTTCTATCAGGGACCAATCTCACTGGGACAATTCCACAAACAGTTGGCGATCTTCAAGAACTGAAGCTGCTGGACTTGAGTGACAACGCATTGAGCGGTGAAATCCCATCTGCGATTTGTCACTTGCCCAAGCTTGAGCAGCTCCTCCTCAATACAAACAGGCTCGAAGGATCGATTCCAAACGAAATCGGAAACCTCACAGCCCTGATGGAGTTCACGTTCTACGATAATCAGCTTATTGGTGGAATCCCAGCGAGTATTGGGAACCTGAAGCAGCTCGCGATAATGAGAGGCGGCGGAAACAAGAATCTTGGAGGCCCATTGCCTGAAGAAATTGGAAACTGCTCGAATTTAGTCATGTTGGGCTTAGCTGAAACCAGCATTTCTGGATTTCTTCCACCTTCTTTGGGGCAGTTGAAGAAGCTGCAAACTCTGGCCATCTACACCGCCCTTCTCTCAGGCCAAATCCCGCCGGAGCTCGGCGACTGCACCGAGCTACGCAACGTTTATCTATACGAAAACTCTCTCACAGGATCAATCCCAGCTCAGCTGGGAAAGCTTCAGAGCCTGGAGAATCTCCTTCTCTGGCAAAACAACCTCGTCGGAACCCTCCCGCCTGAGCTTGGAACCTGCCAGAGGTTGCTCGTCATCGATGCTTCCATGAATTCATTGACAGGCGAAATCCCCGAGTCGTTCGGGGATTTGGCCCTTCTGCAAGAACTGCAGCTGAGTGTGAACCAGATTTCAGGGAAGATTCCTAATCAGCTTGGGAATTGCAGGGCCCTCACTCACATCGAGCTCGACAACAATCAAATATCTGGGAGCATTCCTTCTGAGTTTGGAAATCTGTTGAACTTGACTCTACTTTTTCTGTGGCAGAATCGGTTGGTGGGTAACATTCCTCCATCTTTATCTAACTGTCTCAAACTCGAAGCCATTGACGTTTCGCAGAATGAGTTGACAGGCCCAATTCCGAGTGGCATCTTCGAATTGCAGAAGCTGAACAAGCTTTTGCTGCTTGCAAACAACCTGTCTGGGCCCATACCGCCTGAGATTGGAAACTGTTCCTCGCTGATTCGATTCCGAGCTAATGATAATAAGCTTACAGGGAATGTGCCGGCTGAGATTGGGAGGTTGAAGAATCTGAATTTTTTTGATCTTGGATCTAATCATCTGTCTGGGGTTATACCTGTTGAGATTTCTGGATGCCAGAATCTCACTTTTCTTGATCTGCATTCCAATTCGATATCTGGGAACTTTCCGGAGAATTTAAATCGCCTTGTTGCTCTTCAGTTTCTTGATGTTTCTAAAAATCTGATTGAAGGTAAATTGAGTTCAAGTATTGGCTCGTTGAGTTCGCTCACGAAACTGATTCTTGGAGAGAACAGGCTGTCGGGTTCAATCCCAACTGAGCTTGGTTCATGTTCCAGGCTCCAGTTGCTTGATTTAAGCAGCAACGAACTTGAAGGCCAGATTCCGGCTAGTTTGGGGAATATTCCGGCATTGGAGATTGCTCTGAACCTGAGCTGGAATAAACTTTCCGGTGGGATACCGAAGGAGCTGACGGCATTGGATAGGCTGGGAGTGTTGGATATCTCTCACAACCAGCTTTCCGGTGACCTTCATTATCTGGCTGATCTTCAGAATCTAGTAGTGCTAAATGTGTCCCACAACAACTTCTCAGGTCACGTGCCGGAGACATCGTTTTTCTCGAAGCTGCCGCTCAATGTTCTGTCTGGAAACCCTGAGTTGTGCCTTTCCGGCAACGAGTGCGCCGCCGACAAGGGTGCCGCTGGACGTGGGAAGGCGGCAAGGGTGGCAATGGTGGTGTTGATATGCACGGCATGTGTCTTGCTTCTGACTGCCCTCTACATCATCCTCGGTGGAAGGATGCGGGCCCACCAAGCCCACGATTGTGACCCAGACAACGAGGATGATGTGGAGTTAGGGGGCCCATGGGAGGTCACCGTGTATCAAAAGTTGGACTTGTCAATTACTGACGTGGCCAAATGTTTGACAGCTGTTAATGTGATCGGGCATGGTCGATCTGGAATCGTGTATCGAGCTATGATTCTATCAGGATCAACCATCGCCGTGAAAAGATTCCGATTATCGGAGAAGTACTCGGCCTCCGCATTTTCGTCCGAGATCACGACGTTAGCCCGGATCCGTCATAGGAACATCGTTAGACTATTAGGGTGGGCCGCGAATAAGAAGACTAAGTTGTTGTTGTATGACTATTTGCCTAATGGCACATTAGGCACATTATTGCACGATGGACGTGGCGAGAGAGTCGAGTGGGAGGTTCGATTCAAGATAGCGTTAGGAGTAGCCGAGGGCTTAGCTTACTTGCACCATGATTGCGTGCCGCCTATCCTCCACCGTGATGTTAAGACGGAAAACATACTATTGGGTGATCGTTACGAGCCGTGTTTAGCTGACTTTGGGCTAGCTAGGTTTATTGAGGATGACAATGCAGGTTCATTTTCCACACATCCCCAATTTGCTGGATCATATGGATACTTTGCCCCAGGTAATTCCTCTTTTTAAAACTTGCCTATTTTTGTCCTTACACATTTTGGTTCTTTTCTATTAACATTCACACCTAGAATAATGTTGGGTCTTGATTAGTTTTTTGTGCTTGGGTAAAACAAAGAAACATCACCAATGAAACAGGGTGGCACAATGCAAAAATTGTAGTTGTAAACATCATATGATGTTACTTGTGTTTGTAATAGTGGGAAGTTATGCATGTGAGACATGTGATTGCTTGTCCATATTAATTTGTCTTCTCTTACTTGTCTTCTACACTTGCAATCTGCAATTTTCTTGAAAACTTCTTGTACTAATTTAGTCCCTAAAACTTCATTTTTTGGTCTATGCAGAGTATGCTTCCATGATAAAAATCACAGAAAAGAGCGACGTATACAGCTATGGTGTCGTCTTACTAGAAATCATAACCGGGAAAAAACCGGTGGACCCTACGTTCCCCGAAGAGCAACATGTTATTCAATGGGTCCGCGACCACCTAAAGAGCAAACGAGACCCAATCGACATCATTGACCAAAAACTTCAAGGCCATCCAGACACACAAGTTCAAGAAATGCTACAAGCCCTTGGAATAGCCCTACTTTGTACGAGCAATCGGCCTGATGATCGGCCAGCCATGAAAGATGTGGTGGCCTTATTGAAGGAGATTAAACATGAGCACATAAGTGGAGGCGATCAAGGCCAAAAGCCCTCAACCAAATCCTTGAAAGGGTCCGAAGTTCCATCATACTCTTCCTCATCCGTGACACCAGCTCAATTGTTGCATTTCCAAGGATCGTCTAATTGCTCCATTGCTTACTCCTCTTCTTCAACGAGTTACAATAGAGAGTTGGAGCATCAATAGATTGCTTGGAAACCATACATTTTTTTAATCTTTTTTTTTTTTTTTTTTGGAGTAGGACAACAATTAGATGGCAATGTAAAGAGCTAGAGAAGCGTTATTCAATATCTAGGTCCTTTTGCAACGTTCATATCATTGTTAAATAAATATGAGCATAATTTCAAGCCCACATAACTTGGAAAATTAATGAGTAATTTTTGTTCTACCAAGCTCTAAATTTCATGTAGTGAGAGATTTAACATTGTTAGGTGGACAAGTCCTTTTCAATCATTTCAAGGGAAATGAAGCAAAAGGATGTGATGATGGGGCATATGCCTCATTTTTGTAGTTATATGATCATTGTACCTATTTGCAAAATTTATAGATGTACTATTATAGGGACTCCATCGTAATTAAGATTAGATAAGATACAGACATTCCGTACTGTCGCATCAAAATATTACAAAATATAGATGGTAAAATGTCAAACCCAATTTATGTTAGGGGCTTAGAATTGAGTTTTTTTAATACAATATTGTAGTTTGAAAATTTATTTAATAAAATATGATATAATCGAGATTATTTAAGAAAATAAGTGAAGTCGTTATTGATGGTGACAATTATAAATAATATAATAATATATTTAATATAAAACTGACAACTACTATTCATGATCGCTATCTTTGGTGGCGACCATAATTATATTAATAAATTACAATATTAGTCGCCACCATCGGTGGCGATCATGAATGGTATAATAATATATTTAATATTTAATTAACATATTTTAAATATCAAGTATATTTAATTATTTTAAATATAAGTCACCACCTGAAGTGTATTTTAGCTAACATATTTCGTATATTTTAAATATATAAGTGTTAGTTATATTAATTAAATAATATTATTAGGTTTTTTTAATAGAATATTACAACTTCAAATTTTTATTAACAAAATATAATGTAAACAATGAAGCTTAATAAAATAGGTGAAATCGCCACGACCACCGGTGGTGACTTCACCTATTTAACTAATTTTTAATAGAAAATCTCATTTTTAATTAATTTTTAATAGAAGTTGTCACCACCGACTTATAATAAATTTCATTTTTGTAATGATTTTTAATACAAGTAGCCACCACCGATGGTGACTTTAATTAATTTAATTATATTTTAATATTAGTTGTCAAAATCAGTGGCGGTCATCATAAAATTTAATATATTTAATGACTAATAACGAACACGTATATTTCGACTATATTTAATTTGTTACAAATTAATTCGAGTATTTTAAATACGTAAGTATTAGTTATATTTATTAATTAATATTATTATTCGAAATATACGTATTATTAGTTATTTTTTACACTATATTTTGTTAATAAAAATTTGAGGTTGCAATATTCTATTAAAAAAACCTAATAATATTGTCTAATTAATATAACTAACACTTACATATTTAAAGTACACGAAATATGTTAGCTAAAATACACTTCGGGTGGTGACTTATATTTAAAATAATTAAATATACTTGGTATTTAAAATATATTAGCTAAATATTAAATATATTATTATACTATTCATGATCGTCACCGGAGATGGTGACTTCACTTATTTTCTTAAATAGCCTTGATTACACTATATTTCGTTAAATAAATTTTAAATCACAATATTGTGTTAAAAAAGCTTTAGAATTGCTAACCGGCGGAGCCGGAGTGGCGGGAACTCCCCACCCCCATCACAGCGTTCCCGTTCTAACCCATAAACGAGGATTAAATTCTCATCCTCTCCACCTCCATAGGGTCCCGGCCGACCCCGAGGGAATACTCATCTCTCATCTTCTCTCTTCTTTTTTTCTTAATAATAATAAATGCAATAAAGCTAGCAACCCGATTGCAAATAATAATGAATTAAAGTTTCAACAATCTTTTTCAAAAAATTTAGAGATCAAGATAAAACTAAAAATTTGTTTTCATTTATTAATAATGAAAATTAAATAAATAAATCCAAAAATTTTTAGTAATTTCATAAATTACATGTCAAAGAAAAATGCAATACAAATATTTTAATATATAAGTAGTGTCTTGTCCCGTAACTCAAGTCTTATTTACTTTTTATCATCAATTTTAGATAATGTAGTTTTGGTCTTTTGATTATCCTTTTATTTTTTTACTTACTTTTAATTTAATTACTTTAAAATATCAATTTTCGTTTACGTGAATATTAAAATTGAAAAATTCACATCCGCAATTCCGAAATCTTTTTGGTACCCTTTAGTTGATAAGATCCCAAACCCCAACCTCAATCCTTTTGGTATCATAATTAATGGTGAGAGGATGAGAAGCTTCTTAAATATCATGCAAGTCCAAATTAAAGGACCCCCACCATGTGACATGGATGCAAACAAGTGAACAACATAACAAACCAAGGACGATGATGACGACGACGGCGCTAAAACTGACACGTGGCAATTTGTTCACAGCCTTTATTGACAAGCAAAACTATGTCCTATTATGTAGCATTACATATGCCCTTCTCTTTAAACCTTGATTTCACATCTCGAAAAGCATGGATAATGACAATGATGCTCTTAATAGACTAATGGGTCATGATAAGGTGGTAATAGCAACTAGCAAGCTTTAATTGTCAACTTCTTCTGAAATTAAATTCACTAACTCACAAAGATTCAAGATAATATTTGGGCCCCTCTTTTGCACTTCAATTAGTTAACCACTTGGGAATCACAAGTTGAGTTTGTTCTCTCAAAGTGGTATATCATGATGCCTTTTTTGCCAACTAAGTCACATCATATACTACCACCTCTGTTTTTCTTTTTCAAAACATTTATAACTTGCTTATATTTTCTATTACAAAATAATGTTTCATTTCATTGATGGTTGAATTTTTACTGTGTTAGTGACCTGATATTTTAATAAGATCATCACGGTATAGATGAGATGTATTAATAAAAGAAAATACGAAATCAACACTGGATCATACATCCTTTAAATTGAATGGTACCGGCTCAACTACTTTTTGAGGAAATTGTTGGTAGGCTAGCTATAGGATGATCAATTTCTTTGTTTACTTCTTTTTATGGAACACAATGGTTGAGATGATATGTGTGGCAATTATGCATCCTAGCCCTTTCCTAACAATTAAGGGTATTTTAGTCGTTTCAATATTTTTATCTGGAAAATTTTAATCTTTCGAGTCTTCGTCAGATAAATTCTATATTTTGCATGGGATATGCATCGACATCTTTGGAAACATCCTTATTTGTAGAAGAAATTTGATCTTACAATGTAATCAAAGTGTTTTAATACATGCTGATATTTAAGAAAGTTGTTGACCATACGTGTTGGGTTGATTGTTTGAGGGCATCAAGTTTTGTATTAGAGGAATTAAAAGATATATATGTTTCCAGTCAATTGTCAAAGTGTATTCATGGTTTCAAAATCAATTTTTAGTAAGCAAACGTTTTAATTCATTCATCTCACCAATGACGTGGAAACTGAAAGGATTTTATTAATCCATCCTACATTGGTGTTGCATTCTACTACAAGAGTAATAATATCTTAGTGTATTTCAAAACTAATATGGATCAATGAAGCAATCATGTAAGCCACACAGCTTCCTAAGCACTAATCGAAACGTGTTCATTTTGCGAAATAATATCTCATCGACTTGACTTTTTATTGTTCTTATTGTTGCTAGCATAAGCAACATGAAAACTCCCTGATATTTCAATAAAAAAGTTGTTTTATATATTTTTATCATTTCCACTTGTACTGACATTGTTTGATATTTTTATATATACATTGATCAATTGATTTATTTACCAGTCAAAAAATAATTTTTTAGATCTGAAAAATCGAGGCATTGAAATGTTGGAAATACGTTTTTCCTTTTTTGCCCATAAAAAAGTGGCCATAGTTTGAGCTCAACAAGGTACGATTTAAACAAGATTTAGAAACACTTTATCCTCTTTTTTCCATAAAAATGGGGGCCATAGTATGAGCTCAACAAGGTACATTTAGATGCCACTTTTTGGCATTGCACTCACATGAAGGAGAATCACATGCAGAAACAAAAGGGGAAAAGGTCCCAATACACTAACAATTACTCTTTTGCAAATTGGTTGGACCCCCACATATTTTTCCAGTTTTAAAATAAATACCAACACAAGAGAAGGATTTTTTGGGAGGTATAAAAGTTATATCTGACAGATTCCCAACTTAGATAACTTGGACAATATCCTCTTGAGTATTAAATTTTTCCTACACCAAATTAATATTATCGAATGTGACATCCACCATGTGTTTTATAGATCGTGTGCATATACATACATGATATTATGTAAATAAATGATGGATTATTTATGTTTGGTTCAAAAACAAAAAACAAAAAAAAGATGGATAATTTACTGTAATATTCCAAGGCTTGTAGGATCTACCAAACCGCCCCCTACATGAGTTGATGAATAACCACTTGATTTTCTAAATTTTCTACGTGATATTTATGGGTAAACTAGTAAAAGACATGTTCAATGCTTATTATTCATACAATTTTCAGTAAAATAAATATGGTTTTATATTTTAATTAAGTACACATTAGAAGTTATGTGGTATAGTGTATATAGAAGTTATTAAATACGTAGTTGGTTTCACAGCTAAAATACTTATGTATTATCTACTTTGACAAGTGTAACCGTATGAAAATGCATCAGTAATTTATAAATAAAGGGATATATAACAGAAAAAATCAAATTGTTGAAATAATTAAATTAATTGATCACATTATATATTATCTGATTGGACTATATATGAATTTGAGTACTCTTATTACAAGATTTCGTGCTTTTTTTTTTTTTGATGATTAAAGTAATTAGATTGTGTAATTTCAAATGCTAAAAATGATATACGGAAAATAGTAATATTTAATAAAAAGAAATAATTTATAAAAACTACTGTTATCATAATTATATATATTAGGATTAATCGTTGATAAATCACATTGTTTTCATCTAAATTGTAGTTTTAACCAAAATTTTCAATATTGTAAAAATAATCACGAACTTATATATACCAATATAGATAACGTGCATTGTATGAGAAGATCAATTTTTACTTTTTTCTATTATATTTTTCTTGATTCATGTAGTTATATAAATACTAAATTAAACAATAATCTTTAATAAAGATATATGATTTATACTAAATTAGAGTCCTAATATAATAGGATTCTATAGGATTTTGAATCATAATTCTAATATAAAATTATTTAAATATGAAAATTCAAAATTATTATTATAACATTAAATAATATTATTTAATAAAAATATATTAGGCAATTCATATTTTATAAGAAATATCTACACTTTTATATTAGTGTAAATGTGTGTGTATATAATATAAAATAGTAAAATCTAATAATAATGATAATAATATATGGTCCAATTTTAACATCGGTCAGTTTTTCAAATTGTTTTTTTCTGTTGTGATTAAACCCGTACAACTATATAGTACAATTTTCATGTGTTGAGATGCCCTGAAAACTAAAAACTGTATGATAATTTGATCCATAAATTGGAATATAAAGAACACTTGATATATTCTATTTATATATCATGTATCACTCATATATACCTTTTTTTTTTTAATCCAAGCAAATCATAAGCATATTCATACTTTTTGAATATAGATAGATAGATGCCAATTTAATGCATGGGCAAACAAAACATCCACCTAAAATCAGCATATGATCTAATATCATCATGACAGTTCATCTCCATAGAAGCTACATAACCATCAAGTCAAGTCGATCCATTAGTACTAGTCTGCAAGTGATGTTTTTCTGGGTAGTTATGAACAATGTCATCAAGATTTGATTATATTACCAATTGTACCCCTCATATCATGTTGAAAACTACACATCCACCTAAAATCATGTTATGATCCTCTTCTGTCATGGATTAATCTTCATAGAAGCTACATAGCCTTAGAACCTTGGTAGAAACAAGAGTGCATGTTTGAGAAGCCAATAAGAAATAAAAGAGACTTTATTTATATCACGGTTTAGGAAGTACTAAAGCATACACTTATTTAGTAAGTACTAAAGCATACACTTATTTAGTAAGTACTAAAGCATACACTTAAGCTTTATTGAACAGAACAAGTGAAGTATTTTTAAGGTGCCTAGTAGTTGTACCTTCAGTTGTACAAGTCGTCCTCTTCGCCAGCACCAGCGGAAGAGAAGGGGTCCGTAGCCCCTGCAGGTGTCGTGTCTGCACGATCAGCAAACCGGAATTCAGACCCAAAACCACGAGATTGTTGTAATGTCTGTGCAAAGAGCTGATACTTCCTGATGTCAGCATCACTCACACTTCTACGAGCATATTTCATTGACTCCTCAAAATGTGCTGCCTTGATCTCAGCCACATCATCCGCGTCATCTTCCTCCATAGCTTCGGGATTTTCTATTGTCTTCTTTTCCCTCTCGATATCCTGCCAAGATAAGAACATGAAATCAAATATTTCTCAAAGATGTTGAATAATTTTTTAGTATGGATTACTAAGTAGGGTTAATATCAAAACACAACATCAAGTTTGGTCATTTTCAATTGCAATCTAAACCTTTTTTTTATTTAAATGTACCCTGAAATTGAACTTCAAGAACTTTTAAAGTACAACGTAAACACATTTGTCAGTCATTTTTCCAAGTCAAAAGCAAAACATGACGTCCTAATCATAAGGGTAAATATGATTATTAGTTCTTCTGAGGTTGCAAATTGAAAGCGGTCATACTTCATTGTTTTTTTAATATTAACCCTAACTTAAAAGACAAGTTTACCTTGATTAAGGACTAGAAGTTACATATTTGCTTTTGACTGGAAATTGGCCGAAAAATGGGTTTAGGTTGCACTTTGAAAAACTCTTAAAACTTAGGGTGCAATCGAATAAAAAAATTTATGTTATAAATTGAAAACCGGTTATACTTCATGTTGTTTATTTATTTTAATTGTAATGAATACTAGTCAAAATCTGCCAGAAAAAAATCGAGCTAATTACAAAACGTATGACATTTTCATGATCAGAGCGATTATTGATACCAATACAATAATATGTTACCTTTTCAATATTTTCTCGAATAGCATACTTGCACGCACGCTGACATATTTCAGTTATATCAGCGCCACTAAACCCCTGTGTGTGTCGAGCAAGGGCTGCTAGATCGACTTGATTAGATAGGGGGGACTTTCTAAGACATGCTCTGAATATCTGAAGACGAGACGTTTCATCAGGAAGTGGGATATATATCAACTGGTCCAAACGCCCCGGTCTGAGCAAAGCAGGATCAATAATATCTGGCCTGTTTGTTGCACCTATGATAAAAACTGTCTTCTTGGCAGACATTCCATCCATTTCAGTTAGCAACTGATTGAGAACTCTGTCTGCAGCTCCACCTGCATCTCCCGCTGAATGTCCTCTCTACAAGACACAAACCTTAAACTGATATATTGATGTGATAGCAGAATAATGTCAGATGAATTGATGAATACCTGAGTAGCAATTGAATCAAGTTCGTCAAAGAAAAGCACGCATGGAGCAGATTGTCGAGCCTTGTCAAAAATCTCTCGAACATTAGCCTCACTCTCTCCGAACCACATAGTCAGCAATTCGGGTCCTTTGACACTTATGAAATTGGCTTGGCACTCGTTAGCAATTGCTTTTGCCAGCAAGGTTTTGCCACAGCCAGGAGGTCCATAGAAGAGAACCCCTTTAGAAGGTGACATCCCAAACTTTTCGAACTTCTCTGGATGCTCCACGGGATACTGGACAGTCTGTTGGAAGCCGCTTTGTTCAAATTTAAGGTAACTTATATCTAGGGAGACCAAAATCAACTTTAATATTACATACCTCTTGAAGCTCCCGTTTGACATTGTCCAAGCCACCAATATCCTCCCAAGAGACATTTGGAACCTCTACAACCTGCAAGAAAAAAGAGTTGATGTTCATGAACTTTTACTTATAAAAGCAATGCAATGATGAATCACGCATAGTTAAATAACATTTGCTAGAACACGCAAGCATACAGTTTCACGTAAGGCTGAAGGGTTCGATGCACCCAATGCAATTAAGAAATGTTCATTTGTCACAGCCATTGAATTCAACACTTCAGCATCAATTGTCTCGTCTTCCAAGTCAATTACATCCATTTTCTCCCTGATGCACTGAAGAGCAGCTTCTGTGCAAAGGGCAGCAAGATCAGCTCCAACGTAACCATGGGTATCTTTAGCTACTCGTTCAAGATCAACCTGTAAGGACAAAAACGGTAATTAAAAAAACATGGCCCATTATAGACAGCAAAAGCTCCACAAAATACATGCACAAACTCACATCATCAGAGAGTTTCATATTCTTCGTATGGATTCTTAGAACCTCCAACCTTCCCACCTCATCAGGCACACCAATGTCGATTTCTCGATCAAATCTCCCAAACCTCCTTAGCGCAGAATCAATGCTATTAGGCCTATTTGTAGCACCGATAACAATGACATGAGCGCGGGACTTGAGGCCATCCATCAAAGTAAGAAGCTGAGAGACAATGCGTCTTTCTACTTCACCGTGAGTCTTCTCCCTCTTTGGAGCAATAGAATCCAGCTCGTCTATGAAAATGATAGACGGGGCGTTCTTCTCAGCTTCCTCGAATGCCTTTCTTAAGTTACTTTCACTCTCACCCGCCAATTTGGACATGATTTCAGGCCCATTAATCAGAAAGAAAAACGCCCCTGTCTCATTAGCCACGGCTCTTGCAATCAAAGTTTTGCCCGATCCAGGAGGTCCATAAAGTAAAATCCCTTTAGGTGGCTTCACACCAATCGACTTGAAGAGCTGTGGATGCCTCAAAGGAAGCTCGACTAGCTCACGTATTTGAGCCATTTGCTTTCTTACGCCACCAACGTCATCATATCCTACCTCATTCAATCTCTCCTCGTCTTCGAGCTTAATTGGTTCCCCCTCACAGAATATCTCCGTATCAGGTGCAACGACACAGTATTCACCAGGATCAGTCTCGACAACTTTGAATTCAACCCTTCGCATCCCACCTCTAACCTGAAAACGATCTCCTTTCCTCACTGGACGATAAGCATCCAAGAAATAAGCTGACCATTCGAATAAAAAAGCAGAACAAGATTAGTCATCACTCATTTAATCAAACCGTCATTAAGACCATCACCAGCACTGCGCTATTTCGTACGGATTTGGTGTTATTTCTGCTCCAACACTACCCTATAAGTCCACGCCAGACGTGGCCAGATCACACATAAAAAATAATAAAGAATATTATGAAATATTCATTTTTAGTGTAAACAAAATTGTGCAAACTGTTAGAAATGAATTGAAGTTTTTATACTAAAATAGTGCGCAGTGTTAGTAATAGTCTAAGTACTTGAAGACTAATGAAGATTATATTCACGCTTTAGGTAGGCATCAAATAGATTTCCAGTGAGACCCTCAATCGAGTCGTCAATTGGAAGGATATGAACACGTTTCCCATACTTAACATCAGGACACTGGTGTACTGACACCATATCAGTGAGACGAACACTCAGATTCGCTCTAACAACTTTGTTCATTCTTATTTTTGGCTCTTCACATTGCTCATCAGCAAGAACAATACAAATAGTGTCTTTCCGTTTTTTTCCCTGTACCACATTCACATTGATCAGAAAACTCAAAATAAAAGGACATCAACTAAATTTTATCAAAATACGAAAATAAGTAAAATACCCTGATTAGCACAGTATCTCCTCGAAATAGCTGAAGCTCTTCCATTTTAGCAGGATGCATAGATACAACCGAATTGTCATCACTAACCGCCTCATCTACGATGAGCCGATTAGGCGATTTCTTCCGTTCTAGTATCGCTGTAGAATAGTCTTTTTTGCTGTTTTTCCTGGATTTTAGTTATTCAAATGTTAATCAATCAAAAATCTCTTTTTTATTTTCAATTTTAGTAAACAAACACAGACAAGAACCTTAATAAACATAGAATTGAACAAAAGCGATCGAATAACATCCAAGCCCATACTTGGGAAGAGAAACCAAGTTTTTACAAAACACATAAAATATAACATTATGAGCAAATATAGAGCAACCATGCTGTACATATCTGTGCTAAAGAAGCTCCCAAATAAAATAAAAAAAAAATAAAATAAATTTACAAAACTAATTAATTCCCTAAAACAACTAAAATTTCCCTAGAACAATGAGCTAAAAAGACAAAAATACAGAAAATTATCAGCAAATAACACCACACTAAAACAAACAAGGAAAAGCAACTCAAAACTTGATCAGGATCATCGAACACGAAGCACGAAGATACTAGAAGAGGGAAATAGAAAACTCACGAGTCTGTTGTTTTGACAGAAGAGCTTGCATCAGCCATATTGTCCGAAATTGTAGTCCAAAGTTACACAGTTCTCTCACAGGTTTGTTGCTAACAATGGTTATGATCAGTGGAAGAGGAAAATGGAGGTTGTACTTATCAGTTCAGAGTTTGGACGAGAATGATTGGAAATAGGGACCGACTTCCAATACAATAGAATAACATTGTGGGACTTTCTGGGACTTTCAAATGAATGGAATTGAGTAAATTATATTATCCTCATCCACTGTTCGTTTTATACATTCATTCTGTTTTCAATTTAAATTTTTAAACAACTTTTATTTCATTTCAAGATTATTTCTATTATTATTTTAAAATCTGTCCATTTTCAACTTGACATGCGAAATTTTTTTTTTTTTTTACAATTGAAATTTTGATAAGAATCCTTTTTTTTTTTGTGGAATTATTCTGATTCTCTTTTAAAAATTGGATTATAAATTTTTTTGTGAATTAAGAGTATATCAATCAAAATTTAATGTTCTTTTAAGTAAAACAAACATCTAAAACTACCGCTTGGAAAATATAAATAAGAGGAGAGACAATATTATTAGGTTTATTTAAAGAGTTTCGCGATTTAAGTATCACATTTCATATAAAAAATTATTTTACTATCATTCAAAATTATTTTTCTACCATAAATGATAATTTTATTATTTTATTATCACGAATTAAGAGAATCGATAAAATTACCTTACTGAAAAAAGAAAATAAAGTTAGTTTTGTATTGGATATTACACGATATGTTTGTATCATGTAATTTTATGATTTTCATAATTATCATATCTTTTACCTATTTGAAATTAAACAATATGGATATGTAGTGTCACTAAGTGTGTGATTTTTTTTTCATTTGTTAAAAGAAAATTTTTATCCATTTTCTTGATTTATATAGAAAAATAAAAAATTTATTTTAAATGGTAGAAAAAAAATTACTATTTAATTTTATGGTATAATGGTATTTTTCCTTTATTTAAATGCATTTTAATATATTTTAACTTGTTTGGTAATTAATCTAACTTGAGACAGGCCGAAATTAAACAAACATGGGCTCAATGATATGTAAATGGGCTGGGCTGAAATAGAAAGAATGGTGGGCCCAATACCTTCATGCTCCATCATATCTTTTCCCGCTGCCTTTTCTTTCTACATTTTCCCACCTGTTTTCGCGGCTAATTTTCTCTCTCACCTGGTTGTGTGTGTGAAGTGCAGAGAAGGTGATGAGTTCGAGGGAGATACTTCTACTTTCCGCCGCATCTCTGTTTGGCGCGATGTCCTCCGCCATTGTCGTCGGCCTTCTCTTCAACTTCAAAAAGCCCAAAAGTCGCTGCATTCAAAACGGTGTCGCAGACCAGAAATCTTCTCCACAGTGCCCCTTTGATCCTGCTAAACGAAAAGGGTGGGTAATTCATACTTTAGCAAAGCCACTCGTTGGAAATATGTAGAAACAGAGATTTAGGTTGCATTTGGAATCCGTTCTTTTGATTCTTGCTTGTTGAATTTGTTGATTTGAGTACAAAATTATTATCTAAGGACTAAGTAAATTTTAAGGATTTTGAATTATATGATTCAAAAGCCTGAAGAGAAGTGGTTTGAAGTTTAAGAGCAGGTGGTATAATACCTTTCGCTTCAAATTTTGTTGACAAAAAAAAGAAGAAGAAATAATTATGTACGCTCTCTTTATTTTACGTATTAGGTATCTCTCATGGGATGACTATTTTATGGCGATTGCATTTCTATCAGCTGAGAGATCCAAGGATCCAAATAGACAGGTATAGTTATATTGTAATAGTATATAGAAAAAAAAAAGGATGAAATTGTGGATGCGTTTATTTCATACATATATATTTCATAGAAGATTTATTTTCTGATTATATGTGATATTTTCAAGTAGATCAATACTTGTTTCTTCTTTCGATTAGGTTGGTGCTTGCTTGGTGAGTGAAAAGGGAATCATACTTGGTAAGATTGCTCGATACACAGAGTTTTCTCTAGCTGTGCTGTTGCTGTAGTTTTAGGTGTTGGCTTGTTTCATGCTTTTCTTATTGTTCTGAAACCATCTTGGACATGGCACTCGCCCCGGTCCAAATCTGCATCTTCATTCTTGAATAAGGGTATATAGCATGAAGTATCTTATCTTGTAGCTTTTGCCAAGTATGAACCTTGGACATGGTCATGATTGCATGATTTGTTGTTCTAAACTCATTTAATGAGTACACCAATGCATTTGGGATCTACTGCATCTTTTCTTTTAATCAAGATCACCTGCATTATTGTTAGTCATAAAATGCTTACATTTTAGCTTCACATACAATGAAATGAACACAAATCAGCTAAAATTTGGACTATCATGGTGGGATTTTGTTGCCCATTTCACTCTTTCATTACTCATATTTATAGCTCAAATAACCTTTTACACAACTTATTTTACCCTTCTGGTTTACTGTATAGTAGAATCTGGTTATGTTGTCTTTGTTGTGCTTCATAAAAGATGTTCACTTCTTAAAATATCCTATATATGAGCCTGCCCTGAATAATCCTCCTTTTGCTACATTCATTTCTTGCCGCAAATATTCACTCATGGCAATTTCATCCTGTCAATATTCTTAGATATGTGATGGTAACAGATAATAGGATTTGAATATTTCTCTCTGTAAACATCTATTTACATTGTAAGAAAATGCTTAATTGGGCAATATCTTATATCCATGATGTTCATGAAAGGTTTTAAGCTAGTTTTTATTCTTTGGTGTTTTAAGGTATTGGCTACAATGGGTTCCCACGTGGTTGCTCGGATGACAAGCTTCCATGGTCGAAGGTTAGCAGTCCTCTAGTCTTAATGTGAAAAGAAACCAATTTCATAAAATTGAATATTTCTTACTACTTAATATTTCAGAAATCCAAGATTGGAGATCCCTTGGAGACTAAGTACCCGTAAGTATAATAACATTGTATTAATAAGGCAATTCATTTTTTGTTGTTGTAAGTTTATGCATCATATTGGGTGCCCCAAACCTGCTATTTTTCTACTCTATGCATTCTCCTCAATGATACCCAACTTGCAACTGATCAATAATTTTCTCTTGCAGGTACGTATGCCATGCTGAAGTCAATGCTATCTTGAACACAAATCACGCATCTGCAGCGGGGCAAGTTAGTACAAAGCTTATTTTATTCGTCACTTTTGCTCATTTCTTTCAGAATTTTGGTTTACCATTTCTGCTAATATGTTTACAAGAATTACCATTGCAGAGGCTGTATGTGACAATGTTTCCATGCAATGAATGTGCAAAGATAATTATTCAGGTGATTAATTCTCTCCTCAATAACAGCTCAAGTTGTGGTCAGCTACAACTACTATTTAAATATTCAGATATGGTAATGAGTGATGATTGAGCACTATGTAGTGACTTGGAGGATGGAGTTGACTAAAGGTCAATCACTGATTCACATGCTGCAATTGTACCAGATTGTAGTTTCAGTATTTATGCATAAAAGATAGTCGATGACTCAGGTTACACAGCTGAAAATGCAAGGAAATTGACCAAGTTCATCATAATTCAATGTTAACATCTGCTGCTGGTGGCACTTACAGCTGCAATTTTTCGATTATAATGTCACAAGTGATTGGCATTTTTTTACTCTCATGAGTGCCAGTGACCTTTGACAGCAGAGATTTGTACATATGAGCAGGATATCGGTATAAATCATACATATCCAAAGATACTAAAATTAGCTCATAACTTTGAGTAACTTCGTTTTCTCACAATAGCGACTTCTCAAATCTTTACGATTTTCCCGGCGTTTTATATTATATAGAATATATAATCGTTGTTCCGGGGCCGTCGAACTTGCGTTTTTTATTTTTTTTCCACTTTTCATAAAGAAATATGCTCTATATCCAATCCTTAAAGACATATTACTTACCCACTTTATCCAATCTCAAAGATCTGGGAACCTGGTGGGCGAAAAGAAAAACTCATTTTTCGGATGTAAAATGTGTTTTCTCAATGAGTGGGTATCAAACATATTTTTGTTATGAAGAAGGGGTGTTTCTACTCATTTATACTAACATCTATTGCCTACTATTCAGCTTGGTGTACGGTTCTGGTTTCCTTTCGCTGGTAATTGAAAGTTTGAGTTTTCAGTCAGGTGTTTCGGAGGTAATCTACTATGTGGAAAAGAGATTGGATAACTCAGACGCTACCTATGTTGCTTCTCACAAACTTCTTTCTATGGCAGGCATAAAAGTAAGCTAATAGGTTATTTAGTTTCTTTCAATGGCTTCCAGCTATCATCTTGATCTTAATGATTCATCAGTGACCTTGAAGATGATGTCTTCACTTTCAGATGCACCCTTCTCTCTCTTCCTTGATACGAAAATGTAGCTAAACTAGAAGTAAAGGAGTGAGAATAAATAGATCAGTATGAGCATTTGAATAGCTTTAAGCCATACATTGCATGGCATTCTTACTGGAATTAGGTCATAGTTTGATTTCTATTGACATCTTTTTTTCTTATTTCCAAGGTAAGGAGACATCAGCCAGAGATAGATCAGATCTTGATCAAATTCTAGGACTTTTAGGAGCTCTTGAGGTGGCTGCACCTTGCTGTATGTTATCCTTCTCAGACTTATCAATACGTTCACTAATTGTTGAGGTTAGTTAATACATGGTATGAAATATATCATTTGATCGATCTCCACCACTTGATTCCTTCCTTGCATATGTACTAAATGAGTAAGTACATTGTAATGGATCACTTAGAAGAAAGAATGTGTAACAGCTTCTGAATGACCTCACAAGCAATACCATTCCCAGATGAAAGATCTGTGTTTTTTGCTTCCCTCAAATGCAAGGTCAGATGGTTCATATGGTGGAGTGTCGAATTTCGCCTGTACTTTATTGATCTTTTACATATACATATTGATGATATTTCATGTTATGTGTTTGTGGAGATCATGCCGTTTGTAGGGTTAATTCTTTCAAGAATTTAACTGCAATCTTGAAGTGTGTTTCATGTTGTTTGTTAGGGAAGTTTTGAGTTCCTTGGGCTGTTTGTCGTAAAATAGTAGTTACCTTAATTTACAACTTGCGTATGAGATCCTTTATTTTATAATGTGTTCTCTCTCCAATTTCAAAACTTTCATCAAATGTGTGGAATGTTGGTAGCATCATAAATATATAAATAACATGTTATGTTATATGAATAGGTTCTACCATCCATGTTAAACTTCTATCAACCACCATGCATTCATCTGCAAGTAGGGGTGTAAAAGAATAAGAATTTTTTGATTTGATTCGAGATTCGATTCGAAATTATTCGATTTGTATTCGAAAAATTCGAATTCGAATAAGAATTTTTTTAATATTCGAATTATTTTCAAATACAAATAAGAATACCGGTGTATTTGATTCGAATATATTCAATTCGAAATATTTAAATACACATATATATATATATATATATATTTTTTTTTTTTACATATTTATATATACTTATTTTTTCATATTAATTTATTTTATATATCTAATTATTTCATCATTTAGCAGGTTTTCGAATTGAATATCATTATTATTTTCACGAATCGAATCGAATATTTAAAAAATTGTATAAAAATTTCGAATCTCGAATCGAATATCTGAATTATATTTTCGAATCGAATCGAATATTAATTGAATTTATATTAAACGAATCGAATAAGAATTCAAAATTAGTATTCGAACTCGAATACGAATACTATTGAAAATTTTCGAATTCGAATAAAATTTGTCAGTATTTGATTCGATTCGTTTACAGTCCTATCTGCAAGTTATCTGTTTCTGTAATTCTCTTTTTATAAACTACAGATTTCTAGATTGAGCTTTTGGCACCATTTCTTGATACACACATTATGGTTCAGAATGGTGTGTTTCTGTGTTCAGAATGGTGTGTTTCTTTTACTATATAACTAGATGAGGCTTGTGTAATGCACAATTTTATATTAGATTCTTCATTTTAGAAAATTTCTTATTAATGTTTTCAGATTTTTTCTGTAAATAATATTTTGAAATATTATTATGGTGGACGCTTGAAAAACATCATCTTTTGAAAAATCCATAATACATAGTAATTTAATTTATTTATTTTATATTATCAAGCTTGTTTTAAAAAAAAAGTTGCGTTCCGTAATTTTTTCAATTGTAAGTTGGTGGAAGTCCAAAAAAAAAAAAAAAGTATTATTTTGGGAATTTATATTACTAGAAAGTAAATTTGCTTTAAACTCTTCGATTAATTTTGATGCATCTATTTTTTTATTTTTTCTTTCTTAAGATGTTCAGATTAGTTTGCAAATTTGTTGGATGATAAATCATTTTTATAATATATGATGAGTTTTGTAATTTAAATGGTATCTTATTTTTATAAAAATCAAATCGTGATAATCAAGCTTGAGATCGATTCATGTAAGGTTTTTTAATCTTTACTGTCCTCTTTCATTCAACTATCCCAAACTCATTAAAAGAAATCATTTTTATAATACAATAAATCACTTAAAGGTTCATAAAAATTTGAAAATTGAGACATGTGAGAGATGTGAATGCAAAGATTAAATCAGTTATCACGAGATAAAAAATACAATTTTTTAAAATATTGTCAACTTGCTAATTTGTTGAACGATTAATCATTTTCATAATACAACAAATCACCTGAAGGTTGTTCATCACAATTTGAAAATTGAAACCTAGAAAGAGATGCGAAAGTGAAAGTAAAGATTAAATCGCTTACCATTGAATCCAAAACTACAACTTATGATGCAATTTTATTTCATAATCCCAACAACAATCATGTGATACAAAGTTAATATTCTCAACAACTACAACTGATGATGATAGAAGGATAACTTTATTTACTTAATCCCATCAACAATTCCTGACAACATGGTTGAAATTCACAACTATCTCTTGCATATGGTCTGAAATGTTGGTGACATGAGCAACCTCTTTGATACACCACTTGCTGAATGTGCCAACAATATCCCTCCATGTCTGTGTACTTCCTAGCATGACATATCAAAATCAAATGTACTACTTCACCAAAATCTATAGCTGATTGTTGATGTACAACTTTATTGATGTAAAATTTTGTTTGTTGATCACACAACCCTTTTTTTTTTTTCATGAATATTTACTATTGAAAACTCAACAATAATCATTTCATCATATAACTCAAGAGTTGCTAAATTCCCAACAATAACTATAAAAATTTACATCACATATTTGGTTCCCTTTGTAAGTAGTAAATTCATTATAAGATGAATCTTTTAATAATTAGTAGAAAATTTGAAAGTCATCAATTTTCAGTTAAGAACAATGTGATTACCTCAATAATTTCATTTAAATATACGTTTAGTTTTTATTTTATAATAAAGTTTTAACTTTTATTCTTGTTTATATTGTAAGCATGCTTTTGCGTGTTTATATTGTTTTATTTAATTATTTAATTCTTGCTTTTGCTAAATCAAATACCAACTTGAATTAACTCGATTGAACAAATACTTTATTATAATTATCAAACAAAATTAGTAAAGTAAAACAAATGAGATTTAAGTTGAAAATACTACACTCAAATAAATTTTTTTAATAAAAACATAAATGACATCATAAGTGATGAATGTGACATGACGTATTTGAGAAGCTAAAAAAATCATACTTGTCACAAAGTCACAACCTTACGTGTGTGTGTGAGTGATTGAGTGATTTTTTTAACTTTAATTTGGGAAATGAAAGTTTTTTTTTTCTTAGTTTTTTTTGTTTTGGGACATGAAAGGTGGAAGAAAAGACAATATAATCTAATATTAGATATCTCAAAACTCAAATGCATTAATACCCCAAGTGCATCAAAGTAAGATTCTAAAATTAAATATAGTCTAATTTAAATTGAAAGTTAATTATTATAATAGTTGACACATAAACGTACACATAAACATCACATGTCGCATTTAAAGATTTAAATACATCTCATGTGTTGTAAATGAGAGTCTCAACTCTCCTTATATATGATATAAATTTAGTTAATCTTTTTAATTGTATCAAAATATAATTGATTACTTTAATTTTCAAAATGTTATGAAATTGAGAACTAAATAAATAGAATTAACAAACTGCTCTGTTAATGCACAAGTTGAGTTGAAAATGATTATATTATTATATTGTTGAATAATATCAATATAATATTTTAGATTACATCTTTTGAAAAAATTAATATCATTCCATATTCACATATGTAAAACGAACAATGAAATATATACTTACATTTACTTAAATGTATATTTGTTTGTACATAAAATAATTATAAAGTATATATTTTATTGAATTTTAATATGTAGATTTTATTATCTCATAATCCGTGTATGACATGGATAATACACCAATCAAATAAATGATTCAAAACTATCTTGACATGCACTAATTAAAATCTCACATTTATTAATTTTGTAGCAACAAAAACTAAAGAGATATGTAGGAAAATAGTTTCACTGAAAAAGACAAAACTCTACATTGGCGTCTTCCATAAGCCAGAATGTGAGAGAATTAATTTAAATTATTGATGTTTATTAACTAGTTTCATTCACTCTTTTGACCTTGACTTCCAAATCAAAGGATTGGAATCCTACAATATCAACACGAGTTTGATCCTAGATTTTATTTATTTATAATCATTAAAATAAAAAAAATCATTAAAAATAAATAGCTTAGACTTGTTATCTTAACATCCCATATCCTGTAATATAAGTAATAACTAATGAAAAACGGTATAATTTTTTTTTTTGTATAAATTTATTTTGAAACATAACTAAGGAGGGAGTATTTTCTAAACAAAATTGGATTTCTAATTAAAGTATTTTATTTGTTTTCTTTTACGTTTGTGGGTAGTAATTTGAAAACAAAGTTAAAGGAAAAAGAAAATAAAATGCAAACTATAATGTAATAAAAATATAATTTCTAATAATTCAAGAAGAGAGAGAGAGAGAGAGAATCTAACTCGACCGTAGTTAATTTGAGAAGTAGTAGTGGCCACTGGAGTATTTAGGTTTATATTTCACCCAATATTTCTCTCTCCTCCTTTCTTTCTCCCTCCCTCCCCCGCCGATCCGCCACCGACTCCGATCAATCGACGTCGCCGACCTCTCCTATTCCTCCATCTCTATCACCTATTAATATAAAATTTATAAATATTTGCATTAATTCAAATTTGTAACAGATCGATACTTCGCGCAGATCCGATTCGCTTCGCTTCCTCTCTTGGTTCGCTCTTTATATCTATATGAATTGCGACTTACCTAATGTTTATTTGTTGGAGTATGTGTGAAGATAGATTTTTCATTGAAAATTGGAAATAAAATTGTGGATTTAGGGTTTCGATATTTGGTATCCGGGGTTTTGAATATTGTGGTGAACAGGCCACGCTTAAGGAGATATGTATATTTTGCTGGCGATATATGTGTGCGTGGGTTATTTTTAATTTTTTTTCCTTTTTACCCTTTTGGCTACTTCTTGTCCTGTGGTGTAAGTGGGGTGGTACATGCTAGAATCTTGTGATGGTTCCAATATTGTTTTGCATTGGATTTTGAATTGTTAGAAAGTGCATATTGTCAATTAATTAGCAAGTGAAAGTAGCAATTTTTAAGGTGGCACAATTGCAATATTTCATCTGCGAAATCGTGTTAAGCAGAATTGAACCAGTAATAGTTGGATTGGGTGTTGTGCTGGAGATTGATAGTCGGTTCAGTAATTTTGGGGTAGCTAGGAGAAGCTTAATGCTACAGTTATGGCTTATTATTGGGCTTGTAATCATAAGGATTTATATTGGGTATAGCATCATGCCAGCAGGCAATGGGAGGAGTTGGGATCCATGTCATTACTTGTCTGAGGGTCTGCCGTGTATTTCACATGTTTCATATGCCTTTAGCTGTTTTATAGATATTCATTCCATTTCTATATCCTTATTTTTTTATTTATCAATTTGTTTTGCCATTTGATTAACCATGTGATTTGGCTTTTTGACATTTTGGAGTTCTTTTTTTTCATGTTTGAGTTAGAACCCTTTCCTGATCAAAGTTTGTTTTGTCTCAACATTTTAGGCCACCTTAAGCTGTTTGGATGACATTGGCACTACAGTTATACAATGAATACAAGTATGTTGGCTGGAGAGCGGAGGTACATAATTATCCTTATTGTTGAGACTCCCTTTGATGTGTTGTTGAATTTTGAAAGATTATCATCTAGTACAATATTGTGTTCTGATGAAGAACTCAGTAATGAGACTCCTAATAAGTTCATTTCAAATGTTAGTAGAGGCTTCTTCACATTCCTCATGAAGTGCATGATAATTATTTAAGAGGATCATTTTTAAGTTGATCCTCCAAGTCTAAATCAGTGGCCTAGTGTATGAAAGGCGATGTACCACATTGGTTTGATTACCCATTGACACATCTGGAATGTTTTTCCTATTTGTTGATTCTAACTATCTTCCATGTGATTCTTTTCTAAAATATTCCTCTAAAAAGTGTTCCATTTTGATTGAATTGGACAAAAGAACTTGGACATATGATGTATCCTTGTGGACCTCAAGAAAGAATGTGGAGGCATTCATTTGATTATTAATGAGTGGTTTATGTATCATTGATTATCTTTTTGCTTACTAAAAATGAATGCTGTTTGTGCTGTGGGCTTCTTCGTAGTTCCTAACGATAAAATTACATGTTATAGCAAGCTATACGCCATGTGCTGTGGCTTTATCCTCTGTGATCGAGCCAATGAGATTAAATCTTTCACTCAGTATGAAATGGTTGAGTTATAGAGTACCAATGTAACATTGTTCAACTAAAATTTATGGAGAAGGCAATGGGGAAGCAAGTTGCAACTCTTTTGTGGTACCTTGACCACCTAGTTAGATAGGTTCCCATTTAATGAGAGATCTTGTATTATACTTCGTTGACAAGGATTTGACTCTTTGGTAAATAAAGTCGCATGAAAACTTTTCATTGCCTTATATTGACATGGAGATCCTCCTGTTCGAGCAGGGTTTAAAATCTGACCTCTCCTAGTCCTATGCTTAAATAGAGATCAGAGTGTATGTCTAGATGAAAACCATCATGAGAGATGCGCCATGTGCTTAGTTTGTTGTTCTGTTGTTGTTTTGACATGGGGTTGCACTTGCAGCAAGATTTATAGGTTTATTTATTTGGTCAGATAAAAAAGTTATATCAATGTTAAGATTAAAATGGTTTTGCATGGTATACTAAGTGATGTTTGCGTGTTGATTACTTTTGTTGTACATTCTTTTGCATTAGGTATGTTTTTGTGTTAGTGTCCTGCAATCCTTTTCTTTTATACATGCACAATATGGATATCGTTTCAATAGGGGTCTGTTTAGTTTTGGATGGTACTTAGTGTTGGGTCTATCTAATGTCAAATGTTAGTTTCTTTACTGTCATGTAAGATTTTCTTGTTGTACTGCTGTCTGATCTCCCTTCCCCCCCAACAAAAAAGAAATCTATATATATATATATATATATATATATATATATAATATTAAAAAAAAGATAAAAAACAGCTCGAAATATTTCTACTGGTCAGTGTCTTTTTTTTATAACTCTTAATATTTGTATAAAAAAAGGTAGACTAGGCTATCAGTGTTGATGTTAAATCATGTTGTTTGATATTTGTTGTGATGCATTTAGTTTCTTTTGTCTTCTAGTTAATAAGATCTTGGGAGCATTTTGGTATCCCTTTATTTTCATTTCTGAATCTTTCAGGAAAGCTGATTTTAATGGTCTTACCTGTCATCGTTCATTTGCTTTATTTTCTTAGATGGGCTTCTGCAAGAAGGGGTGGTATGACTGTATTGGGAAAAGTTGCTGTTCCAAAACCCATAAACTTGCCAAGCCAACGGTACTTATATCATGATTATATATGTATTTTAAATTATGTTTTCCATCACATTTCTTCTTGTTTTAGCTGTCATATTTTCTAGGGTTGCTTTCTCACTATGTTTGTGATTTTGTTTGAAGTTTGGAGAATCATGGTTTGGATCCCAATGTTGAAATTGTTCCCAAGTGAGTAATGAGTGTTTTTCGTCTGATACAGCACCAATATATTTAGTTCTTCTAAATAATTGCTGGGGCAGTTTTCTTCACAAGACGCTCTTCATTTACCGTAATATTTCTCCGCATATTCTTCAACACTTTTTTCCATTTAAGTTAATTGAGACTTTGTTTCTGAACAGGGGTACTGTTAGTTGGGGAAGCCGTTCTTCATCTTCTTGTTCAAATCCATGGACTTCTTCATCACTATCACCAAATGCTGATGGTGGCACTGTTTCACCTAGTCATCTTAGTGGCCGCCCTTCATCGGGTGGAAGTGGTACTCGACCATCAACCTCTGGTAGTGATAAAACACATGATCCTATTGCAAATGCTTGGGTTTCAAATTCTAGACCTTCATCTGCTTCTGGGACATTGTCATCAAATCAAACATCATCAGCGTCATTGCGTCCTAGAAGTGCAGAAAATCGACCTAACAGCTCACAACTCTCAAGGTTTGCAGAGCCCGTGTCCAAAAGTTCAGCAGCATGGGGTTCAAGTGTTACTGCGGAAAGGCTGGTATGACCTAGTATCTTGTTATTTTATTGTCATTACTAAATGTGCTTACATTCTATGCTAATAGAGCTGATTTGTTTAGTGATTCATTCTTAGAAGCTATATTAGACTTATAGTGGTATCCAAGTTGATGGCATCAGCATGTGTATCACCAATTCTAGTTTGAAAATTGCATTGTCATAAACAATGTCTGAAGCGTTTGTCTCACCACAGTGTGGGTTTGTGTCGGCCATCATGTTTGTTCAAGACATATTATCATTTAGAAGTGTAATAATCTCTTTCAATTGTTTCTTTCCAAGTCCTTTTAAGTCTTCCCCTTCCCCTTCCCCTTTTTATCATTTAAAGTCTCCTATGTACACGTTCGACCATCTGAAGTGTGTTTCTTTGATTTTCTCATCTATCGGAGCTACCTCCATTTTCTTTGAAATACTTTTATTGCTTATTCTATCTAATCAAGTGTGCTCGCGCACCCATGTCAACATTCTCAAATTATGTTCTTGTCCAAATTTAGTCGTCCAACACTTTAACAATTTCAACAGTGCATTATAATTACGGACTATAGATAATGCATTTCTCAATTTGTTTGAAACGGATTCTTATGTGCAACATCTTTATCAACGCCCTCATTGTTCTGTAATGACATGATAGATCCTAGATATTTAAAGCTTTTAAATGGATTTAGTTCGTGGCCATCAAATTTCACAATTATGATATTGTTGCTTTGATGATTACTGTAATGGCATTCCATATATTCAGTTTGTACTCTATTGTGGTAAAACCTTTCGATTCTAAGCATTTCTGAGACTCCATTTTAATTTACATATTTGGTGCTGCATGCCTTTTGTTTGGGCTAAAAGTGGGTAAATTTGCAGGGTGTGAAATCCTCCAAAGATGATGGTTTCTCACTGAGTTCTGGAGACTTTCCAACTCTAGGTTCCGAGAAAGATAATTCAGTGAAGAATATAGAATCAGAAGGTAGTTGCATGCAGATAGAATGATTATGATTTTGTCTCTTATTTATGCTTCACATTCAGTGTTGCATTTAAATTTTAATCATCCACTGTTTTCTTAGCAAGTCATTTGCTTATAATGTAATGCTAATTTTAGACACTATTTCTTCACCTGAAGTACCATGTCCCAATCCAGGTTTGTTTAATAGGCAGTCCTATATCTACGCCCTAGATTATGTCCTTTGGAGATCAAGAATGTAAAACATTTAGGTTACTTCAGTGGTCTGATTATATGACCACGAGCTTTCTGTTTCTCTTTTTTCTGTTTCAGTTTTTCTACATACAAACATTTTTGGTTGGTTGTGATACTTGTCAGATGAATATGTAAGTTTACATGTTGCTGATATTTCCTAACATCCTTTGACAGATCATAGCCGTCCCAGCTCAGCTTCTGGTAGAATAAATCAGGCAAAAGAGGAGATGAGACCCCAGGATGGTCTGCACACACCTGTCATTTAATTTGTGACACTAATTTAATTCGTTTAGAAATGTGCTTACTTGTATGCTCCTTTGAGTGCAGATGTGAAGCATGGAACTGTTAATACTTGGAGCGCAGATGGTTCCCATAATGCAGAAGATGATATCCATCCTAGCATGGAGAAATGGCAGGGGGATCCCCATCAATATTTTAATGGCAACACTCCTCCTCAGCGTTACGACGCATGGCGCGGCCCTCCTATGAATGGTCCGGCTGGTGTTTGGTATGGGGGACGTCCTCGGGGTCCTGCTTTTGGGGCTCATGTTCCTCCTGGTGGTTTTCCCATGGAACCATTTCCTTACTATCGTCCTCAGATTCCACCTCCACCTTTGGCAGGTTCTCAGCCAATCCCACCACCAGGTCCTAGAGGACCCCACCCCAAAAATGGGGATTTATTCAGGCCACAGATGCCTGATGCCTATCCACGTCCAGGTATGTCGTTTAGGCCCGGTTTCTATCCTGGGCATCATGGTCCAATGCCTTTTGAGGGTTATTATGGACCACCAATGGCCTATTGCAACAATGAACGGGACATGCCTTATATGGGCATGGCAGCAGGTCCGCCTGTTTATAATGGCTATGCACCCCCTAATCCTGATATGAGCAATCCTCATGGTAGAGCTGCTGGACGTGGTCCTGCTGGGAAAACCATGTCAGAACTAGTGGAACCTGATCACTGGGAGGATGCTCATGGACCAAAAAGAGTTCCATTAAAGAGCCACTTTGAGTGTGACCAGAGGGAGGAAGGGGGAAACCGGGAGCCAAAAGTGCAACCTAATGTCTCTCATCCTGGAAAAATTCACCTTCCTGTATCTTCCCGAAATAATGAGTGGGGGGCTGAAGAGGATACAGATGAAGCTCTATTTGCCAAGAGGACAGTACCTAGTGAGAACTCTTCACACAATTATGAAAATAGAGTTCATTCAGCAGACGGTGTAAAAGTGAAGTCATTCGAATGCATGGGCAATGTTAAAGGATCTAATGATAACTGGACAGGTACGTCTGAAGGTGCCCCATCTTTTCATCAGGCAGTGCTTCCACTACCTGTTGCTTGTGATAGAGACTCATCATATCCAGCAGCAAACAAGAACTCAGCTCTAATGAATAAAATTGATGGCTTAAATGCAAAATTTCGTGGTTCTGATGGACGAAATGACTCTCCCAGTGCTTACAATAAGGAAGGGGAAAGAAATGTGTCCAACTATGACACTGCTGAAGTTAGTACTACTGTTGGGTCTCTTGGCAGGACTCCCATTTTGAGAAACTTTGTCTCTACCCCCACTGAAGTTCCTATTGGTGATAAACTAATTCAACCAATTGCTGTTGTTTCTAGGTCTGATAAGAACGACTCACTTATGCTACATTTTCATATACCTATTTATTTTATTTTTTGAAATACATCTGTGGACATTCATAACTAAGTATTTGATCTCACAGGAGATCATATCATGGGGGGCATAGTAGAGTTGATCATCATGTCAAAGGAAAGCTCAACAGTCAGGATGTTGATGGATGGCGGAAGAAAACTCTTAATACTGAATCCTCAAGTGCAGTTACACCTTCAAATAATGAATCTGCACTTGATACTCATGCAGATGGCCCTAATATTATTGATGGGGAAGCTTCCGAGAGTTCTATAATTGACCCAGCAGTTAAGGTGGAAGGGGATTCAGTGGAGACATATGATTTAACTGATATTCAGGCACAGGTTCATATTATAGATTTTTTTTACCTGAGTTATGTACCTGTTGATTATACCTTTTAGTGCTTTTGTTAACTTATCTCAATGTATTCAATCAGCGTGTTAAGATGAGAGAGTTAGCAAAGCAACGTGCCCTGCAACTACAGAAGGAAGAGGAAGAAAGAATTAAGGAGCAGAAGGCCAAGGCTCTGGCTAAACTCGAAGAATTGAACAGGCGAACACTAGCAGGTGAATCTGCAAACCAGAAGGCTGAGAGAACTCAGGTCATTGGTGGCATCCCCGCAGAACAAGAGGAATCACATACAGTTGTCGGCCCTGTGATAGCTGAACTCAATATCCATGAATCAGGCTTTAATTTAGTCATGAATCCTGCTGTTGCTGCCGTAGAGAGAGATAGCAACACAAATGAGGCTGGAGAATCTGTTGAAGTTTCAAGAAATGTGCACCTAGAGATAAAACGAACAGCTATATTGGAATCTGATGTCCCTCCTTTGCCTATTGATGAAGGCTCTTATGATAGCAGTACCAAGAAGGTGGCATCTCAAGTTAATGATGGAGGCTTCTCCAGGCACAAGAGAGCAGGCTACAAGCAGAAGCAGAATACTTTGGTACAGAAGAGCTTGAATGAAAATTCTGTATCCAGTGTTGCTTCTGAGGCACCAAAAGATCATACTCATGTAGCTACTACTGATATCACATTGAAAGAGAGTTCTTCAAGTGATGTAAGACTTGGTGAGTCAAATGTGCCGAACAATTCTAATACTATCGTTGAGCCATCTGTCCAGCAAAGAAGGAAAACTAATAGGACTCATAAAACTAGGCCCAAATTGGATGAGACCCCTGTGTCTCCTGCTTTACCGTCAGTGATGTCAGACACTAATCAAGGAAATGGGTCGATTGGTAATGATGGGTCTAACAATTCTTTGCCAAATCTGGATATGTCAACAGTGACAGAGCCTGATAGTGGTGTACAAGCTCAGGAGGTATGCTCTTCCTTGCCCAATGAGGAATGTCAAAGCAGAGTTCCTAATCAGTGGAAACCACATCACCCTCGCAAAGTGCCAAGAGGTCAACAGGCCCATAGATTCAGTGACAAGCTTCACAGCACTGATACTGTTGTTTGGGCTCCGGTGCGCTCACACAACAAGGTTAAGAACTCTGATGAAACAAGTCTAAATACAATACAGGAACCTTCAGATTCATCAAAAGGTAATAATGTGGGACATAATAGTTTGAAAGGCAAGAGGGCTGAAATGGAGAGATATGTTCCCAAACCTGTGGCGAAGGAGCTGGCTCAGCAAGGAAGCGCTCCATCTTTATCTTCAGTCAGTTCATCTAGATCAAATGAGGGTTCCGGGTGGGAACATCCTGTGTCAGTTAGTTCTACAAGTCCGCAGCCTATGAGCTCCAAAACTGCACATTTGGGGTCCGAAGTAGAGATTTATGATAGAGATGGTAGCCATAACAAGCATAGGAAAGATCATGGGGCCTGGAGACAACGTGGTACGTCAGATTCATCTTATATGAAGGGTGTGCATAGTGGACCGACTCCAACTTCTGACCCGTCCAAGGACATTCAGCAATCTAAGGAGCTTGTTCAGCCTATGAGAAGTAAAGTGAATACAGCAAATGCTGAAACCAAGACTTCTGGTGTTGTCAATGCTATTGATGGTAGTAGTATAACTACAAATACCACCACAGCTGCAGCTAGCAAATACCATTCAGGGAAAGATCACGGAGCAACAGGTAGAGGAAAGAGACATCCGCAGAGGGGTCCAAGAAGCACTGGAAATAATCCTGATCCTGAAAATACTTTTAGTGGTGAAATTGATGGAAACTCTGTTCAGTCTACTGCAGTAGATGCGAACCAGACGGACAGAAATATTGTTTCAAAAGAGACTCGTAGCTTTGGGGAGCGTACATCATCTCATTGGCAACCCAAGTCTAGTCTGAATCATGTGACCACCGAAATTAATAGGGTTCCAAAGAAGGATCATCCTCAGTGGAAGGTGCAAGTTGTACCTCATCAGGACAAGGAGAGTGGCAATGCTAGTCAGCCTCACATAAGCCAATCTGTCAATGTCAACAATAACTTGGCTGAGGATTCAGTTGCTGGCCATCGTCAAGAGGTCGACAGAGAAAAGAAGCCTGCTCTAGTAAAAGGGCGCCCCTATTCCCCAAGCCAAGATCCAGTTGGCCCTGGTGAATCTACTGCTAACATAGGTGATCAACTTGAGCGCAATGCTCCATCAGGATCTAGGAGAAACGGAAGGCAAAACAATCGTCCTGTCAGAGGCCACGACTCTCGTGGAGATTGGTCTTCAGGACCTGATAACCGGCCACATAATATCCCCCCATACCGAGAAAGGCAGAGGCACAATGTTCATTATGAGTACCAACCTGTTGGTCCTGTGAAGGGTACCAAACCCGAAAAAGCTGAGGAACGAGCAGATGGAGGAGCTGATAGTATGGACCAAAGATACAGGGAAAGAGGCCAGAGTCATTCTAGACGTGGAGGAAACGCTTTCAGGAGGCAAACTGGTGCTGCCCATGTAGCATCTAATCAGGACTGATTGGGAAGTGAGATTTGGCGTTAGATGATCTTCCAGTTCGTTGTCTTCGCTTGATTAGGTATGAATCCAAGCATTTTGCATCTTAGAGATGATCTATATTTCAATTTCACTTAGAAAAAACTAGTTCATCTATTGACTGGTGACACGTGCGTTGAGCAGGATTAGGGGCTGGGTTAGGGCACACCATCGAGGGATGTGTTGTGTTAGATCAAGGAAATCCTATGTGATAACCCATTTACAATTGTAATTGATTCAATACACTGTAATGTGGCTTAGCAAATTTAGCGTTTTGTGCATTTGGTGTGTGTCCCGTATGGCATGCCAAAGAACGAAGAATTGTAGATCGTAACTTACGTTCCGTTCCACATTTTGACGGAACCTTGTCATCTTTGTGCTGGTCTCCTTTTTTTGTTCACTGAGTTCAGATATTGCTACTCCTGTTTGTTGGCCTGTGTATTTCTTAACAAACCTCTGCTTTGTAGGTGCAATTAAATGCAGTTTTAAGTGCTTTTTCCATTTTTTGTGATTCTTTGATCTTATTACTATATTCAGAATATTGAAAAAAATTATAAACCTGCAGAAGTAAAAATTGTGTCATCCATCTTTGGAAACTTGATATTTTGCTATTGAGCTTCGCACCAGCAAGTGAAAATGGTTATAAATTGTTGTTACTGAGCTTCTAAATAGAAATAAATAATTGTTTTAACATATTCTAAAAATATTATTAGCATATGTTGTATGTTTTTAACTAATTAATTCCAAAAAAACTATATTCATATAGACCTGAAACGACTTAAAACAATTAATATGTTGAATATTGATTGATAAAAATAATGATAATTCTATGTTTCTATAATTGTTTGGACAAACAACGTAATAGTGTGTTCCTCTAATGGTTCTTTTCAAACAAGTACTTTGTTTCCAGAAGTGTGTAACAACTTTTTTTTGATTAAATTATAAGGCTATTAAATTAATATTTTTATATTTTGGATTGAATTTTAAAGATTATATTAAAGAAAATGTAAAAGGCCCACTTATCCACACCCTAATTCTTTCTAAACACACCCCAATTTCTAAATACACCCCACAAAATTAAAAAATAACTTATAGCTTCCTAAACCCATCCCACAACATTATAAAAATACCCTTTATTATAAAACATTTAAATTAAATAAAAAACACAAATTGAATACTAAACTCATCTCAAACATCTTCACCACCCCCAAACACTTCTCCACACCCAAACTCTAACACAAGAGATGAAAAATAAGAAGTAATTGAATTTGAGACTTAGAATCGAAAGTGTTCCACCTCAAATCGAACAAATTTTGTCAAGTTCGATTTAATACGAAAAAATCTACAATGGGTCCACACCAACAAGATGAAATTTCAAGTAAATGAAGTTCTAAACATGTTGAAGATGAAATTATGAATTTGATGTGTTAAATTTGCTTAATTTTGTTTGAAATACAATGTAAGTGTTTAAGATTCATATTTAGAATTTTTTTTTATGGACATCAATGCTTCATTTGATCAGAAATCGATTTTTTTTCCACCAATTCGTGCTTGTATTTTTCATTTTTGGAAAAATCTCGTTCGACCCTGATTGGTCGAACAGAGTGTAATGTGTTCGGCCACTAGCCAAACAGAGTGTGATATGTTCGACTAGTGACTGAACAAAATGTGATGTGTTTGACTAGTGGCCGAACACTTTGTATTGTGTTCGACCAATGCAGGTTGAACCCCCTATTGTTCGGCCTGTATTGGCTGATCGGGATTTTGGGAGATTTTTTTGGCACACTTGAATGAAAAATAAATTGGTAAAATGAAATTAAATGATTTGCATTATCTATATTATGTGTTTTTTCTTATTCCATGATATTTTTGAATTTTAAGAGAGTTTTTTAGATGAGATTTGAAGTTAGTTATGAAGTATTATATATATATGAAATGAGGAAGAAGATAAAGAAGATGTGTATTATGAGGAATGTCAAATGAGGTGTGTTTAGTATGTGGAAATTATGTTGGTATCATACCAATGGTATGTTTAGAAGTTTGATTTGATTTGATTTTTTATTTTTTTTATTTTAAAATAAAGATAAAATTGTCTTTACATATTATATATATATATATTTTTTTTTTTAATTTTATGAAGTGTATTCAGAAGAAGATGGAGGTGTGGATATCCGGGCCCAAATGTAAATGATACAGAACTCACTATTTAGATCCACAAAAGCATTATAAATTGAAGAGGCAGTCTCTCTATCTATTCCACCAATAAATAACTGGAAACGAACCGCCATTAAATATATAAGTAGGTTTTCTTGTTCAAATCCCCCTATTTTTCCTTGTTTGTTATTGAGAGGTTAAAATCTCATAGATTGAGAAAATTAGAAGTACTCGTTTAATAAACCCTAATTTCGTTTTTTTCTCTTTTTTTTTTGTCCCTTTCTCTTTCCTCTATCTAGTTCTTCAAATTCTATCTCAAGAGAATAAGTGAAAAAAGAAAAAAAAAAAAAAAAACCTACGTAGGAAATTTATCGCCAATCATCTTGCGTCATCGGATTCTAATGTAAGTTTGTCATCTCTCTGTTTAAATTTGTCTACACGTCAAATATGTATTTGTATGTTTATATATATGAATGTTTGTGACTTTGTGTTGTGTTCTTATTTATGGTCTCGAGTTGTTTTGATGCTGTATGAAATTATGTGAATTGAGCGAAAATAGAAAGCAGTTTCAAATATTCGATGTGATTAATTTTTGCTAATTTGTGGGGCTAATGTTCTGTAGAAATGAAGTAACCTCTGCTTAGTACTTCACCGAAGGATTGATTGCTGTCTGTAGTGATTATGTTCGCCTTTAAAATTTGCTGTTGTTTTTTTGGAGATTGTTGAACTTGTAACCTTGAGATTGCACATCAAAGAGAAAAAGAGAACTGTTTTTTGGTCTTTTGCTAAGTTCACAGATATCTTAATTTCCGGCTATTGCGTTAATTTTTTTTCTTTCAGGTTTAGTCTCATGGGGAATGTTTGTTAGCAGATGTCTTAGACTATGGCATCGACAATCCATCCCTTGAAGGTAATTACGATTGTCCATATTTTAATTTGAATAAAAAGCAAGTAAAGATATGGAACTATTTATGGAGTGGGTTTATGTGAATGAGAATTTATGTGCAATATTAGGTAGAATGTGCCTTTTTGTTTGAATGATTAAGATAATTCTTCCTATCTAATATATATGATAGGATACTGAGCTCTACCTCTTTGTAGGCATGCCAAAATGCTGGCATGATGCATATGGTATCACAAAAGATATTGATATGACCTTATTACACATGTTACAATACTCGCACGCAATTGGAAACTAGAATTTTCCAGCAAACTGGTTATGATGTTTACTGACCTATTACCTGAAATGCAATAGAAATATTTAGAACACACAATGCCAAAATTAATACTATTGGAGGATCCTATCTTTTGTTTAAAATTCAATATAAAATATCTGCATTCTGTTTACTAGATTTGGTATAACCTATTCTTGACACAAGTTCTCAGGTGTTCTGTTTTTTATTTCATTATGAAATCAATCGTCTTGATGACTTTGTTCAGGGTTCTTGTAGCACTTTCCCCTCTGTGCCTTCATTGTCGAGCAGTGGGAGCAAGTTAAAACATTGTGAACCAGCTGTTTGGAGAAAAGAAAAATTTGTCTCTTTGAAATGCAGGTTGTGTTCGAGGTGAGAGCTTGTGCATGTTTAGATTAAAACACATGCTTATGAAAACAATAGCATTAACAATTGTTTTGAAGGTTATGATAGTCTCTTTGTTCGTCCATGGTAGTATTGTTTTTATAGTATACTGTTATTTGGAATTTACTTCCAAGTGAGTATAATCATAACAGCTTTTTTTCATTAGTCAAACTTGCTCTCCTGGTATATTTGCAGTTCTATTAATTATGTTGATTTTTCATGTATTTTAAAGGCTCTATTTGTAATTCTATAACAAAACTTTGTTATAGCCTTCTAACAACTCCCATTTTCACAACTCTCTTGGAATCTACCACATTATATTATGCATTTGTGATGTTTACTTATTTTATGAAATTGTATACTTTGGAGTTCGATGATAGATCCCTTTTATGCTGTTTCCTGTTGAATCTGATCAAATGAACTGATTCCAGTGTAGGAGTTTCTCTTGTCATTGGACCGAAGTCGAAATCATCAAGAATATCAGCTTTTAAGGGCAGCAGTCGGTATAATGATTCCGGTGACAAATTTAATAGCTCAAAGTCCCTAATAAATGCTGAAGTTTCTTACTTGCAACATGACACCGAAGAGTCCTCGGGGGAATCTTCTAAGGTACAGAATGTTATTCCTGTTCCTTGCACAGCAGTAGCGGAGGGAACATCCAGTTCACTGGCTATACATAATTTATTCAAGCATTGGTTGATGTTTCTGCGTACAACATCACAAACCCAAGCACTAGAAGTTCATGAAGAACCTTCCTTTACAAAGACATCAGAAATGCCTAACACCATCAAAAAGCAGGATGGGGACATTCTGAAGGCAGTTTGTTGCCTTTTTTTGGGTTTAGATGCAACAATAAAAATACCCTTTATGCTATTGTAAGTATGATCCTTGCACTCCCACTCTCTCTCCACACACACACGTTTCTCTCTCTCTCTCTCTCTCTATCTGCTCAGAGGGAAGGGCTCTAGACTTGTTTGCATGGTACTACTTTTAAACAAAGAACACAGTTTTAAAGTGGAATGAGTATTGATATTGCTACACAAAAGAGAGACATAGTTGTTTCATCACCACTCACCAGGACGATCATAAGAGTCTTTCCTCTTCTGTTTAACTGCATGAAATTGTTAGTGGTTTCGACCAATTTATTGGCATTCCTGGTTGTAAATATTTTTTCGTAATCATCTTTTTTCTAAATAATGTCATTAGGTTTCTGGGTCCTTGATAGGCTTTCAGTTTCTGGTGGTGTTCGTAAATAAATTATCACCAGTTACTACTAAATAATCAATAAAATTTTTTAAAAAAATCTTCGTTTGATCTGATCTTTACTTTTGTTATCATATACTCTTTAGTAGCTTCCTCTTTCAAAGTTTGAACTTTGGTGCTGGACCTGCTGGTATCTGGTCGTGAGCATGGATTAAAGATTCAGCATTTTTCTTTACATTAACATGCTGATATTATATTTTGACATGCTATTTTAATTCTTTTACAGTGACACATAATCTGCTCCTCCACTTACAATTCTAACTGCATGTTAATGTTGTTGATGGCTTGCTCTATTTTGTTGTGTTTGCAGCTCACCTCTGTACCTTGGTGTTAACCTTGTATATGGGTCAAACGTATCGAAAGAATTGATTCCCCTTTGGATTCTTGGACCATTAATTCTTGCTCTCTACATAAAAATGTTTCGAGCAATATGTGGGCTCTATGCATTCAGCTTCCAGCAGACGGTCAAAGTAGTGAAGAGCCTGCCTGTTTTCTGCTTGCTGGTACGTGATTATGTTGTACGTGGGAAGCTAAAAGAAGCCTTGAAAACATTTATAATTCAACCTTTAGCAGACATGAAAAACATGAACTACAATGAGGTGACGAGGAGAAAAATTGAGGATCTACAAGAGTGGATGGTGGAGAGGTACTTGGATTTTTGTGAATTCATATGGCCATTCTGTAGCAAAATAATCCGGCTTCTGAAGAGCACATCTCTTATATAGCATCAAGTTTTTCCCAAGATACAAGGTCGGAGAACGAGAACTTGGGGACCTTCCTATTCCTCTCCCTCATTCCATCTCCATTCTTCGGTTCGTTCGTTCTTTTTGGGTGAAATATTCACACAGGCACTATTGCTGAACCCCTTTTTGTAATGCGGTTCTTTCCTTGAGCACATAGAGGATTGCAATCGCTGAGCGTATTTGTTCTCATTGCATTTTCAGATCTTCATTCGTGCTTTGTTGGTCATACGGACGTGTAGGCTATGATAGTCTTACCAGATATATTTTGTAGATACGATATATAATGCAGATATATGAATTTGCAGAAAGCTCAATGCTATACTTTTCACACTTGGATTATTTCTTGCGGTTCCCCTCTTATCTGCTACACTATCACCCGTATAATATGCGTGCAATGTATTAATAGTTTTAAAATAAAACACATTTGCAAAAGATATATGCCACCTGTGAATATTTTCTATCAATGAGGGTGTGGTTGGCACAGTAACGTTGAATAATAACCTGCAAATGTTAGCTATGTAGTTGATTAATATATACTATTACCATGATTTGTGCCCATATTCACACGTATGATACTTATCATGAAAATACATCAATCACATACATTAATATTATATTTAAAAAAACATTTATAATATACATATATACACACAGGATCATGCAATTTTTGACCAAATTAATCTCCGACCCACCTATTTTCCTCCGTTGATAGCATTATATGTGCTGCAATCTTAGTAGATGACAATATGCCAAACTCTTCTCTAACCCTACCTATCCTCCTTTATTATTCATCTTTATCTTCCGTGAAAAAAGTAGTTGCAAACTATTCATTTATTCCTAATGCTTTATACATGATAAATTACATTGTATTTTTAAAATTTCTTTGAATTTTCTTGCTTTGAATAGGTTAAAAGTTAAAGCCAGATCGATCCATTTTCGAATGTCAAATTTTAATTATTTAAAATTTATTAGAAATATACTACATTTTTATTTCAAATTATAACTTCAAGTTTTTTTTGTCAATTTATCAATCTTTTATTTTGTATGCACATGCCTATTATACACTACTATATTTTATTCTTTTTTCTCTGTCTTCCCATGTAAGAACATTATTAAGTTAGATATATTTCTTACGTTACTCAACAAATATCTGTTCTCATCTAGGTAACATATATCTAGATCAAAAATTATATTTGTATTTATAATTATTTTAATAAATAAATAAATTAGAAATTAAATAAACTAATAATAGCATAAGCTTACATTTTTCTTTTATAAAACAAAAAAAGTAAAAAAAAAAAAAAAGTTAAAAATGACAGGGCACATGAAACACACACATTTTAGTGACGATTATTTCCACAGAAACTCTTTCTCGTACTCTCCGCCTCTCTCCCTTCCCTCTCTTCCTATAATTCCTTGTTTCCTCCTTTCGATTCATTCACTATCTTTCTCTCTCTCTTGATCTCATGCTTTTCTCTCTCTAGATTTGAAGGCATTCCTGCTACAACCACCACCCTCTTGTGTTCTTTTCTGTTGCATTGTTGCCCGCACTTGAAATGGCTTGTTCAGCTACGGCCAAGATCATCCACACTCCTCTCGTGATTAACTCCTCCAGATCTGCCGAAAAGTCTGAATCTTGCTGTAAAATTTCTGGGTCTTCTTCTTTTCTCGGCTCCAAATTTCTCGGAAATAAGTTGTTTTCTGTTAACAAGGCGATTTCGCCTATTAATCGCCGATCCAGCACTGTTGTTGCCGTATCCTCGGATGTTGTCAAGGAGAAGAAGCTCAAATCCAGCTCCGCTGCCTCTAATTTGGTATAGTTTTGTTTTCGGTTTCAAAATTCTTTGTGGCTGATTAGTGATTTTGGTGTTTATTAGGTGGAGTGGCTGTGGTGTGTTTATGTTGTTTGATTGATTTTGTTTGTGTAATTTTCGTTGCATGTGTGTTTTTGCTCTTCTAATTGGAGAGTGATGAACGAGGATTTTTTTTTTTTTTGATTTGTTATGTCTGAAATCGTGGTCTGTATTTGGGTGATTCTGATTAAATTGCTGCATTATCTTATGTCAATAAACATTAGATGAGTGTTTAAATTTTCTTTTTGTTTTTTTTGAAGATGGTTTTAAAGATTTTATTTATGTTATTAGGTAAAGTTGTTATGGAATGTTTATGCTGTTCAATTGATCTTTGTTATGTTATTGTTATTGCATGTGTTTTTGCTCATCTTAATTAGAGGGTGTAAACAGAGGCAAATTTTTCAATAAAAAATGGAGAAGGATTTAAGTTGGGTTCCAAAGCTTACCTTTGTTATTTTCCCTTTGATTTATTGTCACTAGATTTGTTGTCTATCTTGGGTAAATTTTTGATGAAGTTGCTGAATTTATCTTATGTAAAGAAAAATGAGATGGGTGTTTCAAGAAAAAAGAGAAAAATTAGATTGGTTTCACCTTTTTTTTTCCTTTTATTTATTTATTTATTTTTTTGAGATAACTTAAGTGTGATTGCATGCAGCTGATAACAAAAGAAGAGGGCTTGGAATTGTATGAGGATATGTATTTGGGAAGAGCCTTTGAGGATATGTGTGCTCAGATGTATTACAGAGGCAAAATGTTTGGATTCGTACATCTGTACAATGGACAAGAAGCTGTGTCCACTGGCTTTATCAAGCTCTTGAAGAAAGAAGATTGTGTGGTGAGCACTTACCGTGACCATGTCCATTCATTGAGCAAAGGTGTTCCTGCACGTCAGGTCATGAGTGAGCTTTTTGGAAAGACCACTGGTTGCTGCAGGGGCCAGGGTGGCTCTATGCACATGTTCTCCAAAGAGCATAATGTTCTTGGTGGCTTCGCTTTCATTGGTGAAGGCATTCCTGTTGCAACAGGGGCTGCCTTCACTAGCAAGTATAAGAGAGAAGTTCTCAAGGAGAATTGTGACGAGGTTACAATAGCGTTTTTTGGAGATGGAACTTGCAACGTCGGCCAATTCTATGAGTGCTTGAACATGGCTGCTCTGTGGAAGCTTCCTGTCATATTTGTTGTTGAGAACAACTTGTGGGCTATTGGGATGTCCCATTTGAGGTCCACTTCGGATCCTCAAATTTGGAAGAAAGGTCCGGCATTTGGGATGCCTGGGGTTCATGTTGATGGTATGGACGTGTTGAAGGTGAGGGAGGTTGCTAAGGAGGCTGTTGGAAGGGCTAGAAGAGGCGAAGGTCCGACTTTGGTTGAGTGTGAGACCTACAGGTTCAGAGGACACTCTTTGGCTGACCCTGATGAGCTTCGTGACCCTGGTGAGCTATTTGAAACACTTTTAATACATATTCTCATTTTCCTTGGATGTTTATTCTGTGTGCTTCTAGCCTATAGGGAATTTTTTAATTTACATATGAAAAAGAACAATGATTGATTGCTGCGAAGATCAAGAACATATAATTATTCCTTTGTGTTAGCAATGGATTTTTATAATTTGATGAAATAGACCTCTTGAGAATGTGGGGAATGTCAGGTTGTTTTCCAATTTGTTAAGCATATGGATACTCTGTGCCCATTATTGCTCTATACAGGGTTCATCTAATCTATAAACTGCGTAAAATTGCTTGAATTCTGTGCACTTGATATTGAATTAGGTTTGTTCTGCTCATGCAAGCGATTTATTATAAGTTGCTCATAGCTGGTTACCATAGTTTTTAGGGGCGCAAGGTGCACAGAGGCGCAAGCCTGTTTCCTGCGACTGAGGCCCGAGCAAGAAAACTAAAAAGAAACTGAAAATATGTAACCCAGTTTTGAACTTTTGGGTGGGACTTTGTAAACATCTCTAGACTTAGTAGTCCTTGTCCTTGTGTGCTTCTGATTCAGAACGAGAATAGTCACTAGGCATCATAAACTCTGGAGTAGATCCCCTACACCCAATGCGTTCCACTGGGTGTAATATTCACAACTCATTTACAAACAAACACAGGGACACGCCTCCATGTGGAGATGTGCAAAATGAGTGGTGGATACTACACTCGGTGGAATACATTGGCTGTAGCATGTATTCCACATAAACTCAGGACCATTATCAAGTATACGTAGTTATCTAATCCATTAAAGTTGTTTCATAACTTCCACACAATAACTAGCATTTCTTCACTTTGGCAGCTGAGAAGGCCCACTACGCCAAGAGAGATCCCATCACTGCATTGAAGAAGTACTTAATCGAAAACAACCTGGCAAATGAAGGAGATCTGAAGGCCATCGAGAAGAAGATAGACGAGATTGTTGAAGATTCTGTTGAGTTCGCAGATCAAAGCCCAGTTCCGCCTCGTAGCCAGCTGCTTGAGAATGTATTTGCTGATCCCAAGGGGTTTGGAATCGGGCCCGATGGAAGGTACAGATGTGAAGATCCTAAATTTACAGAGGGCACTGCTCAGGTCTAACCTCCAAATCGTAGGTGAAACCAGCAACTATTGTTGTTCGGATGTTCAAAGCATTTCCAATTTTTGTTTCTTGTTTTTTTTTTTTTATCTCTGAATTATTGTTGTTTGTTGGAAACGGTTTGATATAGCGATTCCTAGTTCGTGTTTTTCCCATCAGCTCTGCTACTTTTTCAACATAATTTCTTTGGTGTATAGACAAAGAAAGTTTGCCTACATTCTTTTGACTTGTGATGCATCTCAATCATCTGCTGAAAAGGCAAATTATACATGGTGGATAACCAATAATATTGATGTTGATTTATTTATAAACTATCTTTTAACAGTGTTTTAAATTGCCAGATGTTACACTTGGTTGAATTGGTTATAGACTTTTTATAGATGGCTACACTCTCATAACCTTTTAAATTTATTGTGTTTAGGGTTTAAAAGCTTCATAATGTATGGTGTATAATCAGCAATTATATCTATTAAAGAAAATTCAATTTTCAAAAGTAAGTTGAAACATCAGGATATTGTAAAACTGAAAATTATGATATTTAAAAATAAAAAAATTAACATCCAATTTTATTGACAAAATGAAAAGATTCTATATTCAAGGAATTTGAGAATTATTGTGCATTTGAATTTTTTTTAACAAATATATCAAAATTATTGTGACAAAAATATAAATGAGGTATCGAGAGAAATGGACGGGAAAAATACTATTTTGAGATTAATCTTGTATTATATATATATAGATAATAGATGTTATAAATTATTAATAAATTAGTTTTAATATGTATTCTCAGTCTTGGGGATTGCAGCTTTAAACGAGTTTTAATTTGTTTTTTTTTTTTTTTTTGAGTTAAAAAAATTCGAGAAATAGCAAAACAGCCGGTGTCTTTGTTCCCTTTGCCTAAAAGCTAAAAATCAACCTTAGATTGTCCGAACTCTCACTCATTTCCCTGCCATTTCTCAAATTGTGCCCCAATTTTTTGGTCAAAATCAAATGGGTATATTCTTGATTTCATGAAAAATTCCATCATAAGCTTTCAGTTGTTGTAGCAGCAGTAGCTAAAATTATTTCAACGTTTAACCAAAAAAATGGCAGTGAAAATGGAATTTCGTTCCTCAATTTCCTGTCTTTCCGCTTATCTTTCTTCACCTTGTCAAAGAAAAGCAAAACTGAAGGTACTTGTTATGCTTTGTGAATTTGTCTTTCAGTAATAGGTTGATTTAATTATTGCCAAGAAAACTTAATGTTTAATCATGGAGTTCTTGTGAAGTTTTTGATTTCGTAGGTTTTATGTCCCAGTTTATGCTTTAAAATCAAGAAATGTAGATACTAAAGAACAAATTTTGGAAAAATAAAAAAACTTAGTAATGTGTGAGTTTTTCAAGAGGGACTATTTATAGCAGCAAATCATGTGGTTTGGAGATCAGATTATTAAATTTGGTAACATGCTTGTTCTCAGGCAGTTTCTTTTTGGTGAATAGCTATATTTCAATTGCAAAACATTATTGGATGATGTACCATTATTTTATGCCCATCACATGACATATAATTCAACATGCTAAGGACACTAAGGAAAAGAGTATAGAAGTGAGATGCTGATGGATTTGTATCAAAGGCAAATCTTTAGATAAGTGATGGAGTCTTCCTCAACAGAAAGTTATGACATTGTGATGAACTACGAAACGACTTTAAGCATTTAACTGAGACATGTTGCTATTGTTAGTGACGATGCCATGTTTCATCTATGTGTCCTCATATTAATGTGAAGAAAAGTGCTATTGCTGTGCCGACATGACTTTTATATTATATTTAGCATGTTTGTGCAAAGAGTGCCTTTAACTTTACTTTAAACACCACATTTAGCTATACAATGGTTTATTTGGTGTAGCTGATTTTTTTTTTTTCCTGAATTTGTGCTGTGTTGGTCTAGAATCGCAGAAGCTTAAACATATTTAGGATGAAGCTATCCAAATTGTTAGATGCACAAGATTTCTTGAATCCTTCCAACTAAATCATAAACTTATTTCTCTTTTCTTGTTGGTGTGATTGCAGGTCTTTAGTTTTTTTTTTTTTTAAATGTAATTACATAAGTAACTCTGGACACCCATTTTGTATGATTCCCTTTAATATTCATTTCTGTATTAATTTTCAGTTGACCTCAAGGCTAGGACTGTTTGACAGTGCAGAGCACTTGAGGTATCTTGGAGGTAGCTTTCTATTTGTTAATAATGCCTGAATCATAATTTTGTTGAAAATAGGATGTTGTCATCTTACTCTTTTCAGGTTGAATACTGTAATTTGCTAATCAATCCTCTCGACAAACTTGAAATGGTTTCAAGTATTATAGCTACAAAAATTTCTTTCTCCAATGCGCATTATTAATGTTCAATTGGCTTAAGTTGTTACAGCTTTATCTTCGAACATTTTTACCTGATTATAAGCCCTTTATCAACTGTCCTCATTTTCATTTTATTCCTTTCGTTTATGCAAGGTGTCAAGTCATGCAAACTCACATATAGAAAGCTAACAGTAAACAAAGTGTTCTCAAAGAGGCAACGTATTCTCCATATGGTCCATGAAGATCACGAATCATTTGGTGAAATTGAACAGGATCATTTCAAGCCTTCTGTTGAAGATACCTCCACTGCCGACATTTTCAACCATCATATTGAAATAGCTGAAGGAAAACCAGGATATATTTCATTTTCTGGGCTAACAAACAGAATCAAAGATCAAATTCATGTTAATAGCCCTGAGAATAATAATAATAATTACCTATTGTGGTTTATCAGTCCCACTATTCTTGTTGCATCTTTCATCTTTCCCTCACTTTATTTGCGCAGGCTACTTTCTACGATTTTTGAGGATTCATTATTAACTGGTATGCAAAACTTGCCTTCTGAGTTACTTCTTTTGTTGTTGCTCATTTGGTGTTTGTTTGTTTCTTACTTCTACATTATTTTCATCATTAGTTGATTCTATTTGTTCTTGACTCATAAACGAAAATATGTCAGGATGATTAATACTTTTGAGGTTTCACATCATGGATTCACTTTTTCCTTATATAGGACATTATATCGTCATGTTTTTTGGAGGGATATGTACCTTGTAGGAAAATTATGTTATGCATTATGGACAATGGTACTGTTGAGTATTCATACCCTGCTTCTTTATGCAGACTTTCTAATATTGTTCTTCACCGAAGCCCTTTTCTACTGTGGTGTTGCTGTGTTTCTTTTCCTACTTGATTGTCTATGGAGACCCATGGAGCCATTATCTACAGTTACAAACCGAGAACTTCCCCCTCATATGGGACACCATATCTCTTCTGTTACTATTTTGGCTCTTAGTCTCATAATTCCAATGGTGACAATGGGTTTTGTTTGGCCGTGGACGGGCCCTGCAGCTTCTGCTACATTGGCTCCCTACCTTATAGGGATCGTCATTCAATATGTGTTTGAACAGTATGCAAAATATATTAGCTCTCCTTCATGGCCTGCCATTCCGGTTATCTTCCAAGTAAGCATCAAACTTTTTATCACTCACTTTGTTCAACCAATTTACTGGTATGTGTAATAAGTATGTACTAGTTTAGGGATTGCCAAAAATATCAAAACGTAGAATGAGATTTTGTTGTTTTGGCCAGTTCTTAAAATAGTCTATCTATCATTAAATCTGTCAAAATGGGATGCAATTTTGGCCAATATGTGAGATGAGTGCAATATTTTCGATGACGATATATTTGTTATAATTACATGTCGTATAGAAAGAATCCTAAATTAGTTTGACTTCTTGAGCCCTTTCACAAAGTAGCCAAAACTGCTGCACTTAATTATCAAAATCATGGCTAAATCGACAATTTTAAAAGGTTTGGCCAATTAACAAAGTCCCCTAAAGGATTAAAGTCTTTCTTCTTCTCTTTTGAAATAATACATAACTGTATTTAAATATGTACATGGATTGGAGGTTGATGCATAATAACTAACACTTTCTTTTCTAATTGACATATTGAAGGTTTATAGATTGCACCAACTGAATAGGGCAGCACAATTGGTATCAGCTCTCACATTCTCCGTAAAGGGAGCTGAGATGACATCACACAACATGGCTATAAACAGCTCGTTGAACACACTTCTGAATGTTCTTCAGTTTCTCGGTATGCTCTGTATCTGGTCCCTTTCAAGTTTCATCATGAGATATTTTCTCTCCGCCTCGACTCCTAAGCAGCAATACACGAGGGAAGCTCGATTCCATCCCAACTATAGTTTCAAAGTGAACAAATGATAAAGAATCCATCCCTGATCTTTCCTCACACGGAGTACTCACCCTATCTCTTAGAAACGAAGCTGCTCGAATGAATGCAGCTTTCGCTTTATCAGTTTTTTGGGGCTGACGATTGGGATTATGCAGCTTACTTGAAAATGTTCTTGTGCAGTTTGCTATTATTCAAGCATCATTTGTATGGGACACTTCTGATGTGGTTCCGATTTACCGTTCTCCTTTTGGAACTGAAACGCGAAACCTCGGATCCAAAACCTGCAAAACAGACACCGGAAGGGGTTCCCGATGAAAGGACTCCGACGCTCAAGTCAGTCAGATTGCTCAAATCTCTCAAATTATACTAGTATATGTGTATAATAAATTACGTATTTATCATAAATTGTCTCCAAAGTGAACAGAATAAAGATATATATATACTCCCTGATACTTGTTGTAGTAGAAATAGGAATCTCAGTTGTAGTTGAAGTAGGAGTCCTAGTTGTAGTTGGAATAGGAGTCCCAATTTCAGTTAAAGTAGGAGTCCATTTAGTTTGACCACATCAGTACTCCCCCCCCTTTCATAGTGTATGTTGACATACACTAGTGGAGTTTACTAAACTTTGAAAAAAGATGTGAGTTTCCTCCATTATAAATAATTAATCACATAAGTATATCTGAAAAAAATAAACAGACGTATTTAATCGAACATTTGAATGAGATGTTTCAATTTAATCAAGACATTCTGAGGGAATATATCAGTTTGCTTCATCAGTTCGACATTCCGAGGGAATGTATCAATAAGACATTCGTCTTTATAGTTCGTTCGTCAGGACATTCGTCCTTTTAGTTCGCCGGGATATTTCGAATGAATTCATCAATCAGTCTATTCCCAGGGAATGTGTTGATCAGTTCGTTCGATCAGGACATTCCATGGGGATGTATCAATCAGTTCGTTCCAAGGGAATGTCGATCAGTTCGTTCGATCAAAACATTCCGAAGGAGTTCATCAATTAGTTCGTTTCAATGGAAGTTTTTGATCAGTTCGGTCGATCAAAACGTTCCAAGGAGAAATCAATCAGTTCGTTCCTAGGAAGGTTCAGTTGATCAGTTCGGTCGATCAACCCTTCCAAGAAGAAATCATTCAGTTCGTTCCTAGGAAGGTTCAATTGATCAGTTCGGTCGATCAACCCTTCCAAGGAGAAATCATCCAATTCGTTCCTAGGAAGGTTCAGTTGATCAGTTCGGTCGATCAACCCTTCCAAGGAGAAATCATTCAGTTCGTTTCTAGGAAGATTCAATTGATCAGTTCAGTCGATCAACCCTTCCAAGGAGAAATCATTCAGTTCGTTCCTAGGAAGATTCAATTGATCAGTTCGGTCGATCAACCCTTCCAAGGAGAAATCATATTAAAAAGAAAAAAAAGACATCTGAATCTTTAGATAACCATAAATAATCATATTTTAATACTAAATAAATAATACTATTCCTAAGGAAATCATATCAACAAAGTATTTTATTTTGTGATTTGGAATGAACATAGAAATGAGAATTCTAATCCAATTTATTCTTACATCATTAGCCCATAAGAATTGATCGGGTGCCTATCACTTAGTAGTTTGGGTACTCTGTGACAGAGCTTAGGTAAATAAATTCGACCATAAGTTATAATCAATAGACACTCAACTGAAGTTGAGTTCTAGTGATCAAGCCAAATAACTTTTAGGTCATGCAAATTGAGCAGCTTATCAAGCCATGTAACTTCTCCGACATGAGGATGTATTCTCAAGTGTCTGGATTCAGAGATAATTCAGCTACTAATCGCTACTTCACAATCCAACAACTGCTACCTTCTTAGACCTAGATAGAGATTTTAATTGAAGTTCGGACTCCAAACAGTACAGTTACATAAGTAATATTCAGATATATATATCAAGAAAATCAAATAAGTAGCACAAAAGCAATACTAGCAAATTCCAAAATTGAAACAGGGCTTCACTATCAAACTCATCATAAAATACAAGTCCATGTGAAATAAGTAGAGAACCGAGAATCCCAGTTTTCTTCTCAAAGAATCCCAGTTTTTCTCAAAGATATAGAACTGCTAAATTTGAACAGATTGAAAACATAACATGATTTCCGTGCAACTAAATAAAGAAAGCAACATCGTTAAAAATCCTGAAAATATAAGTATAATGTATTTGTTATTACTATGAATCTCATAAACTTGAAGCCGTTCTTGAAACAATCATTGTAACCCAAAGTAGGGCAACAGTTGAAGAACCCACATTCGCCATTGGAATCATTCATATTACTCCATAAAATAAAATATCAGTATTAGAAATTGTAACGAAATGATAATTTCTGAAGCCATAAAACTTAGAAAAATCAGCCCATTTTAGTCTATAAAAAATTGCAGCATTCTTCAGATATACCTTCCACAACAAAAGGGTTTCAACAATTTTACATCCATAACCAACAATTTCGATGAAATAAATACCCATAACAGCTGAGAAACTGGTTCAAGCAATCTATATAAGCAAATTCACTTCAAATCCGAAATGGTCAATAACCTATCTTCCGGAAACATGATCAAGACATTCCAAAGGAGTTTATCAATCAGTTCGCTTAATTATTAAGTATAACGACAATCATATGAATTCGCATAAAAGAAAAGACACAACAATTTTAATCGAGGTTAGGCTAAATTAGCCTACGTCCACAGAGAGTGAATATTTCTCATTTTATCAAGGTGAAGAAAATTGAGAAAAAGGCAATAAGAAGCGTACATAAGTGTAGCTCATTAAATTGGTTCTTCTCGGCTGTTCTTTGCGTTCTTCTAATGTTCACCATATTTGCTCTCAATGTCTTCACTCAAAATTTCCCACAGATGGCGCCAATTGATGTGGTTCCGATTTACCGTTCTCCTTTTGGAACTGAAACGCGAAACCTCGAATCCAAAACCTGCACCCGGCGAAGGGATTCCGACGCTCAAGTCAGTCAGATTGCTCAAATCTCTCAAATTATACTAATATATGTGTATAATAAATTACATATTTATCATAAATTGTCTCCAAAGTGAACAGAATAAGGATATATATATATATATATATATATTCCCTCATTGTTGTAGTAGAAATAGGAATCTCAGTTGTAGTTGAAGTAGGAGTTCTAGTTGTAGTTGGAATAGGAGTCCCAATTTCAGTTAAAGTAGGAGTCCATTTAGTTTGACCACATCAACTTCAACAGGAGAAACTACTAATTTTATGGCCATGTTTCCGTCATTGTACTGTGCATATTGTTTGTACTCTATCCATTTTAAATTATATGTCGTTTTGAATTTGTTGTTATTTATTAAGAAATATAAGAATTAAACAAATATATCACTTTCTTGATTTTGTTATTAATTAAGAAATATAAGAATTGAATAAATATATCTCTTATCAAGAAATTTAGAATTTAATACTGAAAAGAGAATCAAATTGATTCTATAAAGAAAAATAAAATAACAACCACTAGGAAGCCTGTTGTTTTGTTTTATTTTCTTTCTATATTTATCTAAATTTATTTTATGAAATGACTTCGATAGATTCCGTGCAGTATTTAAATATGGTTTATATTTTTTCACACTTATTTTTGTTCATAATTTATAATAATTTTTTAATCCCGTATGACATGTACTATACAGTCCATATTAGTAATATAATACTACCTCCGTCCCACCTTATTTTGCCTACTTTCCATTTTTGCTTGTCCCAACTTATTTTGCCAGCCCAAAAATAGCAAAAAAAAAGCACTAAAAAAGCATAAACTTAAACATTCAATCAACAGTCAATTGTATTTTCTTAGAATCCGTGTCGGTCAAAGTAGGCAAAATAAGCCGGAACGGAGGGAGTATATACTAATTAAATTAAGAATTTTATTGAAAAAAAAAGAACACAATTGGTATTCAATTCAGTCCAATTAGTGACGCCTCTTATTATTTAGAAGTCCACAAATTAGAAAATACAAGAAGTATCCAATAAAGTTGGCCCAATTCAGCGTGGGCCCAATTAAAACTTACGCCCTATTTGAGATTTAAGGTTAGGGTTCTTCCCCAACCTCATCGGTAAACTTCTCTCCGCCAGTCAGGTTGATCTCTCGCGTTGTGTGAATTCGTGTGTATGAATTGCTATGGCTTAATTTAATTATGTGGGTTTCTGTGAACCGTATTAGAAAAGTTTGAATTTTGGATCTGAATTTATTAATTTTAGGGACGGATGCCCTAGGTTATTTTTTGCTAAATTTATTAGATGCAGCACTGAATTTTTTTGTTTCATACGTTGTTTCGATGCAGATTTCTGTTGCAAGGGAGTATTGAAAAGTATATTGTTGGATATCTAGAGACAATTTGCGACGATGGCTTCGAGATTTTGGACTCAGGTTTATTACATGTCAATTAGATTAGCATTTTTTGTTCGTTGAATTGATTCTTTTTTAGTTAGGTTCGATTTTTTTTTTTTTAAATTTTTTTTTGAAGTTTGAATTTTATTTTGAATTCTGCTTGTTACTAGTTTCTATTGCATTGATATCAGATTGGTGCCACCGATTTGGTTATGCTTCTTAGTCTGCTTGGGTATTCTTCAACGTCCTTTAGTTTCTGCTCTTGTCAAGTCAGCAATTTTACCAGTGGCCTTATAAATTTAGATAGAGAATGATTTTTCACTAGTCCAGTTAGAGTTATGTATAAAAGTTCCGTTCTCTTTTTAAATTAAATCATGTTGTCTTCTGGGATTGTAGGATGGTGACAGTGACACGGAGGATGAAGTTACTGACATTGATGAGCCGGAAGAAATTGTTGCAGCGGATACAACCACTGCAACAGCTGCAAGTAGATATTATACTAATGTTAGTGATAGTGATGATTCTGATGGGCAGAAGCGTGTTGTCAGACGTGTCAAAGACAAGAGGTTTGACGAGATGTCTGCTACTGTTGATCAGATGAAAAATGCTATGAAAATTAATGATTGGGTTAGTCTACAAGAAAGCTTTGAGAAGATTAATAAGCAATTGGGGAAGGTCATGAGGGCCACCGAGTCTGATAAGCCTCCAAATCTCTACATTAAGGCTCTTGTGACGTTGGAGGATTTCTTGAATCAGGCCTTAGCCAATAAGGAGGCTAAGAAGAAAATGAGTAGTAGTAATGCAAAGGCCTTGAATTCAATGAAGCAAAAGTTAAAGAAGAACAATAGGCTCTATGAGGATATGATTAATCAGTGTAGGGAGAAGCCTGAACTTTTTGAGGAAAAGGTTGAGGATGACCCAGATCCCGTTTCGGAATCAACTGATGATGATGATGATTCGGATTTTAATGATGATCCGGATATTCTGAAATCTGAAGAGAGTGAGGATGATCAGATAACTGGAAATGATGCTGCTGAGTCTGGATGGGAGAAGATGCTGAGCAAGAAGGATAAGATGATGGATAAGCAGTTCAAGGACCCCAGCCAAATTACGTGGGACACGGTAAATAAGAAGTTTAAGGAGATTGTTGCCGCCAGGGGTAAGAAGGGGACTGGGAGAATTGAGTTGGTTGAGCAGCTCACTTTCTTAACGAGGGTAGCCAAGACTCCTGCACAGAAGTTGGAAATCCTTTTCAGTGTTGTCTCCGCGCAGTTTGATGTCAACCCAAGTCTGAGTGGACACATGCCAATCAATGTATGGAAACAGTGTGTCAAGAATATGCTTGTCATACTTGATATTTTAACACAGTACCCTAATATTGTGGTGGACGATATGGTGGAGCCTGATGAAAATGAAACCCAAAAAGGAGCCGACTTTGATGGTACAATTAGGATTTGGGGTAATTTGGTTGCATTCCTGGAGAGGGTAGATGTGGAATATTTCAAGAGCCTTCAGGTTATTGATCCACACACCCGTGAGTATGTTGAGAGGCTTAAGGATGAGCCAATGTTTTTAGTTCTTGCTCAAAATGTTCAGGAGTATCTAGAGCGGGCTGGGGATTTCAAAGGTGCTTCAAAGGTTGCTCTTAAAAGGGTTGAGCTCGTGTATTATAAGCCGCAGGAGGTATATGATTCCATGAGGAAATTGGCTGAGCAGGACTACAGAGGAGAAGCAGAGTCTGGAGACGAAACAAAAGGTATGGAGGAAAGTAGGGCAGGACCACCTGCATTTGTTGTAACTCCTGAGCTGGTTCCTCGCAAGTCTACATTTCCAGAGAATAGCCGGACATTGTTGGACATACTTGTTTCTGTCATTTACAAATATGGTGATGAACGGACTAAGGCCCGTGCAATGCTCTGTGATATATACCACCATGCCATCTTTGATGAATTTTCAACATCCCGTGACTTGTTACTCATGAGTCACCTGCAGGATAGTGTTCAGCACATGGATATATCTACACAGATACTTTTTAACAGAGCTATGGCACAACTTGGTTTATGTGCGTTCAGGGTAGGTCTTGTTACCGAGGGACATAGTTGCCTTTCAGAACTATATTCGGCTGGTAGGGTGAAGGAATTGCTGGCTCAAGGTGTCTCTCAGAGCAGATACCATGAAAAAACTCCAGAACAGGTATTTCTTTTAAGACATGAATCCCAATATTTTGTTTTTTCCTTGTGGGACATTGATGCAGACAGATTGTCAAATCTTTTTGTTCTTGATATTCGATTTGGGACATTAATTTTGCCCATTTCTATGCATGTATAAAACATGCACTAGTTGTCTAAGAATCTGTTCAATTAATGTATGATCTTGGTACAAAACTTTTATCGTTAAACTAGATAAAGCTTGCTTTGCTGCTTCTATTATATATTTGTATGGTGCTTGTGGGTGCAATTACCATTCTAATAGTAGGCATATTTAGAATCCCCTAGGTTTATCTGTAGCCTTTCTTTTTGCCTTCTAAGTTTTTCAAATTTGCAGGAGCGGCTAGAGAGAAGGCGTCAGATGCCTTACCATATGCATATAAATCTCGAGCTCCTAGAAGCTGTACATCTGATTTGTGCGATGTTGCTTGAGGTCCCTAACATGGCAGCCAATGGGCATGATGCCAAGCGCAAGGTCATAAGCAAAAATTTCCGAAGGTTACTTGAAATGAGTGAGCGTCAAACATTCACTGGCCCTCCTGAAAATGTCAGGGACCATGTAATGGCAGCCACTAGGGCCCTTAGGCAGGGAGATTTTGAGAAGGCCTTTGGTGTAATAAATTCTCTTGATGTTTGGAGGTTGCTTCGCAACAAAGATAAGGTTCTGGAGATGCTGAAGGCTAAAATCAAGGAAGAGGCTTTGAGGACCTACCTTTTCACATATTGCTCGGCTTATGATTCCCTAAGCCTTGACCACCTGTCCAAAATGTTTGACCTCACTGATGCAGAGACTCGTAGCATTGTCAGTAAGATGATGATCAATGAGGAGCTGAATGCAAGTTGGGACCAACCATCTGACTGTATTATTCTCCATGATGTTGAACACTCTAGATTGCATGCACTGGCTTTCCACCTCACTGAAAAGCTCACAATTCTTGCAGAGACTAATGAGAGGGCATTTGAGTCACGGATTGGTGGGGGTGGATTGGATGGTCTTCCGCTTAGGCGCAAAGATGGTCAGGATTATGCCGCGGCTGCTTCTGGGGGTGGTGGCAGGTGGCAGGAGTTCTCTTTTTCTCAGGGCAGGCAAGGCAGCAGTGGTGGAAGAACAGGGTATAACGTTGGTGGTGGCAGAGGATCAGGCCTTTCTGGTAGTGGTTTCACAAGGGATCGGCAAGTACGATATGGTGGGTATCAGGGCTCAAGGAACCAAGATGGGTCAGGCCGGGCTTACCAGATAGGTTCAGCTGCCCGGGGTGGTCAGATCGATGGTTCAACCCGTATGGTTAATCTTAACAGGGGGATTCGCACTTAGTACCAAATCAAAGTGGTTAGTGTAACTGCCCTTGCATTTCAATAATTTACTTCATTTTGGTATTTCTCAGGTAATTTTTCTGCATAACAGCATTAACTGAGTTCACCTCTTGTTCTAATTTATAAAATTTTGTCGTCAGATGGTGTTTGAGATGTATCGAACGCTGAAGGCTTTTGTTACTGTTATTTTTTGATATTATTGAATTGAATTTATATTTAGTTATATGCTGAATCTAGCATCATTGATCTTGTGACCCATGTTGTGTGAGCTAAATTGTCATGTTCTATGTTGTTTCTTTTTAAGGTTTTCATACCTTTTGTATTAACCAAGTGTGTATGTGTGTTAAATATGATGTCTTGACATTACAATATGGATCCAACCTCAAGTTTTTTCTTACAAAATAATGATGTCAAAATGTGTGCACACGCTACCATTGTTACATGAGAAAATACATATCAAAAACTGTTTTTTGTTGGAATTTTATCCAAGTCTGATGCTATTCCTCCAAATAATTGAACTGATTAATAATCCTACATAAAAAGATAATTAGATCCATTCACATTTATTAAAGAGAAAATATATATTTCTTTAATAGAAAATGCAACCAAAAAAAAAAAAAAAAGAAACATCAAGAAGGTGATTCTCGATATCATACCTGCTAGTCGAGCCTCTGAATACATTTTTATTCTGTTGGAAGCACTTGATTGAACTGCATTACACAACTTCTTTAAAATCTCAATGCAGCAAAAACATATAAGAACAATGAGAATTATTACAATAAACAGTTTTAAAAACAGAAATCATCAACATTAAGAACATGTTTTATTACCTGAATCACAATTAGAAGTTGAATTCCAGCTCCCACACATGCAGTGATCACTGTTTTTACCAATGTCATAACCACAGGATCCACCAGTAGCTTCACAGGCCCGACAAAAGCCCGCACTCCCTTGGACAGAGTACTTCACTTGGATCCCATAAGCCCATTCATCCGGCCCGCTTACCTTCAACGGTGCCAGGCTGTAAGCGCTACTATACCCCTGGCAATGGAGCCTCGAAAGATTCACATTCTTAATTGTCTCATATGGCAATGAACAACAATCAGGCGGGCCGGATCCATACACCGGACCATCCCGTCTTGGGGACAATATATCCCAGGCCGGACAGTTATAGTACTCCTCGCATCCAAGGCCCGATACATTTCTACAGGGCAAGTGCTTTCCTGGAAAGCCTTGGAAAAGAGGTGATCTTTCTGTGCAGCCTAATAGCATGAACACATTATCCGGTGTCGGGCTCAAGTATGGAGCCCGCCAGGGCTCAACTACGAAGCCATTGCCCCGGCCCCCTAGCATGATAGAGTCACACGTGGACATGTGAGCATCATGCAGCACGAGGGACCCGTAGGCGTAATCAATGTCTAAAACACGATATGATCCGGAGCTTATATGGAGCATTAAGACATCGTTGATACAAAACAAGAGCTCTCGAAAGCCTTGATGGCCACAACCCGGTTGGAGGGCGAAAGGATAGTCGAGGGTGAGGTTACCACAGAACGATCGACATGTGTTTGCATGGCCATAGCTATGGACTAAGATAATGAATACATGAAATGAGAGAAAGAGAGAGGCTAGAGAGAGAGACATGGTTGAAAATGAGAGAGAATTGGGAATGAAAATGGTGGTTCTTGAAAAGGGATTGAGAGTGTGATGAATTATGATACTTTGCTTGAAGAATTAGTGTTAAGAGGGATTTTTTTTTTTTTTTCTTTATTGATATATATATGTTGTATTGAGAATCTTGATGAATTGTTGGGCTTATCTTTTAGGAAGGTAAATATGGTTTCTTTAACAGATTTGGCTGACTTTTATAGGTATGTGTGTGGTTTATAGTTTGCTTTTCTGGGGCAGGATTAAGATTTTGACAAAAAAGTTTGATTCCGCAGAGTTTCTTTATGGTTAAGGAAGAATGCTGTCTACTGAATTTTTTTTAAGTTATGTAAACTTTTGAGGCCCCTAAGTAACTATGATACATTATTGGAACTGAGTTTTGTTAATGAGTCCTTCAAATAATATGTTATTTATAACACACATTCCCCTGAAAAAGTAAAGAAGAAAAAAACATTTTACCAATTACCCCTATAACTTGCAGCCTGCAAGGGTAAACTGAGAATTTAGTTTAATATCTTTCAATTGGTTGCAAAATTTAGTGTTAAAAGTAATCCAAATTGAGAAATTATAAAATCACAAGATATCAAAGTCTGTGGATTTCTTCTCAAGTTCAAGTCTCTCTCCCTCAAGTAACCCAAGTAAAAAGGGGATGAAGATGCTAAGAAGTATGGAGGCATTGATGAAGGAATCACATAAGAATTGGCTAAGTTACAAATATGTCTGATTTATAAAAGCATCATAATTTGGGAATCAAAATGAGAGAAGCAGTTAATAAAGACGAAGAAATGGTACCTGAAGTTCAGTATTTTTGAAGCTCGAATAAAGGCTTATCTGATGCAATCTCATTCATTTTCAAGAAACCCTCAACCACATTGTTAATGTAGTTGTGCACTTTTTCATCGGATTTTTTTTTTCAAGATTCAGAGAATTTGGGAATCAAAATGAGAGAAGCAGTTAATAAAGACGAAGAAACGGTACTTGAAATTTAGTATTTCTGGAGCTCGAATGAATGCTTATCTAATGCAATCTCATTCATTTTCAAGAAATCCTTAACCATATTGTCAATGTCGTTGTGCACTTTTTCATTAGAAAAGAATTTTCGAGATTTAGAAATATTTGGAGAAGAATTTGACACCTTTTATAGAAATCTTCTCATTCATACTAAACAGCTTCTTCATATAATAATTAGAAATAATAGAAATAATTTTTTTTTTTTTGAAACAAAAACACTATCAATTTATAATTCATAACATAACATATAAAAATCTTTTTCTAAAGCTAACATAAAGGTCAAACACATTTAGAGTAAATGTCGTACAAAGATATCATAAAGGTATAACATTTTAACTGTATGTAATTTATAACATAAAACATAAAAGTCTTATAAATCTAATATAAAGACCAAACAAATAAAGAGAAAAAATCTCACTTATATAATATAAAAGTATAAAAATTTAACAGTTTACAGTTAATGACATGAAACATAAAGGTCTCCTACAACTAATATAAATGTCAACACATATAGAATAAAACTCTATAACATACAACATACATGCATAACAACTTAACAATGGAATAAAGACCCAACTTTTTTATTTCAACTTGTTCAGGCAAACAAAACTTAATCATTCTTCCAAATTCATTAACAAATAAAAAAAGGCAAACAAATCGACAAAACAACACAATAATTACAAGAAATCATATCAAACATATAGTTTAATCGATAAAAATAAAAAAGAAAATTCAAAAAATACTTCAATCACCAACTAATGTTTTGCGAACTAAAAAACACCGAAAAAAGCAAACCAACACTATAAAAGACGGCTAGAGAAACAACTTCAAAGTATGAAAGGAAAGAATGAAAAAAAAAAAGAATTATTTATATTTTCAATTCAGGTCGGGTTTAAGTCAGGTTGAGGATTGTATGGATCATTGATACATTCACTTCGTCTATAGAAAAATATTTCAGATACTGATGTTATACCAAATCATAGGATCTCAAGTGCAGTACTGGATACACAACCTTCATTGATTTTATGCCGGGATGAAGGCACATTGGTGCAGGGGGCATTAGCCCCCTCAAATTTCTAAAAATTATATTATATTTTAATAATAAGTTTTTTTTAAATGTATAAATTTTTTTACATAATAAGTTATTTATTTTAATGTTAGGATGTAATTAATTAAGTTATAATTGTTAATGATTTATAATTTTAATTTGTTTTCAGATAATATAAATTGATATTCAATATTTTATTTATTTAATACATGTAAACAAGTTTAAAATAAAGAATGTATGAGTGAATATTTTTTGTTTTAAATGGGGTGTGTGACTTGAACTCAAGACTTTATTTGAGTTAGAATTATTTTTTTCAAGCTAAGTCTATAATTACCTTTTTATGAGTTTTCTCAAAAATAGAAATTAGTAAATTAGACTTGTGGTTACTATCTTTTTATTATTTAAATATAAAATATTTCAATTTAATAATTCAATCATTGAACATCTACTACAAAAAGATTAAAAGAATGCATAGGTAGATTACTACAAATGTAATTTACCTGTTTTCAAAAGTTGAAAAATTAATAAAGAGATATATTTTTAATTTTGTGGAAGAAAAATTGAAAATCAAGTTTAACTTATATTCATTATAAAATAAAAAGGTAAATAACTATATGTATGAATTATACATATTATCGAATTTTTGTATTACTATCAATTGAACCATAAATAAAATTTCTAGCTTCTGTCACTGATTTTAGGTACATGTTTGATGCCAAATAAGATTTATTATGGATATGCAACAGCGTCTGACTTTTTTTATACAAAAAATGAGATTTAATTGCTAAACACAAAATGAACAAAATGCTAACAAAATTATGGATACGCAATCGCGTCTGACTTTTTAATATAAAAAAATGAGATTTAATTGCTAAACACAAAACGAACAAAATGTTAACAAACTTTACAATAGGAGATTGTTTCATTTATAACCCCTTGCCAAACAAAATGTTTTATTTGAGTTATATTATACAATGCATTTTTTCAAATAAAATTTGACATTTTTACTATTTTCGTCCATAAAAAGTAGGTTTGCCGTTAATACCGTCAAAATTTAGATCATATAATCTTATCAAATATTAAGAGAATTAGATCATTTTATTTATATCAGTCAGCACAATCCAAAATCAAAATCGTACCATCATATTCAAGATCAATAGAATTATGCTATTTCATTTTCATTAGTTTATATCTTTCAAATTTTGATCGTAACATTCTATTCCATATAAAAAAATAGTTGACTTAAATGATTAAAAAAGAAAGAAAAGTAATGAAGGCTAACAAAAATAATATTTCATAGAAATTAGTTAAGAATGAGATTACCACTATATTTTCATATCTTCCAAATTTTGATAGCCTATTCCATATCAAAAATATAATTATTAAAATGATTAAAAAAATGTAAGGAAGAAAGCTAACAAAAAATAATATTTCATAAAAATTAGTTAAGAATGGGGTTACCACTATACTTAACCCAAACATGAAACATCCCCTAATGTGTAAATTAATTTATATAATTTATTTTCCAACCCTTTCTTTTTTAGGTCTACCAAAATTTCAACCCAAAATGTTTCTTGAAAAAAAAGTAAAAAAGAAAGAGGAAAACACAAAAATATTTTCCTTATTTCCAAATTGCCCCTTCTAGTTTTAGCCTTCCAATCTTCTTTCCTCCTTAAACCCTAACCCCTGAAAAGCCTCCCCTACTTCACCGCCAACGCTACTATGGCTTCAGCCGCTGACGGTGGAGCAAAACCTGCTGGGTTGGAGGCTCTTCACCGATTAAAGTCAACAGAACCACCGCTCTATCTTACACCATCACCGGAGCTGTCAAAGGCGGCTCGATTAGCGTCGGAATATTTGTTCGCTTCTCTCAATCCATACGCTCCAAAATCTCCATTCAGTCATCTCTTGACTGAAGGATTTGATGCGGAGCAGATATGGCAGCAAATTGACCTCCAGGCGCAGCCGTTGCTCTCCTCACTTCGCCGTCAAGTCAATAATCTCGAGAAGAATCCGACAGAAATAGAGAAGCAATTCAATTTGGATAGAGAAGAGAGTATAAATGTTAATGTAGTTAACAAAGAAAATGATGCCTTAGAAAGTGAAAGTGAGGGTTTGGATGAAGAAGAAGAAGAAGATGATGATGATGATGATGATGATGATGAGGAAGAAGGAGAAGAAGAAAACGGGGAGGAAAATGAGGATGAGGATAAAAGTGAGATGGAGAATCAGGAGGGAGAAAATGTGAATGGGGTGGAGGATAAGTTTCTGAAGATAAAGGAATTGGAGGAGTATCTGGTTGAAGACGAGGAAAGAGAGTATGGATTAAAGAAGGAGAAGCAGAGTAAGCGGAAAAGAGGTAAAACTGCAGCCGAGGAGGATGAAGAAGAAGAAGATGATGAGGACGCTGAAGAAGAAGATGATGAGGTATGTGTTGCAAGTCTAGCAAGATACAGGGATCAAAACATTTGTTAGTATGGAGTTTGGGATTGATTTAGTGTAATGCACTTTTTTTTTTTTTTTTTTCCTCTATATGTTATGCAATTGCTCATGGAATATCGTTGACAATGACAATGACAGCTTGAAATTATGGGGCTCGAAGATGATGACGATGATGGGAACATGGAAAATGCAAGGTGCTCTTGCTTAGACCTGTTTTGAACTCTTTTTTGCCTCCGATTTTCTGTGATATAGCATGCAATTGTAAGTGTACCACCAGAATGAATTGGAAAAATAATAAAATGACAAAAATTAAAAAAGAAAACGAATCTGAATATTATTGTGTGTAAAAGTAATGTCTAGGATATTCCATCTCTCCTTACCTATAGTTGGTTTTATAACATAAATAACTAGCCAGCATTTCTCCTTCCATGGTGTGTGCAATTTCCCCAAACCATTCGTGTTTTACATACGATTCTATTCTCAGTGAATATGAGACTGACTCTATCTGCACTGTGACTGGATGTTTTATTTGGTAACTTGTTTTTTTAGCATGTAGCAACCCCACTTTGACCATAGGAAAATTCTGTATATCATCTGATGCAGCTCGGCTAATTGTATTCAATTTGATGAAGGTTGAGAATTTCTAGAACTTTAGTTAGTAGATCCATTGTTGGTAAAATATGCTGAAAGGAAGTTCTATTTTTTAGACAAAAATAGGATGTGAGTATGAATTGTCACATTTGAAGTAATGGTCATTCCCTGTTAAAGCATTCATGGATTTACAGAAAGTAAATTACTGGACTGAAGGGTATTTTCATTTATATATTAATATGCTATACATCTAATGATATTTTGTCTTTCTATTTGTGGATTCAGGTATGAAGACTTTTTCGGTGGTAATAAGAGTAGCCAGAAGAAAAAATCCAGACATTTTGGTAGATCAGATGACATGGATATGGATGAACCTGACAATGATGATGGAAATCAGGTTATCTATGTTCTTCCTGCCTTCCACCTCTCCCTTTATATTGCATCATATCAGTGAGGTGGAGACGGGACAAGAGCTCTCCTGATATCTACATGTAGTTTTCACTATATTCTTCTCCTTTGTTTGTATCAGTTCTTATTGGTTCCTTTGTTTTTGTAATTCAACAGAAGAAACAAAGTCTTTCTACCCATGAAATAGAGCTAGAGAAACTCCGTTCTGAGATAGAGGAAATGGAGAAAGCAAATTTGGAACCAAAGACATGGACCATGCAAGGCGAGGTGATCTTTATTAACTTCTAAATATTTTTTTCTTCACCATCAGTAGCCCATACCTTGTTTCCCAGTTATTGGTATGAAACAGAATGCTTGAAAAGGTTTTATTGAAAAGAGCTTATGCTCGAAGGGCATTGTGTTTATCTGGATGCTCATTGCTATATATGATGCTTAGGTCTCTGCTGCTAAAAGGCCAAAAAACAGTGCTTTGGAAGTTGATTTAGATTTTGAGCACAATGTGAGACCTGCTCCAGTAATCACTGAAGATGTCACGGCATCTCTTGAAGAATTAATTCAGAAACGCATACTCGAGGTGTGTCAATGTCTATGCCGATTGTTATGTTTCATTGTTTCTTCATGTATTGGAAACTGCTGTATTTTCCAGCTTGTCTTAGAATCTGCTACTTTTATGAGATTACTTCACGTGATTGACTCTGTTAAGGACTGAACTCTCAGAAAGAGCATGCACCTCCACTTCTCTCCCCCAGCACTGTCAATCCACTAGTAAAAATCTTGTTGTAGAATTAGCTTTCTGGCCTCATATCTGCCTGACTAAAGAAACGAAATTGAATTTACCATATCAGTGTCCTCTTTCCTTAAATTTCACTTGGTTGAGATTATCCCTTCCCCCCCCCCCCCCCCCTGAATGAAGAGGGATTGGGGGAGATAGTGGTTGTGTTTTCTTTGTGTGTGTGTTCTTGTCCTTCGGTCACACTTATGTTATGTGTGTTTTGCCAGTTGTTGGAGGCATACTTATCATTGCTCCTTGAGCTCTTGGTTTCCTTCTTATTTTTGTTATAAAATAAACTATTGTACTTCACTTTTCATCCTCTATAGTTCTCTGTTCCACTTTTGGGAGTAAAATAAAGATTACATTTGGTACCATGTAGGGCCGATTTGATGATGTCCAGAAGCCGCCTACTTTATTAACCAAGGCACCAAGAGAGAAAACAGAGATGGTAATTATTTATCTCTGCATCTCTACTTTCTCTTGTCTGCATAAGTTTGTCCTAATTATCAACTTCAAAAAATTTCAGGATGAGAGTAAGAGTAAAAAGGGCCTTGCCGAACTTTATGAGGTGAGTATTTTGAGTTGGTTTGGATATTATTTGTGATTCTCTAAATCTTTTCTTTGTAATCTCTGAGGTATATTATAATATCTTGAGTATGGGCCTTTTCTTCTCATCCATCTTTTATAGATACTGAGCAACCTCTCCCTTCCCCTCTTTTAATGCAGGATGAATATGCTCAGAAGACTGGCCTTGTATCTACCGCTATGTCTTTTTCAGATGAACAAAAGAAAGAAGTGTGTACATAAATTTTAGTTATACCTTGTTTCCATTTCTTACTTTTAATCTGTTATTCTACTCAGTTATGACTTTAAAATTGTGTTGATATAATTACTTCTAAGCTCACGTTTGGCAGTCCTCTTGTTTGCTATGAGAGGATTGATTTTCTTAATATTTCCACTGGAACTAGGTTAGTCTTTGAACGAAATTAGTTACTGATGAACTTACTTTCTTTATGTTTTCAGGCAAGTGTGCTATTCAAGAAACTCTGTGTGAAGTTGGATGCTCTATCTCATTTCCACTTTACTCCCAAACCAGTAATGCCATCTGCATTAATGACAGAATTTTCTTGACTTCGAAAGCATCTTATCAAATATTCATGGTATTTAATCAACTTGAACAGGTTATTGAAGATATGTCCATACAAGCAAACGTCCCTGCCCTAGCAATGGAAGAGGTAAATATTATTTTTTTATTATTTTATTTTTAACTGCGTTAACTTACATATCCCAATAATATATTCTAACATGTTTTCTGTTTGTAGGTCGCGCCTCTGGCAGTGTCTGATGCAGCTATGCTTGCTCCTGAAGAAGTCTTTTCTGGTAAAGGAGACATTAAAGAAGAAACAGAGCTAACAAAGGCTGACAGGAAGAGGAGAAGATCAAAGAAGAAAAGACAATTTAAAGGTGAAATATCGACTTATGTGTGTGAGATGGTTAAATCTTTTTTTCACTTAAATAAAAAATCTGACGAGTTGATTGATTGCATTATTTGTTCTCAATTTCTATGGAAAAATAAAGCTAGTGTTCTCTGTTTGTCGATACATAGTTTTCTTTCTGGGGAATGGTTCGTGTTAAAAAGTTCTTAAATAATCTCATGTAAGAAATCTCAGTCAAGTCTTACATGTTCAGAGGGGCAAAAGAAATCCTTATCTTCGTTGTTCTTCTGTAGTTTGATATCTTAATCAAAACCATGCCACGTAAACCAGTATAAGGGAAGCATCTGTGTCACATCAATTGCATGCACATCTCTGGATCTGTCTTGACTGTATTTTAGTGTGTTATTATTTCATGTGCTTTATGTTTCAATCATTGCGCTTTTTCCTCCAAATAATTAATAAAGACCATTGTGGAACTAATTACAGCCAAGTCTGTCAAACGGATGGATGTAAAGGCACAGCTTAGCTCATTGAAGAAGCAGGAAAATGGTAATTTTGTCATCCTTTTCATTTCATTTCATTTTTCTTAAAAATTCTTTCAGTTTCAGAGCCTATAAATCTAATTGCTGATGCTTGCATAAAATTTCAGGCAATGAATAGTAATGATCTGTACAACAATTTTCGAGAGTGATTTTTCCTTGCCTTCCACCAGCTATGGTGGTTACCCTCGACTTTCAGTACTTCACTCCTTGAATAGGTTAGGGGAAGAAGAAAAAGTCGAGGAATGACAGTGAGGCAGAGGATGAAGAGATAAAGGGTTAATTACAATTTACTTCAATAGATGGCGCGTTTATCCCCTCCATCCGAGTATGAAATTTTGTTAGTTATTCGTATATGGTATTGCAGCATCGTTTGTGAATGAATACTTTAGGACTTGAATGACTGTGCTGCCCTTTCACTGAGATATGATTTACAAATGATATAGCAATCTAATGCCTTTGTGGTCCACTATTTACAGTTTATCATTCTAACTGGTCAGTATTTTGATTTGGATCTTATAAATACATCATGTTTGTTCAATTTTCGAGAATTTTAAAAAGATAAAATCAAATTGTAGCCAATATCATGTGCTAGGCATATACTGTATCCTTCAGGCCTTCATTTCATTTGTTGAAAAGTTATAAGAATAAGTTTTGAACTCTTAATCAATCTTGCATTGAGCTATTTTCACCTCAGACTTGAGAAATGAGATGCATCACTTCATATTAAATATATCATCCATCCATGGCAGACATACATGCTTCATTCCACAGACGAGTGCCTCCACACTTAGAAATTCCTTAATTAAAGTTCATTCAGACAAGTGTTTAGGTTTTGGATTAACACTTAAACATCCTATATGTTTTTTTTTTTTTTTTGCCCTATGACTAAATTGATTTTAGTCCATATTATTTAAGGATAAAAACTTGACGCCTTCTTTCATCCTGGCATTACTTGTGTAACAGAGAGGTTGGGAAGAAGACGTTTTTCCATATCCTAGTCATGGAGATGGAGATAGTTTAGCAAAGGGTATGGAAAATTAACCAGTGTTAACAACATTTTTTATTTGGCATCAAAGATGTGCATTACTCACTAGAAGATAAGTGTGCATCCACAACAGGTTCTCTCTTATGCTTTGGTCCTTATAGTCAATATCCATTGAGAATATATTCGGGTTTGAGGCTGCTTAGAATACTGATGAGATTACAATCCGTTTTTATGAGTTCCCCGAGTTGGGGTCCAAGATTTTTATCCCACCCACTTCTAGTTCCTCAATGTTCCCATTACGTCTGAAAAGGTTGCATTTGAGTGACTTGTAGTATCCTTGGGACTACATAAATGTACTTGCTTTGTTATCGGATCTTAAAGTGCTCAAACTACAAACACTATGCTTTTCGAGGCCCGAAATGGGATCCAAGTAAAGGGATTCTACAGTCTTACTACTCTTCTAATTGAAGACACTGATTTGGTGCAATGGATAGTGGGCCTAGGAGCTTCTCATGGCTTAAGTACGTACCTAAGCATAAAACATTACTACGAGTTGGAAGAGATCCATTGGGAAGCTGATAATATGTATCACAATATTCAAGCAATTGACTGCAATCCTTCAGCTTTGGCTTGTGTAGAGCAAATTTATATATATATATATATATATATATATATATATAAAAGTTGGGTTTGGCTCTCTTAAATGTTGACAAGTGGCTCTCTTAAATGTTGACAAGTGGCACTCTCCAAAGATGCAACCTCAATTTTCTCAAATTCTTTAAATAATAATCTATATATATAAAAATGTGTCAATTATCATATAAAGTAATAACCATTAAAAGATACATGTTTTGCTCAAGTTAATTCATTTAATTCAAATTTTGTTATATTTCTTCAGTTCAATTAATTCACTTCATATTTTTTATTTTTTTATAAACAATTAAAAATTTAAAGAGATAAACTTATGTTAAGCAAAAGTTAAGCATAAAAAATGTATGGAATTAATTGGAAATTAAAAATCCATAGACACATACATCAATAATAAATGAAAAAAGAAATCAATAGATATATATTACAATTATGAAATTTTGAAAAATAATTCATCACCCAAAGTAAAATATGATATTTATTTAACTACAGTAAAATAAAAAAACAAACTTTTAAGAAGTTATCTAATAAAAATAAATATTTCTAAAATATTTTTTTTACGTATATTTTAAAATGAATTAATAAAATTTAAATGTGGTTTAAACTCTACATATCAACTCATAGATTATGGTATCACATACCTAATTATAACTTGTAACTTATTAATAAATCTAAACCTAAATCTTAGATTTATTTGGATACATTAAATAATACATTAAGTTTAATTTTACTCCCAATTTTTCCAAATTTGGATTTCACAATACACGATATTTTTAGATTTGTAATCACATTATTTTAATTTTCATTCAGATTCAATCTTTTCAAAGTAAGAAGAAAATTACATGACGACAAAACAATAGGAGTAAATTAAAAATAGCAAAACCAATTAAATTGAAAACACATAATTAATTTATCATTTAAAGCCATTGGAAAATTATTATTATACAATAAATATTTTCAAAGTCGTACGTATGTGTCTTCATTGAATATTAAGAGTATCTATAGCTAAACATATCAAAATCTATTTTTTTACAATTACATAACTTAGTATTATGTGATCACACTTTGATATGAATATTGTGAATTGGAAGATGAAATTAACCAACACATCTTTGGTTTTCAACATTTTTATATTTATATAAATATTATGATATTCTTCTACTCTTTTTGGATTTCAAGTTCAAATTTAATTATATTAAAAGATCAATATATGGACAATTTATATGAATTTAAATGGTAATTTTAAAATTATAAGGTTTACATATTTGAGTCGTATTGTTGTTCAATTGTATCTTGCACAGATAAATGAAAGGGTAGACAGACAAAGTTATGACACTCATGGATGGATCATGGATGAAAAAAAAAATTCTCTTCTAAAATGTAATGTGTATTTGTAATTGTACCAGATAAATTCATTGATCAATATTGAATATATGATTTGACATCTTCAATATTGTGGGATAACATCATCAAATTTACCCATATTAAGTAACAACAACAATATCATCATAGACAATAATTACTTTCTTCACAATATACAAATTAATTTATCAATGAGAAAAAAAATTAATCTTATGGAAGTATGCAAACTTTAACCATGATGTAAAAAGGGAAGAGAAATAGATATCTAATAGGAAAGAAACTAAAACATACTCATCACAAAAAGTATGACGGGAGCAAAACATAAAAAAATTACTCATTACTTTTGCAAGACATTTATGAAAAACTACCACGATAATTAAATTAAATAAACTTTATCTATGATAAATTATTGATCATTTTTACAAAAAATACAGAAATCTACCAAAATAATAAATTAACTAAACAAAAAACTACAAAATATATATATATATATATATATATAAAATAACAAATATATAAAACATAAATAAACAATAGATGTAAATTACACGAATTATGAAGCCTGTGCAACGCACGGATTCAAACCTAGTGATATTGAAAAAGATGTACATTGATGTATATGTCCATTCTTCATGGAATGATCGAAAACTCAAAAAATAAAGCAGTTGATTATGGGTTGGTACCAAAAATAAAGCAGCTGATTATGCAGCCTTGAGAATGAATGTCGCGTGGTAAGGAAAAATTGCAAATATACAATATTTAGCAACATTAACATTAGGTTGTTTGAATGGAGAAATTTGAATTTTATAGTAATAAATTTGAAATTCCTAGATGATCAGTATCTTTTAAGAAGTTTTCTTGTTGCATTGTTATGATGATAACCGACTAAGTGCAAGAAAAGATCATATTCAACGTGCAAAAACTTTTTAATGTGCATGAAAAATAAGCTGATTTCTATTTTAATTAATAAAATAAGTGACCATCCCTTATAAAATAGAATGAGTCTGACGTGATCTTAAAGATCTAATTACGTGACACAATTGTAGATAATAAGATTCCTTTCTCACAATTACTATCCATAACTATCTCATATGAGTTTTGTACCTAAAAGTAATATTGATCTCTGTAAATATCTAACCAAATGGAAAAATTTGCTATAAAAAAAGTAGTCCAAATTCTTATATTGGGCTAGTTAGTATTATACTATTATTGAGCCCAATAGAAATCGTGGAGCAGTTGTGATAAGAAGCTGAGTAGTAAGAATATGGAGCCGATCCAAACCCTAGAAGTTAGAGAGAAGCAATGAAATTAAAGCACTAAAACTGAGAGGGGAAGTATGGTTCTCCTGCATTCCGTTGATTGAGGTACGTATTCTTACAGTGACTGATTTCGGAGTCATCATCAAATAAACGGCTTTGCAAGATGTCGATTGATCGGCTCAGTGCATTGCCCGATCCCATACTTTCTCACATTCTCTCTTTTCTCGAAATGAAAGAAGCTGCGACTACTTCTATGTTGTCCAAAAGATGGGAATTTCTTTGGAAAAATGATTGTCCAAGGCTTGTCTTCCTCGAAACAAGTTCGGATTTTGAGGAAATATGCGAGTTTGTGGCTAGGGTTCATAGAACACTTGTTATGTGTAGCACAAACAATTTGGATAGATTTGAGGTTGATTTCAGCTACTATAGTGACTTCGAGTGCGATGTTAATGTTTGGATCGATTTTGCTGTCAGAAACAAAGTGAAGAATGTTCATTTCAGGCTAGTAAAAGAAGATGAATTGGATAAATACCATATGCTGCCTCAGATGATGTACTCCCATTCGTCGTTGACATCCTTGTTGATCCATGGATGCATACTCGCTCCTCGAGGAAAAATCGAGTGGCAATCTTTGACTGAGTTGCACATTGAGAATATGGAGTTGGGTGACCAAGTAATTGAAAAAATATTTTCAGGTTGTCCTGTTTTGAAGAGCTTGTATTTGAAAAGATGTTGGGGATTCAATCGTTTGAAAATAAACTCTGCAAGTGTTTATAAACTTGTCATATACTCAGGTGGAGCTACTTTGCTGGAAATCTCGGCTCCCTTCTTAAAGCATCTTCGAATTCGGTGGTGTCCTTTAGAAACAGAGGTGCGGATCACAAACATGGCATCTCTTGTTCGAGCTAATGTTGGTTTCTTTTTTAATTCTAGGGATGCTTTTGAGGACTTGTTGACTATGATGAAGAAGCTTTACGAAAACATTGCACATGTCAAGGAGCTTGTGCTGGATAAGCATTGGCTTACGGCTCTGTCAACGTTGATGAGATGGCGACTTCCACCATCTAAGCAAGTGTGTTTGGAAGTGAAAGGTTTATATGACAATGAGAAGAACACTTTTGAGATTATGGGGCTACTGGAATCTTGTCCGAACCTTGAGACACTAACTATAATGACCCAAAGATACCCCTTTAAGAAATCCACTGCTTGCCGTCCACCTGCAAGGGATGATTTGGATTGTGATTTATTGCATCTCAAGACTGTTAACCTTACCCACTTTGGGAAACCAAATCCTGACAGTGGTCTCCTTCTAAATTTGGCTCGAATTTTGCTTAAGAGGGCAACAGTCTTGGAGAAGATGGTGATTGTGTTGAATTATGAAGATTTGAGTGCTGTTGTGATGATAAGCCAAGCATTACTTGCTTTCCCAAGATCCTCAACGAAAGCACAAGTTGTACTCCGACGAAAGAACTAGTCGTACGCCATCATCCTTCATTTCCCGACCATCTATTCTGTTTTGCTCTTGCTCTGGGATTATCCATCATAGCAATTTGAATGCCTTTTTGTTACATATGTTTCTGCTGGACATAGTTTCAACCGTGTAATATTTATATGCTTGCTACCTGAGTTGTTAGTTGGGTGAACTTAAGTACTGTCATCCCTTTGTTATTAGTTTGGTACATTTTGGTACAATGGTTGGTGAAACGTATTAACATTTTGATTAAACTTTCACATGCTTTTTTGTATCATATTTGCTGTTTATATCACATCTCATGGATATTAAAGTTGAAAAATCATATCATATTTGCCTTTTATTATCATGCATGGATTAAGTTTTATTACAGGTATATTGACGCATCAGGTAGAGGATTTTTATTTGTTTCCGCAAATAGTATAGCAAATGTACATCTAGATATATATAAAAACATAATAGTTTGTCAAATATTTGAAATGTATCTTTTGTGGTTTCAATGATTTTTTTTTTATTTGCTTTCAACATACTTACGTAAATATATGACTAGACTTTTGAATAATTATTGTAAATTTGAACTAAGGGGAACTAAAATGTAGGGAAATATTAAACCAAATTGAAATGTATTATAAAAAATTGTACTTAATAAATTATATACATATAATTAAATTAAATAAAAATATTTAAGAATTAGAAAAATAATTGAATTATGTAAAAAAGTTATAATATCAAATTAAATAACTTCATTTGAAAGGCTAAAACTTATATGCACCAGGGGCATGGATTTAGGATCCGTGTCCCGAATCCGAACCGGCGCGTGCGCCGCTTTTACGCTCATCCACGCGCCGCCACACCATAACTGGTGTGCGTCGCGCACCACTTGAATTTTATACTTTAAGGTATCACTTATTTACTCTTAAGGTATCATACATTTATTCTTAAAGTATCATACTGTTACCCTTCAGGTATTAATGTAAAAACAGTGCTGTTTTTTTCTTTTTCCTCTTTTTTTTTTCTCCCTCCTTCTTCTTAATTTTTTTTCTTATCAATTTGTTATTCTTCTTATTTGTTTTGTACGTTATTTTTCTTCTCTATCTTCTTGCTCTTATTCTTCTTCTCTATATTCTTATTCTTATTCTTCATCAAATCTTCATAAAGTCATTTATGGAGTTTTTTTCTTCTTCCTCTTCTCTTTTACTCATTTTCATAGATTTAGATAATTGATTTCAAATCACAATTTATTACAATAATTTTAAAACATTGAAAATCAATTATTTCAAATAATATGAAATCATGATTTGTTGATTTTGAGGATTTTTTTTGAAATTTTAAAATTTTTCAATGAAGATATTAGTTGTATGCTATTATAGTATTATACATATTCATTTAAAGTATTACATAAATATCTTACATGTATTACACATGTTCCTTTCAAGTATTATACTTACCTTATAAGTATTACACATGTAATTTTATAATACCTGAAGAGTATATATCTAATACTTATAGATCATATCAGTAATATTTTAAAAGTATCATTGACCATGAGCAATCATATATCAATGTTTTAGGGTAATTATGATTTATAAAATCATGAACAGTCACAATTTTTGTAATACCTGTAAAACATATATGTAATACCTATAGAATAAACCAATAATACCCCATTCCTTTTTTTTTTTTCATAATATCTTGAAAGTTTTACTTACATATAATTCAACCATGTAATTTTATAATACCTGAAGAGTATATATGTAGTACTTATAGATCATATCAGTAATACTTGAAAGGTATCACTGATCATATATCAATATTTTGGGATAATTTTGATTTATAACATCATGAACAATCAGAATTTTTATAATACCTGTAGAACATATATGTAATACATATAGAATAAACTAGAATTTTAAATATAAGATTTTCATCATCTTCTTCCACAAAATTTATTCAAAATCATATTACTCAATTAATAACCAACTATAATGTTTGTTACAATAATTATCTCGTATGTTGCTATGAATCGAATCAAGATATAAAGAGTTTCAAGTTATAAGAAAATAAAAACCCTAGATTTTTATACACATTAGGAAAAAAAAATTTGTTGGAGTATTAGAAAAATAAGAACCCTAAATTTGTAGCAATCATGTGAAAAAATTAAGAAGGAAGAAAGAAAAAAAGAAAAAAAAAAGAAATAGCGCCACAGAAAGAGATAAAAAAAAAAAAAGAAATATTAAAAAAAAAGGAGAAAAAAAAAAATGGAGTGATATGAGTGCAGCATGGAAGAGAGTTAAAAAAAAAGAAAAAAAAAAGAAAAAAAAGGAGTGGGGGCACCAGCTTGTATTCTCCCTGGCTGACCCATGGCACTACCATCAGTATTAATTTTAATCCAACCGACCGGCGGCCTGCACCATCGAACAGGAGTGATCTTTGGTGCCTTTCCCGGAGTCCCCTGAATTCCCAAGCGTGACAGATTAAGGAGATCCGAGACTGAATTATGCATAGCGCCTGTTGATATGGATGCCGACTCTCGAATACACACCAAGAGCAAGGCCTTAGTCCCTTCGAATTTGGCAGCTTTGTCTTAAAAAATAACACGATTTTCTGGCCTCCCAAATACACCAGATTATAGAGACAAAAGCCGAGCACCAGAGCTCCCTCAGCTGATCACTAAGTCGAAGGTCCATAGCAGATAGCAGCATACGCATAACACCAGTGTCTGGGTGAATTGCAACCCCGAACGCCCAAGCAAGCCACCTCCAGAGCAGCCGCGCAAATGTGCAATCAGCAAAGAGATGATCATAAGACTCGCCTGCCGAATTGCAGAGACAACAACGTGAAGGGCCATAGAAACCCCTACGCTGCAACAAGTCATAAGTTGGGAGCCGATTATGGATCATTCGTCATAGAACTACGGACCTTCTTGCCGGAATAGAGCTATTCCATATCCATTTTCCCCACCTGACCACAGGGAAAGAAGTCCTGTAATGGTTATAAGCAATACTAGAAGAAATAGTGCCATTAGCCGTCCCCGGCCAAACTGTTAAGTCCATCTGTTTCTTTGCAATGGGATATCGCAAAATATCCCCCATAATGTTGCTGTGAAGGTCTGCAAAATCAGAGGTGAAATGCCAAAGGTCCTCGAAAAAATAATCATTAATGGAATGGTTGAACTTGTATCGGAGCTGTTCCGGAATATCCACACGATCAGCAATTCTATACCCCAACCAATTGTCCAGCCAAAACCGAACACGAGAGCTTTCCCCCGGCAACCATACTGAATCAGATATGAATTCTGCAACATGCGACCGAACCCCAGGCCATAAAGAAGATAAAGCAATAGATCGCTTAATTTGCAGCTCCTTAGTGATGAATCTGCTGCGTAAAACCTTATGGATCGAGTTGTCTGAAGTAAGAATTCTCCATGCAAGGTTAGCAAGAAAAGCTTTATTGGCAGTAATAAGAGATCGAATACCCAGACCCCCCTCCTCTTTTGGTGTTTTTTAATATATGCTGAAAAGGCATAGATGACACGTGAATTTATGGTTAAATATTTTTTCTCCTAAATTTCATTTAATTCTAGCCATACATGTCTTTAATTTATATATTCATTAGTTTTTACAATTATATTAGTTCAACTCCTAATTAAAATAAAAACTCCTCGTTCCTAAACACCTCATCTCATTTATTATATTTTAGTAATAATAATAACTTAAAATTAATATTTACAGATACATATATCAATATAATATGATTCATTTATTCATGAAATTTGTATATCAACTCCATACATAAGTATATATTCTTCTTAACAATATATTGTTTTATTAAAATTAATCATGAGAAATTCACTTCTATTTTATTTTAATTTACTTTTGACTACGAACTTTACAAACTATTATTATTAATTATTTAATTCATTTACAAAATTGATTTCAATTTTGTTTTTGGATAAATTTCATAATAAGATCCAATTTATAGATTAATTTTCAATTCTGGATTCGGATTTTAAAATTTTTCAATAAGGAGCTCAATTTAACATTTTTTCTCAATTCAAGACTTGAAATTTAAATTGAGTTCTCAATTCAAGACAATTTTTTTTTCTTTTTTATTAAATTTATAATTTATTTATATTTTAATATATATTTATAATTTAGATAAACTAAGACAAGCTCGTGCAATTTTGGAACAATCTTCATCCGACTTATATTAATTTATATATATATATATAATAAATGCAATTAAGAAAATAAAGATTCTTTTATTTTCTTAATTTTATGAATAAAAGTATAGAAAATCGGTTTTAATATTTAATATAAATTATATTTTATGAATTAAATTAATTATATATATATATATATATTTTTTTTTTGTATAAATTAAGATAAGTCAGATGAAAATTGTTTTTAAAATGCACTAACTTGACTATCCAAAATATGAATACATATTGAAATATAAATAAATTTATAAATATAAATAAAAAAGAAACAGAAATTTTGTCTTAAATTTAGAACTCAATCTAAATTTTAAGCCTTGAATTGAAAAAAAATATTAAATTAAATCCCTTATTAAGAAACTTTAAAATCCGAATCTAAAATTGAAAACTAATTTATAAATTGGGTCTTGTTATCAATTTTATCCTTTTGTTTTTATAAAGCTATCATCTAAAAAGATAGTCCAAATTCTTGTATTGGGCTAGTAAGTAAAGTTAAGCCCATAAATTCTTGTATTTGCCGATGACCGGCGCCGGAACTATGGTTCCCCGGTTGGAATTGTTATAGTGAGCCAAGCACACGATGCAAGAGTCATCATCAAAGATGACAATTTCTTCTTCCAAAATTTGTAGCAGAAACAATCTGGATAGATTTGAGGTTCAATTGCGATGAGAACAACATTGTTGACATTATGGGAGTGCTCGAATATAAAGACCGAAGGATGAAAAATGGCATATTTAGACTAAAAGTTGAAAAATGAGAGACCAATAATTGTAGGCTTCAAATAATATAGTAGAACAAATACAGATTAAGCTTCATACAAAAGAGTAAGTTTTATTACAAGTATATTGATGCATAGAGTGAGTTTTTTGCAGGTGGAGGACTTCTCTTTGTTTCCACAAATGTAGTATAGCAAATACACTTTATTACTGCAGAGAAGTGAGTTTTATTGCAGTTAGAGGTATTAGTGTTGAATTTTCAACACTTATAATTTTTCCTTATTTCTTAAACACTAAATCTATTTGGATTTTATAGTTGAGATATTCTAGGGATTTTAGTTGTATAGGAGATTATCTTTCTCTCTTTATCCCACGTGTTTTGCAGATGGAGACATTCCTATTTTATAGGAATGGTTGTTGCACTTTTAGTGGGTGAAGGAAGTAGAGATCATGGAAGATATCATGGAGTATTCATGGAGAGTGGTGAACGTGCGTGATAGTTGAAAGATATCTATAAAAGGAGTTCAACACTATCAAGAGGAAGGTATCGAGTGAAAAAGAATACAAGAGCATACGTAGTTTCAATTTTTCAGACTTATCAGTTTTCATAGTGTTGTCGTTGATGTTAACAACATTGGTTGTAACATTTAGAGTCTGAATTTTATGAGTGTTTGCTTTGTACTTCAAATATACATTTAATAAGATCTTTTGCCCTGTTGGCATCCCACAAGTATTTTATATACTTGTGGATATTTCCTTGTGTTCATTTTTAATCTTTTATTTCGCTGTGTTATCTCTAGTGTTGTCGACATTCGAGACAACATTGTGATACTGTTCATTTTATCTTAGCATTAGAGCATCCGGACACTTTCAATTGGTATCAGAGTCTCCCACTTGATACAAAGTGGTTGGTTCTGTTGCTCATGCTAGGCATGGATTAGTGCAATCCTCAAGGAAAGTTACCTGTCCTTGATGGATCGAATTACGCTTATTGGAAGATCCGTACACGCACACAAATCAAGTCCATTGATTCACGAGCATGGGAAGTCGTGGTCAGAGGATTTGATCCCCCAAAGAAGATCTCAGATGGAGACGTTGTTCTTAAACCACCGAGCGAATGGACGGCCGACGAAATTTCCAATTCCAACTTCAATGAGAGGGCAATTAACGTCATCTTTGGTGCTGTAGATATCAAGATTTTCAAGCTGATCCAGACATGCACAACAGCCAAACAAGCTTGGAAAATTCTTGAGAGGCAATTCGAAGGAGATAGCTGCGTAAGGGAAGCAAGGCTTCGTCTCATTATGTCTCAATTCGAGACTATGAGAATGGAAGAAAATGAAGACATTGGAACCTACTTTGAAAGGCTACGTGATATTTCTAACCAAAGTGAAGTTCTTGGTGATCCAATTAGTAGGAAACAAATGGTGTCTAAGGCGATTCGCACGCTAACTCCGAAGTATAACATGAAAGTTTCGGCGGTCGAGGAAGCTCACAACTTGGCTACAATGGATTTTGATACGCTCCAAAGTATTCTTCAAACCTTCGAGTTGAATTTATTAAATCAAAAGGTTGTCCAAAAGGAGAAGAACATTGCTTTTTCAAGCTCAACCCGACGGTGATAGCTCCGACAATGATGAACCACTGGAGGAGATTCAAGAAGGATTGGACGTTGTCTTGATCACAAAGAAATTCAATTCGATGGTGAGGAAAATAAACAAGAAAAAATTTGTTATAAAAGACAAGGAGCAGTTTAAGGTAGCTGATCGACCTCAGTGGAAACCCCCTGGAAATACATCAAAACCACTGGGAAGATCAAGTTCTGATCGTGGAAGGAACGACCCCAAACATCTTGACTCTATTCAATGTCGTGCTTGCTCGGGATGGGGCCATTATGCGAACGAGTGTGCCAATACCCTGAGGAAGTATGGGAAGAAGAACTTCTGGGTATCCATGAGCGACGACGAGGACGAGACTGAAGAAGCAGCAGAAGAAACTGAAGATCAGACCTTGCTGTTCGCGAATGTGGATTTTGATGTTGTCGACGATGTGGTCGATGATGTGGCAACATTGACCGACACATCAGAACGGTATGATCTGTTCAATTTCATTTCATTAACATGTTTAAATGCTGTGGTTGATGATGATGCAGAGTCAAGAGATGATGATGATTTGGACAAGGATGCTGTTATTGAAGAACTTCAAGACTTATATACGGCGCTTCTTAAAGAATGGAAGAAGCAATGCAAGCAAGTGGAAATCCTGTCCAAAGAAAATGATCTTCTGAAATTTTCAATGGCAAAACTGGAAACAGCTCTTACACAAAAAGATGTGGAACTTGAGAAGACTCAACATCAATTGGACGTGAACAAAGCAATCATTGACAAATGGAATACGAGTTCAGCCAAAATGAATGAGTCAGTGAATGCAGGTAATATGGGGAAAACAGGTATTGGATTTGTCAAATCTGCTGAAACTGTTTTTCCAAATATTTTTGATGAAAAATCAAAAACCGTTTTTGTTAAAGAGTCTTCTGAATCTTCCAAGAAAAGTCCAAGAAAACGGAAGTATGTGTGCCATTACTGTTTTAAACCTGGACATATCCGACCATTTTGCTATAAATTGAAAAATGAAAATTCCAGTAGCAAAATGTTGCCGCCAATGTTGTCCAACGTTGGAGACAACATTCTGCCCAGAAAAATTTAGAAGCAAATTTGGGTTCCAAAAACGCCTATCCTCTGTAATGTGGTTTACACTGCTTTAAAGACTAACACTGCAGGCTCATGGTACTTTGATAGTGGGTGTTCACGTCACATGGCGGGAACCAAAAGCCTACTTAAGGACTTTGTACCACTTAAAGAAGGATGTGTGACTTACGGAGGAGGAGCAAAAGGTAAAATTGTTGGTAAGGGTATCTTGAATGTCCATGGTTTTCTAAAACTGAAGAATGTACTTCTTGTGGATGGACTTATGGCTAATTTAATTAGCATAAGCCAATTGTGTGATGATGACTTGGAGGTAAAATTTAATAAAGATTCTTGTGAAGTCTTTGATAAATCTAACGTGTGCGTTATGACAGGTACTCGATCACATGATAATTGCTACCTTGTAGGAGAAAAAGTCACATGCAACAAAACTCAATTTGATGACACGATTTTGTAGCATCAAAAATTAGGACATGTGAACTTTCGATCTCTTGAGAAGCTGAACAAGTATGAAGCAGTTAAAGGCTTACCGTTGTTAAATCATAAGGGTAAGGTGGTCTGTGAGGAGTGTTTGAAAGGTAAACAGACCCATGTTCCCCATAATGTTGTCTCACATCAGGGACAACATTCAGGCACAACTCATTGTTTTCAGCTTTTACACATGGATCTTATGGGTCCAGTAGAGGTTGAAAGCATGGGAGGTAAGAGGTATTCTTTTGTGATTGTTGATGATTTTTCAAGATTTACATGGATTTATTTCTTAAGAGAAAAATCTGAAGCATTTTCTTATTTCAAAATTCTATACACAAGAATTAAAACCTCTTTTGATTCAAAAATTTTGGGGATTAGAACTGACCATGGCAGGGAATTTGAAAATAATCTGTTCGATTCTTTTTGTGAGAAGAAAGGTATTTTTTATGAGTATTCGGCTCCCAAAACTCCTCAACAAAATGGGATTGCCGAAAGGAAAAATCGCACTTTGCAAGAAATGGCTAGGGTCATGCTAAGCTCAAAACATTTGTCTAAACGTTTTTGGGCTGAGGCATTGAATACGGCATGCTACATTGGCAACCGAGTCTATCTTAGACCCGGAAGCAAAATGACTCCGTACGAAATTGTGAAGGGAAGAAAACCTAATTTGAAGCATTTTCATGTATTTGGTTGCATTTGCTATGTTTTGAATGATAGAGATCAACTTGCAAAATTTGATTCTAAAAGTGACAAGGCTGTTTTTCTTGGATATTCCTCAAATAGTCGAGCATATCGATTGTATAATTTGAGAAAGAGAAATATTCAAGAATCTGTAAATGTAGTGTTTGATGATTTTTCTGATCTTACAGGTAAAACCTACAAGGATGCCACATCTGATTTGGTGGACCAGCCTGTCACCGATTCCAGAATAGACGATGTTGTCCCAAATGTTGGCACATCCGAGGAAACATCTGCAGTTGAGACAGATTCTGAAGACAGCTGTGATGAAGCTCATAATCCAGTTAGGAGAGATCCACCGTCGCGTATAAGGAAGAATCACCCTACCACTCAGGTGATAGGGGGAGTAAACGAAGGTATTCGAACACGTAAGAAAGAGCCAATAAACTACAAAGAAATGGTAAGGCACGTATGTATGTCAACTACATACGCTCAGGTAAATTCTTACTGTTTTGTGTCTCTCGTTGAACCTAAGAATGTGAATGAAGCTTTAAAAGATAATTTTTGGATACAAGCAATGCATGAGGAACTTGAACAATTCACTAGAAACAATGTTTGGTTCCTTATCCCTAGACCATCCGATACAAATGTCACTGGTACGAAATGGATTTTCAAAAATAAATCGGATGAGTCCGGAAATGTGATAAGGAACAAAGCACGTCTAGTAGCCCAAGGGTACACACAAGTCGAAGGAATCGACTATGATGAAATGTTTGCACCCGTGGCTAAAATTGAATCAATTAGGTTGCTCTTAGCTATTGCTTGCCATCTGAAAATTACCTTACATCAAATGGATGTGAAAGGGGCTTTCTTAAATGGTATTTTGAATGAAGAGGCTTATGTTGAACAACCTAAAGGGTTTGAGGATCCATTCTTTCCAAATCATGTTTACAAACTTAAAAAGGCTTTGTATGGTTTAAAACAAGCTCCTCGAGCTTGGTATGGTCGCTTAACGACATTTTTGCTTGAATTTGGTTTTATAAGAGGAGAAGCCGATCGTACTCTCTTTATAAAATCAAATGAACATGATTTTGTGATTGCTCAAATTTATGTAGACGATATTGTTTTTGGTGCTACTTCAAAAGTGGACCTTGATGAGTTTGTGAATGCTATGTCTTCTACTTTTGAAATGAGCATGATTGGTGAATTAACCTATTTCTTAGGTTTGCAGGTGAAGCAACTCAATGATGGAATCTTTGTCTCTCAAAGCAAGTATGCTAAGAATCTGGTATCACGCTTTGATTTAAAGGATGCAAAACCCATGAGGACTCCTATGGGGACAACACAAAAAATGTGTAGAGACGATGTTGCCGACAATGTCGACGACACTCTAAATAGGTCAATGATAGGTAGTCTTCTCTACTTAACTGCAAGCCGTCCTGACATTTTGTTTAGTGTAGGTGTATGTGCACGGTACCAATCCCAACCGAAGACGTCACATCTTCAAGCTATGAAGCGCATAATTAGGTATGTAGCGGGTACGGTTGATCTAGGGATTTGGTACACAAAGGACACAAACTTGACTCTAGTTGGATATTTCGATTCGGATTGGGCTGGAGACGTCGATGATCGTAAAAGCACGAGTGGTGGCTGTTTTTATTTGGTTAATAATCTTGTCTCTTGGCATAGTCGAAAACAAAATTGTGTCTCTCTTTCTACAGCCGAGTTCGAATACGTTGCGGCAGGTAGTGGATGTACTCAATTACTTTGGTTAAGACAAATGTTGAGTGATTATGGGTTTGAATCTGAATCTTTGTGCCTATATTGTGATAATTCAAGTGCTATAAATATCTCCAAAAATCCTGTTCAGCACTCACGAACTAAACACATAGACATTAGACATCATTTTATTCGCGATTTAGTTGAGAAAAACATTATTCGTATTGAATATGTATCCACTGAAAATCAGTATGCTGACATCTTTACTAAGGCTTTAGACTTTGAGAGATTTTCCTCCTTGAAGAAGTCTCTCGGGTTGTGTGTTATTTGATTGCCTTTATGCAGTTTACGGATGTTGCGCCTTATGTTGTTCACATTGTCCATAACATCCATATTTACTGTCTTCGTACAGTGTTTTTCATGTGCAAATTTACTGGAAAAAGGTAATACTTTACGAGGACATTTGACTAAAACATATCTTGAGATCTGAAATTGGTTCTTGTTTTTAAAAGTGTACATTTGTTGATATTACGAAGCACTTGGAGCACGGCGTTCGCGGCGACGATGCTTTTCAGGCAGCCTAGTAATGTGTTGTGAAATAAAAAAATTTGTGTGACCTAACACTAAGTACTTGGGGCACGGCACTCGCTATGACGATGCTTCCTTGTCAAAAAGTGAAGGGAGATACCACAAACCACCATAAAAAGTTAGTCCCACAACTGAGTAACCAGAAGCACGGCGCTCGCTACGACGATGCTCTCTTTTCAAAAGGTTGGTTGGGATTAACATAAGTTGTACACTGTGTTTTTTTGCTTAAGATTGGATATGTTGCCTCAAATGTTCTCAACATCGTAGAAAACATTTTCCAGAAAATCTGCATATGTGTGTTTGTTCTAATTTCTTGCGTGGATAAAATTTTGATGATGATTTTCGTGGATACAGAATTCTAAACGAATAAGTGTTGATTCTTTTCTGAAATTTCGAATAAACCTGACTCCTGATATGTAGGATTGTTTGTTGCAAGATATGGGTGAATTTGTTCCTAATTTGTAGGGCATAAAAGATTCAAATTCTCTCATAAAAACCCACGTCTACCAAGGTAAGCAAGCACTACACACACCACTTCCCTCGTTTTGCGTGCACGATCATTTCCCACTTCCTCACCGTTTCTTCCCATCGTCTTTTATCTCCGGAGACATGGACCCAAATCAGCAAAAGCTCTCCGACCTTCTGAGCCAACTTCAGACCCTTCTTCCGGCAATGGCTTCTTCTCCATCCGCAACGGCTCCTACTCAAAATCCCCAATCTGAAATTTCTCCTTCTGAAAACCCCCAAATCGAAAACCCTAGCTCCGAAATCTCTCAATCGGCGAATCCTCCGCCCATGTCAGCTCTTATTTTGGCCGCTCCAGTTCTCGAATCAGAGAGTCCCGCCGCCGATCCGCTACCAGACGTCGATGTGCCCTCAGATGTTCCCACAGCGAAGGACACATCACTGGTTTCTCCGGCCCCACAGAAAACTGTGTATCCGCCGGCGTTCCGTCCCTTGAATCCCATCTCAGTGGATGATTATTCAGATCCGGCGCCGGTCGCAGCTGCTCAGGGGAAGTCTGATCACGTTCGTCGTTCCAAACGGGTGCTACAACATTTGTCCCCGCCGGCTCTTAAAAAGACGAAGACGTCATTGCCGGTCCCACCGGCGTTGGTCGAGCCAACTGACGTTCCCCCTATTCCTCCACCTGGATGACATCTCATAGATGAATTTGAGGAAGATGTACCTCAACCTGCCGAAGAAACGGACTCCACCTCTGAGTTTGATGATGAGTCCGATGAGGATTATACTGGTGCTAAGGAGGTAGAGGAAGTCGAATCCGAAGATGAAGATGATAGGACCATTTCGGAGGTCCTTGAATCATTGAGACAGCAGAAGGTTATTGGGGCTGATGTTGTCACCGAAGGGGCAACATCAGCAGGCACATCTTCAAAGAAAAGGGCCTCTTCTCCAACCAAAAGGACTGTTACTCCATCCAGTACGCAACCACCATCTGAGTCTGACCCTGACATAATTGTTTCTCCTAAGGGATCGCCATTCCAGGTATCATCAGCTAAATCCCCCAAGTTTTATTTTGGAATGCCACCTGGATCGTGGTCCACATTTGTTAACCGTACGATTTTGTCCGAAAAGAAGATTCATATGGGTGTATTTGCTGATTATCATTTGATAACTTATTTGGATGATCGTCGATTGATGCAGTCTGTGTCTTATGCTCAGCCTTTTCCCCCTTCTGTGATTTTTGAATTCTATGCTAACATGCACAAAACTTTGGTTGTTGGGCATGATAGAAAATATGGAAGTATGTTTGTTAGGGGGAGGGTTTATTCTTTTAGGTCTACGGATGTGAATTTGGTACTTGGTTTGGATGATACTGATGAGAAAGCAGTGGTCATGAACATGAATGAGGTGGCCGCTGAAATCACTGGTGGTATGGTTCGGCAATGGACAAAGAAATTTCAGGCTTCTACTCTCACATCTCTCTATGCTGTCTTGCACAAAATTTGTGTGCACAATTGGCTTCCAACCACTAACACTACATCCGTCACTGAAGAGCAGGGCATGCTTTTGTACAGGGTGGGTAAGAGGTTGCCTGTTAACCTCGGTCGATTAATTCTGCACAACATGGTTCGGTTCACAGGCAAATTCAGTGATGCTGGAATTCTTCCGTATCCGTCCCTCATCTACCTTATCCTTCAAGCCCAAGGGTTTCAAAAGAGGAAGACTGATGTATTGTCTCATGAAGTACCCCCACTGACAATTGCCAAAGCACTTCTCACTGGAAATAGAGTGCTTGATCTACATTTTCATCCGAATGTTGCCCCTTCGATTGGCAACATTCCGCACAATATCTCAGTCTCGAAGTTGCGAAGGCAGATTCGTGAGCTCAACAATCACATAGAAGGTTTGATCAAGGTGCGTGACTCCTTGGAGAGCCTTCTTTCTGCTCAAAAAGGGGGAATGGATGAGCACGAGGAAGCAGGAGCAGCCGAGGCTTCGGGAGTAGGTGGCGATGATGTGGCTTAAGGGGAGTGTTTCTGTTTCTGGAGGCCGAGGGCTATTTTATTTCATTTTAACGTCTCCATCTGAGATCTTTTTTGGGGGATCAAATCCTCTGACCACGACTTCCCATGCTCGTGAATCAATGGACTTGATTTGTGTGCGTGTACGGATCTTCCAATAAGCGTAATTCGATCCATCAAGGACAGGTAATTTTCCTTGAGGATTGCACCAATCCATGCCTAGCATGAGCAACAGAACCAACCACTTTGTATCAAGTGGGAGGCTCTGATACCAATTGAAAGTGTTCAGATGTTTTAATGCTAAGATAAAATGAACAGTATCACAATGTTGTCTCGGATGTCAACAACACTAGAGATAACACAGCGGAATAAAAGATTAAAAATGAACACAAGGAAATATCCACAAGTATATAAAATATTTGTGGGATGCCAACAGGGCAAAAGATCTTATTAAATGTATATTTGAAGTACAAAGCAAACACTCATAAAATCCAAACTCTAAATGTTACAACCAATGTTGTTAACATCAACGACAACACTATGAAAACTGATAAGTCTGGAAAATTGAAACTACGTATGCTCTTGTATTCTTTTTCACTCGATACATTCCTCTTGATAGTGTTGAACTCCTTTTATAGATATCTTCCAACTATCACGCACGTTCACCACTCTCCATGAATACTCCATGATATCTTCCATGATCTCTACTTCCTTCACCCACTAAAAGTGCAACAACCATTCCTATAAAATAGGAATGTCTCCATCTGCAAAACACGTGGGATAAAGAGAGAAAGATAATCTCCTATACAACTAAAATCCCTAGAATATCTCAACTATAAAATCCAAATAGATTTAGTGTTTAAGAAATAAGGAAAAATTATAAGTGTTGAAAATTCAACATTAACAATGAGGAAGCAGGAGCAGCCGAGGCTTCGGGAGTAGGTGGCGATGATGTGGCTTAGGGGGAGTGTTTCTGTTTCTGAAGGCCGAGGGCTATTTTATTTCATTTTATTTTTCGTTTTTTTCTTTGTTGGATATTGGTTTTTATATTTTTCAAATAGTTGTGAACTTATGGTGATTCAAGTCTTTGATATGATGATTTTAATTTCTTAATCTTACTTGACCTTGGTTTACACTATCTTGTTCGTGCTTTGACTTGTGATTGCAGGTTTGAGGGGGAGATATGCGATTTAGTGTTTTGAGAAGAAAAAGGAAAAAAGGGGGAGATTGTTAGTGTTGAATTTTCAACACTTATAATTTTTCCTTATTTCTTAAACACTAAATCTATTTGGATTTTATAATTGAGATATTCTAGGGATTTTAGTTGTATAGGAGATTATCTTTCTCTCTTTATCCCACGTGTTTTGCAGATTGAGACATTCATATTTTATAGGAATGGTTGTTGCACTTTTAGTGGGTGAAGGAAGTAGAGATCATGGAAGATATCATGGAGTATTCATGGAGAGTGGTGAACGTGCGTGATAGCTGGAAGATATCTATAAAAGGAGTTCAACACTATCAAGAGGAAGGTATCGAGTGAAAAAGAATACAAGAGCATACGTAGTTTCAATTTTCCAGACTTATCAGTTTTCATAGTGTTGTCGTTGATGTTAACAACATTGGTTGTAACATTTAGAGTCTGGATTTTATGAGTGTTTGCTTTGTACTTCAAATATACATTTAATAAGATCTTTTGCCCTGTTGGCATCCCACAAGTATTTTATATACTTGTGGATATTTCCTTGTGTTCATTTTTAATCTTTTATTCCGCTGTGTTATCTCTAGTGTTGTCGACATCCGAGACAACATTGTGATACTGTTCATTTTATCTTAGCATTAGAGCATCCGGACACTTTCAAGAGGACTTCTCTTTGTTTCTACAATATATCATTCTTCAGTGGACAAAGAAACACAATTCAAGAACATTTTCTTTTCCTCCACACACAACCATCATGTTTCATTTCATCATTCTACGTATCAAAGAGACACAATCAATACGTGCACCACGTACACAAGTCAAACAAAACGCGAAATGAAATGGCAAAATGTTTTACTAAGGAAATTTCACGATATTTAACGGACTCACGGAATTTCATTCCTCAAATACAGTAGTAATGAAACACATCTCCTCTTGCCTGTGAAGAAGTGAAAGAAAACATTAAGAGAATGGCAAAATTTCAATATGTTACATTGAACTAGTTGCACTATCTATACATAACTACTTTACTATGTTACATTTGATTTCACCTATCGGCATATCAACTTCTTTATTTGTGATGGTGGGTATATAAATTGCTTACAACGGTGATGACATATAGGTTTAACATGTTTTGATAATTATTGTACTGCAATCCACCATAACAATTTCAAGACAAACATTACCAATGGGCAACGAGGTAAGAGCTCATGATCTTGTGTGTGTTAGGGTAGTCTCTCAAATAGCCTCGACACCATCTCCAAATGTCGACAGAGAAAAGGGGGCAATGGCAACATTGAATGTTCGAGCACCTATTTTATCAATATGCTTCATCTCAAAGTCACCCTCCTACAATCATGATGCATATAAACTAAAACTCATTAAGCAACATCATAATATACACAATAATGGTCTTAGTATAAAGTATGCGAAGTCAAAATTTGGTTTAAAGAGGAACTTACATGTTTGTGATCTCACAATAACGGATAGTGGGCCTAGGAGCTTCTCATGGCTTATGTACGTAACTAAGCATAAAACATTACTACGAGTTGGAAGAGATCCATTGGGAAGCTGATAATATGTATCACAATATTGAAGCAATATTGACTGCAATCCTTCAGCTTTGGCTTGTGTAGAGCAAATGATATTGAAAAAGATGTACGTTGATGTAAATGTCCATTCTTCATGGAATGATCGAAAACTCAAAAAATAAAGCAGTTGATTATGGGTTGGTACCAAAAATAAAGCAGCTGATTATGCAGCCTTGAGAATGAATATCGCGTGGTAAGGAAAAATTGCAAATATACAATATTTAGCAACATTAACTTTAGGTTGTTTGAATGGAGGAATTTGAGGAGAAATTTGAATTTTATGGTAATAAATTTGAAATTCCTAGATGATCAGTATCTTTTAAGAAGTTTTCTTGTTGCATTGTTATGATGATAACCGACTAAGTGCAAGAAAAGATCATATTCAACGTGCAAAAACTTTTTAATGTGCATAAAAAATAAGCTGATTTCTATTTTAATTAATAAAATAAGTGACGATCCCTTATAAAATAGAATGAGTCTGACGTGATCTTAAAGATCTAATTACGTGACACAATTGTAGATAATAAGATTCCTTTCTCACAATTACCATCCATAACTATCTCATATGAGTTTTGTACCTAAAAGTAATATTGATCTCTGTAAATATCTAACCAAATGGAAAAATTTGCTATAAAAAAAGTAGTCCAAATTCTTATATTGGGCTAGTTAGTATTATACTATTATTGAGCCCAATAGAAATCGTGGAGCAGTTGTGATAAGAAGCTGAGTAGTAAGAATATGGAGCCGATCCAAACCCTAGAAGTTAGAGAGAAGCAATGAAATTAAAGCAGTAAAACTGAGAGGGGAAGTATGGTTCTCCTGCATTCCGTTGATTGAGGTACGTATTCTTACAGTGACTGATTTCGGAGTCATCATCAAATAAACGGCTTTGCAAGATGTCGATTGATCGGCTCAGTGCATTGCCCGATCCCATACTTTCTCACATTCTCTCTTTTCTCGAAATGAAAGAAGCTGCGACTACTTCTATGTTGTCCAAAAGATGGGAATTTCTTTGGAAAAATGATTGTCCAAGGCTTGTCTTCCTCGAAACAAGTTCGGATTTTGAGGAAATATGCGAGTTTGTGGCTAGGGTTCATAGAACACTTGTTATGTGTAGCACAAACAATTTGGATAGATTTGTGGTTGATTTCAGATACCATAGTGACTTCGAGTGCGATGTTAATGTTTGGATCGATTTTGCTGTCAGAAACAAAGTGAAGAATGTTCATTTCAGGTTAGTAAATGACGATTACTTCGGCAAATACCATATGCTGCCTCAGATGATTTACTCCCATTCGTCGTTGACATCCTTGTTGATCCATGGATGCATACTTGCTCCTCGAGGAAAAATCGAGTGGCAATCTTTGACTGAGTTGCACATTGAGGAAATGAAGTTGGGTGACCAAGTAATTGAAAAAATATTTTCAGGTTGTCCTGTTTTGAAGAGCTTGTATTTGGAAAGATGTTGGGGATTCAATCGTTTGAAAATAAACTCTGCAAGTGTTTATAAACTTGTCATATACTCAGGTTTAGCTAATGAAGATGAAAACAATGAATCTTTTCTTGAAATCTCGGCTCCCTTCTTAAAGCATCTTCGAATTCGGTGGTATCCTTTAGAAACAGAGGTGCTGCTCACAAACATGGCATCTCTTGTTCGAGCTAATGTTGGTTTCATTTCTAGTTATATGGATGTTTGTGAGGACTTGTTGACTATGATGAAGGAGCTTTACGAAAGCATTGCGCATGTCAAGGAGCTTGTGCTGGATGAGCATTGGCTTACGGCTCTGTCAACGTTGATGAGATGGCGACTTCCACCATCTAAGCAAGTGTGTTTGAAAGTGAAAAGTTTATATGACAATGAGAAGAACACTGTTGAGATTATGGGGCTACTGGAATCTTCTCCGAACCTTGAGACACTGTCGCTAACTATAAGGACCCATGGATACCTGTTTAAGAAATCCACTGCTTGCCGTCCACCTGCAAGGGATGATTTGGATTGTGATTTATTGCATCTCAAGACTGTTAAACTTACCCACTTTGGGAAACCAAATCCTGACAGTGGTCTCCTTCTAAATTTGTCTCGAATTTTGCTTAAGAGGGCAACAGTCTTGGAGAAGATGGTGATTGTGTTGAATTATGAAGATTTGAGTGCTGTTGTGATGATAAGCCAATCATTACTTGCTTTCCCAAGATCCTCGATGAAAGCCCAAGTTGTACTCCGACGAAAGAACTAGACGTACGCCATCATCCTTCATTTCCCGACCATCTATTCTGTTTTGCTCTTGCTCTGGCATTATCCATCATAGCAATTTGAATGCCTTTTTGTTACATATGTTTCTGCTGGACATAGTTTCAACTGTGTAATATATATATGCTTGCTACCTGAGTTGTTAGTTGGGTAAACTTAAGTACTGTCATCCCTTTGTTATTAGTTTGGTACATTTGGTACAAAGGTTGGTGAAATGTATAATCATTTTGATTAAACTTTCACATGCTTTTTTGTATCATATTTGCTGTTTATATCACATCTGATGGATATTAAAGTTGAAAAATCATATCATATTTGCCTTTTATTATCATGCATGGATTAAGTTTCATTACAGGTACATTGACGCATCAGGTAGAGGATTTTTATTTGTTTCCGCAAATATAGTATAGCAAATGTACATCTATATATATATATATATATATATATATATAAACATAATAGTTTGTCAAAAATAGTAAAATGGTAACGTGATTGAATTCAAATTTTATCATCACAACATACATTTATAAATTTTTATAAATGTGGGATATCAAGATTAATTTTTTTCACCAAATATAAAGTATGATAACTATTTTATCTTAAATCCATTTTATAATATATATTGGTGTCAAGAATTTTTTAATATATGCTGAAACAGAAAGCATAGATGACACGTGAATTTATGGTTAAATATTTTTTCTCCTAAATTTCATTTAATTCTAGCCATACATGTCGTTAATTTATATATTCATTAGGTTTTATAATTATATTAATTTAACTTCTAATTAAAATGAAAACTCCTCTTTCCTAACAACTAATCTCATTTATTACATTTGGTAATAATAATAACTAAAAGTTAAGATTTATAGGTACACGAGTTTTAGATCATGTGCGTTGCACGTGAAAATCAATTCAAATTAATACAAATATTTTATATATAACACTTTTATATTAAAGTTTTAATTATAATAGAATTCTATAATATTTTGAATTAGTTAAAATTTAAATATAAAATTATTTAAGTATGAAAATTCTAAATTACTATTATAACCTTAAATAATAATCTTTAATATGGATATATTCGACAATCCATATTTTGTAAGCAACATTCACACTTTTTATCCCGCCTGCTTCTACTCAATGTTGCCATTATATCTAAAAAGGTTGCATTTGAGTGGCTTGCAGTATCCTTGGGACTACATAAATGTATTTGCTTCGTTATCGGTTCTTAAAGTGCTCAAACTACGAACCCTATGCTTTTCGAGGCCCGAAATGGGAACCAAGTAAAGGGATTCTACAGTGTTACTACTCTTCTAATTGAAGACACTGATTTGGTGCAATGGATAGTGGGCCTAGGAGCTTCTCATGGCTTAAGTACGTACCTAAGCATAAAACATTACTACGAGTTGGAAGAGATCCATTGGGAAGCTGATAATATGTATCGCAATATTGAAGCAATTGACTGCAATCCTTCAGCTTTGGCTTGTGTAGAGCAAATGATATTGAAAAAGATGTACATTGATGTAAATGTCCATTCTTCATGGAATGATCGAAAACTCAAAAAAATAAAGCAGTTGATTATGGGTTGGTACCGAAAGTAAAGCAGCTGATTATGTAGCCTTGAAAATGAATGTCGTCTGGTAAGGAAAAATTGCAAATATACAATATTTAGCAACATTAACTTTAGGTTGTTTGAATGGAGGAATTTGGGAAGAAATTTGAATTTTATGGTAATAAATATGAAATTTCTAGATGATCAGTATGTTCTGAGAAGTTTTCTTATTGCATTGTTATATATTCAATGTGCAAAAACATTTTAATGTGCATGAAAAATAAGCCGATTTCTATTTTAATTAATAAAACAAGTGATGATCCCTTATAAAATAAAATGAGTGTCATGTGGCACTGTATTAAAAATCTAGTTCCATGAGACAATGGTAGATAATAAGATTCCTTCTCACAATTACTATCCATAACTATCTCATATGAAGTTTTGTACCTTAAAGTAATATTCGATTTCTAAAAATATCTAACCAAAAAAAATTACCTATAAAACAAGTTGTCCAAATTCTTTTATTGGGCTAGTTAATATTATTGAGGACAATAGAAATCGTGGAGCAGTTGTGATAAGAAGCTGAGTAGTAAGAATATGGAGCCGATCCAAACCCTAAAAGTTAGAGAGAAGCAATGAAATTAAAGCAGTAAAACTGAGAGGGGAAGTATAGTTCTCCTGCATTCCGTTGATTGAGGTACGAATTCTTTCAGTGAATGATTTCGGAGTCATCATCAAATAAACGGCTTTGCAAGATGTCGATTGATCGGCTCAGTGCATTGCCCGATCCCATACTTTCTCACATTCTCTCTTTTCTCACAATGAAAGAAGCTGCGACTACTTCTATGTTGTCCAAAAGATGGAAATTTCTTTGGAAAAATGATTTTCCGAGGCTTGTCTTCCGCGAAACAAGTTCGGATTTTGAGGATATATGCCAGTTTGTGGCTAGGGTTCATAGAACACTTGTTATGTGTAGCACAAACAATTTGGATAGATTTGAGGTTGATTTCTGCTACCATAGTGAGTTCGAGTGCGATGTTAATGTTTGGATCGATTTTGCTGTCAGAAACAAAGTGAAGAATGTTCATTTCAGGCTAGTAAAAGAAGATGAATTGGATAAATACCATATGCTGCCTCAGATGATGTACTCCCATTCGTCGTTGACATCCTTGTTGATCCATGGATGCATACTTGCTCCTCGAGGAAAAATCGAGTGGCAATCTTTGACTGAGTTGCACATTGAGGAAATGGAGTTGGGTGACCAAATAATTGAAAAAATATTTTCAGGTTGTCCTGTTTTGAAGAGCTTGTATTTGAAAAGATGTTGGGGATTCAATCGTTTGAAAATAAACTCTGCAAGTGTTTATAAACTTGTCATATACTCGGGTGGAGCTAAAGATGAAGATGAAAGCAATGAATCTTTGCTGGAAATCTCGGCTCCCTTCTTAAAGCATCTTCGAATTAGGTGGTGTCCTTTAAAAACAGAGGTGCGGCTCACAAACATGGCATCTCTTGTTCGAGCTAATGTTGGTTTCACTTTGAATTATAGGAATGCTTATCAGAACTTTTTGACTACGATGAAGATGATGAAGCTTTACGAAAGCATTGCACATGTCAAGGAGCTTGTGCTGGATAGGTATTGGCTTAAGGCTCTGTCAACGCTGATGGGATGGCAACTTCCACCGTTTAAGCAAGTGTGTTTGAAAGTGAAAGGTTTATATGACAATGAGAACATTGTTGAGATCATGGGGCTACTGGAATCTTCTCCAAACCTTGAGACACTAACTATAAGGACCCATGGATACCCGTTTAAGAAATCCACTGCTTGCCGTCCACCTGCAAGGGATGATTTGGATTGTGATTTATTGCATCTCAAGACTGTTAAACTTACCGAATTTGGGAAACCAAATCCTGACAGTGGTCTCCTTCTAAATTTGGCTCGAATTTTGCTTAAGAGGGCAACAGTCTTGGAGAAGATGGTGATTGTGTTGAGTTATAAAGATTTGAGTGCTGTTGTGATGATAAGCCAAGCATTACTTGCTTTCCCAAGATCGTCAACGAAAGCACAAGTTGTACTCCGACGAAAGAACTAGTCGTACGCTATCATCCTTCATTTCCCGACCATTTATTCTGTTTTGCTCTTGCTCTGGGGTTATCCATCATAGCAATTTGAATGGCTTTTTGTTACATATGTTTCTGCTGGACATAGTTTCAACTTTCAACTGTGTAATATTTATATGCTTGCTACCTGAGTTGTTAGTTGGGTGAACCTAAGTACTGTCATCCCTTTGTTATTAGTTTGGTACATTTTGGTACAATGGTTGGTGAAATGTATTAACATTTTGATTAAACTTTCACATGCTTTTTTGTATCATATTTGCTGTTTATATCACATCTGATGGATATTAAAGTTGAAAATCATATCATATTTGCCTTTTATTATCATGCATGGATTAAGTTTTATTACAGGTATATTGACGCATCAGGTAGAGGATTTTTATTTGTTTCCGCAAATATAGTATAGCAAATGCACATCTACATATATATAAAAACATAATAATTTGTCAAAAATAGTTAAATGTTAACGTGATTTAGTTCGAATCTTATCATCACAACATACATCTTTATAAACGTGGGATATCACTTAAGATAGACTAATTTTTTTCACCAAATATAAAGTATGATAACTATTTTATTTTAAATCCATTTATAATACATAATACATCATATTAAAAGATCTTTAATTTGGTATTGATATTGCACATATATAAATAAAATATTCGAAATGTATCTTGTGCGGTTTCAATGATTTTTTTTATTTGACTAGAGTTTTGAATAATTATTGTAAATTTGAACTAAAGGGAACTAAAATGTAGGGAAATATTAAACCAAATTGAATTGTATTATAAAAAATTGTACTTAATAAATTATATACATATAATTAAATTAAATAAAAATATTTAAGAACTAGATAAATAATTGAATTATGTAAAAAAGTTATAATATCAAATAAAACAACTTCATTTGAAATTCATTTATAATATATATGTAACATATTTATCCTTCTTATTTGAATTTTTGATTGTTGCCATTTTTATTTTGCATTTATAATTTTGGAATGCATGATTATAAAGAGTTGGACGAATTGGCCAGTGAGAATTAGTAACCTGTAATTACTATTCTAAGGCATTGGGTCTTATTTCTTTAAAATTAATATTGTATCAAAAATGAAATGAAATGAAAAAAAATAATAAAGAAAGAAATTTACACGCCAACTATTGGCATTAAATAAAGAATAAAAATTTTAAAAATGAATTAAAAAAATATAGAAAGAAACATATTGTTGGCATTAATAATAATAAAATAAATAAATAAACAAAAAAACTAAAATTGTAAAACATGAACTTAAAAAAAAATCAAATAAAGAAACATGTGCTAGTGTAGAAAATAAGTTTGAATGAAGTGTTTTCTAACGGTAAAAAACTTCCACAAGAGAACGAACATAGTTTAGAAATGGTAAATATGTCATTATAAAAAAAAAATAACGGTAAAAAACTTCCACAAGAGAATCAACATAGTTTAGAAATGGTAAATATGTCATTATAAAAAAAAATAAAAAAAATACTAAAAAACGCATGAAGGGCGTGCACTTCCACTGACATTAATAGAGTTGGAAATATCAGCGTATATTACCACAAGAGAGTTGACTAAAAAACTGGTTTTGTTATTTAAATATTTTATAATTTTCTTATCATATTTATCTACTTTTGTGGTTGCTCTCGATTTCACTTTTAATTAAACAAATTAGTTTGCTTGAACCCTCTTTAAGAATAATATTGGTGTCAAGAATTTTTTTAATATATGCTGAAAAAGCATAGATGACACACATGTGAATTTATGGTTAAATATTTTTTCTCATTTAATTCTAGCCATACATGTCTTTAATTTATATATTCATTAGTTTTTATAATTATATTAATTTAACTCCTAATTAAAATAAAAACTCCTCTTTCCTAAATACCTCATCTCATTTATTACATTTTAGTAATAATAATAACTTAAAATTAATATTTACAGATACATATATCAATATAATATGATTCATTTATTCATGAAATTTGTATATCAACTCCATACATAAGTATATATTCTTCTTAACAATATATTGTTTTATTAAAATTAATCATGAGAAATTCACTTCTATTTTATTTTAATTTACTTTTGACTACGAACTTTATTAACTATTATTATTATTATTTATTATATTCATTTACAAAATTGATTTCAATTTTGTTTTTATAAAGCATCATCTAAAAAGATAGTCCAAATTCTTGTATTGGGCTAGTAAGTAAAGCTGAGCCCATAAATTCTTGTATTTGCCGATGACCGGCGCCGGAGTTATGGTTCTCCGGTTGGAATTGTTATAGTGAGCCAAGCACACGATGCAAGAGTCATCATCAAATAAACGGATTTGCAATTTGTAGCAGAAACAATCTGGATAGATTTGAGGTTCAATGTGATGAGAACAACATTGTTGACATTATGGGAGTGCTCGAATATAAAGAGCAAAGGATGAAAAATGACATATTTAGACTAAAAGTTGAAAAATGAGAGACCAATAATTGTAGGCTTCAAATAATATAGTAGAACAAATACAGATTAAGCTTCATACAAAAGAGTAAGTTTTATTACAGGTATATTGATGCATAGAGTGAGTTTTATTGCAGGTGGAGGACTTCTCTTTGTTTCCACAAATGTAGTATAGCAAATACACTTTATTACTGCAGAGAAGTGAGTTTTATTGCAGTTAGAGGACTTCTCTTTGTTTCTACAAGATATCATTCTTCAGTGGACAAAGAAACACAATTCAAGAACATTTTCTTTTCCTCCACAACACAACCATCATGTTTCATTTCATCATTCTACGTACCAAAGAGACACAATCAATACGTGCACCACATACACTAGTCAAACAAAACGCGAAATGAAATGGCAAAATGTTTTACTAAGGAAATTTCACGATATTTAACGGACTCACGGAATCTCATTCCTCAAATACAGTAGTAATGAAACAAATCTCCTCTTGCCTAGGAAGCAAGGATGAAAATATCGCGATATACCACGGATATGGATATTGCGATATGAATTGGAGGTAATGTTTTTTTTTTCCTGAGTATCGTGGATATATCGCGAAATATCGATATCGATATCGGTTCAGTGTAGAACAAAATTAGATGAAAATCGAAAAATATCGCGGATATATCGCGAAATATCGCAACAACATCAAAAATCGCGATTTTTGATAAAAAAAATTTGATTGTCATTATTTTCCTAATTTGAAGTATTTATTTTTGTCCCATTGTTGAGAGAATATATTAAACAACTTTCAGTCAGTTTTGATTCAATGAATATAAGTAATAATGATCATAGTGATATGTCTCAAAATTCATATGTTCCTAACATTTATTAAAGTTCACAATTTGGTTGGACAACTCGAGATATTTTTGATCACCCACATCCTTAAATGTCCTATGAAGGCCAAAGTGAATATTAACAATATGATTGAATTAGTATACACTATTTAATTCACGGTGAAGCAGTTAGACAAGATAGAGCAACTACACTATCCAATTCACGGTGAAACAGTTAGACGAGATAGATCAACTTATAAATGACATGTGCATAACTATATTAATAAGTACTCTAATGTGTTGAGTTAGTATCAATACTGTTTGGATCAAAATGACATTTCATCTATTATGTTTGAACCTCATAGGTTATCCTTTTGGTACTAATGTATTGCGTGATATAATTTTAGTAATTTTATCTTGTAATATATAATATATTGTCAGTTTTCATTCGAAATACAATGCTTATTATCTATATGTTAGTTTTAAATATATTATTTTAATGTGATTTTGGGTGAAATATATGTGTAGTAATATGTAAAAATAATCTTTAAATTTTCATATTAAATTTCCAAAATTTTAATAAGATTTTCGTTGTTTTTTCAAATTTTTTGCGATATTAATATGCGATATCGATATATTTATCGATATATCCGTAAAATCAAAATTGCGATATCGATATTTTCATCCTTGCCGGGAAGAAGTGAAAGAAAACATTAAGAGAATGGCAAAATTTCAATATGTTACATTGAACTAGGTGCACTATCTGTACATAGCTAGTTTACTATGTTACATTTGATTTCACTTATAGGCATATCAACTTCTTTATTTGTGATGGTGGGCATATAAATTGCTTACGACGGTGATGACATATAGGTTTAGCATGTTTTGATAATTATGGTACTGCAATCCACCATAACAATTTCAAGACAAACATTATCAACGGGCAACGAGGTAAGAACTCACGATCTTGTGTGTGTTAGGGTAGTCTCTCAAATAGCCTCGACACCATCTCCAAATGTCGACAGAGAAAAGGGGGCAATGGCAACATTGAATGTTCGAGCACCTATTTTATCAATATGCTTCATCTCAAAGTCACCCTCCTACAATCATGATGCATATAAAGTAAAACTCATTGAGCAACATCATAATATACACAATAATGGTCTTAGTATAAAGTATGCGAGTCAAAATTTGGTTCAAAGAGGAACTTATGGGTTTGTGATCTCACCATTCTTCCGCTAGATGTACTCAATGGACATGCAGATGAATACTCAAAACTTGTATTTGGAAGTATAGCTGGTTGTTCACCTATAACTCCAATGCCACTGATCATAAAGCACAGTTACCAACAGAAAACAAATTAATCATCAACCAAGTGATGCCAATGCGGACATTTTAGTAGTTCAAACATGAGAACCACTGTCAAGGTTGCTCAACTTTGTTTCATGACAAAATAGAAAAGGAATAGCAAATATTGAAACTTACTGAACACTCTCAGTTCTCCCATTGGCATCAGTGATGATCCAGTGTCTTCTAAGAAGTTGTACAGGACGATCGGAGTTGTTGGTGATTCTAATCCTATATGCAAAAAAATAAAGACCTTTTGAAGGTTGACTCCGACCTTCAATGTAAACACTCCTCACTTGAACCCTAATGCCCTGGAAAAAGAACAATAATTTGTTAGTTGTATAGATATTAGGATTATCCTTGCCTGGAGTAGCATAAGGTTTGGCAATTTCAGAAACAGAATAGAGAATGCTACGTGTTTGCGCGGCCAAATTTATCCCCTGCTCAACTAGTTAATATAATCTAACTAGTGGAAATGCATCAATGTTATAACCAGAACTTCCCATAAGATGATCAGGTTTATCAGATGAAGCTGAATTAGATGCTAGGGAAACAGCTATAGAACTAAATTTTATAGGAGAGAAATGGCATAAAGAGGAAATGCACAGAATGTCAATCCTTAGATCGAGCAAAATCAAGTGCTTATAAATAAAATAAGACAGGTTTACACAAAAAATGGGTCAGACATGCCATTAAATAAAAATAAATATCAAACCAGCTTGAAAGGAGAGTGATTGTATGGAATGAATGATCAATATCTAATTCATTAAAGATAGGCAACTTGAAAAGAAACAAGTCGAAGACTTTAAAAGAGGCAAAGCTATAGGTCTCTATAAATTTCGCCTTGGCATGAAACACAAGTTCATATGATCACACAATATAGTTAGATCTGGTTAGCTAAAGCAGATTTATGACTAGCTTAACAAGTCTCCTTAGAAAAAAAAAATCCTGCTTAAGATAATGGTGGTTAAATAAATAAGAATTAAGCCTGCTGGGCTTAAATGGAATATTATATTTCAATTACTTAACAATTATGGTTTTCCTTTTGTTTTTCTTATTTGCTTTTCCATTTTCTTTTCAAGAATTATTTCGGAAAAGCAAGCAAGATTATCAAATAAGAAAGGCGATTCAAATCCACTCTGATACTCCATGTAAAATTCTCTCCATAAGGAAAATAGAGAATAAAGATACCAAAAGGAGAAGTAGACAAATGATTCTTGTCATACCAAAGTGGCAGCATCACTTGAGCACTTCAAGAGAAAATGAGGCGCAATTTCCTTTAGCTCATCACGGTACCTAGTTGCATCCTGGTCATAAAACAAATAGCCTATTGAGGAAACAAGTGCCATAAGTATAATCAATACATGTTAAAAAGACAGATTCCTATGCATGCACTAATCTCGGTCACATGACAGCTTCTGATGACATTAAGCATTGAAATCTCATAGAAGTAGCAACATCTTACAATTTACAAGTTGTTGATGTTCAAAAAGTTTATCACTAACTCTCACTAAGAGGTTCCGTTCTTGACCTACTCTATTATAGAGTAATAGGTCAGGAGACGTGAGTGAGCACCAGTCGAGTTTTATTCGTATTGAACCTACGTAAAGTGAAGAGTATCATTTTGAACCCTAAAACAAAACAAAAAACAAAAAAAAGCCTAAATAGCAAGCATTTAGTTATGATCCAAAACATTTCTCCCTCGTAAAACAGGAACTTGAGTTACATGTTCATATGACAACTTAACAATTTCAACGATACTACTTTCTTGTCCATCACTTGAGGCAACACTTGTTAGCGTACATAAAGGAGCCGGCACTGCAGAAAACAACCTTCAATCTATACACACTCCTCATTGTGCCTAATTTTGAATCATTTCTATCCTGTTTTCTAGTTAGGGTTCCCAGCAACTTCCAAAGTAAAATGAGTTAAAGGGACAATTCAATTGATCAGAACTTCGTAAAAGGCATTCATGAAGAAACAGAGCAACATAACTGTGGGATCATACCTCAAATCTCTCCTCTACAATGGCATCTTTTAACAATCTCCGGAGACGTAAAACAGGCTCCTCTTCCTCAAAAAGTTTCAACGAATCACGAAGTCTAGCAGCTTCTTTGTAATCCTAATACACTCAAATTCGAAAACAGAAATCATAACAGAGCAACTTCAACTGAGCATTAGGATCTAATGCACACTAGATAATACTATTAAAGTGACAAGCAAATCATCTTACAGAAAAAAAAACCCACTAAATAAATCCACCCACAGCTAACAAAGATTAAATTACAAATATACACATTGATATGTATGTTTTTTGTTTATAATTTAAAAAAAAAAAAGTAAACTAAAGAACCTCGGATTTTGCAGCTACTTCCAGTTTCTGTTTCAACAACGCATATGTTTCTGTTCGAGAAAAAATGGAACTTTGATTCGATCCCTTAATCGCACCCGTATCCTGACCCGACATACTACAAGCCGCGATCCGATTTAACCGCAAATTACAATCTCTAACAATGCAACTACTGAGTCGACTCGGCAACGAAAGCAAGTTCAAATCCATAACCACCTTCAGGTTCAAACAATGCATTTGTTTGTAAATCTCTGTTCTTACGAGAAATTATTCTGGGTATTGATCTCAGTAGATCGAAGAAGGTTTGTCAAAGCTTAATCGTGCTCAGTTCATGCTCGGGGAGAAGGGCCGATGTTGAAATTACGTTTGTGGGCATGGATTGTTGGTCGATGTGAGTGGAGGGGTGAGAGCGATATAGTAATTTTAATAGTTTCCAGCCATTTGTGAATAAGAGTGGAGGTGGAGGGGAAGATATCTACGAATTTCATGGAAGGGAAGCTCACACGTGTGTGTGGCCCAGGTTGATTCACTTTTGCTACTCTAGTAAATGAAGTGGCCAATAGTAAATGAAACAGCAAAGCTACGTGGATGTATCCAATCCGACTTAGATCCGTCAATTAAAACATGTTTCCACGCGTTGATCACGTGCTTTCATGCATCATTAGGTGTTTGGAGGGGTACATTTAAACTCATTCAAAATTAGAGAAAATGGCCAAATTTATCATTTTTTTCTTATTTTTATGTCTCATATATCCTTAAATATAAATTTTAGTTCCTAATTATCCATTTTCTTATAATTTCAGCCTTAAATGTCCTTTTTTTGATTTGATCCAATATTTTTAATATTAGTCAAATGCAATCGTGACAAGTACATGAAAAAACAGCAACAACTTCTGAAAAAAAGAGCCCCCACATTACTGAAACTGCAAATTCGTGTATATTAACTTAGTAATTTTGTTTGTATTAGGAAAAGTAATGACATGCTACACGAATTTGTATTGTTGGCAATATATGTTTGTATTAACTTAAATTTCATGTAAGGCAAAAATAATAATAATAATTTGGCCTTTGCCTTACACGAAATTAAGGCAAAAAAAAAAAAAAATTTCTTACACGAAGGCCAAAAAAAAAAAAAATTTCTTACACGAAATTAAATTTCATGTAAGGCCAAAAAAAATTTTAACCTTTGCCTTACAGCAAATTTAAGGCAAAAAAAAAAAAAAAAGTTTCTTACAAAGGCAAAAAAAAAATTTGGCCTTACATGAAATTTAATTTTGTGTAAGAATTTTTTTTTTTTTTTTTTAATTTTGCCTTTGCCTTACACGAAATTTAAGACAAAAAAAAAATTCTTACAAAGGCAAAAAGTTTTTTTTTTTTTTTTTTTGCCTTACACAAAATTTAAGTTAACAATTCATTTCTTCGTGTAAGGCTTGATTGTGCATAGCCAGACTTTTCTCTATTATTTAATTGAGTATTTCAGTCATGTCCCATCAATGTCTTTTATGTTTTTGGACCAGGTCAAAACAATGGGTATTTGGGGCTCAAACTATAAGGGAATGGATAATTGGAAACTAAAATCTATATTTAAGGATATATGAAGCGTAAAAATAGGAAAAAATGGTAAATGAGGTCATTCTCTCTTCAAAATTACTTTCAAATGCTATATATTTATATTGTGATAGGCATATGTTATGTTAATGAAGAAATATTATCTCTTATGTTAATCATATCTTTAGGATTTGTATCTTAATATTTTTACATAAATATATGACTAATATAACTTAAATATAAATGTATGACTAATATAGTATAAAGGTCAGCAGTTTTTTGAAAAAAAATTAAAGTATTACATTAAGGGTATAATATATGTACATAAATATAGAATTAATATAATATAAATGTATGACTACTATAACATAAAAATGTATGACTAATAAAATATAAAAGTTAGAATAAAAAAATAATGTGCGGATCCAGATCGAATCCGATCTGACCCTATCTTCTCAAATGAAATATATAAATTTGTGAAAATTATGATTTTATTGAGAGCTATTAAATCTTTGAATACCATCGTATATTTCACAATTAAGATAGTTAATTATTTTTTATCATAATAAATAATATTTTTTTATTATAAATATAAAAAATGATGATTTTATCTTTATTGTATATAAATAGTATTTCGCGTGTCAATCAATAATCTTGCACTATACATATATAATTGTAAGGGTTATTTAGAATTTTTCATCCAAATCATGGTAGAAAACGTAACAAAATTATGTGTTTTAGTAGAAAAATTAATTTAGTTGATTTTGTGGTATAAAATGACTATCATACCTTAAATTAAGTGGATAAATTTCATAATAAAACCTTATTTATTAATTAGTTTTCAATTTTAAATCCAAAATTTGAAATTTATAAAACAATATTTAAATTGATGTTTATGAGTCAAGATTTGGAATTTGGAGTGATTCAAATCCATGGATATTTTGAGGTTAGAAGATGATTATATAATCCATCAAAATCATATTTTATTTAAATAAAAACAAAATCATTAACTCTATACTATAACTTATTAATACACAACTTCCAATACAAATCTATATTTCTATTATTACAATCATTATCAATGCATCATCTAATAATATAATATTACATAATAACATTTTTTTCAACATTAATTTGACATTCACAATATTAATCTTACCCTCCAAAATTTTTAAACAAATACATATTTTAACTATTCATCTTTATTTCAAAAACTCAAATTTCAAAATCGAATTTCTCAAATTCTACATAACTTCCAAAACAAACATATCCTTAAGACTTAATTAACTATTGTTTTTCAATTAACACACTATTTTAATTTTCAATTAATACTTTACACTTTTCTACCCGAACAGAATCTGCCCATATATAATTATCGTAAACAATAATTGAGAACTTTAGTCTAAACCGTATGAAACACGAACGGCCCTCTCAATTTTGAATGGTCACATCATTAACGCACGCGAAAATTGCTGAGCCGCCTCACGTGATTTGCACTTATTCGGGTTCAATTGGAATTGATTGGCCCGAGGCCCAACCACCACCCAATACCACACCACGTTTTTAAAGTAAAGGCAATATCTATCTGCATTAATGAATTGATTATGCTTTTTTATTTTTCTTTCCATTATATCAATGATATTAATTATGTAGTGGCAATCAACCAACTTTAGCAATCAATTCTTTATAGTTTGTTTTAACTTCTAAGAAAATTAAATAAAATACCTACAAATAGGTGACCTAACATCATTAAAGTTTGGTATACAATTAAGGCTCGTTTGATATGGGTCATAGAAAATAGAGTGATTAATTAATTTGGGATATATTTTTTAGGAAATAGAGTGATTAATTAATGTGGTATATCTAATTTAAAGTGTTTGGTATGAGGCCATATTTTATAGGATAAAAATGTAAAAGAAAAAAATAGTAGATAAATCTCTAGAAGAGGGAGCTCAAATTTAAGCAAAAAAGGAAGTTTAAGATATAGAAAATGCAATCTATGAACCATAAGAAAAGGTAAAACTATATTTCTCCTCTTTATTCTTAGTACTGTTATCGGAGGGAAAACATAATAGGTCTCTACCATCCGATTCCTTTTGTAAAGAGGAATAGTAAAACATATTTGGATCGAATGTTTATATCTGGTGTTGTTATAAATAATCTTGCAAGCTAAATCTTAGAAATGAAGGGATAAAATCACTAATTCTAGCCTAATAACCCATACCAAACAAGCCCTTAGTATTCTAGAATTGTTTTTTATATGTTTGAATACATTTTTTAAGATGTTACATTCAATAAAATTATGTGTGGACATTAATTAAATATAAGTCCATATTAAATTAGGGTATAGTAAAAATATATGTTTGAATAATATCTTCGAAAATTATCATATCTTCATATCTAATATAAATATAATGGATTAGATACAACTGAAAATATAAAAATCAGATTAGATATTTTTTAGTGGCATCATAAGGATATTCTTCATGAGCTTTTAATTATTTATGAGACACTAAAAAGTATATTAAAATTATTTAGAAATCAATTCTAGAATAAGATTGCATAAACTTAAAACGGGAATGTGATTCCAACGTTTGTTCAAAGTTTATTAAATTTAAGCCTAAAACATTTCTATAAATTGCAGTAATGAAAAAGTTTCAAAAAATTAATTTAGTTAACATCCTCCAAAAAAAATAAATATTCAAACTATCTATCATTTCTTGGCTTTTAAACAAATATTTTAGATCATAGTTAAAAGCACAATTTTGAACACTTGAAATCATAAATAATCATTAGCTATACATCATTAAAAAATTATTAAAAAATTAATAACTAGTAAAATAGTAAGGAAAAACAAGAAAATAGTCGGTTGTGAGTCTTGTGACATGGCATTATGGAAAATATTTAGCTAAAGATCTTATTTATTTTCTGTCATATTGCATAAAAAAGAAAATAATTATAGTTTTAACTAATAAAATTACGACAAGACAGGAAAAGTGAGAAACAAAATTTACTGGTTTGGGGAAAACGAAAAGAAAGCTGCCAGACAGAAAGACCAACCAACAGTGAGTGAGAGAAAGGAAGAGAGTTTAGAGAGAGAAACCGAAAGATGATGGAGAATAAGATTTCTTCAACAATGACGAGAAGTCATCTTCTCACACTGCCCTCCCATTTCTTCTCACCACCCACAACACCAATACCAACGAATGGAATCGTTTTTTTCCTTAACACAAACGACATAAAAAACAACTACGACTCTTCTACCAACACCATCCACTTTCGTTATTATTCCCATCATTTTTGTTGGCACCCATTTTTCTTGAACAAATCAGGTGAAGAAAACAAGATTCTTTCTGGGTCTTTTCTTTCTTTTCGGATCAGCAACAATTGGTTGTCTAAATCTGAGCTGATTTTGGTGAGGACTTCTTTTCTTGTTTTTGGTCCTTGATCATGTAATTTGTGTGAAATCTTGAGCTTTCTCCTATCTATTATATGTTTGTTTGGATGATTGAAATTGGTGTGTGAGTAGGGCTGTGTTGATTTCTTGATTTTAATAATTGAATGAGGAAAAATGTAGTGGATATTAATTGCTTCAATTATTGGTAGGATGTCTTGATCTCTCTGGCGTTGATAATTTGGTTATGAGTGTTGTGTTCTAAGCTAACGTTTGGTGCTAAAAAATTTAGTCTGTTTGGCTATCATGATTGATTGATGTTTTATTTAAACTTAATTTTGATTCATTAGAGTGTGATTTTCAGGAAGATGTTAGGAGGGGGTAAATTTCCAGGGCTTGTGGAGGAAAATCGATTCCAATACGATAAAACCACATTGACTCAGCTTCAGTTGCTTGGACATGGTGAGGATATTTTCAGCTCTGTTGGAAAATTTCTACTGTTTTTAGGAGATTTTTCTTTCTTTCTAATGTTATGATTCTTAACTCCTATGAAAGTTGCCCCTGGTATTATCAGTAGAATCTCATATTTAAAAGCTTGTATCATAAAACGAGTTAGTGATAATTATGAAATAAAGAATGTGATTGTATAATGTATCTCCCTCTCTCTCTAATTCTGTAGCAATTTTCTGGAAAAGAAGTTTATCTAACTGGTGATATTACTTTATAATTCTTGAGGTTGAGTTTGCCTAAGGAAATTTGGATCAAGATCACAGAGCCTATTTTTGAGGGCTCAAGCTTGGACTTAAAACCGAAGCAAGCTTGAGCTCTGGTCATTAGTATGTGTTGAATGAAATTCAAATTTGAGATTGGCTCGAGGTTTATATACTTTTGGTTGTTGGAGTGGTGTGATCCCAGATAGGATAGATGCAATGACAGCATGGAATCATTCATTTAGCTGCACATAGTGTACAAAAACCCTGTATAAGTGTAGCTTAAGCTTTAATTGCACATGTTATTCTATTGAAACAATTAAGAGAGTTAGGACGCTTCGCTTATTCTTGATTTTTTAGTTACTTTCAATTGTTAGTTTCCTAAGAAAGTTTTGCTTTTTCTTTAGAATTGTCTTCTTACACATGATAAGACACTAATAAGAAATAAAATTTGAAGCTGTAGTTGCAATAGATTCTGTCTTCTTAGTTGCAAAATGAAACAATTATAAAAGATACATTATATTTGGCTTAGTGGGATTTATACCTTTTATATTAAGTGAAAGTGTTTCTACCCACTTCATAAGAAATTTTTTTTTTCCCCACTTTTTTCATTTTGGTCGACCAACTCTTTGGAGTTTCGAGATGACTAATCTCGTAACTCAAGCATTAGGTAATAAGATCTCGTGGTTTAAGATGACTAATGTTGATGTTCATGAGCTTTGAGATTATGCTCAAGACCAATTCAAGATCTCGAAGCTTATGTCTGAGATGATGGATTTTGAAGCTCATGAGCCTCGAGACCTATTCAAGACCTCGAGATTTGTAGTCTCGAATCTGTAGATCTTGCTCATGAGCTTTGTGTTCGGTTATCTTGAAGCTCTTAAAAGGTGGCGAGCCACACTAAAATATGGGTATAAACATGTTTTCTTATGGATGGGAAGAAATATTTTCCCTTATGCATAAAGAGTATTTATACATTAGCGCTACTTAATATAAAAATGAGAACGTGTGTTTTACCAAAGATGATGGTGAGATATGATTCATAAGCTGACCTTAGTGGGAAAAAGGCTTAGCCTGTTGTAGGATTAGCTATTTACATCAATGTGTTTTATCTCAATCTTATCATTGATTGGAAGCTTATAATTTTCTCATGTGTGTTCTAATTCTTTTGTAGTTCCAACTCAGTACGCTGGTGGCCTTGGCACCACAAATTATGCAGGAAACAAGCATGCAACTGCTGATGCTCGCCCTTGCAAAAGAGTCAGGGAAGAGGAACCTCTATATATGCAGCAGAAGCTATGCATGTCTTCGAGCAACAACCTTTATCAACACGAACCTGTCCATATTAGACCTCTTTTAAATCCTCATCCTTTATCGCCTGGGCTCAGACTTTCAACTGAGAAAGAAGAGCGTAGTTCCTCTGTTACTTCTACCAGTGAGAATCTGAAAAATGAGTTTCCTGGTGTTCTTTCACTCGGTGATACTGTTAAAACGGAGATAGATTGCCAGATGGAAGAATTTACCCAGTTTATTAAACTTCAGGTATAGTTATATTATTATATACCGCTGAGATTTGATGCATTGTAACGATGTTCATTTCAATATTAATGTACTCCATGTTGGCACCATTTCTGAGCAGGAAGAACACATCCTAAAGGGTGGAAGAGAATTGAACGAAAGACACACAATTTCTTTATTGAAGGCGTTAGAAAAAGGAGTCACCAGGAAACTGCAAGAGAAGGAGCTGGAAATAGAGAACATGAACCAGAGGAACAAGGAGCTGGAGGACAAAATAAAGCAGTTTGCCATTGAAGCTCAGTCGTGGCAGTACAAAGCAAAGTACAATGAATCAGTTGCTAATATACTGAAAAGTGACATTCAGCAGCTCAGGGCACAAGGGACGGGGGCCCAAGGTCATGAAGGCTTCGGGGATAGTGAGGTAGATGATGCCTTGTCTTGCATTAAGCATCCTGGGATCATGAGTGGTTTCGAAAATCAAGAATTCCTAAACAATCGGCTAAAATGCCGATCCTGCAAGGTTAAACAGGTCTCTGTCTTGCTAGTCCCTTGCAGACACTTGTGCCTGTGTGCAGATTGTGAAGGATTCATCGACGTTTGCCCCGTTTGCCAGGTGGTGAAGTCTGCTAGTGTCCCTGTGAACTTGTGATGAAGAACATGATATAGCATTGTGATGTTATGAGTTTCTTTTCTGTCTCTCTGATGAAGAATTGTGTATATGTGAATCATTAACTTAAATTAAATGGACTCAATGGGCACAAGCATCATTCATCCATGTATGTTGGTGTGATGAAATCCGACTGATGATTTTTAATTTTAATTTTTATTTTTCAGTGTAATGATTCAGTGCATCATTGCATTGGAATATCAATCAAAATATGAGGGTGTATAAGTGTTTATTCAGCAAAATCTATAGTGATTCTGTGTTGCACGTCTTCTCATATGACATTTAATAATTTTTGAATTTTGATAACATAATCTAATAAGACAAAACTTTGGGTGAGATGGTCCTGGATCTTATTTTATGAAACAGGTTGAATTGGGTTGAATAAGATCAGACATAAGAAATTATTTAATATTTTTGTATTATATAATGCATTTTGAATTTGGTTAGATTATAATAAAATATGTAATATTTTTCTATATATTAAATAATACTTTTAAATTATAAAATATATAATCCGAATTGCGTCGGATTGTGTTAAAGAAAAACATGTGGATCCTGGGGTCGTCCATGGGCTCTTCTACCTCGCGCACGAGTTGTGTAACATGTAATACTATTGTATGTATTAGATAATATTTTTTTATATATAATGTTATATTTTTGTATTATGTATATTATGTATATGGTATGTACATAATACAAAAATATAACATGATATATAAAAAATTATTATCTAACACATACAAAAATATAAATTTTTATGGCAAATTCGATTCGACTTGTCCCATCTCATTAAATGGGATCGGTGAGACGGTCGCAAACTCACTCATATAATAACATATAATGCTCAAATTCCTCTCTTATAATACTTGTACTTAAAATAGTTCGTTATTTGAATTTTTTTTTAAAAGTATATCGAGAGAATAATTTACAATTTAATTTGTCTTTATGTACATATATTTTTGCTATTCATCTAACTTTTGGTGATTTCCTTTCCTACACCTACTTCTCACCAACCAACCTCCTAAAAATCCAAATAGAATTATTCTCATCTAATTGCAAAATTAGATTTCATATATATTTTAAATCTAATATCTTATATCTATTTCATGCTTCCCTATCTGCTTACTTTCCTTTTTAAAAATGTACCTTCTTTTATTATATAGATATAAAATTAACTAACTTTTCACAAACACAAAATTTAATATTCAATACTATGTAAATTGAAAAAAGATGGTTTTCAAAGTATATAATATAGTTACATAAATATATATGATGAAATATAAAATTGATTTAAAAAAAAAAATGATTACAAGAAATTAGGAAATACCGAGAAATGTAGACAGAAATACCCCGAGGCATCTGCCACCAACTCAACTCACTGTGTCCTCTATACACTTACACATTGCCGCTCTCCTCGCTTCTTGACGGAGCCTCCAACGTTCCTTTCCCCAACCAACCTACTATATACATACCCCCATTCTTCTCTCTCCAGCTCCTCTCCTGATCTGACAGAAAGATGCAGAGCTCGGCGATTGCATTCTCGCCTTCTCTCTCCCTCTCCGCCCATCCGCGCAAGCTTTCCGTTCGTGCCTTCAATCCTCTCCCTGTGAATCAGTTTGGCAATGGCTCCGTCTCGTTTTCCTCCAACCGGAAATTGAGCCCGATTTGCTGCTCGCTGAAGCAGAGCGGATGGGTGTCCGGCCCGAATCCGGGGGCTCCGGAGCCCGAATCTGATGGAGTTGTGGCTCGGGCCACCGCTGAGAGCGCGGGGGCGGCGGAGAGCCCTGATACGAAGAAATTTTCGGATACTTTGTTCCTTGGGTTGCTTTTTGGGCTTTGGTACCTCTTTAATATCTACTTCAATATCTACAACAAACAGGTCGCGTTTCCCCCCTTTTTTTTTGCTTATTCTTTATGTTGTTTATTGGGATCCGATGTTGGAGTCCAGTAATTATTTGTTTTATTTTTCTTTATGTGTGAATTATGTGCTCTTTTTGTGCTGATTTGTAATATCCTTGTGCATAATTGCTTGATTTAATTAGATTCTTAATCTTTTTAGCGTCAATCTGGTAAAAATCTGATTTTTAAGAACTGGAAAAAATAATTTTCCTTGTGTCGATGATTTGCATTTAAATTGTCGTAGCTTCTGATCCTGATGCAGTCAAGCAAAAGCCAATTGCTGAATATTATGTGTTTGTTAAATATACAGTATTATCCTTGAAAGCTCTGCCTGAGGATTAAAAGTGTCATGTTAGAGTATATTATTTTCTTTTTTTGCTTTTAGGAAATTTTATGATGTTTTCGGCTATCTGAAACAAGAAAGAAGCAATAAATATTTGGATAATGAGTACTCTGTAGAATGGAACATATGTAGGAATAAGCTATGGTTTCAAATTCATACTTTCAATTGCACGTGCCCTTGAGTTTGTATTGATATGTGATAATGCTGCTTGGTTGTAATAGGTTCTCAAAGCCTTTCACTACCCAATGACCGTCACTCTTGTTCAATTTGCGGTTGGGTCTGTGCTTGTTATTTTTATGTGGAGCTTCAATCTCTACAAACGGCCTAAAATCAGCGGTGGCCAGGTATTTTTGCAACACACCTTCATTGTATTCCGTTCAGTTTATTATTCATAAAGATGAATTACGATTCTGTTTCCGATATTGCAGCTTGCTGCAATTCTTCCATTGGCACTGGTGCACACGTTAGGCAACCTCTTCACCAATATGAGTCTTGGAAAAGTTGCTGTTTCATTCACTCACACAATTAAAGCTATGGAGCCATTCTTCTCAGTTCTTCTCTCTGCTATGTTTCTGGGGGAGGTGAAACATCCATGTGCTCTCAACTCCTTTTATTTTACTTTTTATAATATTATACATTTGTAAGAAGATGGCATGTAAATTTTTTTCTGTTGAATAAGGTCTCCTTCATTTATAAAACTATTGACCTTTGAATATATAATTTGATGCTGTCATGTTTGTTGAAACATTGTTGCTTACTTTTTGCAAGAATTTGCATTATAAGGTAGTTTTTTATGTTACCCATCAAACCTGAAAATTTTTCATCTCTTATTTCGTGATGTGAATTTATTTTGCTTGTAAAAATGATGACATTTAGTTTGGCTACCTACTTTTGCATAGATTATGTTATATGTTTGTTTGTGCAATACAATTAATAAAATCTTTCTTTCCTCCAACCCTTCTGTGAGCAGTTTCCTACTCTATGGGTAGTTTCATCTCTTGCACCAATCGTTGGTGGAGTAGCATTGGCATCAATGACTGAGGCCTCTTTCAATTGGTAAAGAACCATGGCTCATTCCTATTACTCAATTGCTTTCATTGCCCTTATCTTCAGATTTAAATATATGGTGAGAAGTGTTAATTTCATGATTTCATATGTTAAGATTTTATTGTGTTCATGTTTGAAGGGCTGGTTTCTGGAGTGCTATGGCCTCTAATGTCACAAATCAATCTCGTAATGTCCTTAGCAAAAAGTTTATGGTTAAGAAAGAGGTACTTCAAACTTTTTTTTTTCCCCTTCCTGAGTTAAAAAGTGTTTTGTTAGTTTGTTTATTTATTTTTTTGGTATTTATCACTTTACTGGAATTAGATTACAAATCTGTTTGTAGAACTTAGGAAGAAGAGGAAATTATCACCTTATTCTTCTATTTGTTTTTTAGAGTGCTTCTGATTCGATTTCTCTCTGTGCAGGAATCCCTGGACAACATTACTCTTTTCTCGATAATTACTATTATGTCCTTCTTCTTGATGGCACCTGTTGCCGTTTTCATGGAAGGCATCAAGTTTACACCTTCATACCTACAGGCTGCTGTAAGTCAATTTTGAAAGCTGGACTCGCCTTTAAATTATCTGATTCAGGAATTTCCTTAAAGAGGGTTTTTGTATAAATTATTTTTTTCCCATTGATTTCCGCTGTTGAGATTTACAAATGGGAGTTGATTCTTCTGTCTTTTCTATTGCCAGGGAGTAAACGTCAATCAACTTTACACTAAATCACTCATAGCAGCTCTTTGCTTCCATGCATATCAGCAGGTAAGCATTGCAGAATTTCTTTTTTATATGAGTCCTTTGCATTTCCCATATACTCAACTGTGCCTCCATCAAAGTAAGCACATGCCTTTCATTCAATATCATTAGAAAGTACAAATCTATATTTATCTATTCGTGCACTTAATTGACATTAAATGTGGATTCAAATAATTTTTAGACACTCCCCCTAGAATTTTTCCTCCAACAATATGAGGGAAATTCTGAAAACCAATATCTATTAGAATAACTATAAAAAATATTCGATTTTTACGTTTTTAGTTTGGCACAGCCTGAACGTTCCTATGCAGAAAGGATGATACACGAATCCACAGGCAAATAAATGGAAGTTAGAAACTCTTTTATTTGTTTGCGAATTTATTCATGCAATTGTTTTTGGCCTGCTGATGGTTTATTAAAGCTGATGATATTTGGTGATGTCAGACTTGACTATATTTTAGGTCAATACTATTTATTTGCATACTATGAAGAGTAATCTATCCTTTTCATACACTCTGAACGATGTTTTGTTGAAAGTATCTTGATTAATTTACAATTAATTCTGTAGATTTAAATTTACATGATCAGAAGATATACATATCCTTTTTGTATTGTGAATGCTGATAAGAGTTGTTTGTGCAGGTTTCATACATGATATTGCAGCGAGTATCTCCTGTTACCCATTCTGTTGGTAACTGTGTTAAGCGTGTGGTGGTGATTGTCACTTCCGTTATCTTCTTCCGCTCACCTGTTTCGCCTATCAACTCTCTTGGTATAACCGAATCACCATATCTCCTTCATTATATGTTTAAGTTAGTTGCAATCAAATAATCATCTCAATTCTTGACTCCTTTGCTCTCATTCTCATTCATGTAGGTACTGGAATAGCTCTTGCTGGTGTGTTCTTGTACTCAAGAGTGAAGCGCATTAAGCCAAAGACGGCTTGAAGCTTTCCTTTTGAGACAATTTTGTTGATGATTTTCTGGTAGACTAGAATCAATTGTTGTCATGAACTTGGTGTATGTTGTTAGTCAGTATGTGAGATTTTCCTGATATTTGCCACCTTAATTTCTGTATCTTTCACTTCAAATAGCAGCTTATTCTTTGATGGATAACCAAAATTTGTAGTTGCAAATTTGATGATTTGATCATTCACAACTCGCTCTCTTCCATTGTGGCATCATTTTTATGAAGATTGCTATTAGTTTACTGCCTACCATATATTGTTCTTATTTCTTGGGGAATAATGAAAAGACAGTTTAAATAGGGATGGAAATTGAATCAAACTACTTGATATCAATTTGAAATTTGAAAGTATGTTTCTATTATTAAAATAGTTACAGATACGTACAGAATATGGATGCTCAGTATTCTAGTCGAATTTGAAATTACTAAAGCTGATAAATCACATATGAGTTTCAGAGAGCAATACATCTGATAAAAAAACATAGTCAAATTATAAGTTGCTACTGATATATCCTATATTTTTCCTGAACATGGCTCCAAAAGCATCCATTTTAACCTTTGGCATCGACAACCCGATCTCGATTCCTATCCTTGTTCTGCAAAGGGAAACTGATCCACTGTTATCCGTATGAAGAGCTTCGAGCTTTGTCAGCCCTCCCCATCCATAATCTACACCACATAGATCGAAATTTGGTGATCCCGTTACTCCAACCACCCTCTTTCTATTCAGTTTCATATATCTCAGATACCCGTCATCTGAACCATCCAAAATCCCCCTCTCATTATCAACAGTTGCTCGAATGGCCTCAGAAATTGTCTGAACAGCAGCTACAAACCCCTCGTTTCCTTTTAGTCTTCCATGAGTGGACTCAGCCACCACAAGTATCAAGCAGTTCCCAAAGTAGGTATCAGGCAATGGGGGATTTAGCCTCTTCCGACAATCAGCAGGAATAGATAAGTACTCCGCCTCATCATCTGCCACGTCCTCACCTGCACCAGCAGCTGATTTGGCTAAGCAACTCCACACATATCCACATACTACTGCCAAGGATGACACTTGGGCTTTCTTGTTCAGAACTATCTTGAGTTTTTGGATTTGGATCTCACTCAGAAGGAATGTTGCTCGGACTTTATTTGTCGGAAAAGAGAGGGTTGAACACACAGTTGGCCTAGACATCTTCATCAGATCCCAAACCACATTAGTGGATCTGTTGCCATCTTCAACAAAACCTCTATCATAACATGGCAAAACTTTTTTGCCTAATGCTAACAGATGCGCGTCCCCATTGAACTTGTTGATGGACGCCCACGTCTGCAGAAAGCAAACCATGGTAGTCCCATCACCAATGGCATGATGGTTGGTGAGGCCAATGCAGATGCCTTGGTTCGGAAACAACGTCACTTGAAGGGCGATTACAGGGAATTTGATGAGGTCAGTGGAATAAGTTGCCAGTGGCATCTGGGGGACATAGTCATGGAAGTCAATGGCATCCCTGGAATGATTCCCTGTCAATTCAGAGAAATCGGAACTGGATACAGCGATTGTCAGGGAAACGGAATCCCCGGCTATGTACTGAGAAACAGGCATACCAGAAGTCAGAGGAAAAACAATGTTCCCGGCAAGAGGAAGAAAATGTTTGAGAGTGAGAGAGAGAGAGTTCTTGAGTTTTGGAACAATGTTGTCCAAGAAATGTGAATTTGAACACTGGAAACTGTAGAAATAGAGAGTTTCCATAGGGTGAATTGGAAGCCAAACAATATCAAAATAAAGAAGGGGAAGCAATTGCTGGGGTGCACCACCCTCTGAGGGTGACACCTCAAACTGCTCCACAACATTGATGCCCATTACAACTGACGTCTCTCTTACAGGACAAATTCAGAGAAATGTATATACTGAGGACTTAGGAGAATGAAACCTGTATGTGCAAACAAATTTGCTGTAAAAAATCATTATAATAGTAAAGTCAGCTAATATAGTGATCCAAGAAGAGTAATTGTCCATGAGATCACTTTAAAGAAACAAAAGAAAGCTCTACAAGTGATTGTGTTGTAGAAGTGAGCTACACGATGCATGCACATGCCACTTATTTTATAGCATACGCCAATTCATAACCAACTATCGTCTTCTCTTCCAACCTGTGCTTAATCTCGTATTTCAAAAGTATCATCCATATAAATGACATCAATAACTAATACATGATTCGTATTAAAGTCAATGAAATACAAATTTTCAAGCACCAAAATATTACTGATCCGAATCATTTTACCACTATGCGATATTACAATGTGTTGAATTCTATTTGGTTCTAGGGTCTCGCAAAATAAACACACTTGGTAATTTTTGATAGTAATCTATTTTTTTTTCTCATTGAGGACATTTAGACTTGGCGTGAAATGGATGGAAAATTTTAAGTTTTTGATCATTCATCTATTAAAGACACTATTTTTTCGATTCCTGATATTAAAACACTATTTTATTAATTTGAGCATTTTAAGACAATTAGCCCAAAATTCTAAAATTTCGGGCTTAAATCGTATATGCCGCCCTAACTTCGAATTTTTCTAAAAAATGAATACATTCTTACTCAAATAGAGCTTGAATTGAATGAAAATCGATAAATTGATTCGAGGCTTGGCTATAGGTTAAAAAATGAATGTTTTGGTGTAGAAAATATATATTTTAATTAATTTTTGAGAAAGCTCCGCCGTACTACTGCCTCTATCGTCAAAATCTAATGTATCTGAATTGGATACCAGTTGGTGGTTAGCAGGAGACTAGAGTCACTTTGCTACTAATTAAGAGTATGTAATTGAAATGCTTTCATTAATATCTTAAGAATTTTTTTTTTCTTATGTCAAACAATATTACTTAGATTATTACATTTAATTAGTAGAGTCATAATATATTAATTTTATATTGATAGATAGATATAGGTATATAATTCAATACATATCATCTCAAATCTTTTTTATATATATAACTTCATCAAAGACACGTGAAAAACCACATATTTTTTCACTGTTATTCTTTGTTTTTTTTAATATAAAAATTAAGAAATATTTTTCAAATCTAAAAATAATTTGAAATATCCAAGAAAATAAACTAGGAAAATTATTGTAAAATCATAGGATAATTAAAAACAAAAAAAACAAAAATCTAATGGAAATGATTTAGAAAATTTTACCGTCATTTTTATAAACTAGAAACCAACAATAAAATGGACAAAATTAGTTATTAGTATTATTAATAATAAGTATAATAATATAAGCTCACAAGATTAAATCTTAAAACTAACAAATAAAATTATAAACTATTTGTTACTCGATGATGATTCGAACAACCAAAACAGAAGTAACATTTAACACACTAACTTAAGACATGTGTTTTGCATGTGAGATATTATAACTATATAAATATATTATATTTATAAGGGTTAATATATTATTATAATATATATGTTTACATCTTTTTCTATTTGGTCAAATACTTCAACAATATATAAATAAATAAAATTAGATTACCACTCACTCGTACTTTATGAGGTTTACAGGTTATTAGCTGAACTCAATTTTGAACATATTTTCTAATCTAAAATAACTGTCAGAAACTTAAAAAATATTGTTTACTTTCAAGTTTTTCAGTGAAAATGCATGATTCATACACTAAAATGATTAAATTTTGAAATCAAATTATTACTTTAAATAAATTTCATGATTCTCATTCAATTTCAACATAAATCGAAACAAAAATCATCCTAAGATTTTTAAAAGATTTTTTATTTTAAATTATATATTTACTTAAACTTTATCTAGTCCAAAAACGTGATAACACTTCAATTGAATTTTTTTTAATTATCCCTATATAATATAATTTTAAATCTAATTTATAATAATATTTTGATTAAATATATGTATTTCAAACATAATACTTGTTTCTAAAGAAATACTAAATATATATATACATATAATTAAATGAATTTGCTGAAAATAATTAATAAATTTAAATATATAATTCTACCCTCCATAAAAAAAATGAAAAAACAAAAAAGAGTAATCTTTACTTTCAGGACAACCGCACAAGTAGCTTAATATGATAAGAAAAAAAATTAAATAGCACAAAGATGACAAAATATTTAATATAATCAAAATTAAACGGGGTCCACCTCCTAAGGAAATCAAGTTAGAGGAAAGAGTAGGAGGGGTAGTTTTTGTCGAAAACAAGTTTTTAATTTCTTGCTAAAAAACATGTTTTTCTTGAACCATCTCCAACGCATGCAGCACACAATTTTCCTGTTAATTCTTCACTATGTTAATTTAGGTTTAATGACAAAAAAATCCAAAGCTTTATATTTCTATTTTGATAATTTTTTTTTAAAATTTATCAATTTTAATCATAAATTGATCAATTGATTTTAATTTTAGTTAATTCATAATTTATGTCAAATTTGTATTATGTGTGTTATGAAGTGAATCTCACGTAGATAATATATAAATGATATATTATGATTTTAATCTAATTAATTATGATTTAATTACGTTAATCTAAACAAATTAAAATAACACGAAAGAAAAATTAATAAAACAAAATCGCACATTTGACAAAAACAATGACTTCAAAATATTGAATATTGTTAATAACATCTTCCTACATCAAAGTTTAGACCATAACTTTTCAAGCACAACAAACAATATGAACTGCATTATCCACAGGGCTTCAAAATTGTTTTATCTTTATTATTAATTTAGGATTTGATTTATAAAAGAGTTTTAACTTTTTTATTAATTTGGGATTTGGATTTTATAGTTTTTTTTTGAGTTATTTATAAATAAAATATTGATCACCTTTTCTTTTTTGCATCTATATTTTTTAACTGTGATTGCTTTGAAATTTGTATTATTTTTTTATTAAAATTTTGGATTTATTTGTATAAGTGAATAAAGCTATAGCTAATTTCTTACTTTAAAATTTTGTTATATTGTGTTGTTTTTCTAAATTATTATTTATATATATATATTTTCATATGTTTAGATTACAGTGAGTTAATTCGTAATTAATTTTAAGTAATATATTATTTATATTATATTTATATGGCACCCTCGTCACCACAAATATACTCTTAATTTTTATCAAAATCATAAAATGACTAAAATTGTAACCAATTGGTTAATTCATGATTAAAATTGATAATTTTAAGCCTTTAATTTAATAAAAATCACTGATCTCCAACACTCTTCACTACTTTTTGCAGTATCCACAATATTTCTTAATTTTTTTTTGACTTTTTATTTATCATATATATATTGAAATTCATTATTATTGTTAAATAATTAAATTTTGATATTTATTATTTTGTACTTGTTAGAATTATCATATATGTTTAGATCTTATTTAATATAATTATTTCATATATCGTACAATATTGTAATATATATATATATATATATACCGATCGATATCCAAATATTGCAACTTACTGATATACAATATGAATATTAATATATGTACAAATATTTTCATAAATTAAGGTTGTGATATATCATTATCCTTAATAATATTGATTGAATAAGTTAAAATATCAATATGAATATATGTATCGATAGTTAACATATCGATATATATATATATATATATATATATATATATATATATATGCATCCATAATTCTTTAAATCAAGGTTACTAGATATCTTAATCATTTATAATAACCATTGTTCTTTATCATAATTTTTGTGTTGTAATTTAAACATTATGGTATACGAAAATATTCATAATAACCAATATTGTACAAATAATATATCATATTATTTTAGATACTTTATTATTAATATTTGTCCCATAATAAAATTTTAATTATTACATATAATTTATGATAGATTAAAAGCGATACAAACAAAATTATAATATTTAATAGCACTTAATATAAGTAATAAATTTTAAGATTTTAAATTAATATTCTGTAGTTCATTGTTATCTTCGTATTATGGACATGTATAGAGACGGTCCACGCGACGAGTCAGGTTAGATCCGTACCCCAAGATATATATGATGTTGTGAAATTCTTTTATAAATACGCATGACAGGCAAGAACATGGTTTCCAATCTTTAATTTGACTTTCTTACCCATTTTATATTACTCATAAGGTTTTGTGAAATCCAATATAAATACGCATGATAGGCAAGAACATGATTTCCAATTTTTAATTTGACTTTCATACTAATTTTATATTAGTGATGAAGTTGAGTTGTAAAAAATATATCAGTTTCAACGGCCACCCACGTTGTGAAACTCTACCATGTCTCATCCTCACCCATTTAATTTATTGTTGTTTTGATTGTTTCATTCCATATTCCGCAACACATCCTAAACAGAGATTACCACTTTTTAATTTGTTGACAAAATAGCTGGTGAGACGAGTTGTAATCAAATAATTCTATTTTTGTTTTGCCATAATCCTATTCTCTGAGTCAGTTAGAAAAATGGCAAGAACATGGCTAATATTGGATCGCATTCTTATGCAATATAGAAAATATCTGAATCAGTAGAAATATCGATACTTATATTTAAAAGAAATATTGATATAGATAAAAAAATAAAATAAAAAGACAAATCTTATACTAAAATTTTGGAATTTAATTGAGATTTTAAAGAACATTATAACAAATTAATTAAACCTTTTTTTTTTAATTTAACTTAAAATATTGACAAAATAATACGTTCATGATAAACAAATTGTTGAAACTATCATATTGGAAGTGCCAACGTAAACGATACAAACAGTTTGTTACAATTATAATGTTTAAATGATAATATTATTACAGTATAAGATACATTTTTTATGTAAAAAGTAGGGATCGATCATTCATAATAAAATTATACTACAAAATAAAATCATATATTTTCTTTAATATTTTTTTTTTATCGACATTGATACTAATTCTCCAATTTAATTCCCAACAATTTGTACCGATATCGAAGCCACAAAAGTTTTCAATTATCATGAAGTTTTCTTCCTTGATCATGGGCGGATGAATGAAGTATAAATATGGATGAATTTAAAACCCTTATGAATTATGTCTAGATCTTCTTTTTTATTTTTATAATTCATTTAATATTTTTATGAAATATGCATGTATGAATAAAGTATAAATATGTATGAATAATAATATCCTATGACTCCCATATATTCGTGTCTTGAAATATGTATGGATAATATATTTTTTATTTGTTATATCTTTTATATTCATTAGTAATTTAATTAGTTATTCAATTAGTATTTTCAATTATATCAAGATTGGTTTGAACTTTTCAATTAGGTCTGAAAATTTTGAATTCTTTGAATTCAATTAAATAATTTATTTAGTTATTAAATCAACATACGGCTACTCGTACCACTTCATTTATTTTAAGATCTAAGGAATTTTCGATACATTACTTTGAATTAGAAGTTAGTTATTAAATTTCTATTTTCATATGATTATAGATATAGTGTTGCAGAAACTTAAGTTTAAGCCTTCAACGTATTTCTTGTAGAACACAATTTAGGTGAACATCCAAATATTTTCTTATGTATAATTTTAATGCGTAGAATCATTTAATTTTCAGCCCAATTCCTATTAAATCCTGAATCCACCCCAGTCTTGATTCTATACACGGCAATGAGTTATGTTTTATAGATTGTTGTCCAATATGACAAGCCAAAAGTTGCTTATTTTGTGAGATCCAAGGCCAAACAGCAAGTGAACATTGTATAATAGTAATGAGATTACGAATTGGTGTATGGTATAAAATAAGTGGAACGTGCATGCATTGTGTAGCTCACTTCTACAACACAATCACTTTTGCAGATTTCTTTTGTTTCTCTTTAAAGTGATCTATGGAGATATTCTGTTCTTCTTGGAACAGGCTGTTATCTGACTTTACTCTTACAAAATGTATTTTCCCAATAAATTTGTCTACTCAAAATGTTTAATTTTTCTTAGCTATATATATATTGAACGAATTTGTGGTGTAAGAAAGACATGAGTTGCAATGAATATGAATGTTGTGGAGCAGTGCCAAGTGTCACCCTCAGAGGGGGCTGCGACCCAGCAATTGCTTCCCCTTGTTTATTTTGACCTTGTTTGGCTTCCTGTTCACCTTATGGAAACTCTCTATTTCTACAGTTTCCAGTGTTCAAAATCGCATTTCTTGGACACCATTGTTCCAAAACTCAAGAACTCCCTCTCTCTCACTCTCAAACATTTTCTTCCTCTTGCAGGGAATATTGTTTTTCCTCTGACTTCTGGTATGCCTGTTTCTGAGTACGTAGCCGGGGATTCCGTTTCCCTGACAATCGCTGTATCCAGTTCCGATTTCTTTCACCTGTCGGGGAATCATTCCAAGGACTCCGATGATTTACATGACTATGTTCCTCAGATGCCCCCCGCAACCTATTCATCTGATCTCATCAAATTCCCTGTATGGGCTCTTCAAGTCACCTTGTTTCCGAACCAGGGTATCTGCTTTGGTCTCACCCACCATCATTCCATTGCTGATGGGGCAACCATGGTTTGCTTTCTACACACATGGGCCTCCATCAACAAGTTCAATGGGGACGCGCATTTGTTAGCGTTAGGCAAAAGAGTTTTGCCTTACTATGATAAAAGTTTTGTTGAAGATGCCAACCGATTCACTAATATTTTTTGGGATCTGATGAAGACGTCTAGGCCAACCGTGTGTTCAACCCTTTCTTTTCCTACAAACAAAGTCCGAGCTTCATTCCTCGTGAGTGAGATCCAAATCCAGAAACTCAAGTTTGTTGTGAACAAGAAAGCCCACGTGTCATCCTTTGCAGTAGTATGTGGATATCTGTGGAGTTGCTTAGCCAAGTCAGCTGCAGGTGCAGGTGAGGACGTGGCAGATGATGAGGCAGAGTACTTCGCAATTCCTGCTGATTGTCGGAAGAGGCTAAATCCCCCGTTGCCTGATACCTACTTTGGGAACTGCTTGATACTCGTGCTGGCTGAGTCGACTCACGGAAGACTAAAAGGAAACGAGGGGTTTGTAACTGCAGTTGAGACAATTTCTGAGGCCATTCGAACATCTCTTGATAATGAGAGGGGAATTGTGGGTGGTTGTGTTGATGGATATTTGAGATATAAGAAACTAAATGGGAAGAGGGTGGCTGGAGTAACGGGATCACCAAATTTCGATCTGTGTGGTTTAGATTATGGATGGGGAGGGCCGACAAAGTTCGAAGCTCTTCATACGGATACCAGTGGATCAGTTTCCCTTTGCAGGACAAGGAAAGGAATCGAGATCGGGTTGTCTATGCCAAAGGTTAAAATCGATGCTTTTGCAGCCATGTTCAGGAAAAATATGGGCTATATCAATAGCAACTTATAATTTGCTTATCTTATCATCACTTGTATTCTTTGCTTCTTTCATATATAATTTATTTATCATGAATAAATTCACTCACTCATCTGTTTAATAGGTGACCTTACATGCTGGCGAATATGATCAGCTACTTTGTTATTATCTACCTCTAGTCATATAAGAAAGGAACAAATAGCTGACACGATCATATATTTCTTCATCTGCTATTCTAAAATAACCACTGCACACCAAGTATAAGAGATGACATCAAAATAAATTGTTGCAACTTTAGATCAATCTACATTATTGTATACGTTTTAAAAAACATATGCTTAACTTTAGCTATAAATTTGGAATTTTTAATTTGTCATATAGTAAGTTTAACTCTTTAAATGTTAATCCTTTCTAATAAATTAAAAATATTAAGTGAATTAACTGAAATAAAAATTTAAAAGAAAAACCAAATACAATTTCTGAGCGAGAAAATGAATTAACCAGGATGTGAATGTGTCCTTGATAGTTATTACTTTAGTATATATGAAATATGTGTATAGATTGTCAAAATTGATGAGTGGTGTAAATTAAAGTTACAAAATTCTAAGAGTTACTACGTTTTTTTTTAAGTAAGTATTCCAAATTAAATTATTTAATTACAACTCATCGTATTTGTCTCTACAAAAGTACTAATAATACGATCAGATTGTGCAGAAATATGGAAGGAAACATACAATAGCAAAATAAATGTATTGTCATTGAAACTTGTATTTTTTCATACAAGTCAACTTTAATCAATAATTAGTAAGAAAATTTAAAGATTGGAAAACATTTCCTTGCCTCTCATGAGTAAATAATTATAAAATGATACACAAATTTTTTTATGCGTATGGTGCATAGATTATATATCCTGGGATCCAACACGAAACTATTTTTTACGCATTTACAAGTGTTCCCATGTGCACACACAAGCTCCCATGTGCTCATATATGTCTACAGGCCCACGCTCACTTTTGCTTGTTCGTATTTTGAGAAATATGTAATACGATTTATTATGTTAGTGATATATTTTAATTATGATATTGATATTTTTATATTATATTAGTTATATCCTTAAATTATATTATATAAATATGTACTACTTTTTTATTATGTATTAATATCTTTTAGTTTTTATTATTGATACTTTTATCTAATACAAGTAATATTTTTCAATTAAAATGAGTTCATACATTTATGTAGATGAAATAATATCTTTATGTATAACTATACATTTATATACTATTAGTTATACATTTATGTACCGATTTCAACAGGGAAAAAAAAAACTTATATATAAGTTGCATGGATCTGAGTTTCAATTAAGTTTTTTTACCTTTATTAGATGAAATATTACATTTATGTATAATTGATGCTACTTTTATATAATATTTATTATACCTTTATGTAGTAAGATTTCAACAAAAAAGGAAAACTTACATATAAAATGTAAGGATTTGGGTCGGATGCTAGTTGCATGGATCCTAGTCCATCCAACTGGTACAAAAGAGACTCACTCAAAACTATATTACATTTGTTGTGTAATCAAATTAGAAGAATGATTCCTGAAAATATCATCTATCCGAGCGAATATATATATATATATATATATATATATATATATATATATATACTAGTATAGATTATGTGTAATATATAAGATTTTAAAAAATAAATAATTTTAAAAAACTAAGATAAAATGAAATAAATTTTGAGTAGAAAAAAATAATTTTGATACATATAAAAGAAATATCTTTATGATAATTAAAAATGTTCTTTAGCGAATATTTTAATATTTTATTAAAGATTTTTAAGATCATTTTTAATGAAGTTTGTAATACATATACTTTATCTGTGTATTTCATTAAAATAAAATCAAAATTCATGTGATACTAAGACATAGAACACAATATATTTAGAAGTTTTTTTTTATAAATCTATATTAATCTATTTGAGACATTTAATAATTTCTTATTGCACGAGATAGTATTTTCTTTTATGTATTAATATTAGCAAGCAACATTTGTTTTCTTGCATTTACTAATAATAGTTTTTATTAAAAAATATTTTATTATCATATGGGCTAAAACGTACTTGTGATGTCATACCACCACCACTGTCAAATAAAATATGTAAGTTAAATAATAATAATAATATTAGGAGCGGGAAGGGAAGGCCCAGTCGCCATACTAATTCCTATATCAACTAAATGAAAATGCTCAAAAGTCAATCGGGAGCAACTTTTAATATATTCATTGATAATTTATAATAATCTCATTCCTTTATTATATAAAAAGTGAAATTAATAAATACTATAAATTCTTAATATATCAGTTGTGGATATATATTAATATATCTAAGATGGATAGATGAGTAGGATTGATCAATATATCTAGGATGGGTAGGTGAGCAGGATTGATCAACTAAAATATGCAATCTAATGATCACCACTACTACTATCAACTAAAATGTGTAATTTATATTACTATTACTATCAACTAGAATATGTAATTTAAATACTCTATTACTACTACCAACTAAAATATGTAATTTAAATATTGCTGCTACTACTACTATCAACTAAAATATATGTAATTTAACTACTAAATAATATAATCATAATTATACAAACTAAATAATATATTTTATTCACGCACATTATCTTTATATATATAATAGAAATTATGATTATATTAATGTTATTCTCACACTTAATGTTATTTTTGTTGGTTTATAATTAAATGTTTAAATATAAATGGAAAAATAAAAGTTTAGAAAAATGCAATGATTATGAAATTATTCTGTTAAATGACTTTCAATATAAGAAAAATATTAGGGTTTAAATAATAATATTTTTAAATCTGAGCTAAATTTAAAAAAAAAAATCTATAGTAAACTAAATATATGATGAAAATGTTTAAAATAATTTACATAATAAATATCTCTACAAATAAACAATAAAACATACACTTAATAGTAATGATAATAATAATAATAATAATAAACAAGTATTATTATTATTGCTCTTATATATTATTATTATTATTATTATTATTATTATTATTATAAACGTTACAATATTAAATTTAAAATTCTTACAATCAACAAATAAAATTTTAAAACTATTATTTATTCACACATTATAGAAATTATTTATTTCAATAGTTAAATAGTTCATTAATCAAAATTACATTAATTTAATATTAACTTAGATGATAGTCATACCACGAAATTAGAGATATAATTTTTCAAAATAAATAATATGTGATTTTTTTAAATTTTATTAAGTTCAATTTATTTAAATACGTGTAGTACATGGGCATTATACTAGTATATATATATATATATATAAAGTAGAATAGTTTGTCAAAAATAATATAAGTAATCTTCCTTCTATTTATATATATATATATATATAAATAAAAGTAAAATAGTTTGTCAAAAATAACATAAGTAATCTTCCTTCTATTTTAACTTTCCATTTTAGAAAATTCTATTTATTACTTTTCACATTTCATTTAGTGTATAAAAACTTTAATTTAAAAAAAACTGGAAAGAAGGAGCAGGCGTAGGTTAGATAAGTAAGTTGGCTTGTCGGGGTGGGTGGCATAGGTTAGGGTATATTATGGTTTTGTTCAAATACCTACCGTAAGCAACTCTTAATATGTTCATCGATAATGTGTAATCATCTCATCCCCTCATTATATGAAATATAAAATTAATAGATGCTCTGGATTATTAACATATTAATCGTTGACACATATTAATATGTTCATGATGGGTAGGTGAGCAGGATTGGGGTATATTAATATTTTTTTCTAAATATTTAAAGTATAATAACTCTTTCATTTCAAATTCTTTAAAAACATATATTATATCAAGTTAATTCCTTTTTAATGATCTTTAATTTGATATCTATATTTTATATATTAAAAACAGATGAAATGTACGATTTGTGAGTTTGAATGACTTTTATTTACTTTAAAATTTGTATGATGTGTGACAATTGTTTTAAGTAATTTATTGCAAATTTATATTAAAATCTAGAAGAAAAAAATACAAATGAAAATGTACTCATTAAAATTATAATAAAATTTGTTCTTAATGCATGATAAATTAAATTTATCATTCTTATTTATAGTTTTTTATATACATACTTTTTATTTTGAATTTGTAATTTTGATCGTATTTGTGTTAGAAGATGTGAGTTCTTTTTTCATAATCATAATTTCATATTTAACAAATTCATATTTAACAAATTTGTCATCAAAATTCATTTTTAATGTATTATATATCAAACTTACCATCAATTATAATATTTAATTTGAATATACGTATCATTATTATATAAAATATAATATTTAAATATTAGTGCATTTGATAATTTTTTTTATTTTTTTAAATGAGTTAGTGGGAGTCGTTGAAAGGGAATAAAGATTAAAAATGTATAGTACAAGTTTGAACCTTGATTATCACAATCTGTATTTTTATAAATGTGGACACCATTACAACTACAAGACTCGTGGTGAGTACTTTTTTAATTGATTTGTGATAGTTTCCACTATAGTAGCAGACTAAAATATGAGATTTAACCACAATTACTACTATACTACTACTACTACTACTACTTACTACTGCTAAAATATGTAATTTAACTACAACTACTACTATACTACTACTACTAGCTGCTGCTACTATCAACTAAAATATGTAATTTAAATACTACTACTACTACAACTATCTACTAAAATATGTAATTAAAATACTACTACTATTACTTCAACTAAAATATGCAACTTAAATACAACTACTACTATCAACTAAAATATGCAATTTAAATACTACTACTACGTAGTATACTACTATTACTACTATGAATTAAAATATGTAATTTAACTACTACTATTACTACTAGTACTAAGCACTATCAACGAATTAAAATATATAATTTTTAACTACTAAATAATAATCACAAATTAAAAAAAAAACTAAAATATATATATATATATATATATATATCTCTTAACACACACATATAGAAAAAAGTACAACCGTTAGGGCACATGTGACAAAATCACTCGATACTTTATTAAGTCAAAAGAATGAGTATAACAATATATATTACCTAACAATTGATAATTAAATAAACTAGACTAAAATCACTAATCAATAAAAATAAAAGTAATTATTGAGTTTAAATATGAAGAATTTACATTAAAATTCTTAAAAATTGATATTTCCAATGTGAATTTTGATAATATGTGATTAAAGCTAATTAATATGTATATAATTTTCTATATTTTATAAATAAAAATACATAGCATAATAAATACACCTAAACTCTTTTTTTAAAATCACAGGGGCAAAAAGTTAAATTTCTTCTCTATATATATTGAATGAATTAGTAGTGTAAGAAAGACATGAGTTGCAATGAATATGAATGTTGTGGAGCAGTGCCAAGTTTCACCCTCAGAGGGGGCTGCGACCCAGCAATTGCTTCCCCTTGTTCATTTTGACCTTGTTCACCTTCCTGTTCACCCAACCCTCTCTCTCTATTTCTACAATTTCCAGTGTTCAAAATCACGTTTTTTGGACTCCATTGTTCCGAAACTGAAGCATTCTCTCTCCATCACTCTCAAACATTTCCTCCCACTTGCTGGGAACATTGTTTTTCCTCTCACTTCCGGTATGCCTGTTTCTGAGTACGTAGCCGGGGATTCGGTTTCCCTGACAATCGCTGTATCCAGTTCCGATTTCTTTCACCTGTCGGGGAATCATTCCAAGGACTCCGATGTTTTACATGACTATGTTCCTCAGATGCCCCCCGCAACCCATTCATCTGATCTCATCAAATTCCCTGTATGGGCTCTTCAAGTCACCTTGTTTCCGAACCAGGGTATCTGCATTGGTCTCACCAACCATCATGCCATTGCTGATGGGGCAACCTTGGTTTGCTTTCTGCAGACGTGGGCGTCCATCAACAAGTTCGGTGGGGACGCGCATTTGTTAGCATCAGGGAAAAGAGTTTTGCCTTGTTATGATAGAAGTGTTATTGAAGATCCCAACGGATTAACTAATGTTCTATGGGATGTGCTGAAGAAGTCTAAGCCAACCACGAGTAGAACCGTTTCTCGTACAAATAAAGTCCGAGCAACATTCCTTGTGAGTGAGATCCAAATCCAGAAACTGAAACTAGCAGTGAAGAAGAAAGCCCAGGTGTCATCCTTCTCAGTAGTATGTGGATATCTGTGGAGTTCATGGTTCGCCGTAACGGTCGCAGTGCCTGTCGCGGTGTCCACCGTTAAGGTTACATTGCAATTTCGCGGCGATTTCGCGACCGTAACGGACAATTTTTCGAAAAAACTCAAAAATAGTCTAAAAGTTCTAGAAAATCACTTATCTATATGTTTTTACTAAATTAACATAAAAAACAATATTACAACTAGAATTAACATATGAAACATACAATTACATACATTATTAATACCAAGTGGAGTGTTGGGGTGGTTCAAAGTCATCATTATCTTCCCTTTCAGGATAAATAGGAAAATGTGCATAATCATAATGAGTAGGATGAGGCATAGGCTGTTCATGTGGATACTCATAATAATATCCAAATCCTCGATATCCTGTACTGTCAGAAGATCCATAATGATGATCATGGTATCCAGCATTAGTAGGAAATGAGCTCACACTATGTCTCCCACTAGTATAACTAGATGATCCATATCCGAGACTAAGTTTGCGTACATATTATTACCAATTATTGTTTTTGTTGCTACAATTGCAACTTTAATTTCTCTACATCTTTAACCACCATTCAAGGTATAATAAACATGTATAAAGAATATTACATTCAATTGAAAAAAGAATACACAATATTCAAATTCAATCATCTATCCGTCGTTTTCGCTTTTATCGCCTTTTAAATCCGTTATGTCCGTTATAACGCCGTTACAATCCGTTATAACGCCAAATAACGCCGTTATGAGCGATATCGCGCCGATATCGCGCTCGATAATGTAGCCAACCGTTTTTAACAGAATCAGTGACGCGGAGGAGGCCGTTAAGGTTACGAAACGCCGTTATAACGGCCGTAACGGCCGTTACGGCGAACCATGGTGGAGTTGCTTAGCCAAGTCAGCTGCAGGTGCGGGGGAGGAGGTAGGCGACGATGAGGCGGAGTACTTGCGTATTCCTGTAGACTGTCGGAAGAGGCTAAAACCCCCGTTACCCGATAGCTACTTGGGGAACTGCTTGACACTGGCGTTGGCTGAGTTGACTCATGGAAGACTGAAAAGGGAGGACGGGTTTGAAGGTGCTGTGGAGACAATTTCTAAGGCCATTCGAAAAGTTGTCGATAATGAAAGGGGAATTCTGGATGGTGCAGGTGAGTTATTTCAGACATGTATGAAATTGGAAGGAAAGAGGGTGGTTGGAATAACCGCATCACCAAGATTGGATTTTTATGGATTGGATTATGGATGGGGAGGCCTCAAAAAGTTAGAATTTCTTCATATCGATTTTAGTGGAACGGCCACCCTTTTGAAGACAAACCAAGGATTCGAGATTGGGTTGTCGATGCCAACCCATAAAATGGATGCCTTTGCAGCTATCTTCCATAAAACTTTACCATATATCACTAGCACCTTATAATTTCTTTATCATATATATATATATATATATATATATAACCTCATCTCATATCTCTATTTTCGTCAAATGTCTATTTTAATCATCCTGTATAATTAAATAAAATTAGAATCTTGATTAAAGAAAACTCTAAATTGAGGATAATAAAGTGATTAAATATTTATTTTATTTTTGTATTTATTATAAAAGACAAGAGTCCTCTACATTCCAACTCTTCTTGAAGATTTTCACATGTTTTGATTCTTTTTCTTTTATAATTTTGAATATTTTGAATTTTAGACTAAAACTAGTTTCAAATTAATATATACATAAAGAGCTTTCCAATAATATAGTATAAACAAATATATACTTTAAAGTTAATACTTTTATTAAAGTATGGTATTATAAGAAATTATGTTTTAATGTTTTTTTTTTCAAAATTCTATTTGTTTCTTTTAATATAAATATCGTGAAAAGAAAAATAATAAATTTATTAAATCTAAAAAATATTTTTAAACATTAATATTACTAATACAAAAATAATTTAAAATGCAAACCTGTAATTATAAATTATGAATTTTCAAATTAATTAATTGCAAAGTTGGTTGTTTCTTTGGAGACTTTATTCAGCTACTTGTTTGATAAGGTTTTTAGAAGATTTTAAAAAATATGTGTATCCTTTATGAAATAAAATCATTTATTATTTAAAAAAATTAAAATTTTTGAGGTAAAATATAAATGTCTATATAAAAGAATCAATAAAAAATAATTAGTAAAGTTAAAAAGATAAATAATTATGGAGATTTAAATGTTGGAAAACTTAGAAACTTTGGTTCAAGCAATTGATCAAACTAAGAAAATTAATTATTTAGGTGTAGATTAATTTAATTAGACATGTGATGGAGAAAAATGAAGATTATGATATAATAATTATCAATCCTACTAATAACATCCATGAACACTTTTAATTGATCAGAATCGCACATCATGTCCGGACTCCATGGAAGCCTCTATACGTGCCTCAATATCCACCTAGCTACCACGTAAAGTAAGAAATATAATTAACATTAGGATTATCGAAAACTAATTAACTTTTGGAATATTTCATAGTTGAACTTATAACAATTTTCTTAGCATTTCCATTGGAAAATTCCCCTCACCATTGGAATTTGTTCACATGTAAAAAGCTCATTTATTGGGTTATTGCCGAGTACTAATTTCCTAATTAGAAAGAAACACTTTCATGAATATATACTTGATTGTATAATGTGTAATTCATACTAATTTCTTAATTAGTAAGAAAGTGTCCATGTTTGACATCCATTGACGATTAGAACTCAATTTATTGTTTTCTATTTGAATTTTAAGGAATAACGTACGAGTGTTGCAAACAACCATTCCACGTGTTTGAATATATGTAGCGGGTTCGGATCTAATCAAAAATCTATGCAAACAGAAATCCGTGCAATTGGTACACAGGAGAGTGACTCCAGATATTATAATACATGGAATATTTTGGCTCAACTTTATCCATGGTTTCAGAGATATTATGAAGAAATTTCATTTCAATAATGTTAGAGACTTATTGAGTTATAAAAGAAAAAGAAAAACCATGATTTCAGAGGTAATTAAGAAGAAATTTCATTTCAATAATGTTAGAGACTTATTGAGTCATAAAAAGAAAAAGAAAAACAAATCTTAGTAAGACATGTGAAACAACTTTTGAAAAGGTGACCACACATTTTGCATGTGTTCTCTTAAGGAAACTTGTTACTAAATTTGGGTTCTTTCTGGAAAAATGGTATTTCATTTTCTTAAACATGTCACATTATTCCATATTTATAAATAACTCCATAATTATAAACTTCAATATACGGAAAAAAAAAAAAAAAAAAAAAACACCTGTACACTGAAAGGCTTCTAAAATACTTAATGATTTTATTTATTTTAAAAGAGAATATAACAATTGCATAATATGACATTCACCCAAGGACTTGACTGAAAAAGGATGTAACATAGGGAAAAACACATTCCTATCAAAGCCAACTTCTACTAATATCCTCATAAACTTAAGACATATAAATTTTCAAACATCCCAAAATGCAGTAGAAATAAGTAATTTTACAAGAAGAGTTCTTGTACTTTCAGACCTTTAGGCATCATTATCGAAGAAATCAAGCTCTGTCTTCACCACTTCACATTGCATCAATGGCAGCATATCAAATGGAAACTCAATATTTTCAAAGCATGGTTCATCTTCAATTTCAGGTGCAGGGCCAAATGGTATATCATTCAAGAACAAATCCATGCTGGTCTCTTTGAAAATATTATCATTATCGAACGATAACTCTGGGACCTCATCAAAGTCGTATTCTGGCACAATGTGCTCATCCTGGCTAAACCCAATTTCAAACTTCTGTGGTGCATCGATTGAACCATTGTTGAGGATTTCAGAATCAGTAGCTGCAGGTGGTTCATTATCTTTTGATCTGCTCTCTTTCTCGAAGTCAAGGCTCTTGATATAGTTCTGGAGCAGGGAACTAGGCTTTGGCCACTTGGTTCTGCATTTGCGTTTCGTGAATTGTCTCCTCTTGGTTGCATTCCAGTGGTTTTTGATGGTATTCTCAGTTCTTCCAGGCAGACTCTTCGCAATTTCTGCCCATTTGTTCCCCACTTGAGCATGAACCTCGATCAGGATTCTATCTTCTTCCTCAGTCCATACATCTTTCTGAATGGGGTCAGAACAAAAATTAATAATTCATTGGATTCTAATTCTCTATGCGTAAATTTTGAAAATGACCAAAAAAAAACAAGGCAAAAAAAGACAAATGAATTAATCCATCAGATAGTGCAGGTGTGAAATCTTGAAAAACACTATACATAATGAAAAAAAGTTACAAAATGACTTTCAACATTTTGATTGTAAAAAGAGCGTAAAAACATGCGCGAGTCATGTTTCTTGTTACTTTACAGGATAAAGTTGGTCAAAGCGCTTCTCATATTCAATCAAAGTGTGAAAAACCATATCCAAGAATCAGTATTTATATTTCAACCACATCGAATTTCCTAATTTGTGTAATATTCTAATCAATGTAATCTGGTTCTGAAATCGGAAACCACTTCAAATTTCTAGAGTAATATGAATGCATAAACAAGAAAATATAATAGAGGCTGATGAATAAAACAGAAAAGAGTATGGAGAATTTTAGAGCAAACTTTAATATCAGGCCTCAGATGGTTATGCCATCTCTCTCTGCACTGCTTGCCTATCCTCCCCTTCAGCATTTGTGCGATATTAGACCACTTTCTCACACCATATTGCTCCACCAGATAGGTCAAGAGTCTGCAGATTATGCATAAACCATTAAAACCTCAAACAAACAACATAATAAGAATAATACTAATATATGAAAGCTAATCCTACATTCTTCCATTTCTCACCTGTCCTCTTCAGTAGTCCACTGGCCCTTCGATGATTTGGATTTCTTTCTCCCCCTGGTGCACTTTTTCGTTGACACAGATCCACTCTGCTTGCTATTATTGTTCTGAGTACTGCTCTTGCTACATCTACTACCATGTTCCTTAAGGAAGGCAGGATTATCAGCAGTCACACAAGACATCTCATCAGGAACAATATAGCATAAAGGCGTTGACTCATGGTAGTCTAAAGCCGTTTCAATTTCCATGAATGAACCTTTCCTGTTTGGGAAGTTCAAGAATCCACCACTCTGAAAATCATGCATGGCTGCAGTCATGTTGTTTTCCTCATGAGGCTCAAGCTCGAATAAATTGAAATCTGTAGAAGAGTCATTGCAAAAGGGATCAAAGGGATCTACGAAATTGGTTTGTATCCCAGTACCCAAATTAATCAAAGTTGTCAAGGGGAACTGATCAATGTGTTCAAGATTTTGGAAATCTTGAAAGAAACTTTCTGATGATGAGAGGCGGGTTGGTAGAGGAAGCAGATCAATGTGTTCATTTCTGGAGATTGTATTGGACTCCATGGGAGGAGTAGGGGAACACAAGAAGGAATAAGGTACCAAGATTGAAGAATTTGCTATTGTGAAAGTTTGACTCCCTTGTATTTCAGTTAAATTTGCATATTTATTGAGCAAGTAAAAGGCATTCAATGCATCAAAAGTTCTTGTAGACCGTAGATTTGCGAGTAGATCTAACGATTGAAACAAAAAGCAACCGGGACAATTTTTCGGAATAAATAAATATAATTAGGGTTTTTGCGCGTGTTTGTCACGGCTACCCATAACACTGATCTCCAAAATCCAGATCAATTCCTAAAATTTTTTAAGATTGTGATTGGTCTATGATTCTCCAAATTATCAAAATGAGATACAGGCAATTCAAAAGCAGAGTAGAGACTATATGAATGTGGTGAAAATCTTCACCAAAACTGGCAATGTAAACAAGCTGGATAAGTATTTCTATAATGTTGTTAAACTTTTTGTGAAATTTTCATATTGTTATCCAATTTGTTTTTTAATCTAAGAATTTGAGAAAATTGATTTGTCAGATATTCAATAAATTACTTATACAGTATTTATGCCTTTGCCAGTCAACGAAATTAAATTTGGGTCATATTTCCTAATTTCATCCACAAATTATTTTGACAGCATCAAATCTATGTCACATTATCAATACATTACTATAAAAGAAAATTGGTAACAAAACTAATCCGCACGCAGATGTTGTTTCCCTCTATCATATGTTAATCTCATGTTCTATTCTATCCAGTGTACATGAATTGTACACTATTAAGGAGTAAAAGATCCAGACTGAAAATCAATGGTATATCATTATTGTTAAGGTGAAATACTAAATAATAAATTATATCGTTAAGTTGTGCTATAGAATCTAAATTTTAACCATGTAACTTGTGTCAAAATTATTTAAAATAGAAAAGTTACTGGCTTAATTTCATTGTTTAATTTCTTAGTAATTTGTGTTCCAGTAGAAGCATATTCATACAAATCAAGCAATTGAATTTTGTAACTGCAACACTTAATATGTCTATTATCTCACTCACATTTGATGCATTAATTTGCTTGTTGCTATTTAAAGTGAATATTAATGCTGAAATTAATTAAGGATTCAGAATTATGCCACATTAGAACTAGTTAATTTTATCATTTATTACCTACTCATAAATCATACCCGGTGTTTAACATTAAGTATTGAAGATTGATGAGACTCTAATCCAAATTTTGCTAGCAATAGATATCTAAACACCTTAAATACATAAGAACTTCTTGGATTTATTATGACAAAGATCAACCTGTCCGTTCACCAGAATATAGAAATCTAAATATGTTCCTTATTGACAAGCAAACATATGGCAAAAAGAAGAAGGTTCTTACTCTAAATTTTGTGCAAAGCAAAGGCATGATCTTAGACGTCATACACAAAGCATACATGCAAAAGAAAAACCTAAGGTATTTGTATTCAAAAGAGTTACGAATTTGCTCTGCAACATATAGTTGCATGATCTTTCAGGATTCAAAACATAAAGAGGCCAAAACCAGTATATAAAAGTCAATGAAATCAAAGAGAACACTCTATGGTGCAACAATGAGGAGTCGAGAGAAAAAACCTTCGGAAGAAGTTTGCTTCTTTAATATATCAAGCTTGAGACTTGAACCGTAGTATCAAGGAACCCTTGGCTTGCTATCCCAGGCCACTCTTGCTTCTAGAAGATTCGGACAATATCTTTGAGCCAATACTTCAACTTGTTCAGCAAATGACTTCTTTCCATGATGGCCAATGTGTAGAACCATTTGGTTCCAACGCTTCCTACATACATCTCCCGATCTGTTATCAACAAGATCATCCCATTCCACATCTTCTGGGCAAGTTGCATCTAAGCTATAAAGTGTATTGAGCAGACGATAGTCATCGGAGTCCTCCCATACACCTTCAGCTACCATGGGTGATGTCATTTGTTTATACCACTTTAAACAGCAGGTTGCTTGAGTTCGAGTAGATAACTCATCGCTAATTGCCGACCAACAGATATTGTCCCGCAACATTCCATGCTTGGATTTCTTCTCTTCAGAAACTTTCATCTGTAGATCAATATTCACTAGATCAAACAATTTCTGATACTCTTCTTGTGACCAATGTCCTCTCTTCAAGTTAGGCAATTTTATTCTACGCCAAGTATCCTTCACATGCCATGTATGTTTGCCAAGTTCATCTGCCAATGGCTTCCACTGATTACCATGCTCTTTCTGGTACTTCAAGATCATATCATACTCTTCTTGAGTCCATTTGCGGCTCTTGGACCTCATAAATAAAACTCGAGCACGGCAATAGATAGAAATATATGGTCTGTATGGTATTGCAGTTGCTATATCTTTCCAACAGCCTTTCACCTCGGGGTGCTTGCTACAGTTCAAAATCATGTCCAAACCTTCATCGCCCAAATCATGTTCCTGTATGTACTTTAAAACAGACTCTTTAACAATCTCGTCTTCTTCATGCGTGAACCGCTTACCTTTTACTAGATTATCCTCCTCACCATTCCCTTTCTCAATATTTGAATCACCAGGCAGAGGAAAAACCTCATCCTTACCAGAAAACCTCACTTTCTTGTTGCTTTTGTTAGGTGTAGCATCAGTAGGGCCATTTTCTGTTGATACGGTCTTTCTCTTTTTCCCTTGGTTGGCAAATTCAACTTCAGTATCTTGTCCATCATCAGAACTATTTTTGGTCTTTTTCTTCTTTCTTTTGCTATCATATTCCGCCTCATTATTTTGCATCTTATCGAGACCATTGCTGCCATTATCTTCAGAATCTTGCCTGGCAGCAGACAATTCATATCCGCAGTTTTCCTTCTTTTTGTGCTTCTTCTTTTTACCTCTAGGTTCATTAGTGGTGTTTCCACCACCCTTAGTTGAGTGAACATCAACCCTAAGATTATCTAGCATGTTTTCCAGCTGCAGTGAAGATAAATCACCCTTATCATGCTTAGATTCACGATAAGTATCTTGTGGCCCAATAAGATCATCAACATTGCTCTTTTTCTTGTCTTTTTTCTTTTTCTTCCTTTCAACCATATCCGTGGCATCAACTTTGTCATTCCCAATCATTTGTCTATCTTTCTCTTTCTCTGGAATGTCTCCATCCTCATGGTTTGTTAACACTTTCTGCTCCTTCCTGTCTTTGTTAGATTCTTTGCTTCTCTTCTTTCTACTAACACCTTCTTCCCCCAGCTGTTTTGTATTCTCATTCCCCTCGACTTCTTCAGTATTGGCCTGAAATTTGCCGTTCTTATTCTTGTTCTTCTCTCTATTCTTCCTCTTCCTTTCAGCATCATCCATTGTGTCTCCACTACAGTTCTCGCCATAAACATCAGCCACTTCACCTTCTATTGATACCTTCTTGATTTTTGCCGCTTTAGTTTTCTTATTTTTTTTCCAAACTTTATCATCTTTCTTCTTTTCAACAATATCCTCTTTCTCAGACATTCGAACAGAACCCATTGCCTTTGTTGTACCAATAATCTGTGCCTCTTGCACCCCCATAGTACTCTCTACTTTCTTTTTATCCTTCTTAGATTCCGGCTTCATCCTCTTATCAATTCTCCGCTGCACATTCTCGACTGCCATTCCTTTATCCATACCTAACCAAAAGGAAAACCAAAAAAGAAAAAACACACACACACACACAAAGTGAGTGAGAGGAACTATCAAAAATTAATGCTAGAGGTCTCTCCCAAGATAAATCAATGCTTTTACAGAAAGAAAACAAACTCAAACCCAGAATGTGGAAGACACAACCAATGACTAAACCAAATCCTATTATTTTTACACAAGAAAACTAGTACAAAGTTTTCACGAATAGTTTAGCCAACTCAAAATACCTAAAACAATACAACAAAAATTCCACACTAGCAGTGCAAAAAAATCCCTAAAAGCAAGACCAATTTAAAATTAAAGAAAAAAAAATTCAATTACACACCTACAATAAGAAACTCATGGGAACGAAAGGAGAAACAGTATCTAAAGATTATTCTTACCTAATTAATGGAGACGGAGACTATTTGCTGACAGGAATTTACCGTGGTCGGAGGCGGCGCAGAGGAATCGCCGGTGTATAGCGGCGGCGGAAGCAAAATATTGTCGTCGATTTCGGGGTTAGAACTTCGAACTTAGATCTGATCTTAATCAAACGGGCCCATTTAATTTTTGGTCCTTAAAGTAAGGCCTAAATTCTTTCCTTGTTTATAAATTCTAGCCCGTTAAGAAAATGTAGACCAATATTCTAAATATATAATATTACGTTGTCCTAGAAGAATAATTTTGAATTATTTATATTACTATTTCTTTAAAGATTATATATGAAACTATAATTTTTATATATTTTTATAATTCTTATAAAGACAGAAAATTTAATCTAAAATTTTAAATAATAAATTTAATATGCGATACAAGAAAAGGTGAATATTTTTCATTTGAAGAAAATAATGTAAATTTTGTGTTTGGTAGAATAATAATATATATAGTTTATACAAAATATAATTTATGGTAAATAGGAAATTGATAGGTTATTCAGATATAGATATAAAGGTTGGAGTAATGTATTGATGAGTTACATTTGTAAGCTAAAAATTGCATTTTATTTTTATTGCTGAAAAATCTCAATGTTGAGAAAGTTTCATTGGAGAAAATATTGTTTTTGTTATTTCTTAATTTGAATGTATTAAGTTATACATTGATATTGTAATGTTCAGTTTTTTTCAAAGGTAATTTTAGGCTAAGAAGTTAATTATGTATAAAATTTTACATCTTTAATAATAACAAAAATAATTAAAATCAAAAATATTTATGAAAACCTATTCAATAAAACGTCTGCAAAAATATAATGGAAGCAATTTTCTTGAAATTCTTTATTTCTTCAAATTAAATTTTGATTAATCAAAATGACAAGCTAAACAAACATGTATATAAATAAATTTCTCCAAAATTATGAGATGAAATATTTTAAATAGTCTTTTGCAACCTTTAAAACATTGGCTATCAGCATCCATTGCTCGTGTACTACGCTAAAAAAAAAATTTAGTTGAAAACATTATAACATAAAAGGGTGAGTATTTGAAATATATTTAGGGGAATCTGAAACAATACTAAATAAATCATGGTAAACAAACACGTGAAACTATGGCTTTGTGTGAGATTTAACCCTTTTTATCATAATATAGATACACATAAACATAGCAATAAAAAAAAACACTTAATTACGGTTCTTAGCCGCCATAACTTGTGGTTCTTATCCGTCGTAATTGCAATTTTTAACCATGGTAACATAAATACATTATCACAAATATATATATTTACTTCGCAATCAATAACACACTTATCCATATTAGTCTTCACATTTACATTGTTAATCTCAAATCTCATAACACAACGTTCACATTTCATATTTCAAATTTAGCTTTCTATTATGCATGAGGGAAGTTGCATAAGTCTCCAAAACAGTATTAGTTTGTCATTCACCTTATATGCAATTTTGCTCTCATATTTAACACCAGTAAGAGATGGAAGAATATTTATACAACTTTGTGCAATACATTTATACTCTCAACACCAAGACTTGATGACCATTTTACATTTATTTTACACTTTGAACATCATGATTTGAGGCCAATTTGGAAAAGTCATTTATAGAGGTATATTTATTGGATTAATTTAATAACAAGACCTAATTTATAAAATAATTCTCAATTTTAAATTTAAATTTTAAAGTTTCTCAATAAGAGACTCAATTTTATATTTTTTCTCAATTTAAGATTTGAAAATTAGATTGAGTTCTCAATTCAAGACAAAATTTCATTTTTTTTTCTTTTTATTTATATTTCAATATACATTCATATTTTGGATAAATTAAGACAAATTAGTGCACTTTAAGAATAATTTTCATTCAACGTATTTTAATTTATATTAAAAAAATTAAGAAAAAAATATAAATAGTTCAATTCATATAATATAATTTATATTAAATTGATTAATACTAAAATCGATTCTCTATATATTTTTATTCATAAATTTAAGAAAATAAGGAATTCTTAATTTTATAAATTGCATTTATATATATATATATATATTAATACAAGTTGGATGAAGTTCGTTCCAAAATTTCACTAACTTATTTTAATTTATCTAAAATATAAATACATATTGAAATGTAAATAAATCTATAAATATAACTAAAAGGAAAAAAAATAAAAATAAAATTGAATTGTATCTTAAATTGAGAACTCAATCTAATTTTCAAGTTTTAAATTGAAAAAAAGGTTAAATTAAACCCCTTATTGATAAACTTTAAAATTGAAATTTAAAATTTAAAATTAATTTATAAATTGAATCTTATTATAAAATGTATCATATATTTATTAGTTGGGGGTATTGTGCTAATATTTTGATTGAAGAGCAGTTTCCTGAATGTTTGTTAGGATTATTTTTATTCATAGCCGAATCCAACCTTTTAATAAGCTATTTTGTTTTCATCCATATACATAATCTACGGTTCAATTCCAAGTCCAATATTTTTTTCATCCATACACAATCTACAATTCAATTCCGATTTCAATTTTTTTTATATTGTATCAATAATCCAGCCCAACTCAATATTTTAATAAAATATTGACTTCTTTTTCATATACTTATACTACATATTTCCTAACCCAACCTCCTACTTTTTTCTCATTATTTAATCACAAATTCTCCTATGTACCTGGTGTACGAATCTAAGATCCGTACAATCCAGGTCAACTCGACTAGGATCTGCAAATTTCTTGTTTTTTTTGTTCAATTTTATATCTTAACCTTTATGTACAAATTCGATAACATTTATATACAAATGTTGTGACTTTTATGTATAAATGTTGTGACTTTTATGCATTATAACTTAGAAAAAAAAAGGAGAATTTCAGCAAAATTTGTAAACAGATACCTTTATGTGATATTCATGTGACATTTATGTACAAATATTCACACATTTATGCAATATATAAAAGGTATATAAAGATATGAATATTTATACATAAAAGTCACATGAATATATATAAGGGTCATATGAATATATATAAGGGTCATATGAATATAACATAAATATATCTATATACAAATTTTGCTAAATTTCTTCATTTTTTTCTAAGTTATTGAATATAAAGGTCAAAAAATTTATACATAAATGTCACAGAATTTGTATATAAAAGTCACATTATTTGTATATAAAGGTTTTGGTCTGAAAGCTAAAAAAAAAAAAAAAAAATTAAAAGTGCGCGGATCCAGATAGGTCCGGATCAACTCGAATTGAATGTACACCAAGTGTACATGAGACATACTCTTATTTAATAGTTGCATATTATTTTGAGAGTCTTTTTTAATATATTTAAAAGAGGTAAGAAATAGAAAAAGTATATTTGATTTTTAATTCTATAATTATAATAGGGAATTTTTTTTTATCATAGACTCTAAATAATATACTAACACAATAACTAAATTAAAATTGTAGTTGTTGGAATACGAAATTGAAAAAAATAAATCAAGCTACAAATAGATACATAAAATACTAAATTACAAATATAAAAAATACAAATTATATATTTAATTATTTAATTTGAATTGTTTAAATTCATAATAAGAAATGATAAAAAAATATGTGAGAATAGAGAGAATTTTAGATTGTAAAAAAAAAAAAAAGGAATTTCAGATGGAAAGAAAATAGAGAATTTCAAACTTACTTCAAAATATGTCAATATTAGGTTCTATTTATAAAGAAAAAGATATAAATTTTGATATTTTTTTTTAAATTTAATAAAAATTATCTCATTCATCAGCAATCTAAACTATATATCCATAAAATAATTAATACAATCAATACAAATAACAATCATGACATAAAATAGAGGTGATGATTGAGTTGTGGGTTGGGTTGGTCAATGTTGTGGGACGTGTGTCTCTTATTTATTTTTAATTTTATTTTTTGTATTCTTCTCACAATTTAATGGATGAGGTTGCTGATAAATATGGTGAAAGATTTGTGCATTGTTATTGTATTTTTTAGATCAATAGAAAAAATAAAAAGAAAGTTTGCAAATAGAAAGCCAGTATTCTAATCAATACAAAAAATGAAATGTAATATAAAGCTCGTGTAACACACGGTTGTAGATTAGTTGTATGATGATAATAAATATCGTTTATTTCATTTTGATGTTTTGTTTCATATTTTATAATAATTATTATAAACTAAATATAAATATAATATTAATCATAAATTAAAAAATAATGATATATAAGAACAAATATTAAGAACAAATATTAAATTAAAATAAAGGTTCCAATTTTATGGAAAGATTCGTCTGGAATTATTTATTCAACTGTAATAATTAATATATGACTATCTCGATATCTCACAAGACTTTATGACAATTGTTTTTTTTTTTTTTAAATAAATTAAAGTTAAAGGTCAAAATTTATTATCCAATCTCATTCATTCACTACATCGGCCCGCAACACGTAAACCTACAGACCGCTCACTTCACAATATCGATAAGCTTTAAAAAGAAATCCCGTTTCATAAATAAAACCTAGCAAAAAAGTAAACTCAAATTTCAATTTCAATCTGAAAACTGTCATAATCAATCAAAATGTTGAGGCAAATCACAAATACGAGCTTGGGTCTACGTCTGCGGTCCTCCGCTGCCATCGGCGGCGGTGGTTTGCGGCGAATGTATCACGAGAGAGTGGTGGATCACTACAACAACCCGAGGAACGTGGGATCATTCGACAAGAGCGATCCTAATGTCGGAACGGGTCTTGTTGGGGCACCGGCATGTGGTGACGTTATGAAATTGCAGATTAGGGTTGATGAGGAGAGCGGCAAAATTGTTGATGCTTGTTTCAAGACCTTCGGCTGTGGTTCCGCTATCGCGTCTTCCTCAGTTGGTATGTTGGCGTTTGATATTTGGCGTGCTGTAAGCGTTTAATGTTTCTGAATTTGGGGCTTCTTGGTTAGGAGCTGTTTGCAGATTGGTTAATTGAGGCTTAGGAGTTTTAGGAGAATTTGATGTGAAATTTGGTGTGATTAGATTGCAATATTTCAGAAGCGTAATTTTTTGTTAATTCTTTTATTTTGCTGGTAGGACGGATGGGTAGCTGCTTGTGGATTATATGGAATTGTTTTTCCCTTGTAGAAATGGATTAAGGGAATTGTAGTTTCCATGGTCAAATATTGATGTTGATCCCAAGTTTTCTTTTCTGTATAATTTTACAGCTAAAGTATACCTGAATGTTGGAATTTGTGAATTTGTACTCGAGAATTTTGATGTTAGAATTCATAGTCAAGGAATCTATTTGGGCCTTCTGCTAATGGCAATATAACAATGAGCTATTTTTATGGAATGCACACATGAGATGGACCTTGTTTGCCTTGTATACTACCATGATATTTTGTCTGTCCAGGAAAAAGATGCTGTGAAATTTATCTCTGATGTTTTGTATGTTTATGTGGCTTGGATGAGTTCATGGTTTGCTGTGTCTGATTAAGTTTTGCTTACAATGTTTCTTTGCATTTGATGCCACATGAATTGATAGTCTTTTATTCAGCTGTAATTGATCCTATGAAAGGGATAGTTGAAGTTTTTTATGTGCCAAGAATTTCCAAATTTTTATTTGCTAATCATCCGTCTTTTGTCGAACATTTTTGTTCTTGTACTCCTGCTGATTGCTAACTATGTTTTGATTGTTTCAGCAACCGAATGGGTCAAAGGTAAACAGATGGAGGAAGTCCTATCAATCAAGAACACGTAAGTCGAATCCATTGCTGGTTATGGTTGATTCATTATTTGGTTGTAGCATATGATGCATGATTTAATTATTCATAGTTTGAGTTCTCTGTTTAATAACTAGGGGCACTTTGATTGATTTTAGTATGCGGCTCATTATTTACTTTGTGGACTGAGGATAGTATGTAGCGATGTGTGAGTCTCTTCTAAATTCTTACCTGCTAAACATAATCATTGTTAGTCATGCACTCCTATGGTTAAAGAGGGAAACTCATCTTCTTTCTGCTCCTAAGTTATGGATATAATTTGAATAGGATAACTTCCCCTCTTCTCCGTCTCTCCTTTTGCTTGGAAGCTTCATTCAGTTCCTCTTTGGTGTTCTGTCCACATAATTTTTTTTTTTTTTTTTTTCCGTGTTGGTGTTTTCAATCTTACATTCCTTTTCCATGAAAAGCCATAGGAAGCCCGAAGTACTGGTGAATTTGCTTATGGATTCTCCTAATTTAGCTTTGATTTAACAGAATTGGAAGCAGAATTGCCATTACAAATATGTTGAAAGTGCTTCCTTTTAGGTCCAGTTAGAAGTTTAAAAAAAATCCTTTTTTTCTCTTTAACCAACTTGCACTTGTTTCTTTATAGTAGTTATGATTCTCTGTGCAATATTTGTTTTCCTCATTCGTAATCGAATTACAGGGAAATTGCAAAGCATCTCTCGCTTCCACCAGTGAAACTACATTGCAGCATGCTTGCTGAGGATGCAATCAAGGCTGCTGTTAAAGACTACGAGGCAAAGCGTTCAAAATCAAATGGAAGTCAAGAAGCTGCCCCTATGGAGAAAGCGGCCGATGCTTGAGCATGTGTTTAGAATCTCAAGCTTCTGTTACTAATCATGTCATATTAATGTTTGTTGTTAGAAATCTTTTACGTTTACTTTTACTTTTTAAAGCTGTCGTCCCTCTCCCTGTTTCATGAAATATTATCAGGGAGAATACAGGTTAGTAGTATATAATGGTCTCTTTTGTTGTGAAGGTACCCCAGTCATCGTTATTCTGCTGCATGCTACCAGCAGGTCTGGCTATGTCCTCTTTTTGTGGAGTCTAGTTTTTACTTCTTGCGATGTGGAAATGGAAATATTGTTGACATGGTTTTATTAAAAGTTGTCTGGTTTTATTTTCATTACTGTTATCATGTTCAGGAAGGTATGAGTGCAATTGAGTCGAGTTGTCTATGGGATGCTCAAATAAACTCGACCCAAAGTTAGTAAAGTCGAGCTCAAGCTATTCGACTAGTTATCGAACTTGTGCTCGAGAATATACAACTCGATAGGTTCATTCATTATAAAGAGTCTAGGGTGTTTTACTATTTTGTGTTTATGCATTTATTTATGTGTATATATAAATAACTTACATCTGAATTGAATTCCATGTTTCAAATTATTTATACAAGTGATGAAGTTGGGTCAAATTGAGCTCAAGCAGTTTTGAGTTGCACATTCAAGTAATATGCGACTTGATTTAACTTGATTTCATGCATGTCAAGAATATTACTTTACACGATTGAATGATGGTCTGAGTCTTGGTATGATATCCCTCAACAATAGACCAAAAGTCTTGTGCATAAATCATCCTAGTGAAGCATACCAACAATTAATTGTATTAGCCATCACAATTCCAAACGCGGTGAACAGTAGATTTTCTTTATTCAGACAATGCTCAATATATTGAATCAACTCATCTACAAATCAGTTCATCAAGTGTTCGATCAAAACAATTCAAAATCAGACTAAGTAACCCCTGATATGCTCCATTACAATTAATCATCAGTTAGGATTAGTACTTTCTCAGACCTAATTGTTAAGAAATCTTCCCAATTGAACGACCATCACACTTATGTCATCTGTAGAGCCTCTAGACACAGAGAGATCAACAAGCTTTCTACACGCCGACAGCGGTCGAGCCTTTTTGACATTCATGCACGATAAGCGAGCTAGATCTATGGCTTCTTGATTACTCACCTGCAAAACCATCACAAATCCATGAATAGCAACACTTAAAGTGCATGCATAACATGCAATACTGATCTTCAACATCATTTCAAAAGCATGGTTCAACTACCTTATCCCATAATCCATCGGAAGCAAGGACAAGAAACTCGTATTCTTCATCAAGTTTAACGACCTTAGTCTCTGGTTCTGAAGTCACCCATTGTTTAAGGTATTGATCTCCGATGCCTCTAGAGACGGCTAAAGATCCTAATACTCTCCAAACACCATTCCGACATTGTACAAAACCACCCTACATTGGACACCAAACAAGTCTAAGGTCATCTTCCAAGTAACATCAAACAATAACAAACTTGGACAAATGCAAGAATGTTGATTTTATTTCTTACCAAGTTCTCGATTCGTTCCCTCTCGTCTTCCCTAGATGGGCGGTGATCAGAAGTGAGGGCCTCCGCGACCCCACCTCTGCTAGCAACAGCGCGACAATCACCAGCATTGGATACCACTAGATTGCCTTTCATTATAAGGGCTGTAACACAGCACGTTCCGCCTCGAACATCTCTCTTGAGAAACTCAGAATCTGTGGCCAAGTAACCACTCCTTACAGCTACCTCAACTTCATCATCATCCTGCCTTTTGTTCAATTCATGTACAATGTTTTTGTCTAAGTTCTCTGCTGCAAACTCAGCAGCTTTTGCACCTCCATGCCCATCAAATATACCAAATAATGCCTACATTATCACACAAATACGGCCACCAATTAGTTATCATATTCCAAAGTTCTTCCACTATTAATAACAATATTTAGATCCAAATTCAACTACAAGAGTTCAAAACCCCTATTACAAGTCCCTCAATCACAATTTTCAAAAATATCAACAACCAATGGCACTTGTTAATAAACCCTAAATATTCATTCTCAGTCATCAAACACAAGAAAAGATTAATTAAAATGAAAGAAAAAACAGCTGAAACAATTACCTGCTTAGAATGACCTTGAAGCCCCACCATAACAGAGTATCGATCCTCCATCTCGTCTCTCCTCCCTCTCTTACAACAGACCGAGTACTCATCTCCTTCCACCTCCACCACATCCTCCGCCGCCGCCGCCGCTTCCTTCTCCTCCACAGAAAACACCGGAATATTCAATCTCGGCGGCCTCTTCCTCTTCAAAATCGCAGATGAGTCTCCGGCGCTGCCGCCGGCTAAAGCCTTGATGAGGCCACTCGATTTCTGCAGCCGAATGAGGCGAGGAGACGAAGAGTTAGGAGAACAGACAGAAGATGACGACGAAGATGGAGAAAAAACAGGAGATCTCGATATCGCAACAGTGCAAGAAGACATTTTCGTTTTTTCAATTTTGGTTTGAGTTTGAAGAGGAATTATTCTTCTTCTCCAACGTTCGAATTTCTGAGAAACGGTCCAGAGGGGTGGTGTGTTATATTTATAGTGGGGTGGGGTTTATTGGGAAATCCGTTTTTAATTAATCTTCTCGTCTCTTTCTTTTGGATATATCTATATATATTTTTTGGTGGAAAATGAAAATGTATTGACTAAGTCGAGTCAAGTTTACTTAGAAAAAGAGTGACTACATCTCACTAGAAATTTATAATTTTATTTGATGAAGTCAATATCAATTTTAGTTGTAACATTAATATTTTTTATTGCAAGATTCGCATTTTATGTTTGTTATTCCATACTTGAAAAATTCCTATTGCATGTGCAAATTTGGAGAAAATGAACTAAATCTTGATTTATTGTAAGAATTATTTTACCGTTGTGTTAGATTTGTTTTATTTTAAATTTATAGTAATAAATCTTTTGTGGGTGGATCTTGTGTGAGATCGTCTCACGGAATGGGATCCGTAAGACGAATCGAGTTGGATTAGGTAATATTTTTGTGTGTATTAGGTAATATTTTTCCATATTTTAGGTAATATTTTGTATTATATTATGTAGTATATGTGCAAAATACAAAAATATTACATGATATATAGAAAAATATTACATAATATACAAATGTATTACATGTTGAACGAGAAGAAGAGCACCTGGAAGCCCTAGGAACCGCGTGTTTTTTAAGACCCGACCTAATTCAGGTCATATATTTTATAATACAAAAATATTACCTGATACACATAAAAATATTAATTATTTTCTTATAATCTGACTCAACTCAAAATAAAAGTATACTTGATACATATTTTTGTCTGATATACATAAAAGTATTACATATTTTTTGTATGATTCAACTCAACTCAAAATGCATCTTATAATATAAAGTATTACATAATATATAGAAAAATATTACGTAATACACACAAAAATATTACATAATTTCTTATGTTCGATCCAATCCAATCCGTCTCATAATATGAGATTCATGAGATGGTTTCACCTAAAATTTTGTAATGTTTTTGATAATATTAGAATTTATATGTGTTTAAATTTTATGGCTTACTTTTGTTTTGAAATTTAAATGAATTTAATTTCAAGTATTCTATTTCAAATCAATTAAGATTGTTTTGAATATACGTAACTTTATTTTTTTACGATGGAATTCATGTAAGAATATTGTAATGACTTAAGTAATAGCTTAAGTGCAAATGCACTTTTAAGGATTTTGATGAGGAGCAAGTATAATTTATGTCCTTTTTTTTTTTGCTTCCCTAACATGTATAATCCTAATGTTCAGGTTAAGGTGCAAATACATCTACAACGTTAAATTATTATGCATGTACTCTTGAATATTTTTTCACATTTTTGTGTTGGTTTATTTTTTTTTCTTTTTGAATTACAATTGGAGATAAGAAGATTTGAATTTTAAATCTTACTCGTAATATACATGTAGCTAGACTAAGCCTATGGTTTGCATTGAAATAATATTCTCAAATCAAACCATCAATTTTAAAGATGAATGTTATCTCAAAAAAGAACATTACTTAAAAAAAAAATTCAATTTTACATTATAAAATATTATCTCAAGTATTTTATAATATCCAATTTATGAATTTTAAATATTGAACCTTCATATCTAATAAGTCATGCTCAATAACATATGAACTTTCCATTTTCAAATTTCATAAATCGAATATTACTTTGAGAATTGAGAGGACATTGAAAAATTAGAGAAATTAACTTTTGTAGGATATAATTCATCTCTAAAATTTAAGATTGATTTAGGAAAGTTTTAATTCAAAATAATCAATTATTTAGTAAAATATAAAAACGAACTCATGTAGTAAGAATTAATGTGAAAAAATAATATCCATAAAAGACCAAATTGCATTATAATTTATCACGATATATAGGAATGTAATATATTTGCACCTATTGGAATTATAATGGAAAAATAGAAAATAAAATTGTTACAAAAGACAATTGTTGTCGAAAATATTGTAACACTGCACACAACAGATTTTAGAGGCGGATGTTACCGATGATGTTGAACCCTATCAATAGAAACTTGCTGAAAATGGAAAACGTCTTCAAACTTTAAAATCCAATAAAATCTTCAAGTTTTAACTACGTACAAGATTTAGAGAACAATAGCAACAACTCTACAAAAAAATAAACTTGAAAGTACACTGTAAATGAATGTTGAAAAATCGAGTTGAGGAGACTTTTCCTCTAAAAGACGAACACGTCTCAGCTAGCGCTCACGGTACGACGTGACATTCCCAAAGATAAAAAGACTTACGTCTTTTAGTTAGTAGCACTACAAAACTAAAAGTACCAATGAACTGAAATTGTAAAGGATTAGATCGTACTTCTATATGATAAAAATGCAAGATTGTTTTTGCAAGATGTTATGAGAATGATGAATTTTGCAATAAAAAAATTGTGCTCTCAATGGTGTGCAAATATATGAAAATTATGTTTTATTTATTGGCACATCCACCAAGTGAAGAGACTTATCATATTAATGAGCATTTAAGACATTTAAACCCACTATGTAAGTGGAGTCATTCAGTACATTACACCATTTGTTACTTAGGATATATAAGACCATTAACCACAAGGGCTTTGAAATGGACTTTTGCGTTTTGACTTTGCCGACAAGCGATGTTGCCTATCATATTACCCAATATCGGACGCAATATTTGATCACCAGATAAATTTTGGTCACTAACTTCGTGCATAAAGTTCCACACACTGAAAATCGATTTTGAGAGTGTAAATGCACTATGATTATCTACTCGAGACATAAAACGATTTTTTGCCATTTACTTTCACATTCGCACAATTTTGAATCCTCAAAATAATAGTCAAACATATACGGTCAAGACTTCCTATAAAAGATAACATTAATCCACACTTACAATTGAATAAAAACTAATTTTTTCCAACATTAAAAGTATATTTTATCCAAAAGAAATATTGTTCTTATATTTGTATCTAAACATAAATAAAGTGTATTTATACATTTACTAATTGCAAAACAAAAGATTAAATTTTTTTTGAATAGAATCTATATATATATATATATATATATAAAATTATGATATCATCTCATAATTTAATTTTGTAAGACTTATCAATCTACTTGTAAATTGATTTTTGAAAATGATTTGGATAGTGGATAGTTGGTTTCCATTTAACGAATTATATATATTTGTAATACAATCTTATATAATTTTATTTCTAACTACAATATAAAAAAAAAATCTAAAAATCATTACGAAAGATAAATTGCCGTATTTTTAAAAGATTAATTCAAAGTTTAAGTTGACATAGAATCGGATGTGAGAAGATTTAAAAATGAGGAATGTCTTTGTTGAAGGGTGTGCATTAATTAAGTGAGAAAATTGAGCAACCCATCAATAATATTTGTTGTTGAGGTTGTGCACACATATATGATAACATTCTCTTTCTGGATGCATACTCTAACTGCTATATTTTATTTTAGATGAATAATCTAGATTGATCTCTTCTATTTATCTATCCGCACTCTTATTTTCTCATATCTAACATGTTCATTAATTTCATGATTTAAGGAAATGAGATATGATATATATATATATATATTTATTTATATATTATCAATAAATATATTAAGATAAATTTATGATAGATATATGAGCATTTTATTTTCGCGGAACATCTTTTGAAGAGAGTTCTTTTTTTGTGTTTTATGTAATTATTATGGGGAAAGTGTCCACAATACCCCAATTCATATAGTTAATAAATTTTAATACCCTAATGCATATAATTTGTATGTTTTTTACCCCTTTTGTACAATTGGCCAATTGGACCCACATTGATTGACATTACAAGTACAATGTCATAAAATGTCTCATGCATGACACACTTTAGCTTCATGTGATAAAGTTTTTTGGCATTTTGTGAGTTATTCATTCAACCACCCTTATAGCCGTGTAGCCTTGTTCAAAAATTTCCCCTTCTTCCTCAAAGCTCCAAACGGCCATTTCTTCCTCAACAACACAAACGGCCATTTTCTTCAAGCTTGGAGAGGTTTCCCCTTGCAAAAATCGTCCAAATTTGGTGAAGATTAGCACACATTGTACGGGTTAGTAAACGGCAATTATTTGTATCTTATTTTTTCGATCAAAGTTGTGCAATTTATTCATTCAATTAGGCTGCAATGGTGAGATTTTTTTCTGCAATTTTTGGCTTGAATTAATGGTGCAAGTTTATGAATTGTTCTGCAATTTATAGTTTAGGGTTTTGTGATGAATTAGGGCTGCAATTTCAACAATTTTTCTGTGCAATTTTTTTGATAAATTAGGGCTGCAATTGTGTTATATTTTTGTGCAATTATGGTGATGAATTAGGGCTGCAATTATGTTATATTGTTGTGCATTTGTTGTGATGAATTAGGGTTTTGTTTATAGTTTAGGGTTAATTGCAATGTAGTTTATAATTAGGGTTTAGGACTGAAAAAATCGTAATTAGTCCTAAAATGTGGAATTACATGGTTGAAAATGAGAAATTAGGGCTAAACGGCCATTTAGCAAAAAAAATAGGGCTAAACGGCTATAACCCTAATATGCAAGTCGTTTCTTCATGTTCTCATGTCGAGGGAAATAAGTGGTCCGACCACCCCCGATGATGAGAGATGGTTTGCAATTGGAGAGAAATATCACCTTTGTAAGTTTTCGAGGAGAGAGTTTGCTCTAGTCACCGGTTTGAGGTTTGGCGACTCCGATTTCAACCCGGCTGGGGATCATCGTCCGCCAAGAGATGGCGTGTACTACAGAGTGCATGCCGAGACCGCACACGTGACGCTGCAACAACTCCTATATAGATTTCAGGGAGGGGAGTTCCGTGGGAGCATGGATGATACGGTGAAGATCCTACTCGTTTACTACATCTTACTTGGGGTCGACTGCAGAAAATGCTCGGTGGATATGTGGGTGTGGGCTTTGGTCGAGCAAGAAGAGCGTTGGGAGTCATTTCCATGGGGCAAGCTTTCTTTCCAGGCGTTGCTTAAGTATATGGACCTAGTGCCAAAGGATATTCTGGTCCCGGCCAACATCAATAGAACCCCCGCGTATCACTTCTATGGATTCTCGGTTGCTCTACTGGTAAGTATAATTAATTTGAACATTCTGTTACTCTTTTCGGTCGTTTTAAATTTATGTTATTACAGTGCTTTGCTCACACATATCGTAAATTTGTTCACTGTGAAGATATGGGCGTACGAGGCCATCCCTGTATCGTCCACTGTGGCTGGCCGGCGATTGGATACTGGACTGCACATTCCGAGGTGCTTGAAGTGGTCCACGGCGAAGTCTGTAGTGAATGTCACTGATATTTTATCCGGCGAGGTAATTCTATTATTTTTTTCAGTCTTGCTGCCGAAACTGCATATGGTTAATTTTTGCACCGAAACTGATGTTTCAGACTTTTTATGTAGGTTGACGGCGTCGAGTCCCTCATTCCTACAGCCGAGGAGATTTGTCAGCCGTATTGGCAGAATATTGATCGCTCATTGAATGAGGGCGTGCAAGCTGCACCACGAAGGCGTGGTCGTCCTCCGACGACGGTTGTAGCTCCTGCACCTGAGCAGGATGCACCCGGTCCATCCATGAGGCAGCGTGGAGCTGCTCGGCGATCGAGGACCATACGGTCCAGACGACCACCGATGCCTCCGAGCGAGCCTCCTGAGGAGCACCCGGTTCGAGACTTCGGTCATAGTTTCGAGCAACAGGAGGCCGAGCAGCATGGGCATGAGCATCCTGGGCATGAGCAGCCTGAGGAGCACCCCACCGGCCAGCACGACCCAGTTTTCGAGGAGCCGTACGCCGAGCAGCATGGATATGAGCCGTATCGGGATGCCTCGCCGATCAGCTACATTCCTCCTTCCGACTTTGTACCGCCACAGCCTTCGTACCCACCTCAGAGCTCCGATCAGGATGGCCTGTTTCAGCGCCTCACTGGTTTTTTTGGTACTCAGATCGACCAGTTGCGGTCTTACGTTGACCGGTAATAGGGACTTACATTTTTTGGCTTCTTCCACCGGGGCCTCACCAGCCCACATTCCTCTGAGTGACTCAGTGGTGTAGTACGAGCCAACGTAAGACGTCACTGCTTCTTTCGAAAAACTGTATGATGAGGAAAAATTAATTAACAGAGTTAAATTAATATAGAAATATTTAATCTGCCAATCATAATAATTACCTGATTGCTGCACATGCGTGGGCGCACGGTATCAAGTCATTTTGGAACACTGAACATGTACAGCTCTGATGGTTGAGCTCGACAACCCAATTTTTTCTACCTTCCACCACCTTGAACTTGTATTTACCCAACTTATCTACATGCATTTCTCGTCCCCGCCGCACGGCGTCAACTAATCTATCATGTGCGGCCTTTGTCAGCTCATTTTCCCTTTCCTCAGCGACCGTCCTTCTCTCGACAAACCACTTTTCTTGAATTCGTCTTGCACACTCCAAGAAGGAACACACTGGTAGCTTCCGAGCCCAAAGAAGACGAGCATTCCATGTCTCGGCGGCATTAGAGGTCATGAAGTTAAATCTTCGCACGGGACATTTCACCCGAGACCATCTCTCAGCTTTTGCATTGCTCAATGTATCCAGTGCTCCTTGGATATTTGCTTCTACAAGCAATGTCATGTACCTGAGATGTTCGATATGTTAGATAACAAAAAAGGTGTAGAAAATAAATAAGTACATTCTTTTATAAAACATACTTCTCGAAAAGCTGATCGTCGTAACAGTATGCCGTTTTTTTGAAAATCCCCACAAGATGTGAACCATGCTTCGCGAGATTTTGTTGGAGGTGGAAACAACATAAACCATGAGACGCATCTGGATAGACTCTACTGATGGCACTTGCGATGCTTTTATGTTGATCGGATACGATAAGCAGCTCATTTGGGCATCCGAAGGCATTTCGCACATGACCCAAAAACCATGTCCACGACTCATCATTCTCTATATCTCCAATCCCGACTGCCAACGGGAAAATCTGATCGTTTCCATCCTTCGTCACCGCCACAAATCCAATTCCCTTATACTGACCTTTTAAATGACACCCATCAACTACTACAACAGGTCGTGAATATCGACGAAATCCATTAATGGAGGCGGCTAGAGCAAAACACACATACTTAAATTTTCCATTACTGTAAGTTTCCAGAGCAGTGTAAGATCCTGGATTGGTTTCTTTCAAGACCTCTAAATAGGATGGAAGCATAAAAAATGAGCTCTTCGGGTCACCATACGCGAGCTGCATGGCACGACGTTTTGCTGTTAATGCAAACCTGTAAGTGAGCTGCAAACCATGCCGATGGTTCATTTCCTCGATGATGCCCCGAGGATTCAGCACCGAATTATCATTTCGTAGCCTATCAGCGTAGTACTCTGCGATCAACACAAATGGAAGTCGCCTTGGAGCAGATGTTTCCAGATCATAGCTACAACTGTGAGGCAACTTTATTGTGGAGATTTTCCAAATACCATATTTCTGGTGTGCATGGAGCTTGAATGGACAATCTTTTTGTTTGCATCGAACATACCATTTCTTAGTGTCTGACTTTTCCACTCTATATCCAACTCGATTCTCCAAGTGGTAAAAACCGACTTTGTTCTGCAGTTCACCCTTGGTGGAAAAAGTGGCACCTTTTTGAAGACCGCTCGGCTCTGGGTTGTTATTGTCCAAATCTGAAGAAGCGGGCGGCTCGAATGGTGGAATATCGGGGATGCTCCATTCAGATCTCAATATGTACGTTAGAAAATCCTGATATGCCTCTCGCTGCTCCTGATCCAAAATGGCCTCATCTTCTTCATCCATCTCGAAGTCACTGATTATCTCGTCCGGTTCTGCCGTCTCGACATGATCGTCTCCGGTATTCGAACCTACAAGAAGGTATAATTAAACAATTATTCAATTATTTCATACGTATAATAAATTCATATGTGACAACTATTTAAAAGTACCTGCCCAGTGGTGCCGATCCTCAAGCCATTCTTGTCCTCGTTCGTAATCATACGTGTATGGATCTTCTTCGGGAGGACATTCTACGTTTCCAGTATAGGATGTCGGAGGCACGTTTAAGTCTAGAAAGTTGAATCCTCCATAGTTTACCCGACCGCTTTCGGATGGCCAAGGTGACCACGTTTCAGCTGCAATTTTTTCTTTTGACGGGCCTCCCATCCAATTCTCATCACCTGTTGATCTACCGTAGGTCTCATCGTTCTGATTAGGTATACCCCATCTTGCATAAAAAGCTTCGTCATTTTTCAACCCAAAGGGAACATTTGAATTCTCCAAGTTGAAGGTCGTATGAGGGTCCGATTTCTGCACATTTAACCCGAGACCTGTGTCCCAACAAACACTTTGACGGGCCGGATCAAATACTTCATCAACGGTATTATTTTGCGCTGAATAAGAGGATCCTACGTTACGGGGCTCGGTCGAAAAACCACCAGCGCTGTAATTATCACTTGTACTTGACACAACAGGATCGAATACTCCAACATCCATCCTTCGAAGGGAGACATAAACAACAAGATCGTCTCCAGATATGCATAACATTCTTTCCAAATCAGAGTCATTCTTTATTTTGATCTTTCTAACTCTTTCCTTCATCTCCACTAACGAGTGGATCACATATCCCCAACAATTCATGTCTGCATGTACAACTCCATGAACACCATCTAGTAAATCAGAAAATGTGATTCTTTGAAGATAAATCACCTCTCGATAACCATTTACGTACTCTAAGCCTTGCCAATGACCTCCAAACCAAATATTAACAACTCTCAAACTCATTTTCTTCTTCACAATTCGAGTCTAACCAAATAAATTCGTCAGTATGCAGTGTAAAATTAATTTCAAACAACGAAATGCAGTCGAAGATATAAAGTGCTTAATTATATTCTAGAACAACATATTCAGTGAAAGTGTGGTTCATTCAGTGAAAGTGTGGTTGTTTCACTGAAACTGTGGTTGTTTCACTGTTGTCTATTGCTTCATTATTCTAAACACTGACACTTCTATTGTTTAAATCTACATTTTCGTAAAAAATTGTCGTTTTTAGCCTTTCACAATAATTAGGGTATTACACGGCAATTTTTTTAAAAAAAAAATTAGGGTTAAACGGCAATTTACCCTAATTACCGTTTAACCCTCAAAAAATTCATTAATTGCCGTTTAACCCATAAAACATAATTAATTGCCGTTTAACCCCCAAGATTAGGGTTAAACGGCTATTTTCCAAAAAATAAAGGGGTAAACGGCCATTATTGTAAATTGCCGTTTACCCCTTAAAAATTTTCGAAAATTGCCTTTAATCCTTTAATTTCCATTTACAATCTATTTTGCACCTATATATGGATAAACGGCAATTTTAATAAAATTTTAGGGGTAAACGGCAATTAGTGTCAAATTGCCGTTTACACCTTAAACATTTTTCAAAATTGCCTTTACAACCAAAATTAGGGTTTTCAAACATATTTATCAAAATTTGAGGAAAAAAATTAGGGCAAAAAAATTACCTGATATCTCTTCACGGCAATTAATTTTTACAAATGCAAAAAATTGTTCACTTGTAGTATGTTGAGATGAAATGAAGGATCCGCAAGTAAAAATGCAATATAAAGTAAAAATGCAATATAAACAACAAAAACATACACTATTCACAAGTCACATGCATCAATGATTAGTACATTCAAGTGATCAATCATGTCTTGTGTAAAAGTCAAAAAAAGGGGTAAAAAACAACCAAACTATATCAATTAGGATAGAAAAGATACACACTATATCAATTATGGTACAAAATAATCACTCCTATATAAATTAGGGTATTTTGGGCCCCTATCCCAATTATTATTTCAAACAATAAATTTTCGCTCTATTGACTGTGTACATTTTTTGCATTCCACGTCATGATTAAATTGTTGTCCATAACACACAAAACTAACAAACTTCAATTCCAAATTACATCATTGATAAAATCAAAATATGCAATATTTAATAAAATTAAAGCTATGAAACTGCACTGGCTCTGAGAGTTCGCCACCATCTCCTTGCATCGGTTTCTTTTTCCTGCATCATTGTATCCTTAGCCATTCTCTATAACATGAAAAAACGAATCTATCATTCCAACACATGACATTAATAATCTATAAATATATAAAATTAAAGATCTCTTAAAAACATGATAATACTAGCGTAAATTATATGAAATTCTTTGAAACTTTTTATTTTATACCCACATCACCACATATGTCAAACCCACATAACCACATATGTCAATGCTTAAAAATTCGCTAGAAAACGTGTGAAATAATAGAGGTTAATATTACTTCTGACAAAAAATGAAAAAACACATACGGAAATATTTTGTTTATATTATCTCTTATATAATATAGATATCAACTCATCAACACATTGATCATGCTTTATATGACTAAGATCATCTCCAACCGTACACAAAAAATACAACAATTTTTGTATTATTTTCATATAAAAACAACCACTTGTCTTTAGCAGTGTGCATTATTATTCACATTATAAAGGAATATTCTATAATATTTCATAAAGAAAATGGATTTTAATGCAAGATTTAACTTGTGTTGGATTCATGCAAAGATGACATTTAATACATATGGTTTACTATAATAATCTAACACATTGATGTAGTAAAAACATCTTAAATTGTGAAGAATTTAACACATTGCTGAAAATGTTCTAGGTCAACAGCATAAAACTTTAATCATATGATCTTCTTTAATGAAAGTACCATGCACAAATATAAAATGTACATACGGTACGTAAATGCATAAAGCCATATACAAATCGATTAAATCATATTCCATGTGAAAGATATCATGTACTAGTTATTCTCTTCTTATTGATTAACTCACATAATCCAAATATTAGCTCTAACTAATTATACTATTATTATATGACTTTGAAAATGATTTTCAAAGTCAAATATCATTAATTAACAATTTATAACCCAAGTAAATATAGAAACATATTCATATATCTATATACATATGTAAACATGTAGAGTCTATATGTCTACATATATATCCATGTAAATTTAAGATATTGTAGAACCACGATCAAATAATATTTATCATAAATAAAACTAACATATATTTATAAACTAGTCTTTCATATGCGGTCCTTGTAAATTACCCACATAATCGATACAAGTACATGAATTTTGAGGTCCCAAAAAAAAAAAAAAAAAATCCACTCGTTTCGATAGCATCATGTATAGAAAAAGTATGAACAGGCAATTAATATTTGATAACATAGAAGGGATAATTTTAATTTTAGTACTATATGTAAGAAATTTTTAATTTTTTGATAAATAAGTATCTATTTTTCAATTTTGATTATCTATTTTTAAATTTATTCAATTTTAGTTTAATTTGATAGGAATTTTAAAAATTATTGATGTGGTTGGAAAATTTGATGTACCTACCACATCAACAATTTTGAAAATTTTAATTAAAAAAAAAAAAGAATTTGAAAAGGAGTAAAATGTAGAAGATCAAAATAAAAAAAACAGAGTTAATTGGAAAACACCTTCACATACTGACCAATATTGAAATTAATCTAAAATAGAATAACTAACCTTTTAACCGATGATTGTTGCTCATGAGTTGAGGTTACCATCTTTCCATGAAGAATGGACAGAAAAATCTTCAATCGTAGCTCTACTTATCAGCCTTGCCTCCTTTATTTGCTTTACAATTAAAGGGTTGCAGTCACTTACTACAATCTTTGAAATATAGCTACCGAATTTCCAATGGAGCTCTTTTAGTTTATAGCATTGTTGAATGCTTAGGTACTCAAGTCTCATGAAACTTTCAAGCCCCACTTTCATTTGCTCTAGATCAGTCATGTCCTCAATCAAAAGATGTTTGAGTTTCAAGAACCTATCCTCTTCTATTTCCCACTTTGGGCCTTGAAAGGCGTTGCTTCGCAGTTTCAGCACTTCAAGATGTTCCAACGAGGCGATCATACTCATTTCTTTCCATGGACAACCCAACCCGCTCAAAGTTATCTTTTTCAGATTCAATGGGAGAATTGAAAGAGTAGGTGGTGGAATTACCTCAGATCTTGGTTTAGGATTCGCGATGACATATTTTAGTGTCTCGAGTTTCTTGAGATAGGAAAGATGATCAAAGTAGCTCAAGGGTTCAATAGCATGATCAGGAGCTATTTCAATTCGAATTCCTAACTTCTTTAGATTAGGGATTCTTTCATGAATGCCTTTGGTGCAACTGTGGGCACTCACATTTACAAGTGTTAAGAGGTTTGGCAAGAGACGACCGCCACAACGATCTTGTAGATCACTTCCCATGACTTGAAGATGCTTCAATTCTCTCATGTCCCATATCTCCATTGGCATATAGGATAGAACACCACATGATTTGATATTGAGATGTCTATTGACAATTAAGAACTGAAGTTTCCAAAGTGTGGATATGGAAAGAGGTAGATTGCCATTGTATGTGAGGGCAAGGTATTTGAGCCAAACTAGTTCAAGTACTTCCATTGGGAACTCATAGAACCGGATATTAAGAGCATCGAGATGTTGTAGCAACCTCAAACCAAAATATACTGGTACTGGATATTGATGATACGGACCAAAAAAGAGGAGAGAAGATGATGTAGATGCAAAATTTTCCTTGATTGAGTTATACACGTCTTTGATGCCAAGTAAAACGTTATTGTGGATGCACAGCCTGCTCTGGTTTTTAATCCCTTCTCCTAAACTATCTTCGCAACTATTTAGGGCATACAAAAAGTTTGTCTTGGTAGCTTCTCTAAGACAAAGGTGCCACCATGAAGAATGAAGACCACAGGTTTTGATTCCTTGAGTATGTTCCTTCCTTATGGATCCTATAGTGCTCCTTTTGTACACCATAACAAGAGTGTTGGAAACAAGCTCCTCCAAAATTTTCAAACCACAATCTTCTAAAGTTTGGTTTTCCGCTGGTTTAAGAAGGCCCTCAGCAATCCACAAATTGATGAGCTTGGATCGGGGGACCTTAGAATATTCTGGGAAAACTCCGATATAGAGAAGACACGACTTTAATTGTTGAGTTAAGTGTTCATAGCTAGTATACAATACCTTTGAAATTTCATTGTGTGCATCATTGAAAATCTGATGTTTTCTTCGTGTTGCTACCCCATTCCAATATTCTAGGGTCCTCTCGGCCTTTGATATAAGGTTTGCAACCATGATGATTGCGAGAGGAAGACCATCACACTTCTCAACAATCTTTTTTCCAACCTTCTCAAGTTGAGAAGGGCAACATGACTCTTGACCAAATACCTCCTCACAGAAAAGATGCCAACTTTCGTCTTTATTCAGTAGACGAATATCTAATTCATAACAAGAGTTTGATTTGGCACAGAATTCCTCAGCTACTTCATGTGCCCTAGTTGTAAGAAGGATTGTACTTCCACTATTTTGAGGAAGAAATCTTTCCAAGTGGCTGTAAACCTTTGTGTCCCATACATCATCCAACACTATGAGGTATCTTTTATGCCTTAAACTTTTCTTCAAGTACTTACCTGTTTTCTCATCTCCTTCAATGAGCATTGATACATAGTGCATATCAGGATCCACTTGAAGGAGAATGGCAAGTGGAATTTCATTTAAAGGACATTCTTTGCCTACTGTCACCCATACACGACAATCAAACAATTCCAAAATATCTAAATCTTGGAAAAGTTTCTTAGCAAGAGTGGTTTTACCAATGCCTGCCATCCCTACGAGTGACAGATGAAAGTCTTCATTCTCTATCCAGTTAAGTGAAATGGTTTCTTTGAGTCTGTCATACTGATCACATAATCCAACCATCTTACCAACTCTCGCAATTGGAGTTTGCACTTGGTCTCTAATCCTTTCCTTACGCCCCACTTCTGAATGAGTTTGCAATTCCAGAAGAAATAAAGCAAAAAATACAATCATCTTTGACTTATTTCTCCCAAAATCAATATCCAATGAAACTTCTTCTTCTCTCGCTGGAACACTCATTATTTGGCTTCCAATCCTTTCTCCACCACAAATTCCTGTTTGTAAATGATTTTGAATTCCTAAAAGATAGAAGAAAAAATATATACCTGCCTCCTTTGACTTATTTAAATCTTCTTCTTCTTCTTCTTCTTCTTCTTCTTCTTCGTCACCATCATCACCATCTTCTTCTTCTTCTTCTTCTTCATCATCATCATCATCACCATCTTCTTCTTCTTCTTCATCATCATCATCACCATCATCTTCTTCTTCTTCTTGCACGGGGTTGAGTAATCCATTAAAGTACTTCTCCTTTGTCTTCTTCATCGTCTCGATCAAGGAATGAATATCTTGTTGTATTTCCGCCAGGTCAATGGAGAACTGATTGCCAGCATCTCTTACGTTTTCATAATCTGGACCAACCTGCTTTTCCAAATGACATAAAAATATATCGATATTGAATTTTCCTATCGCATTTCTGGTTCGTCGGAGCGAAACATCCATCCTCTTCCGGCTGCTGTGATCATCCAAACTTTTGAGAAATTCTTGAAAGGATTTCACCTCCTTGTACAAATATTCTGCAATTTTTAGAGAGGGAGGAGTCAAACAAACATCAAAATAATCTATAAGGCCTTCAAGCCTGCTCTTAAGACTAATCAAAGCAACATAAACCAAAGACATATCTCTCTCTCTCTCTCTCTCTGAAGAACTCTTTAACAGTTTGAAAATGAAATTATCAAGACTCACTTTGCACAAATTAATTGCAACAGTTGTAAAAAGTCTGGTCAACATTATGAAATAAATTATAATTAATTGTCTTTAATCAAAGAACAAATATTAATATAATGATAGATCATCGAAATGGCCAAAAGATTCCACCAACTTGGGGCCATCCTGACGAGACAAGACTTCAATCTTACACAATTTATTGTTTATCAGATTTATTTAATTACTACTGAATTCGTTTTTGTTTTTTTGTGGATCAATTAGTTAAAAAAATAAAAATCAAATACATCCTAATTGAAAATACTAAAATACTCATTATGGACAACTATTAATATGCATTATGTGATCTCATCCTTTAGTAATATGACAATTGAAATTTATAAATTTACTAATTTTTTGACACATTAGTCATGGGCACATTGATACGACAATTAAAATTTAAAAATTTATTAAATTTTTTATATATCAATCATTGACATATATTAATATACCCAAGGTAGGTAGGATAACAATATTGCCTAATTAATATTGTATACATGTATAAAATAAAGTTATATACGCCTACATAATTTCTTGTAGACATATAAGATAAAGTCATATCGTGTTGATGTAAATGATGGAATTAATATTTATTTATGGGGGAATTTTTGAAGGATTTAGATATATATATATATATATATTTTTTTTTTTTTGGATATTTAGGAAGTATTTTGATTTTAAATAACTCAAAAACGTCATAATCTGTGTAAAAAAAAAATATATTAAGAAGCAAAAGCTTATATGAAAATGTCTTCTCGATCCCAAACCCACAATCCCACGGCTCACTGGCAATTGCATTTTCTATATTTAACTTTCTAATTTAATTGATATTTTCTTGATATTATATTTTTATTTGAAAAAGAAAATATCATCTACGGTTGTGCCTTACTTATGCTCCACAATAACCATCATTGAACCATTTGAAAAAAAATAAAATACAAGTTACAGGCCTAAACTCACTCGTGTAGTCAGGAGCATTCAAAACCTTGAATCATGAGACACAAAAACTTATATAAAATAGTTTCATAAATAATTATCGTAAGACATATTTTTATTATTCATAAATAAAATTCATGTATTTTCACAAATTCATATGTAAACTGTGAAGTTTAAATTGTGGATTGATCCGTTTTATGGAACTATATCTGTGTACGGTCTCACACAAAAGGACATTCGAAAGAGGAGTAACAACAATTTTAACAGGACTCGCAACAACACATTTAAATGGCAAGAGTTTAGTGACACATTTGAAGTGATTCTAGTTCATACATATGGTATATATAATCTAAGCAACACAAGGGCTCTGAAGCCTCAGGCATTAATTCAATTTGAATTTCTATCTTTGTTAGTTGAGGAGTCGTTCTCAAAAGTCCATCCATGCAACTATCACTGGTCACACTTAAAAGCTTTAAAAGTTTTACCAAGCAACGTCTGATAGGTCACATGACTCACATCCCATGATCAGAAGATGTTTTTGAATGCTCCTGACTACACCAGTGAGTTTAGGGCTGTAAGGCTGTAACTTGTATTTTTTTTTTTTTTCAAATGGTTCAATGATGGTTATTGTGGAGAATAAGTAAGGCACAGCGGTAGATGATATTTTCTTTTTCAAATAAAAGTATAATATCAAGAAAATATCAATTAAATTAGAAAGTTAAATATAGAAAATCCAATTGCCAGTGAGCCGTGGGATTGTGGGTTTGGGATCGAAAAGACATTTTCATATAAGCTTTTGCTTCTTAATATATATTTTTTTACACAGATTATGACGTTTTTGAGTTATTTATAATCAAAATACTTCCTAAATATAAAAAAATATATATCTAAATCCTTCAAAAATTCTCCCATAAATACCATTTTATGTGCATCAGGGTCCACTTGAGCTAGAATGGTCTGTATAATTTCTTCGGATTTGAATTCTTGGCCTACAACCACCCATGCACGCCCATTCCAAGATATCTGCATCTTCGTAGCAAGAGTGGTCTTGCCAATGCTTGTCATCCCGACAAGTGAGAAGACGGGCTTACGCAACCAATCACCTACAATTTCTTCTTTGAGTTTACTAAACTCATCACGTAATCCAACCATCTGTCTTAGATGACACAGCTGCTTCACGATCTTCATCAGACAAAGCCTCCTCCATGTTCTTTAATGTTTCGTCCAAGGAATAGGTATCTAGTTTCAGATTTTCCTGTAGCTCTATGGGGACTTGAATCCCATTTCCATCATTGCTTTCTTCAGATTGTTCATCATCCAGCTTTTCCATATATGATACAAATACATAATCAAATCTTCGTGCGATTTCTCGAAGCCTTCCATTGCTCCTCTTCCTGCTTCTGCTATCAAATCTTTCAACAAACCCTTGAAAGAACATAAACTCCTTATGTGGGGGTAGGAAGCAAAATATCAAAAGAATCAATGATGTTGTCAATTTTGTGCTTGAGACAAACAACAGCAGCATAAACCGCCATCTCTACAAACTCCCTCTAGTTTGATCTGAGACAAAATTGGTTATCAACTTTTGCAATATTGGATCTCATATTGTATAGCCAACTCCATCTCCAGTTGTGTTACACGGATGGACGACACGTTTACAAGACACTACGTCAAAGTACAACAAGATCACTGAAATTGCAAAAAAAATAAAATAAAAATCCAAGACAAAACTATTGCCCGCAGGTGTCGATAACTTAAACAAATCAATAATTTTATTTTTTTCCGGACACGTATCATTTTATATTTCTGAGTCAATGTTCGCACAAGACTTATTGCAAGTGAAAGAAACACAAGGAAATCATAACTTTAAGGAGATGCTTCAATATATATAGTATCTTTCAACAAATAATCTTTTTATTCCCCAACAACAGCTGGGTATCATGGAAAAAATTAATGAAGCATTTTTTGATCAGATATTTGTGTAGAGGCACATGAAAATAATTACACCTTCCACGGGCCAGCTTGATATTTCTCATACCGGATCCTATGAATAATATTTTTGTTTTTGATTTGTATATATCTATATAAAAATTGTGTACCTTTCATAGTTAATTTAAATTATATATTTTGATAGTGTAGACAAAAAATGCAAAAATTAATATGTTACAAAGCATTTAAGCATCCCACTTGTACCTTTTGAGGGTCAAGTCAAACAAGAAAAATGAAAAGCCGGCTGAAGGAAATTTCTTTTTATTTGAATTTGATTAACAAAGTGATTTTAATTAAATCAAAATAACTTTAACTGAGTTCATACAAATAATATATTAAATCGAGCACAACAATCATTCTACGCATACGAAATTCCATCAATACATTTGCAATTCTCCAGTGATAAAAGGCTGAAATTGCAGCTTGCATATATTTAGTACCAGTGAATCATTTACAACTTCATTCATTGAGGTGTGTAACAAGTCACTGGTTGACTTCTGGATGAATCAAATTCCACAAAAAGTATAATGAAACTCGGAATCATGGCTACTGTATCAAGAATGGTTAAAAGAAACATTGATAAAATTCATTGAGGCCTCTGTTTATAAAAATCATAGCAGAGTGTTGCCCTGCCTTCAAAAGTTAACAAATCCTCAAATTGAAACAGCACAAGTATCAACATTCTGAGCCATTGTCAAACTCTTGACAATACATCCAACAAGGGAACTAACCTATATCAACAGGTTAAGACAAACAACCAGAACATCACAAAGACTATGAAATAAGTATATCATATAATCAATTTCAAAAAGTAGAGACCATATTAAGACTGGACTTATGCAAGAAAGAAAGATAATCTCATTCAACAAATTTATCATGAAGCACAACAATCATTAATGCTATAAGCATTTCAAACAACAAGGCATTTATCATAACTCAAATTGATAACCAATCATGTTAGTTCCCGTTCAAAATGAAGCATCCAGCAATAACTTACTTAAAAAGATAAAAAGGAAAAATCTCCATCCCATGCCTAGGAAAAGTATATTTTACAAAATGTAGTGTTCAGATGTAGCTCGAGTGATCAACAATTTTAGACCATCAAGAAACGATGAATACTTTTCTATACCAGACATTCAACGGTCTCCGCAACCAGGAAAACGGTAGACACCTGCCTTATGTCTGGTTATATCAAATAACAAGTTATTTCAAAAATAGAAAAGGTACAATTCCTTGAAGTGAAGGAAGAAAGTATGTTATTCAAATGTAGTGTTTAGATGTAGCTCATTTGATCAACAAAGTTAGACAATCAAGCAACGATAAACACTATCTTATATACCAGACATTCAACGGTCTCCGCAACCAGGAAAGCGGTAGACACCTGCCTTATGTCTGGCGAAATTCATGCAATGGAATTACATAAAACTTACAAGGATTCATAACAGAAACATTTGATAAATACTAAAGATTCTAAAATAAAGAATATAGGGTCCAGATGTAGCTCAAATAATTATAAGGATAAATTATTGGGCAACGATGAACACCACCTAGAGAATAGTAAAATGACTGATGAGAAACCCATCGATCATCTTCCTTCTCTATCATTAGTTTCCCAGATATGTAACAGCATTCACCACAAGAAAATAATGAACACCTGACTAACATCTGAGTTTCAAGGCTTACACATCAATGAGATTATGTCTCAAAAATATTTAAAAAAAAAAAAACAAAAACTTATCCAAAACGAAGTGTGATATATATTACCCAAGAAGCACTAGAAATCCACAGTTCAGCCACACAGCTCACTACATAAAATTGATTATGTAAAAGCTTACAAATTATATATCCATTAAATACAACTAGTGTTAACAATTGTCAGAAATGCGATTTTAAACTTCTCGGCCTCCCAAAACCCTGAGAGAAAGAACGAGAGAACGAAATTCATTAACCATAAACTAATTAAACACATTCAGCAAAATTTCAGAAAAATCAAAATTAACAAAGGTTTCAGTTCGTTTAAACAATAAAAAGAATAAATAAAAATTACGCTCAAAGTAAAAAAAAAAACTAGAAATTTAAGCACAATAAAACATAATGATCGTCCATCCAGTACAAAGAACAGCGATTTTCAACACTACAATCTTACCTTTCGGTCCGAAAAAATAAGCCCTTCCCACATTCATGTAAAAGTGTAAAGCAAATCGGTATAGAATTGGAGAATGATGTGATGTGTGTTTCACTCGGAAAGAAAATTACTGCGATGTGTGGGCGAATGCAATTTGGTGTGTATATATAGAAAGAGAATTAGGGTTGGAAAGGGTATTCGAGTAATTCTGAGTGGCGAGCCTTGTTCAGGTAAAACGACAGCGTTACGCTTGCTTCCGGATCTCTCAGTTTTAAATTTCCCTCTGTACGAAAACGTGTTTATCTTTCTTTTTTCTGTCATTTTTTCATGGTGCTTTATGCAAAACATTAATTTTCCAAGAAAACGATGTTCATAAAAACTTTCAAATTTAGTAAATAAGAGTTATACTTATCGACTATCGAGAAAGCAAGCACTTTTTGACTCATTCCATTCTTCCTCTGTTTATAGTTTATGTCGATATTGATAAAATTATTTTGTTCTATATGGAAGATTAGCAAACAGAAGGAGCTTTGTGATCTTATAAATAAAGTTCTTCTCTTTATCTTTAAATTATCTTAAATCGTGATCTCTCCTATCTTTCTTTCCTTTATTTTTGAATTATCTTAAATCGTGATCTCTCCTATTTTTCTTAGGAATTATAGTATCATAATAATTCACTAATTTGTGATGGAAATTGTCCCACAATTTATACAGCCAATTAATTTGATCACCATACCTAAATTGCCTTAACTATAAAATCTTAACAACGTCCTATAAGAACCCAACCACAAAATTGCATTTAGATTAATTAAAAATCTTAACAATGTCCTATTAAGAACCCAACCACAGAATTGCACTTAGATTAATTAAGAAAGAGTTGAAAGCACAAAGTGACTTCTCTCTCTACCACCATGAGAAATTTACGTCAAAAGCTGCTTATACTATAAATATTCATATTGATGGAAATTCAATGTATAAGTATAATACGAATTTAACGCTTTAATATTGATTATTATCTTATTGATTATTTTTATAATCTCCCATAGCTACAAAATTATCAACAATCTTTTTTTTCTTACAATACACATTAGAAAGTACAACCAATGCTCCCTCTGGTTCAAAAGATCAGATTTCAATCTGCTAATATTCAAATTCTCATCTCAATACAAACAAAACCCACCTAATCTTTCAATGTCGATATTTTCGGCTGGAATTGGCGTTACGATTTATAGCGCAAGCTATAAATATTAAGATGAACTTGTAACTGGTTAAAACATTATGCACTTTTAAATCTCTTCTAAGCAGATTTTTTTATTTTTTACGGCTTTAAGAAACCAGAATTTTTACTACTTTATTCCAAAAAGGACAAGGAAAACAAGGGGACACTATACTCCAAACAAAAAAAAAAAAAAAATTAAAGGAAAGAAGACAGAACAAAGAAATAAAGAGAGCATAGAATTTGTTGTGGCTGTATGAGTTATATTGTTGTAGACTTCCTCATGCTTCCTCCTTCACCGTATTGCTCATTCCATTCTCTAAGCTCCATTATGCTTCTTGAATTGTATGCAACTGATGCTCCCACCTGCAAATTCATATTATGTTAAACGATGTCGTTTTGACCACTACTATTCCATTACAAGAGTGGATCCATGCATATTTTTTTAGCTTAATATATATGGTTTCTTCAGATAAATTTACCTTGGTTTTAGAATGAATAAAGTCATTTACATTCAGTGCTCTTATTGCTGGAACTCCATCATTTACTTCACCCTGCAAAGAGATAACCATAAAAACACATATCAATCCAAACACCATTGCCTAGATTTAACCTAAGCTAAGCTAAGAGCTCATCATCATAGGATTGTTATAGTTATTACCTTGCTTTCTTTTTCAAGTATTTCTTGCACTGGTATATATGCAGCAGCAACACACAGGTTCTGAAGACGAGAAATCAGTAGAGGTATAGATCACATGCATGAGTAAAATATTCACTAAATCTTAGCCTATATATATGAAAATATGAAAATACCTTCAGATCACTCCCAGAATAACCTTCAGTAGCCTCTGCAAGTTGTTGAAAACAAAACCCAGATTCAAGATTTTCTTTAGCAAGAAGTATCTTCAGTATCTTGCAACGATTAGCAACATCTGGAAGGCCCACATAAATCCTTCTTGGCATTCGACGAATGACAGCATCATCAATGTCAAATGGCCTATTGGTGGTACCGATTACTATGATTCTCTCGTTATCTTTCGACATCAATCCATCCCAACCTGCCATTATCTCGTTCCTCATTAATCTAATAAATTGGTTCTCGTTTCCACCACGAGCACCAAGCAAAGCGTCAACCTGCATCATTCACAAGCATCTTAAACCATGCAATATCATAATTCAGTACTAATGCTCATGAATAAAATAGCATAAATATTGTCACCTCATCCATAAAAATAATTGCAGGAGCCAGCTTTCTGGCATAGGTGAAGATTGCCCTCGCAAGATTTTCTGTGTCACCATACCACTGCATCATAAACAGGCAAACACAATGTAAGAAGGCTTAAAGACTAAGATGGACAAAGGGACCGTATTATTACCCCTACCTTAGATCCAAGAGTTGCAGGTGTAACACTGATGAAATTAGCTTCAGCTTCTTTTGCAAGAGCCTTCGCAATCAGAGTTTTTCCAGTTCCTGGGGGCCCGAATAGAAGCATCCCTTTGCAGGGCTGAGACAAAGAAAAAGACATATTATGTTTACAAATCCAAATTCAAAAGCTAAGGAATATATATGACATGATTAACAGCTAGTTTAGTCACCCACCCTCGTCAGATTTCCATGGGAGAAAAGCTCAGGCCTTTTCATTGGGAGAATGATAAGTTCATTTAATGTCTTCTTCACATCTTCAAGGGCACCAACATCATCAAACGTGATACTCATATCACCTGGTTTAACTACTGCTGACGTTAATCGTTCCTCAAATTCATCGCTAGCAAGATACTGCATCCAAATTTTTGTTTTAGAAAGGAGATCATAAAGATGTAAAATAGGGTGCTTGCATAGTAATAGAAAAGACGAGACCTCGAAATCGTTATTTGAAGGTTTCTTAGTCTCTTTTTCCTGCTCCTTTAACCTCAAAATCGCGAGTTTAAGGCTATACGACAAGTTATAGAAATCAACTTGAAGAAGTTTTGAAAGCATGCATGATAACCATCCATGGGGACATGATATATATATATATATATATGTGTGTGTGTGTGTGTGTGTGTGTTTACCTCTCATGAGGTAAGTGCAATAGATCATCCTTAACACAGGGGACGGGGCACGAAGAGATGTAGTGATTTGTAGCCCATCCAGCGACCTCTTCTGCCTCTGTATCATAACCAAAATTGAAAAAACATGAAGATGGTCTTTAGATCAAATCATGGAAGTGATTTGTAGAAAGAAATTTGAATTGTTACTTTCTCTTGTCAATGTCATATCATCAAAATTTGTTTGCTCCAAGTCCATGCATAATAGACCATGCTTCTTAAGAACCTGAAGTTTATGAATGTTATCAGAAAAATGTTGTAAATTCAACTTGAAAATTCATCTATCATACATTACGCAGTTCACTTAAGTTGCCTTGTGATATCACTGTTTTCCTGTCTTCTTCAATCTGTTTAGCAAGTGTATTCAGGAGTTCTTGATCCTGTAATGATCATAAGGTCATACTGTTGAACACAGCTAATGAATCCAAGAATCTTCATGGTGATGAAAGATATACCAATTACCTTTGGGGGTTTTATATATATAACATTACTGAATAGCTTTTTTGTTTGATACTTTTCATACCAATCAGGGTCCTCCGAACTCTTAATGTATTTCTTCAAAGAATCAGGCTGGAAAAAGAAAAAGAAAAAAAAAAACATTCTAGTATTATGACGGTTATAACCATCACATTAACCATGTATGATTTGATCCATTTAATATTGCAAATTTACTATCAAATACAAAACTTACAAATTTCTCCATTTCTTTCTGTATAGCTTCCTTTTCGTAATTTTGCCCGTAAATGAAAGCCACTTTTCCTGATAACTTGTCAAACATCTTTTGCATCTTCACATCAAAGCTTTTCCGGGTTCTGTATGAACATTTCCATGACAGCATGGATAAAGAATTGGAGAAATAGACAATAATTGGTTGTTGAGTCTCCGACACCTGTCATTATGAGGAAATCTAAGTGTGGAAACTTTATTCTTATATATAAGGCCAATCATCTAAATGATTACCTGACCAAGCACTTCCGTAGCAATATAAGAGTCATGAGTGTGAGCCTCATTATCCCGTTCGATATGTTCGGCTGAAAATATCAAACAGTTTTCATCGTTGAAGAATGTATAATATTACCCTTGAACGAAAATTGCAGCATTTAAAGATGAGCTCAGTGTACATACCATCAAGCCAAGTGATGAATGCTTTTGTACTTGTATCTTTGTTTTTCTCATCCTTTTCTGCTTCCTTTGTTGCCAGACTATTGATATGAAACACAACACCCATTTTGTTACCCTTCACTTCAGACAACTCCCCTCGTTGACCTTTAGTCAATTTCCTGAAATAGTTTTCATAAATAAAACTACTTGTCAATATTCTACACAATATTGCAGACATCAAGAAAGTAATTACCTGTTATTCAATTCTTTAATACAGGTGGTTGGTCCAACGTACTTCACTCTGTCCCCTGTCAATAGAAATAGAAACCTATGAAATTCAAGATTATTTTCATTCATTCATCTCATATTGTACAAAATGTAATTGTGCAGATGGTGTAATAAAAGGTTACATTGTATCACCTTTCTTAAGCGAACCAATATCTGTATCATCTTTATCTTCATCCTCATCTTCTTCTTCATCATCATCTTCTTCTTCTTCTTCTAGAATTGAATAAGTTTTATACTCAGATTTTGATAATGAGTCAGATTCTGATCTGTCTTTTGTGTTATCATCTTGGCCAAACTCCTGCAAACTCTACAGCTGGTGAGTAAATTGCTAATATTTCTTATACATATCTGATAAAAAAACAAAACAAGGAGTGAGATCAAAGCTTACATATGGTGGAAAACTGTTGCTATCAATCTTCAACAATGGAACCTGGAACTCCCTCGCAACTGCACTCACCAATCTTTCCCTGTACAGTTCCGTACCTTCAAAACAACCAATTCTTTCTCAATCAAATCAAAACAAGTAATAATTCAGAATTTGTCAGATCAGGGAATTAAACAACGTAACTGACCTGGAATACTCTTAAGCATAATTTTATTACTTGAAGAAACCAAACGGCCCCCATACTTTCTGACCCTTGTCCCTTTCAAATGCGATGCTGCACATTCCACAAGTGTTGTTTTCGTATTTTCTCTGCAAATGAAAAATCAAAACTCAAAACCACAACAAAGTAACTACTACTTGTCACATTCAAGAATTGACATTGTACTCACGGAATGTAATAAGGAAAAGCATCCAAGGATATCTCAGGTAGTTTGTCCCATGGAACAATCCTTTTCAAGAACTCATTCTTGAATCTCTCCCCTCGGGATGACAATGTAGAAAGCTTTCGTGTTTCAAAAGTAGCCTCCTTCTCATCTTGCTTCTGATCACTCGTACTCTCCTTACTTTCTTCTCCACTTTTTCCATCACTTTCAGAGCTGTACAATCTTAGGAGGCAGCATTTTAGGCTTGGATTCAAACCCCCATGCAGTGTTCTCTGAGAATTATAACCTACTACTGAGAAGCAAGAATTGGCGAGGTATGCCTTAATCAAACGAGGTGGATACTTGTTGTTCATCAATCTTGGTACGGAGCTGAAACATCTTGTAAGAATATATCCTCTGCTGTTATATTTCAGAAACAGTTTTCTTGCATTCAGTCTCATGCTTCCATTTCTCATTTTCTTGCTCTACTTCTCCTTCACTATGTTTCCAACTGTCAACTAAAAAATATCAAACCATTTTTTTTTTATCAATTCAAAAGCATATAAAAACTCATAACAATAATTAATAATTTAATAGGATGCTACATATTTGGCATAGAAAGAGAGAAAAACAGATTTGACATTTTAAGGAATTTTCAATTGTCGTGAGTGCTCCAAAAACCCCAGATTATACAACTCAACTTAGAAGCAAGATTTGCAGAAAATAATCAAGAATTTAAGAGATGAAAAATAGACAAGAAAGAACACACCAAACCAATATGGTTCGGCTCCTCCACTGAGCCTACACTGTGAAAGGAGGCGGAAATATTGATTAGCAATGCAGCAGAATATCCAAGAGATTACAGTAGAAAACAAGAAGAAAAAATCTCCTCTTTTGTGACTAGCACTACACTTTCTCACTAATATCTCTCTCTCTCTCTAGTAAAATTATAAATAAAAAATACATGCATGTATACTAATATATATAGGCTACACAATGGAAAAAGAATCAACCAAAACGGTCAACAATTGAAGTAGTTATGAACTCTGGAAGTTCCCAACTCGAAACGGATCCAACAGCTTTAATCCAATTGGCTGACTAACAGAAAAAACGGTCATGTAGATCAGTTGAACAAAAAGGGTTTATTAGTATATCGCGTTTTATTCTTATTTTCCAATTTTCTGGATATAGCTTATTTTCTCACATTTAAAGGGAAAAAAAAAAAAGCTTATTTTCTCACATTTAATTTAATGATAAAATTTTAGTGCAAAGCACATCTAGCCCAGTATACACTAAATTTTGCACCGAATGATAATTTCTTACTTTGATTGTTTAGTGATAGCTATATTATATGTATTATAAAAGTTCTTAAAAAAATTCATTTATTACTAACACAGTGATATAGATTTTAAAAAATTGTACGTCTTTAAGTTAATGTAGTATGTACTATATATAAAAATGTTCTCTTTTATATTGGTGGTGCAAGTTTCATTAATATTAAGTTAATTATTATGTTTGGACTTCTTTAATTTGGTGCGAGCTATTTTTATTTTAGTTATAATCATTTATTAACTACATCAAACTTACATGAATAATAAAAATAAAAAGAATTAATCAAATAGAACATTCAATTTAAGAAAACTTATTAAATAATTAGAGAATAATAATAGGATTTACATGAAATCAAAACTTAACGATAATTTAAGATTGGATCGAATAATACTATATATATAAGCAGAAATTTGCGCAATACACAATAGAGAACATATGGTGTGAAAAAACCAGTACTTGATGAGATGGCTTAAAAGTCAAATATTTTCCCTCACAATGGTAATTATTATTATTATTTTTTTCAAACACGTCTCATTATGATTCCTTTACATAATGCAGATTCGACAACTAACAAAAATACCAAAAGAAGTTATAGAAAACCATAAAAAAACTAAGCTATCAAACAATCAACAAATTAAGGTGATATGTTTTGAGCCTGAGATAAAGCATTCAAATGCATAAACTTGACAATAAACAAACCGGAAACATATCCTAGACTGATAAGAACATCATTAAAACTTAAAAAGGCATAATATAATAGAAAGAGTTCAATAAAAACTAAAAGAAAAAGATAATGGTAACTAATTTTTTCAATATTAAAGTGTAAATTTGGGGGAGAGAGAGAGAGAGAGGAACCTAGCTTTAATGCTTTAAGCTCTTTCTTATTGCTTACGTTAAGAAGTAATTAACCTAATGTAATTCTGTCGTCGTTGATATATGGGTTCTCATAGGACAATGTAGAGAAGGTTAATTTTTATATTTAAGGGGCGAAAATATTAGTTAGAGAAATTTTCCTAATAATAATATTTTTAACAAATCCATAAAAATGTTTTTAGTATCTTCTTCAACAAGTATAAGTAACAATTAACGTAATTCATCATGTTTATCTTTTACTTGTTTTGCAAGCAATAGCATTAGTTTACTCCGGCTACTATGCAATTAATAAGAAGAATATACTATATTATTTTTATATACATTGTGCTACGCAAAGCTCTCAAGTTAACTAGATGGCAGTGTTAATGAACCAATACTCTCAAGCGAAAGCGAAGTTGATCACTACTTTCAAAAAAAAAAAATCAACTCATTTCGAGTTTAAAAAATTATTTAATCTGATTTTATTATCAAAGTAATCAAATTTGAATAGAGTTTTAATTGAGTTGAACTTGAATATAATATGATCTTTTTTAGGTTTTTTTTTTTTACAAATAATTGTAGTTTTGAAAAATCTTTAAATAAATATGACGCATATTCAATAGATTTATATAATAAGTGAAGTCGTCACCAGTGAACGCCACTTCACTACAATTTCCATGAGTAGCCACCCTTTACACTATTCGTGTAGATACAATTAATATTTTAATAAGAATTCTCATTTAATTATTTTTTAATTAAAATCTAAAGAAAAAGCATGATTGTATCAAATTAGACACCAACAAATAATGACTAAACACAATATGTATTTGATAAAAAAAAAAAACTCGTGTTTTTAATAAATTTTTCTTTACGAAAATGATTTTAAAAGGTTTATTGTTTTTTTTAATGTATGTTTTCAGCATATCAAGTCAAGGTAATGATTCAATCCTCGTAAATTGGATTGGGATGCTACACTATCATGCTGTATTTTATTCCCATAACTAATGCATTTTGAAGTATTTAAGCATACACTTTGCTAAATGGTGTTCTCATGTTCTAAAAAATATATAAAAAAAGAATAAGATCATAAATATTTGAGACTCATGATGTTACTTATAGCAAGATTATGCTTATTGTTTATTTATTTTACAAACTCGTATTGCAGGTAAATGCATGGACTCTTTCCAACCATTCCAATTGCTCCGTTGAACAGAAACAAACCTTCTATCCATCCCAATGAATCCGTTTGGACAGTTCTTGTCTGAATTTGGATTTCTTTCAATGAACTGGTATTCGGAATTGGGGAAAACTCGTAATAGGCAAGATGATCACGCCCATGAATGTTTAGGATTGGAAGTAGTTTCTCTATAGACAATGATTCTCAATCATGTGGTATAGCAAGCATACATCACTCATCAAATTTGATGATAAAGATTTTTATCATCTTAATTATCCTTAATTTTGGTCTACTTGTACTTATTGATTCTTGACTTTAGTGTATTTGCATTTGATTGATTGATTTTATGATTGTTTATTGTATGAATGAACTTTTATGGGTTTGAAGCAACATAAGGCTTAAAATTAGAATTTAGGGCTTTAATTTTGAAGATGAACTTGAGAGAGAAAATATCGATTGGCCTCAGAAGACTTGTTAGAGAAGGAAACCCAAGAACAGGTCAATCAAAATTAAACTCTTATTTTCCTGTTATATAAATAGATATTTTATTGGAATCTATCAAATCTCTTAAATTTTACTGTATTTACATGAGTTTAATGCAATTATTAATTGATGGTTTTGCTCAAATGCTCCGTGGGCAACTTTTAATATGTCTATCGATGACATGTAATCATTTCATTCCCTCGTTATATGAAAAGTAAAATTAATATTTATTCTGGATTTTTGACACATCAACTATGAACATATATTAATGTGCTCACGGTGGGAACATATATTAATGTGCCCACGATGGGTAGATTTGATATCCAACGCGTGCTAATAAGTTAGATACTTAGTTTTGTGGTTTTGCTCAAATGTCCACTGTGGACAACTCTTAATATGCCCACACTGATGACGTGTAATCATCTCATCTCCTTGTTATATGGAAAGTAAAATTAATAGATATTCTAATTTTTGACACATCAACCGTGAACACATTATGTGGAAAGTAAAATTAATAAATATTCTAATTTTTGACACATCAACCGTAAACACATATTAATGTATTTATAGTGGGTAGGTAAACAAGGTTAGTTTTAATTGTCACGATAGATAGGTTTTGATTGAATGTTGAGTGTGGTCAATTCAATTAGAAAACTACAAAGTTGGGTAAAATTGTATTCAAATATTTTCAAGTATTGATTAAACCTAACTTGCCTCCCAATTCAATATCGAACAAGTTACTTGCAAATTCGGTAATATCTCAAACTTCCGTAAACTCATGCGGTTGTAATTGTACATGAACAAATTGTTCCTAGCGACTTCCTACTAGGCAAGGAAATCATGAAATAATCAAAGGACAAAACTATCATACAAACACGATCTTTTATTTCATTTTAATATTGTATCATTTTAATATTGTATCTGATATTTTAAAATAATCACCACATAATATATATAATATTATTAATTAATATGTGATATGTATTAAATATCATAAAATATAGAATAAAATATTATAATGAAATAGAAAATCAAATTCCTTTAAGATGGGAGCCATTATTAACAGGTAGATCTTGCATTCCCAATATTTAATGTTTTTCACAGATAATATAATAATTTCCACAATCGGAATTTCAAATTTTTTATACCCCATTGCTTGTTTGAAATTCTCATCCTCTCAATTTGATTATTCATTAATCTGCATTAACAGTACAATTAATTACCCATCTAAGTTTCTTTAATTTTATTATGATATTTTTCTAATATTTACTCTTTTCTTTGGCCCTAAGTCTAACAAGCAAGAGAATACACATATGAAGACTTGATACAAAAGAAAAGGAGTCGAGGAAAAACCGAACACTGCTTATACGTGTATCCAAACACTCACGTATTCATAAATTACTTATCCTACTCTTTCTGGAATTATCCAAATAATGCATGCTTATCTATTCACATTTGTATTGAAGACCTGATATGTGACCTAAAACTATAATTTTACATTTATCTCTTCTCACTCTCTGTAACAGATTTTGAATTAAAAGAAAAAAAAATATTATTGTCTCATCAAATGCGAAAAATACTACACAATTGTTTTGAAACAACAAACTTTTATTTCTTTATTTAAATCACGTAGTATATGAGGAGAAAACTTGTTATCAATAATTTCAAACTAACTTTTATTTAAATTTATTTTTGGACTATTAAGTTTTAGCTATGAATTTCAAATTCATTTAGGTGATACAACTATCACTTGTAGACTGCATAAAGTCGTTGTATACACACTGATTTTGATATTCAAAGATCAGTTATATTTGGAAGGAGCAATCCTCAACATAATCTAGAATATATATATATATATATATATATATATATATAATTTTTTTTTTTTTTTTTTTTTGTTTTTTAATCATACTCATCTTTTGTTTTATAGTGTGTAACTTTGTTTATGATATTTAATATTCCTTTAGTACTTAGGCAAATGCCTCGTGATTATATGACATGATATTAGGTTATCTGGATCTTGTGCTTTCTTTTAATTTGTTCAAGTTTTCATTTAAAAACCAAATTCATATGATCATTGTTTAAAGAGAAAATACTCAAATAATCTATTAATGTCTCTATGTATTTATAACCACATATTTATTTATTTTGATGCTATATTAACATCATTAATATTTATCTTAGGTATATATAATCGATTTAAGGTTTTTTTTACAATAAAACAATTGTTGTTTTTATTTATATTCATGTCTTAGATGAACACTTTTTTTCCTTTTATTCATTTTTGAGCTCATTGTTTTATTTTAATTTTTTTGATTTTGTAGAAAAAAACCATTTCATGATAAACATAAATATATTAACTTATTATATATATACATACTACTATTATTATTCACTTTTGTACGTTTTGTACATGAATCTTACTCTTGAAACATAAATCAAATTTGAATTGTTTGAATCAGTATATATAATTGTGGTACTAATGTGATCATTGTTCCTTATATATGTGATAAATCTTGCTCATTACGTCGACTACACGTAGTATAATTATAGTTGTAATCAAAAGATTTTAACTGGAATATCAGCAAAATACAATGTTTAATATCTCATAAATTGGTCCTTATGTCACTCTACATATAATTCATATTCAAATAATTATATAAAATATAACTGTATATAACCACTCCTTTATTTTTAAAAAGTTCAAAATCAACTCTAAATTTTGAAACTAGCTTTCTTGAAGAGAAATTCATTTAAGGACCTTTTAATAAGAAAAAAAAACATTCTCGGAAAATATAAAAAGTTATTTAATTTAGCAAGTTTTGGAATAGAAACAAACTAATCCCATGACATATAACTTGGATCCCAAATCCCAATACAGAAACATGGAAGAAAACAAATTACTTGCAAATTAGGTAATCGATTCGCACCCTCAATATTGCGTAACCCATGACTCTACCCACTTCCTAATATCATGTCTCCTACGTGTACACAGATTCATTTCCCCCACTAGGCAACGAAATTATGAATACGTCAAAGGTCAAAATCGTCATTCCATACGAGGCTCTAATACGCAAAACCCACTTCCAAGATAAACCGACCCACCTTAAACTACAAACCATCAAACATTTTTACTCTAGAATGAATTAAAACTCAAAACAAACTCTGCAAGAAAACCAGAGGCGGTGTTTTCCGTTGGCCCTTTTCTCTTCTTTTAATACTTGTTCTTCATGCCTATTTTATTCCCCCATATAAACCGTACATCGAGGTTCTTCCTTAATTGCTTAGTTCTTACACACACAAATTGTATCGGATTCGGGTTCTGTTTCTTGTATTTTCTGAGGTATTGATTCTCTTGGGATAGTTTTTACTTTTGTGGGAATTCTTTCTTTTTGCTTTCTTCTTTCTCCTTCCTACGATTAAATTGCCCCCAATTCTTCGTTCATCTTGTAGAGTCCGTTGTTGCTTGATTTCTTTTTTTACTCAGGTGTCGCTTTCAGAATCTAGTTGTGGGCTTGCTGTAATGACCCCAATTTTTTAATTAATTTGCTGACTTCTTATCGCCTTCGAATTAGACAATTTCTTGATTGTCAACCAAGCTAACTTACACCACAAGGCCCGTTGCTTCTTCTTCGAAGTCGGCGGAAATCATTCTCTTTCTCAATGGGTTCAATTCACGGATACAATTCCGAGAAATTGAAACATTCAGCTGAGAAAAAGATCACAAATTTGGCACTGTTCGAAGATCTTCTCGATTATTCCGGGCCTAATGTTGATGGAGATTCGTGCCCCTCGGACTGCGAAAGCGGGGTTTCGGGCCCCGAAAATGAGCAGCCAATTCGGGCTTCTGAGAATGGTCTGATTAGAATCTATAATGGGGAGATGGTTCATGAGATCATCAAGAAGAAGCTGGTATCGAGCTTGAGTGGCTATCGATTTGATGTTGGAGTTGAGGCCATTCATCGGAGTGATTACTCGAGCATAATGAGCAGAGCTAAGCTTCAATCCTTTTGTATATACTCGAAAGCCATGGAAATGAAGTGTGGTGGCAATGCTAATGTGAAGTATGCTTGGTACGGTGCTCCCAAGAATGAGATTGATCGAATTCTTTCGTATGGTTTCGGATTTCCTACGAGCAATCGAGGTCAAGGACACGGTATTCATCTCTTTCCAGTTGATCATCCTGTTGAGAGGTACGATTTTGCTCGAAAAATAGGTATTGCCAGTTATCATTGTCATTCACAACTTCATTGATTGAATTTGTTTATTCAGTATGCAGTTAGCTGACCCTGATGAAGGTGGACTAAGACACATGTTGCTTTGCCGTGTAATATTGGGGAAGATGGAGAAAGTTTGTCTTAATTCCGAGCAATATAATCCGAGCTGCGAAGAGTTTGATTCGGGGGTTGATGATTTGGATTCTCCTAAGAAGTATATTGTCTGGAATTCGCGTATGAACACTCATGTCTTGCCTGAATTTGTGGTCAGCTTCCGAGCTTCATCTTATTACAGAGGTGAGGATTAGTTTCCGAGTTTTTAGTACTGATTGATTGTATGTACTTTGTTGTTTGAAGTTTATGTTTATTTGGTGCTTCTTGTTTGCAGAAAATCTAAGGAACTCGCAACCTTTGAAGCGTCCGAATTCAGATTGGATGCCATTTCCAACACTGATCAATGCGCTTTCGAAGTTCTTACCTTCGGATGCTGTCGAATCTATTACAAAGCATCATGATGATTACAAAGTATGTATATACATACATTTTCTGCTTGATTTAGAATGAAAATGAATGTGTGGATTGATGAAGGTTATTTGTGTCTTAACTTTTCGATGTTTTGATGCACAGAAACAGAAGGTAACGAGGCACGAAATGATTCAACGGGTGAGACTCATTGCAGGGGACCAGTTGTTAATGGCAATCATCAAATCTTTTAGGGGCAAGGTGTGTATTTTATGCTCTCTTTGTTCGACTATATTCACGTAGCTTATCATTGAACAATGTTCTATTATCTATGAAATTTGTAGATGAAAACATCTAGGAGCAGTGGTTCAAGCAGCTTAGATGAATTGAAGAGGAGCATTTGAGGGAGAATGGCTTAGTTGTATGGAACGCAATCTAACATGGACATACATATACGACGATGACCACTAACACATACATAAACGAGGTTTGATCGGGCCGAAGGGATCGAATAAAACAAAGAGGTTTTCTTTGTTGTGTCTTTCCTTTTCCTCCTATTGCTTCTTGTTAGCCTTGTCTGAGTTACTAGTACTTAGAAAAGTTTCATGTTTCTGTTGGGACTACACATGTTTAGATGTTTAGAACTTTTGTATACGTTTATAGATTGAAGTTGTTGAATTTTGTGCCTTGTGATTTGATCATATTTTCTCATTAAAAATGGAAGCTCAAGATTCATGAGGAGGCTAAGTATATGTTACCGTATATTGCACTTTGTTTTTCCTTGATGTATCTGGGAATTATAAGTTGGAATCTGCAGATAATTGCATTTTCAGTGTAGTTTATTGTCGTATTTATGGCCTTTATGATGAGATCAACCTCATTTGCAGTGTAGAATCTGAACTACTATTAAAGCCAATATGTCCATATATGCTCTTCAACTATGATATCCTTTCAAAATCAAGTAAACATAATTTGGGAGAAAAATAATGGTTTGATTAGATTTGGGGAAAAAAAAAAAAAAAAGGTTGACTAGATAAAAATACACAAATTTTGGGATCAAATTTCGATTACAGTAAGAACTTTTGTTTATAACAACATTTATGACCAACTTTAAAATTTTAAACTACATCATCGACTTCATTTATGGCATCTAATTACCAAGAAGGTACGATATACATCGCAAAAACTCATATGTGACAAAGTTTTATATAATTTTATATGAGATCGATATTGATCTTGTAAACTCATATGAGGCGAAGTTTTATATAGTTTTATGTGAGATTAATATTGATTTTGTTCAATATATTAATACATTTTTATTGATTTATATAAATTTATCTTATATAAGAAATCACGTAAGACTATATTATATAAAACAAACTCGACAAACATGGCTTTAACTTGATTTACAAAGGTGACAGTGTCAAAATGTTTAACTTGATTTACAAAGGTGACAGTGTCAAAATAGTGAAATGGATGGTGGAACTAAGATTGTTTTGTGAGGTACATCCAATAACTGTAGTAGTGTTGCAATTAGGTATTGATTTTGTAATTCAAAAAAATTCATGATTTTTAAATAATATTTTACAAGTAAAAGTTTGTGTGATATTTGAATTTTGATCGAAAAATTCATAAATTTTAGGTAGTTAATCTTTAAACAATAATAATAATAATAAAGAAAGAAAGAAAAGAAAGTAATTGTATACTTGATGTTTAATCCTTGAACGAAAATTTAGATATGTATGTCCAATAGATAAACAAGTACCATTTTAGGTGGTCTAAAATGGAAGAATAGAGAAAAAGCACATTGTTTAAGCCCCATGTGACTCCAAACAAGTTGCACCAATAACATTGAATATAGACTCAACCACGGTTCTAGAGTTAACCTTAGGTGGGTACGTGAATACCTAGCCAACCTTATTGGGCCTAGACACCCAGGCTAAGTGTCTCGTTGACCCAGGTCCCATTTTTATTATTCCTTTTTTCTAAGCAATGGCGGTTTGGTTCTTCGATTTTTGTTTAGCTTTTCTTTTTTTTTCCTTTCTTTTTATCATGATAATGTTCCTTTTTTTTCTTTCTTTTTATCATGATAATGTTTGTCAAACTTCCAATCTAATTCAAAAAATACAATCACACAAACATGATATGATTTTTGAACTTGTAATGATGATGATTTCATGTTGTACTTAGATTAATGATGTGTTGGTGGTATTATGTTTTAGATACATTTAAATATTATGTAATTTTTGGATAATTGAATTACTATTAATTTCATATTATTATGACGTTATATATATATTATTTATATTTGACGAATAGTGGTTTAACACCTTTTAAATATTGGGTGAAGCGATGGTGGTTATCAATTTTGGCTCTCATAAGAGTGGTTGCATATTAGTGATTTCATTAAATCCTCCTTGCAAGTTTTGACTTTTCTTGATGAGTATACAAAATGACAAAATTAGCCACACTGGATCTAGTGGCAAACCCCCGCCCCCGCCCCCCCCCCCCCCCCCCCCCCCCCCCCCCCCCCCCCCCCCCTCCCTCTTTTTTGTTAATAACTAGGCATCTAATTAGGGATAGCACCCCAATCCACAACTATTATTATAGATCGAACCATTTCAACCGTTCAAAAACTATCATTTTTTCTTAAAAATTACCATAATATTTCAATTTAATTGTAATTGATATGATTTTAATTGGACTCAACTACCTCAAATTCGAGATGGTAAAAAACATGATATCTTTTGTATTCGTCTCAAGACATTTAGTAAATAGTTCGAATATTGATATGAAAGTATAGTAATATTACATAAAAGTATGAGTAATATTATATAAATACATATTGATAAAGTCGAAAATTGATTTTTTTTTTAAGTTAGAGAATTATATAAATGTTATGATAGTTGCACATAAAAATCATACTATTATAACATAAATTAAATATATGAATCAATTAAAAAAACCAAAAGTGGGCATATTTGGGTGGATTAGTTGCCTGGAATTAGATGTATGCAACTTATGCACATGAGGATTTATCTTTCTTCAATTCTCAATAAAAAAAAATATTTGTCTTTTCAAAATAAAATAATACATATCATCTACTTCTTTTACAATTTCTAATATGATGTGAAATTTTAACTATAATTATAACTTATAAAATCTCAAAACAAACACAAGATTATCAAAATCCGCCTTCTTAAAAATCGATGTACTTAAATCCTAAATGCAAATTTACAAAATTCACCTTCACCTCAATCCAAACATATTCTTAAAAAAAAATGTTACGACATTTTCGGATAGAAATAGATAAGTTTGATATACTTTTTTCAAGCAAGACTCTCTATTCCACTTTGACATTTCATTTGATATTTCCAAAATATTCATCACATACCAAGTAAAAAATAACATCATTAATTAGTACATAATGTAAATAAATAAAAAAATACAAAATAAAATACCAAACTAAAATCGAGGATACAATTTTTTTAACCTTTTTTCATATTAATTTTGTTCAGCATCTGATCCTAATGAGTATGATAAATTATGTCAAATTAATCACAACAAGTGACATCCCATCTTTCTGAATTATTCGAATATCTTTTTCTTTCTCTCTCTCAATGACAATCCTTCAAATTAAGAAGCTTGTATCCTATCAGAAATGGTATCATATTACGCCTACTATATATTGTCCGAACTAAGTGGGTGATTGCGTAGCACACATGTGTATATGAAATAAACAGCCTCAAAATAACATAATTACACATATCTATATAGTACAATAAAAATAAGAATCATTTTCACATCGTTTTGGTTTACCCTTATGATTTTAAGGGTAACAAAAAAAAAAAAAAAAATCTTTCTAAAAATCGGTTTTACAAATTAAATCTATAGTATGCTTTTGATTCCTTAAATTAAGAAAAGGTCTAAAAACTTGTTCATGGCTTGGGGCACATAAGAGGTCCAGTTTATTTAAATTACTAATGAATAAAACATAACACGGATGATAATTTCGGCCCAACTTGACAGCGGGTCTAAATGGGCCTTTATTTTGATGGCCCAAAATATTCAAGCCCATTTACTAATATCTTTGTCTAAGAATCATTCACTAAACAGGCCAGTTGCCAAGCCCAGGCCCATATTTATATGGAAAGGACTTTATTTATTGAATTATTAATACCAAATTGAAGATTGAGCCCTTCCATAACACACAAATAATGTCAATCGTCACAAGTTCTTGATAACATTACAAACACATACAAGACTAACCCATTATTGTCAAAATACCTCAATATTACAATTTTGCGCATGCTAATATTTGAATCTACAATCGAATAAGATAATTCCAACTTGCTTAAAAATTACAGCAAGATAGTTATTTGCATCCTCCATGTATGCACAAACAAGAGCTACATTATTCATAACTAGTCTATATGTAAGCTAATAAAGATTGCCACCAAGAAAACCTTATTTTACTTAGAAATTGGTAACAATGCTCATAAGCTAAAGTTACTAGAATATATATTATGAGTTACATATTCCTTAGCCCATAGTGTAGGAAGGAGTTGGCAAGTTGATCACAGTGCTCTTCACCTTTGTCATCATGTTTATGCTATTCGTGATACCTTGCGACCCGATTCCACTATCCTTAATACCCTGAAGTGAAACCAAACACGAGATGATACCAAAATAGTAAAAGTTTGAAGACCATATTCAAGAATACGAGTAATAATCTAAGTTTTAGAACCCTGATTATGGTAAATGACACGTATTATATGAGCTTTGACCTGGAAAGGGAAATGATCGGGCCCACGAGCTGGGGCGGAGTTAATCTGAACCGTTCCGGACTCCATTGCGTCGCTGATCAGCATTGCTTTGTTGATGTCTTTGGTGAAGACACATCCCTAGAATTTATTCAATAGTTAGAATTTGGACTTAAAAAATCTCTCAATTGAACTAAAGTTCAACCTGTAGCCCAAAGTTGCTAGCATTGCAATGATGAATCCCTTCTTCAACCGAGCCGATTCTGATGACCGGTAGAACAGGCCCGAACGGCTCCTCCCATGCGATCCTCATGTCGGGCCGTACGTGATCCAACAACAGTGGCCAGATTAGGTTTCCCTCCCTCTTGTATTCTTGACAAAATGTAGCTCCCTTCTGCTTAGCGTCAAGGACTAGCCCCTCGATGAAGTTAGCCGATGATTCTGATACCACTGGAGTGATATCACAATCATCCTCAGGTCGGCCCACCGTGAGTTTAGCCACTTTCGACTTTACTTTCTCAACGAGAGCATCGGCTACAGATTCCATCACCAGGATCACCTTCACTGCAGTGCACCTCTGACCACTGTTTTGAATGTCAAAGTTTGCATTCTTGATTTACAATTCTGAATACTAAAAAAGCTTCAAATGTATTCTTTCCTTACCTGTAAGAAAATCCCCCTTTGATAATGTTTGCTGCCACCAAATCCAAATCAGCATCCTCAAGAACAATACAAGCATCCTTTCCTCCCAGCTCCATCTGCAGAGGAATCATGCCTGCTTTCTTCGAAATCGCAATCCCAGTGTCCCCACCTGTGAAGCTGATTAAAACGAGCGATTTCATTCCATCAAAACGAGAAGTTGAAAGGATATTATTGTCAACGAGACGAAAAATGACGTATGGTTTACCTTATGCAGTTCACACCAGGATGCATTGTGAGAAAATCACCAATCTCAGAGCCTTTCCCTGTGATACAGTTGATAAGCCCTTTGGGAAAACCAGCTAAGTGAAAGCAATGTACCATATGAAGACAAGCCACTGCACCCTATTAGGAAACGAATCCGTTCAAGCATAAATCGAGCCACAATTCACTAGCACCGCGTTTATGCTTCAAGAATTCTGAAACATACCTGAGTTGGAGGCTTGAGGACAAGGGAGTTTCCGGCAATGAGAGCCGGTGCAATTTTGGAGACGGCCAGGTTGACCGGATAGTTAAATGGTGGAATCGCTAAAACAACCCCAAGTGGAATCTGTATAACAAGCACAACATATATGCATAACTATTAACCTTCCATAAATTAACACTTTAATATAAGCACAAAAGAGAAGTATAATTTATGACTTTAAGACCTTAGATGTGAGACAGTATTTGGTTCTTTCATTGCCTGGAAAGCTATCAGCCATCAAGAAAGTACCCTTTCCCAAGATCCTAACTCCCTCTTCAGCACAATACGAAACGAGGTCACCAGACCTCACAACCTGCATTATAATGTCTCACAATATCATACAAATTTTCTGAATTTTAGTACTTATAT